>CM060330.1:39556300-39568800 GCA_030674155.1 Stramonita haemastoma
TATATATATATATATATATATATATATATATATAACTCCAGTTAACGATAAAACAGATCGTCGAAAGAAAGTTCACTACAGAAAGAAGTTACCTCTGAGAAAACTTCAGTACTTTTCTTTCCTATTAAGCAAGATGATGTAAAAACGTCCTACGTTTCCTTTGACCAAATACACTGTTACTATTATCATCATTATCTTTTATCACCACCTTATCTTATTATTTTATTATTTCTACTTCTGAAGACACAAAACTGCTGTCAAGGTAAACATGAATAACAACAAGAAACAAAAAACGTCAGACCATCACCTGAGAAAAGAAGTAACATAAAAAACAACACTTCCCCAAAAAACAAAAAAAACACCCAATCAAACAGAAAAACAACCACCACCAAGAACAACAAACAAAAGAACAGAATCAAAATACAAATCCCCCCCCCCCCCATAATAGTACAAGAAAGTAATGCACATCCACAAAATTAATCATCCAAAAATCTATGAACATGACATGCTTTTGACAACTTGTCATAATCTATGTTAATTCCACAACATAAATAAGAAATAAAAACATACCGAGCTGTTTTTTCTTTTTACGAAGTTCTACCTTTGCTCCCACTCTAATCCAGGTACAAAAAAACCCGGATGATTCACTTTTCATTCCATAAAAGCCACTAACACTCCCCTTCTTACAACAACAAAAACAAAGCCACACGGCCCATCTTCTAATTACCACCGGTGTCCCAGTTACCTGTTTTGCATAACAATAATAACCCCCAATAATAAAACGACAGCTTCCCTGGAGAAATCAGAGAACGAGATGATTCTCACCTGGATTTTTACCTGACAAAAGGTCTCTGTGTCATCATCAATGACCCCCCACCTTCCCATCATACCCACCCACCCCCTTACTCTCTCATGACCCAATAGAGAAAAAGGGGGAAAAAAGGGTGTCATCAAAAGATAGTTAAGCCATTTTATAGTTCTCGAATTACTGGCGACCTTCTTTCTTGCTCGGCTGCGATGGACATGGACGGTGTCAGTTTGGCTGGAATGTTGGTTGGTTGGTTGGTTGGCTGGCTGGTTGGTAGTTGTTGGTTAGTTTGTTGGTTTGTTGTTCGGTTGGTTGTTAGCTTGGTTGGTTGGCTGATTGGTTATAGTTGGCTGGTTGATTTGTTTAGTTGGATGGTTGGGTGGTTGATTAGTCGGTTTGTCGGCTTATTGGATAGTTGGTCGGCTGGTTGGTTTGGTTTAGTTGGTTTGTTGTTTGGTTTGGTTTGTTCATAAATTTTGTCTGGATGGTTTTGTTGGTTGGGTATTTAGCCGGATGGTTTGTTGATGGGTTGGTTTGATTTGGTTAGTTGGTTGGTTGGTTGGTGGGTGGATGGATGGTTTCTTTTTTATTTAAGGTTGGCTGGTTTGCAGGACAAAGTTCACCTCTGCTTCATTTTCATTCTGGATGATTCCCCGACTTGTTAACAGCTGGCTGCAGCTATGCATGTTATGCTGGCATTTCTCTCTTAGTCCAGTTTCTAATGTACATAAAAGACACATTCCATGCGCTTTATTTTAACTCCAGTCGAAGATATTTTTCTCCACTCTGTACTGAGAACAGATATAAAGACTGAGCATATAGCGTCTCGTTATTTAGTATTCGTCTGAATTCGGAGTATGGGTGCCTGTATGACGCGGCATTTAAAAACAACAATAACAAAACAACATACACCCAAACTTCTCATTCAGTACGTACGAACAGTCTCACAGTAATTCCCAGATGGGATGAGTAACACAAATCGCATATTCTGGGTGACCCAAGGCTGCTAAGTTGGGGAACGCGCAATAAAAAGTAATAACAAAACACAATATTACTATGAATTCCACTATGTAATAATTTCTACAAACCCCAACATTCGCCGGACGTTAAAGTATGTGCCAGCATGTACTAGCAGTTAACACACTGGAATATGTGAACTCTTTCATATCCTTTTTCGTACTTAGATGTAGGCCACACCTCGCTGTGAAAAGTTACAGCATCAGTTGTACAACAGCAGCAGAAACAGCAATAGCAAACTGGTTGTAACGACAGCAGCAGCAAAACAGCAATAGCAGAACTGGTTGTAACGACAGCAGCATCAGAAACAGCAATAGCAGAACTGGTTGTAACGACAGCACAGCAGAAACAGCAATAGCAGAACTGGTTGTAACGACAGCAGCATCAGAAACAGCAATAGCAAACTGGTTGTAACGACAGCAGCAGCAGAAACAGCAATAGCAGAACTGGTTGTAACGACAGCAGCATCAGAAACAGCATAGCAGAACTGGTTGTAACGACAGCAGCAGCAGAAACAGCAATAGCAGAACTGGTTGTAACGACAGCAGCAGCAGAAACAGCAATAGCAGAACTGTTGTAACGACAGCAGCAGCAGAGACAGCAATAGCAAACTGGTTGTAACGACAGCAGCAGCAGAAACAGCAATAGCAGAACTGTTGTAACGACAGCAGCAGCAGAGACAGCAATAGCAGAACTGGTTGTAACAACAGCAGCAGCAGAAACAGCAAAAGAAGAACTGACTGTTTAACAGCAGCATAACTGATTGTAACGACAACAACAGCAACAATAAAGGACTGGTGTGAAAATAAAAGCAGTAACAGCAGAATTGCTGTAACAGCAGCAGCAAAAACAGCAATAGCACATAACTGGTTGTAACAACAGCAGTAGCAGCAGCAGCAGCAACAGTTATAAAGAAAACCGAATGGAAGCATACTTTGTGAAGCAAAGAGATACATAGACAACAATTCTTACAACCTGCCCTTCCACTCCAATCAAGCCGTCATTTCAAATCCTCCCCCTCTAGTAACTTTTCAAACAGTGAGCGTGATGGAGGTAAAAAAAAAAAAAAAGGTTGACGACGAAGTAAAAAAAGGAAAAATACAAGTGCATTACTACAGATAATTATGAAATACAAACTGACATGCAATCATTTGTGCATCCGTCGATAGATATGTCGTGCGACACGCAGCCAGCCACTTTAGGTAAGCCTGTCCCTGAAGAATTCATAATTCATGTTACTGTCTGCACTATGTTATGCCCCCTGCCTGCAGCTTTGTCTGTCTGCCACCCCCTCCTCCTTCCCCCTCCCCCCCCCCCCCACTCCCCTCCTTCCTATCCCTCTCCCTTCCTCCTCCAACCCTTTTCCAAGCGGAAGCCAACTACAATATTGCCACCATCCATGCACTGATATATATCATCAGAATGTTTTTCACCTCATATGTAAAATAAAAAGTGAAATAATAGTAATTTGCACACAACAAGGAGAGCAATAGCAAAAAGTGAACAAACCCAGAAGTTGAAATAAAGCCGACACGGAAGGTTCTGACATGCAAGCCAGCAATGAGAAGTACCACGCATTCAAACAGAATGGCTAATGTCTCCACGCCATTTGGATTTTTGCCTATTAATCATATCACGTACCGGAACCCAAGCCGTTTGCTTCTGTTTTCATGAATACATTGCAGCTGGAGCAAAAACACATGTGCTCCCTTAACGCTGTGCAGAAAATGGAATAGCAGGCTGGTACAGACAAAACGGAAACTCTGATTTTTCTCTTTTTTTCGTTTTCTTCGCAAGATAATGATACCATCGTCTTTACATTCCCTTTTCCTTCTATTCTTCTCTTTTTTTCTCATCGGTTTGTTTTCTTTATTATTCTTTGATAATTATTTCAAATAATATATTTCATATATATATATATGGCCACTTTGCTCTTAAAAAGAAGATGAATCCAACAATAATGTTTCTTCGTCTTGCTGATGCATGCATTTTGAGCATCAGAGGGGTGCTTGTTTATCATAAATGTTAGCATATGAACAAAAACTTTGCCAAAAAAGGGCAGATGTTTATCAAAAGTGAAGTATGTGCATGCAGGGAAGACAGAGAGGGGGAAAAAGGAATGGAAAGAGAGAAAGTGACGTTTGAACAAGGGAACTTTCCTATAAAAATGTTGACAGTGGTATGTACACCTGATTTATGGCTTTAGCAGTCACTAAGCTTCTGCTTTTACTTACCATTTCTAACTTTTCTTCACCTTATCCAGTGTAAGGTCACAGATCCTAAGCCACATAGCATATTAAGTCGACTTCAGATCATAGGTCTATAGGCATAACGCTTTCAGTTTTCTAGAGAATTGAAGCTCAAAACTTTTTGTCTTCACTCCTCGGCTGGAGCTCTGAGATTCACCAGTGGCGAGATTTTGCATAATTATGCGACCGTTTAGGTAGCCGCATTCCGACTTAGACGATGACTCCTAAGCAGGACACGAGTGTGTATGCATTTCCTTTTTTAAATGTTGTCATCCGTCCTTACATGACACAATGGCCTACTCTTCTAAAAGGTGGAACGGGTGGTTAAGGTGTGGCAAGATGATCTGTGTGCATTTGCATTCGCACACAGGGCCTCGGATCTGGTCTTAATCCGAAGGACTTTCGTGTTAGGGGAGTCGGCGCTAATGTTAAATACAAGGGGGGGGGGGGGTATTCCCTGGAACGGGAGTTTTGTAGGTGGGTCGAACCCGGCCGTCAAATCGCAAGTGCAACGCTCTAACCACCAGACTGTCCTCTCCCCCTCCCCTATTTCTCTTTGGGCATGACATATATTGCAGTGTGTTCATGGTGCGTTCGCCTATGGGACCTCTGTTCATGGTCTGATCAAAAGTCCCCAGAGAAGACCGAGTAACAATTGTGAACTGAGGACTGGAAACTGCAGACTCAGACACCACATGATTACCAAGTTCCACATGGAGATTCTAAGGCGTGCCCCTGTGGCACTTCTCCCATGACAGTGGAACACTTCCTCCAGACCTGTCCAACACACCATAACCTGAGTGAAGGCTGATATCTGGCCGAGTGACCTGCTGATGAGGGACAAGCTGTTAGGAACCCTGGAGGGCCTTCAGCGCATCGGCAGCTTTTGTCAGGGCCTCAGCAGTTGCTGTTGAGCGTTCGACGAAGAAGGAGAAATCTGACCAAAATGAACTTTAAGGCAATGAAGTCACACTGATCCTCTCGGAAGCATACCTCCAACAGAGAAAAGAACCTGTGGCCTCAGGTACCATCAGATCCTAAGCATGAGGTTTTGACATCTACGCTGGCTACCTCACCCTCCATCAGACAGACATTACCTAGCTATGCTCAAGCAGAGGACAGCCTCTGTGTCTACTTTAACACAAATCCAGCATAAAGGACTCCCATTTATACACACCAACAACTTTTAAAATCTCTCTCTCTCTCTCTCTCTCTCTCTCTCTCTCTCTCTCTCTCTCTCTCTCTCTCTCTCTCTCTCTCTCTCTCTGTCCCCTAATCAGGGCAAGGGCCTGATGAAAAAAAAGTATGTGAATGCTTACTCTGTTACCCTTGAGAAAATAAATTCATTCATTCATTCATTCATTCATTCATTCATCTATCTCTCTCTCTCTCTCTCTCTCTCTCTCTCTCTCTCTCCTCTCTCTCTCTCCTCTCTCTCTCTCTCCTCTCTCTCTCCTCTCTCCCCTAATCAGGGCAAGGGCCTGATGAAAAAAAGTATGTGAATGCTTACTCTGTTACCTTGGAAAATAAAGATCATTCATCATTCATTCATTCATTCATTCATTCATTCATTCATTCTCTCTTCTCTCTCTCTCTCTCTCTCTCTCTCTCTCTCTCTCTCTCTCTCTCTCTCTCTCTCTCTCTCTCTCTCTCTCTCTCTCTCTGTGACGCCCCTTCAATGGCCCTACTTGCTCGCCTTTTGCAGACGGGTAGCAGCTCAACCAGCATCAGCCTCATTAATTTGCACACACAACATGTGTGGCAGGCAGAGTGTTTGCACAGGCAGCCCGAGACAAACCCCACAAACAGCCAAATTGGCTCTTGTCTGATAAACACCAAACCTGCGCGATGGGAGACAACTCCTCAAGCATGCAGTCAATTGCCTCCCCTGAATGGACAGGCTCGCCCTTTCTTTCTTTTTTTTTTTAACGAAGAGTTTACCCTCAACCAGATAAAACCACTCAGTGGAAGGGAAGCTTTGGGGTCTGAGGAAGATGCTCAAGACAATGGTGTTTGTGTGGGGGGACTCGCAGGGCATCAGGGGGCAAGCATCGATATGGAATTGGTTAAACAATGTTGCACGTCTGTTGTTTGGTGTTAAGTCAGGAGTGGATCTCAAAAACTTGTTCTATTTGCTGCATTTCTGCTATTGATTCCAATTCAAATATTTTGTTATCTTGCAGAGAAACTCATGTGGGTTACAAGATAAATTCATGTTGTTACAAGCTATATATACTTTACTTTTATACTTTATCCGTCCTCTTGTACCATCTAGGGCGTCGAGGGCAGAAAGAGCTTTCTGTCTGCGGCAAGTATGAAGGCCTGGGTAGGTGGGAAATTGTGGGTCTTCAGTGTTTCTTTTACACTCTCGATCCAGTTCTTCCTCGGTGTTCCCTTGCCACATATAAAACAGGAAAGCCTTGATCACAGAGAAATACAACACAGTATTCGAACATTGGCACACACACACACACATCACACGATAAAAAAAAACACATCCCCAACAACGGAGTCTTTTCTTTGACGGCTTTTGGTAAGCCCATTATTTTAAATAATTGCTTGTCCCCGAAGTCGGAATGCAGCTACCAAAATAGTGTGTGTGGGGTGGGGGGGGGGGGGGGGGAGACGGTTGCATGTGTTTCACTATTGGTGAACCCTAAAGCTCTAGTCGAGGAACGGGAAAAATAAAAGTAATAGTTATGTGGTATGTTTATATTGCTCTTTTTTTTATAAGGTTCCTTTGTTGTGGTTGTTTTTAATTTCACTCTGTGTGTGTGTGTGTGTGGGTGTGTGTGTGTGTGTGTGGTGTGTGTGTCGCGGCTTGGTGATGTTCCATGTGTGTGTGTGTGTGTGTGTGTGTGCACACGCGCGCGCGCGCATTTGGGCGACTGTTCTCGTGTGTGTGTGTGTGTGTGTGTGTGTGTGTGTGTGTGTGTGTGTGTGTGTGTGTGTGTGTGTGTGCTGTGTCTATTGCTAGTGTCTGTGTGGCAATGGTCTCTGTGTGCATGTGACCGTTCTAGCGTCTGTGCGCTTGTTGGTCTGCGTGTGTGCGACTGCTCTCGTGCTAAGGGTACGCGTGCGCCGCACGTGCGTCTGAGCCACCTGCCCCGCCCCCTTGTCCCTTTTCCAGATGCGCCAAGCCGTTTTGACAACTCGTCTCGCCTGACTAAGCTGGGGCCTACCTTCTTTTTCACTTCACCCTTGGCTGCGCACCGCCAGCTAATCATCTATGTTCGCCAAGTCCCCAGCGCTGAATCCGCCGCCTCTCAATATTTCATACATGTACCCGCTGTCAATGTCTCAAAACACATGACTGTCTTTTCCCCGCTTGTCCCGGAGACAGAAACATGAAATGCTCCGCACCTTCCCAACAAAATGGTACGATAAGTCGGCAGCACGCAAGGCCAAGTTGTGTAGTTTGGGGTGGGGGGTTGGGTGGGGTGTTTGGGTTTTGTTTTGTTTTGAGGGGTTTGGGGAGGGAGTGAACTGAAATGAAAAGTAAAATTGTGTCATTCTAATAAGCTGTGATGAAGTTCTCCTTCAAAAGCCAGATTAAACAAAGTGAATGAAAGGAAGAAAAAGAGGCAGACCAAGGAAGAGACAGGACAACAGCGAATGGACAGGTCTAGAACTAAAACAAACCTGAGAAAGGCAAAACAGAGATAGGAATGGAGGGAACTGGTTGCCAAGTCTTCGAGGGTGCCCCCACGGTCGTCAGACTACGGAATAGATAGATAAATGTATTGTGATGCTTTACAAAACATTCTAATACTTTTTAGTTTGACCTCCCCCCCCCCCCCTTCTCTCTATCTGTCTCTGTCTCTCTCTCTCCTCTGTTAATGTAGCAATCTATTTATTCAAACTACCCATAAGTTAAAAGACACAACATTTGAAAAAAAAGAAAACACCATCTTGCTCCCCAACTTCTTGTACCTTTTTTTTTTTTTCGAAGACACGCCCGTTGTTCTTTTTTCTTGCAAAGCTAATCAGTCCAGATGAGACTGCAATAATTTCCGATGCACTGACATTAGTGCATATTTGATGGAGCGAAAATAGAGACCGACACGCAAAATGATTTCTTTCATCTCAGTAATAAGGTAGTCTTCATTTCCTTCGCCACCATTGTTTATTTATAGAGCCAAGACGATGGTCCGCTCCCTCTTCATTTTCAGGATGTAAAATTGATTTTTTTCTAATTAAATAAGAAAAAAATTAAACATGGTTCCCAAGAAAAAAAATTAAACCATGGTTCCCAAGAAAAAAAAAGTTTAAGAATTGCTTACTGGCAAAAGTATCTACTCTCTCTTTGTCTCTGTCTCTATCTCTTTCTCACTGTGTGTCTTACACACACACACACACACACACACACACACACACACACACACACACACACACACACACACACACACACACACACACACACACACACACAAAGCGCACACAAAACAACTTCAATCTCACTCTACTTCTGCCTTTCTCTACTCTTCTGACCTATCTTATCAATTAAGTTCATAAACTCGCATAAGAGACCGGTTCTCTCATATACTTCATTTTGATGCCCAGATCAACCTTATGGTCAATAATTCTTTAACACTTTTTCTTACAACACCGGGAACGTCAAGAGAATGTTTCTTAAGATAGATACCATGGTCTTCAATACAAGTGTGACTTATCTCTTAGCTATTGGAAAAGTCATTGGACCACAACAATAAAGTTACCCACCATGTTTAGTGGGTCAGTGGTGTTGTTGCTGTTGTGCGCTCCCCAGCTTGACACTCTGGGGGGTCACCCAGAATGTGCACTCTGACTCACTCATCCCACCTGGGAATCACTATGAGATTGAATTTGCACACTGAATAAGAAGTTTGTGAGTATGACTGTTTTCATGTACCTCGACATAATATAGGTAGCCACATTCTGACTTCAGAGGATTTTTTTCCACCTTTAAAGGAGAGTGCTAAGTTGTTATGTTTTAAGAGCCTGTCATGACTGAAGGCAATCTCAACACATTATTTTGCAACATAACAACATGTTAGTGTAGGCCTTGGCAATGAGCTGACATCAATAACTGACACAGCCTTTGGCCTGGACAAGTTTGTAGGTTGAACTTGGCAAAGCCCATCCCTATCCACCGTCTCCATGCTGCTGTATGTATGCTGTGTGTTCGTATCATCTGTCTACCCGTGACCAACACAGGACGATTTCACGACCCAAGATCCACGATCCCACGACCATTGCTGGCCTATACTTTAAAAAAAAAACGCTGTGATGAATTTTTAGCATATACCTAAGATGCTCGACGTATTTGCTCGAGATTTAAACGTAAAAGATATATCACGCTCATGATGTCGATAGATAGCCTCATACCAAGTACATTTAGGGAAGTGGAATTACCTGGTGACAACAACAAAAAAAAAATAAACCAGCATGAACACAGGTGTCGTGTTTAGACACCATCCCCGAGGGAAAATCGGGCAGTTGGAGTCCCCGGGACTGTTCGGGGTTGTATATGGCAACGTTCTGGCGGTTCCTGCGACGGTACTGGAACCATTCGTAACGGCAACTGCCTTTCCAATGGACCATTCGAGCGACGTGGAGAGGGGGTGTTCTGCTGCATGGGTAACAGCTTGCCCTCCGTACTTTCTTTGGCTTTGTATATGTGCGGGTGTGAACGCGTGCGTATAATGTGTAAATAATGGTGATCATATGTCTTTTCTAGTCAATGGTTTTTAAGAACATTGTATCTAAACATTGGTGTGTGTGTATGCGTGTGTTTGCGTGTGTGCAAGCGCGCGCGCGTAGAGTGTGAGTGTTTGTGACATTTTATTTGAAGTTATATAATGTTTGAACAAAAAAGAAATGTAGCTCCTTCGTGTGTTTGATTATGAATTTGTAGCAATATGCCTGTCAGTATTGTAATTGCCCTTCAGGGATGATTAAAGTATTTTTGACTTGACTTGACTTGACTTGACTAGAGCCTAAAGCGCAACTCCATAGTCTTCCGAGATTGATGGATGCCTGCCACTAACTTTAAGCCCCGGGAGGAAACGCCGTTGAACAGAATCTCAGCAGGTAATAGTACAAACACCCTGAATTACTGTCGGATCACAAACGAGTTCATGCTCTAGCGGCTAGACTGCCCAAGCTCCTAGTTACACCATAACTCAACTTCTCCCTTAACTCCTTTAGGAGTCATCAGAGCACTGATTTAGGAATTTAATATCAACCTGGATCAGTGCATCCCTCTCTACTGCTCTTGAAAACCCACAGTTTGACTGACCGACATTTCTGGAACTCAGTCACCTTCACCTACCCCATAATCTGGTAAGCAATGGAGACGAGATGCTTTTGCAAACGTCGAAGCATATCATACAGAGAGATTTCTGGGATTAAAAGGTAAAGGTGCCCCATAACGTATGTGGTCGAAGTGGAGCGAGGCATCAGAGACATCAACTTCTCTAGGAGCCAGCATATTGAGGGCGGCGCCCATCTCCTCTCCCTCACTGCTTTACCTTCCCGGATCCAACAGAGGGCAGGTACCCATTTACAGCTGGCTGAACTCGGGGGGGGGGGGGGGGGGGGGGGACGACGCTGTACTGAAGCCAAGGCGCGCAAAGGGTCACCCATCCAACTGGTAACCACACTCGATGCTGCTTAACTTTGACATGGGGAAAGCCAGTGCTCTGTCCATCTAGCTTTCCCGCCCCCTGGAATTAAAACAATGTCTAAAATGCTCCTTCTGAAATCCCTGAATGGGAAAACCCTCCTGGGAAGTCAACAAAATCAGAAAAAATCCATAGTTTCTACCATGGTGAATCGAACACTGTGTGTTTGTATTGTGTACAAAGATAAAAAAATGAAGCCCAGTTCCATGTGAAATGTATTTGATGATAGATAAAAGGTACTGGTATTTTTGTCGTAGATCTGTAATGTTGAGAAACGTACCAAAAATGTTATAGACAACGATGTATATATCTTTTTTATTGATACAAACATAAAGAACATCACTACAATAAAAATAATAATAACAGCTATGTTGATGGTGACACCTGATGGACCATCGTCAACAACAAGAACAATGATGATGGCGACGATAATGATCGTGATGATGACGACGACGACACTGATAATATTGATAATCCTAAATCGATGACGATTTCAACAATTCTGTCTATTGACGAACCTTTGAGTTAGCATTCATCAATCTTTCAAACACACCAACAAAATTCCAAACACAAAAAGACAGAAGGCCAGCGAAGCTTTGCACGCTGAACAACAAAAAAGCAAACAAAAGAAAAAAACTGCACCAACAGAGATCAATGATAATGTTCAGCTTCATAAAAGCCGTTTTGCTTCTCGATAGCTACAGATTGTTTTGTCATCCTTTATTGTGTGTGTCAACACAAGTGCGCGTGCAGTGACAGGGGGCTGCAGAATGGTGCGTTATAGGTGACGAATCACACGTAACGCTCTCCTTTTCATCCACAGTCGTTCATAATTCACATCATACACACAGGGCCATAGCGGGTGCGGTGCTTTGTCATGTGAACAATCTTTTCTATCATAGAGGAAGCATAACAGGCACGGCCCTTTGTCACGGGTCCGCAGAGACAAGCAGAAGAGGGGGAGTAGGGAGGGGGTTGCACAGCCAGTGCAGGGGGTGGGAGTGGGGAGAAGGGGGGGGGGGGGAATTTTCCGGTATAACAATAGATGCAGATCACAGGAACGTGACGAAAAAAACAGCAACCTACGTTTGAACCAATTGAGCGAGTTCTGTCAATATTGTGACGTGTATGTATTTCCAGTTCTGTCTATATCTCTATCTTTCTTCCTACCTCCCTCTTACTCGCATCTCTCTCCCCCCTCTCTCTGTTTCTCTCTCACTCACCCACCCCCCACCCCCTCTTCACTCCACACACACACAGAAACAGGCCCACACACATGCAAGCACGCACTTACACACATGTGTCCGAACAGAAAAAGAGAAACAGACAGACAGACAGAAACAGAGAAAAACAGTCATATGGAACAGACACACAACAGAAAAGAGAACAAACAAAAACAAACAAAGAAATGAAAATGTCTTTCACTCGGGTAACGAGATAAGCAAATTGACAATAATGCGTTTTTCCGTTCTGGCCTGAGGGTTCGGGAAAATGACAAGAAAATGCAGACAAAAAACACTAACATCATAATGAAAAGCTGTTAGCCACACAGAAATTAATTAAACAAAACAATGGACATATTTTATGTCGCAAAAACAGCCAACATTTGAACAAATAAACAAATAAGCAGGCAAGCAAGCAAGCAGGCAGTCAGGCAGGCAAGCAGGCAGGCGCACGCACGAACCTATGCACGCACGCACGCTCGCAAGCACGCACGCACGCAGACACACACACACCGTGCCACGCACGCACTTCCGTACG
>CM060330.1:39573800-39616300 GCA_030674155.1 Stramonita haemastoma
GACAGAGGCAAGGACAACAAGACAAAGGGAGAAAGAGAAGAAGAAGAAAAGAAGAAGAAGAAGAAGAAGAAGAAGAAGAAGAAGAAGAAGAAGAAGAAATAAGAAAATGAAAAAGTGAGTGGGGAAGAAAGAAAGAGAAAGAATGAGAGACAGAGACAGAGACGGAGGAAAAGAGAGAAGAAACATACTGCAGAAAGCACAAAGAGAAACAGACATTCGGAGACAGAAAGACAAAAGAGGGCAACGGGGGGAAAAGTGGAGAGGAAAGGGCGTAATACTAAAACTTTCTTTCATTGGTACATATCGTGGCAGAAAATAAATCACCTTACACGCTTGCTCTTATTTCCCTTTCTCCACAGATGAGACAGACATACAGACGGACAGACCCAGAGGAGAGAGAGAGAGAGAGAGAGAGAGAGAGAGAGAGAGAGAGAGAGAGAGAGAGAGAGAGAGAGAGAGAGAGAGAGAGAGAGAGAGAGAAGAAGAAGAAGAGAGAGAAAGAGACAGACAGAACAGATAGACGGACGGAGAGACTGACAGACAGAGCCAAAGACACAAAGAGAGAGGGTCAGACAGACAGACAGACAGGCGAACAGACAGAAAGAAACAGAGATAGGACACCCACAGAGCAGTATGTAAGAACGGAAATAAGTAGATAAGTGACATCATTATGCTCTTTATAAACTTGCTCTTACTTGTATGGGTGAAGGAGAGAGGGGGGAGGTGATGGAACACACACACACACACACACACACACACACACACACACACACACACACACACACACACACACACACACACACACACTGTTCATCAGAGTTTCAACACAAAAAAAGAAAGGGTAGTTTTCAAAATGAAATAACATAATTCAAAATGGAATGAAGCAAAATAAAATGAAATAAATATAAACAAACCAAAATAAAATAAAACAGCGAAATACAATAGAATAAAAAAAAAAGAAAAAAAAGAATAGAATAAATAACACAAACAACAAAAAACAAAACAGAATAACGGCAGTAATCAAGGGAGACACACAAACTCTGCACATGTTCGTTTCCAGCTTCTCCTTCATGTGAAATAATTAAGGTCAAAATCATTAATGATCCACGTTTTTGCCCCGCTTTTCTGATGCATTCATTATTCCGGCCTGTGTCCACATCGATCCCAAATGAAAGGGAGACTACAAAACAGGCAAACACACACACACACACACACACACACACCACACACGCACCACACACACACACACACACACACACACACACACACAACACACACACACACACTAGCTGAGTGTTGGCTTAAACCACATCTTCTCCTATAGCCTAGTCCCTGTTGGATGGGATGTCTTCACCTTCTTCGGTGTCGAAATCTCAGACACCAACAATTGTTGTCTATCATATGAGCGAAAATGCGTTGCGCTGCCGTTATGCGCCTGACAAGTCAGACCCAGCGCATACGACATTGCCGTGGAGTGAAGCGTAGTGTCTGGTCTTTTTTGCTCATAACTTTCTCTGTAGGTGATAGGTTTTCCCGCTAGCCTCAATCAAACACATACCTTCTTCAGAGGTGCTCATTAAAAATACTGATAAGAGAAATGCGCCAGAGAAATATTGTCGTATTTGCTTGAGAAAAAGAGGGGTAATGAACTGGGAAGGGAAAAAATAAGCGAGAGAGAGAGACAGACAGAGAGAGACAGACAGAGACATAAAGAGAGAGAAATCTCTGAACTCAGAAAGAATTTATTTGTAAAAGGCCTTTGGCCAATACATGAAGCGGGCTGCTGATCATTTTTTTTAAGAATATAGGAATACACAGAGAAGTACAGCGGTGACAAACAAATGCAAACAAATCCATAGGGGGAAAATCTCACGACAAAATGAGAGAGAAGAGAGAGAGAGAGAGAGAGAGAAGAGAGAGAGAGAGAGAGAGAGAGAGAGAGAGAGAGAGAGAGAGAGAGAGAGAGAGAGAGAGAGAGGAGAGAGAGAGAGAGGGGGGGGGGGGGGGGGGGGGGGGGGAAGACAGGGACAGAGACGGAGAGAATGGTAAAAAAGGTGAAATTTCTAGCAAAGTTTTTTCCAGAGGGTGGGGATGCTGTCTATACTGGAACAGCCCTGGGCATCCCAACGTGGACAATCACTACGACGACCGGTACTAATTGTCTTTTTTGTTTCTTAAAATAAACAAAGCATTCTTCTAAACTACACGTCTGTTCCAGGGATAAAAAAAAGATCACACCTTTCATCATCCTTCATCTGTTTACCAACACAAATCGTACTTCAGAATTTCCATCATGTTTGTTGACATGTCATGGATTATACCTATAGCTACAGGGGCAAAGATGTTGGAGGTTGAAGATCCTTTTCTACCGTAAATTATTTGCGTGAGGTGAAAGGCGAGGAGACAGAATCTCTCGTCAAAGCAACAACAACAAAAATATCTTCACCTCATATTTTTAACTCTCATTCCTGAATTAGCTCTGCTTTTCCGAGGTTCTGGAATTTGAGATGAAGGGAGCGAGGAGGAGGGGTGGGTGGACAAAGTGGGGAATGAAAGGAAAAGACCGAAACGGAGAGAGAGAGAGAGAGAGAGAGAGAGAGAGAGAGAGAGAGAGAGAGAGAGAGAGAGAGAGAGAGAGAGAGAGAGAGAGAGAGAGAGGAGAGAGAGAGAGAGAGAGAGAGAGAGAGAGAGAGAGGAGTGAGAGGAGAGAGAGATCCAGACAGATGGAGACAAAGACATAGAGAGAGAGCGAGAGAGGGAGCGGGATGTGTATATATGAGGCACAGAGATAGACACACACAGAGAGACAGAGACAGAGAAGGAGAGACAGAAAGAGGGAGAAAAAGAGGAGAGACGAGGGTAACGGAAACATAGAGAGGGGGAAAGGGAGAGGGAGAGGAGAGACGAGACAGAGATAGAGACAGACAGACAGAGACAGAGAGAGATAAAGGGAAAGAAGGGTGGGGAGACAAGAAGACAGAGAGACAGACAAAGACAAACTGATAAACAGATAGACAGACAGACAGGCAAGCACATAGTACCAGAGGAAGAAAAAAAACACCATCACTCCGCCAAGTATTTTGCTTCCTGATGAGGACCAAACCACCACACCGACAACCAACCATCCTGGGCGCTCCATCATGTATATGCCATTCATCAAAATCTATAATAGAAGTCCAACCGCCACCCCCAAGAAAAGCGCTCTGGGCCCTGTGTTTGGTGCGCCACCGGCGCTCTTCTGACTGCTTGACAAAAAGAATTAAAAAAAAAAAAAAAGAGAGAGTAGTCTTCTTTCAGCCCAAGACACAGTAGCTCGGCCCCGGCATCTGTGAGGCGTGTTTTCTCTACGTCTGCGCAATCCATCAAATGGGATGTATAATTATATGTACTTGTCTGTCTGCAGTCTGGCTCGCTCCCATTTTCTTCTTCTTCTTCACTGTTTCCTCTCTCTCTCTCTCTCTCTCTCTCTCTCTCTCTCTCTCTCTCTCTCTCTCTCTCTCTCTCTCTCTCTCTCTCTCTCTCTCTCTTCTTTGTGTAGTAGTTTATTGTTTTTAGTTATTCTGTTTATTGTCTGTTTCTGAAAGTCGTGTGTCTGTCTATTGCGTCAGTCAATATTGTCTGTTTGTTTGGGTTCTGTTTATGTTTTAGGGGTTGGTTATCATAGTGTGTTTACTGTTCAGTTTTCTACTTCAGACACTGGGTAGGGTACGTTTAGAATTCTTGGTCTCAGTCTCTCAAAAGATTTTGTTAGCTATGAAATAAACAGTTTCAGTACTCTCTCTCTCTCTCTCTCTCTCTCTCTCTCTCTCTCTCTCTCTCTCCTCTCTCTCTCTCTCTCTCTCTCTTCACATATGGGCCAACGGCCTCTGTGAATAAATTATTTCAGAGTTCTCTCTGTCTGACTGTCTGTCTGTCTGTTTGAGTCTGTGTGTCTCTGTGTGTCTGTTGTGTGTCTGTGTGTAGTGTGTCTGTCTGTCTGTCTGTCTGTCTGTCTGTCTGTCTGTCTGTCTGTCTCTCTCTCCCCTCTCTCTCTCTCTCGACCAGACTTTGCGTTTCTTCCTGCCTACAAAAGTACCAACTAAGAATGATGGAAAGGGATTATTGATTATTTCGGCTGTTTCCAAAGTCTCAGTGCAGGCTCTTGATGTCTCCCCATGATTGATTAATAATAGCCATCATTGTATCAGAGAAAATATCTCCATTTTTGTCACTATTCCTGGTGTGTTTGTGTGTGTGTGTTTGTGTGAGTGTATGTGTTTGTGTGTGTGTTCTTTGATTTAACGTCTTTTTACATTAACTTATATTAGACAACGTGTGTATGTGCGTGCGAGAGAGGAGGGGGAGGGGAGGGAGAGAGAGAGAGAGAGAGAGAGAGAGAAGAGAGAGAGAGAGAGAGAGAGAGAGAGAGAGAGAGAGAGAGAGAGAGAGAGAGAGAGAGGAGAGAGCGAGAGAGAGAGAGAGAGTGTGGTGGAGTGTGTGTGTGTTGTGTGTGTGTGTGTGTGTGTGTGTGTGTGTGTGTGTGTGTGTGTGGTGTGGTGTGTGTGTGTAAGGATGCGTGCGTGTCTATGTACATTTTTGTGCATGTGTGTGTTATAATGTGAATTTAATTTTGAGGGCATTGAGTCTTATCCTCTGTGTGTGTGTGTTTGTGTGTGCGTGATTGTCTGTCTATCTGTCTGTCTGTCTGTCTGTCTGTCTGTCTGTCTGTCTGTCTGTCTGTCTGTCTGTCTGTCAGTGCGTGTGTCTGTAATGTCATTACAACTTCTTCAAGCTAATCTCCCAAGAACTAGTTGATGAGCTCACAACGATTGATCAATAACAGCCTTCATTGTATAAGAGAAGATACATCAATTTTTTGGTGGCTCCTCCTCTAATTGTGTGTTGTGTTTGCGTGTACGTGTGTGTGTGTGTGTGTGTGTGTGTGTGTGTGTGTGTGTGTGTGTGTGTGTGTGTGTGTGTGTGTGTGTTTGTGTGTGAGAGAGTGAGAGAGTGTGTTTGTGTGTGTGTTTGTGTGTGTGTGTGTGTCTGTCTGTCCGTGTGTTTGTCTGTGTGTTTGTATGTCTGTGTGTCTGTGTGTATATTTGTGTTTGGGCGTGCACGCCTGTGCTCGCACGTGTACATACATGCGTCTGTACCTGATAGTTAGTAAGTTCTTTCTTTTACTATTTGTTTCGTGTTTTCAGTAACCTTAACACAAACCCAACCTAAAAAATAACACAGAAGCTTTTTTAAACCCGGATGATAAAAAAAAAACCCCGAAATCCTCTCTTTAAAAAAGCGGAGGATAGCCACTGAGAAATGATTACAGAACACTCAACACATGTTTTTTCTCCATTTATTATTATTATTTTTTAAATTTTATATCACTTTATACCACAGACATTTCTCTGCGTGAAATTCGGGCTGCTCTTCCCAGGGACAGCGCGTCGCCACAAGTGTAGCGCCACCCATAATTTTGTTTTCTTTTTTCTGTTTGCAACTGTATTTGTTTTTTCCTATTATGGAGGCTTTTTCCTACAAAATTTTGCCAGGGACAACCCTCTTGTTGCCGTGGGTTCTTTTACATGCGCTAAATAATGATGTGTAACACACAGGACCTCGGTTTATCGTCTCATCCGAAAGACTAGCATCCAGACTACCACTCATGGTCTAATGGATGGGGGAAAAGGTTTCGGGCCAAACGGGATGAAGTCAGTCACACATGAAGTCAGTGACTCATCTCATTTATGCATGATGAATTTGAGACAATTCTATACTGTTCTGTATTTCATTCTAATTTTGCTCGCCCGATTTCGATGGCCACTGCTCACCCCACCCCCCCCCTATTCCGCTGTTTTCTCCTATCAAATCATGCACGGTTGTAAATTCTTTTACAGATAGTTCTGATTTCTTAACAGAAGCAACCGCATTGTTTGCTATAATACACTGATATTTAAGAGAAAGAAAAGAAAACTATAAACAGGTTTAAAGAATGGAAGAAAGAAATCTTAAGATCTAGAGAAACAAGGCAGGAAGGGTGTGTGGGGGAGGGGGTTTGGGAGAGATAGAGAACGTCGACAGTCAACGAGAAAAGGGAGTGAGAAGAAAGACAGAAAGTGAAAAAAAAATGAATGAGACAGAGATCAACAATATAATAAAGCTATGGCTGAAAAGAAACAGTAATTAAAAAACAAAACAAAAAACAGTAAATAAAAACCCACCATTACATAAAAAAAACTAAAAACAAAACAGCCACCCTAAAATAAATAAACCAAACAAAAAAAAAAACAACCCAACCACCCTGGGCTCAAATCCCATTCTGGCTCGGCAGTAGAGGCTGGCTCTGGCAGAGTGAAAACAAATAATACAGCCTCCTCTCCCCCCGAACACAGACAAATCCCTTTTCTACCCTGGCTGTGTCATGAGCTTCTCTCCTTGACTGAGGCAGCTTGTCACAGCCCGGCGGGTCCGCCATACGTTTTCGGGGCGAAATATTGTCCGTTTGCGTGGAGGTAATTAGTGAATGGGGGCGTAAAACTGTCTTCTCCTCTGATGCTTTACTGGCCGTAGTGGCCCCCCCTCCGAACTGCGTTTTATGTGTCTGGTTTTGTGTGTGATTTGTATCTGCCCATTTGCCGAATTTTTCCCCATTTTTTTTACTGCCTTGACCCCACCCTCATCATCCCTGTTTCCTCTTTTTGGGTTCTTTTTCTTTTTAATATGTTACCCCTTCCCTTTCTCTCTTCCATCTCTTTGTCCATTTTTCCCTTGGGAAGGCATATGCTGGCCGTTTGGCAGGAGTGCGGAAGTGAGGAAGTGAGGGTGGAGGGTAAATGGGTGAGGAGGGTGGGGGGTGAGGGAGGGTATGGATTTAGTGGTCAGCTTGTAATCATAAAGCAGCCTCTATGCTCCACTATGCCATGATAGCTTTGTAATCCTTGTCCCCCTTCTCTTCCACTTCCTTTCGCTTTCTTTTTTACAGTGTTCTTTTATGCTGGGCGGGCTAAAGGAACAGCAGCATAAATAAAGTGGAAGACATTTGGGGGTGTGGGGGGTATAGCGAGAGATAGAGTGAAAAGAGGGGAGGGGAGAGAGGGAGAGAGAGAGAGGAGAGAGAGAGAGAGGGAGAGAGAGAGAGGAGAGAGAGAGAGAGAGAGAGAGAGAGAGAGAGAGGAGAGAGAGAGAGGAGAGAGAGAGAGAGAGAGATGGAGATGTGTGTGTGTGTGTGTGTTTGTGTGTGTGTGTGGTGCGTGCGTGCGTGCATGCGTTGCGTGCGTGTGCGTGCGTGCGTATGTATATGTTTGTGAGTGCGTCACTGGACATCAAACGACCAGTCTATGTAGTAAAATGGCGAAGTCTTAGAAAAAGCCAGCGTCTCTAGCATTAAAATCACGCTTATGACCAGAGAGTTTTCGCTGACAGGACATCACCCGTCTTGCATGAATTAAAATTCTTTATTTCCTGTCATCCCTAAAGCGACATGATGGTGGATTTTGCATAATATCAAAGAAACATTTTTATAACTGATAGATAGATAGATAGATAGATAGATAGATAGATAGATAGATAGAAGATAGAAGAAGATAGATAGATAGATAGATAGATAGATAAATAGATAGATAGATAAATAGATAGATAGATAGATAGATAGATAGATAGATAGAAGATAGAGAGATAGAGAGATAGATAAACCATAGTTAAATTTTACAACGATAAACATAGTCATAACTTTATAATAGCTAAACTACTGTTATCTATCAGAAGATTTTTCCGTTTGTAACAAAACGTAAACAACAAAGTTAAATTCATATCACACACAGCCCTGAGAGTGGCAAGTTTCAATCACTCAGGATTCACTGAAGTCAGAACGTGGTTACCTCAGTGGTGGGAAAATGGTTGCAAACACAAATTTCACTACTGGTCAAGCCTTGGAGCTTTAGCCAAAGAACGAAAACCAACAACAAACCACCACCTTTTCCTTTAATAAACACATGTCAAACCACCCTATCCTTTAGCAAACCAACAGCAAACCAGTCTACTCTTTAACAAACCAACAGCAAGCCACCCTATCCTTTAGCAAACCAATGATAAACCACCCCACTCTTTACCAAACCAATAACAGAACAGACTACTATACACCAAATTACAAAAAGGCCAGTTTATCCTTCAGCAAATCAACAACAAATTGGTCTATCTTCTTCCCAACCAACGACAAACCATTCTATCCTTTAGATCTCGCCTGTCAACAATGAATCAATCATATCTTTTAGCCTGTTAACATCGAACCAGTCTATCTTTTAGTCTGTCAACAATGAACCAGTCTATCATTTAGCCTTAAGTGTACCAACAAAAAACTAGTCTATTCTTTAGTAAACCATCAACAGACCGGTCTATTCTTTAGCAAACCAACAACAAACCAGTCTATCCTTTAGCAAAGCAACAACAAACCAGTCTATTCTTCAGCAAAATTACGACAAACAAATCTATCCTTTCAACATCAACCAGTGACAAAACTCAACCTCAGCTTTAAACATACCAACAACAAACCAGTCTATCTTTTGACTTACCAACATAGAAAGAGCCTATCATTTTAACAAATCTACGACAAACTGGTCTGTCTTCTTCTTTACCAATGACAGATGGACCTATTCTTATGCCTATCGACATCAAACCAGCACATCATTTAGCCTACCTTCCACACACAAATTCCAACCTATAGAAAACTAACTACAGACCACCTATCTCTTAACTCATCAAACGACAAAGCATTCTATCCTTTAGCCTACCAAACGACAAACCCTATCCCTCAGTTTACCAAAAGTATGCCACATTCCCATAACTAAGGCAAACTTTGCTTGCCGAAGACAAACTATATGCCTCACCAACCAACAACAAACTCTATCCCTAAGCTGACAAATAGCACAACCCTATCCACTGGTTTAAAGTAGAAAACTTTTTCCTGTTTTTTTGCTGTGCAAGCGTGCTCATGCGCGCGCGCACAAAGGCACACACACGCACACACACACACACACACATACACACCACACACACACACACACCGGAGTTTTAAGCTTCCTCTCCTCGTCTGACAGAAGTAATAACAGCGGTGCCACTGGAAACCCAGGCGATCTGATAAGCGCGCGAAAACGAATCGAAAGAAGAGTGACGCGAGTCGATATGAATAACATAACTTGGCCACGGCCACTAAATTCTCCTCCGTTTCCAATCGCTTTCCCGCTTTTTGACATTATCGGCACAGCATATCGCCTGAATAAGCAAGATTATGGCCCCGCCAATGTTTTCCTTCCTGTCAGCGCCCGTGACCGTTTGAAAAACGAGACAAAACGTGGCTTCTCGCGATAAAACGAGATATGACAAAAATATTCCTGGCTTTTTCAACAATGGGCGAATAATGGTTGCGACATGGCAGGGTGTGTGGATGGGTGGGTGGGTGGGTGGGGGTAGGAGGGGGGCTGTTGGAAGTGTGGGTGGGTTGTCACCCAGTTTAGTTCCCATCTTTGTGGAAAAATAGGAGGCTATGAGGAGGATTTGGGAAAGAGGATGGGTGGAAGGTTGTGAGAGATGGTGGGGAAAGTGATGGTGGGCATAGTTTCTAAAATTACCGAACAGCGCAAAAAGTGTATCTCTTGAAAAAATAAAAGAGTAAATACATAGATTACCACCGTGTAAGAATAATGAAAGAAAGGCGTTGGGAACTTTGTAAAAGGTTGGGTTTCGTAATTTGGTGGCGTTTTCTTGAATTAGATTTGGTTTTTTACTTGTTCAGTTACTGGGTTTCTCTTCGTTGAAGTAAATAGGGGGTAGAGAGGATAGGAAGAGGGCCTATCCAGAGAGAAGGAGAGAGGAGATCAGAGAGATGGTAGAGAGAAGAGAGGAACTGGTACTTAAGTTGAACGGCCTATACCTTTAATCATACACGAACTGCAGCTTTACTTTAAAAAAAAAGATAACAAGCGAAGAAAAAAATGACCCAAGATAAATGAATGAAAAAAAGAAAGGTGTAACTTTTGTGGAAAGGTAGGGTTTGTATTAGGTGAGGGTTTATTTATTGATGTTATTATTTTGGTTTTTACTTGTTCATTTACTTTGGGTTTCTCTTCAGTTTGAAAAGTAAAATAAGAGAGAGAGAGAGAGAGAGAGAGAGAGAGAGAGAGAGAGAGAGAGAGAGGAGAGAGAGAGAGAGAGAGAGAGAGAGAGAGAGAGAGAGAGAGAGAGAGAAGCTGGTCACTTTTTCAAGTTTTGTAAAAGCAACTAATACCTTTTAAAAAATCATACAACGAAACCTGCAGCTTCTACTTTAAAAAAAAGAAAGATAAACAAAGCGAAGAAAAAAAATGTCCTTTTCATCTTCAACTTGATTCCTCCTTCAACTTTTGAGGAATCCTTAGGACTGTGTACGGGACTTCCTGGGCAGTGTATCATATGAATGTTGAACTGGGCGTAGCCCAACTTTCTCTCGGTAGCAGAGTGCATGCTGGGTACGTTCGTGTCACGATTCCACCGGTGGTAGCTGGCTTACTTTTCTACGAAAGGCAGATGCAAGACCGTATTTTCGTGAAGTCTGCATAGTCTCATACTTCAGTGTCAGACTTTACCTTCGCACAGTCTGCTACTTGCCACAGTTTTGGACAATCTCCTATTTGTCAGGCTGCAATGCCGGTCAGCCTTCCTTTCAAATTGCAGTTCCATGCAGTCTTCCATTTATCACAGACTACGATTCGTCTCCTATCGGTTATATTAAATACGGTCTCTTATCAGTCACATAGTATTACTCAGTGGAGTTTCGTTTTGTCGGTCTAAAATTACATATGCTCTCCATTGTTTCCAGAGCTAGAAGTCCATATACTCCTCTAATTGTCAAAAGCTATGTTTATATAATGTTCTCCATTTCTCAAAAAAGTTTCATGTGCTCCCTCATTTTTCAGAAACTATAGTTTCACATAATAAACTCCCCTATTTTGTCAAAAATATTTCCATGTACTATGTTTGTAAAAATAAATGGTTCCTCGACCATTTTACTCTCCTGTTTATTCAAAACGGTAATTCCATGAATCCAATTTGTCAAAACCTATAGCTCCATACATTCTCCATATTGTCAAAAATCACTTATGTGCAGTGTCCTACGTGTTACAGTCTACGGTGACTTCAGCGTTACACGTTCTCTTATTACCACAACCATCAATTCATTTAGTCGGCAGAAAGGTGAGGGGGGAGTATAGACTAGTGGTTAGAGCGTTGACTCGAGATTGTGACGGCCCGGGTTCGAGCACCACGGAGGCACCCGTTTTAGGGGATTTTTCCCTGAAGTTAACATCAGTACCGACTCAACTCCCCCGGAAGTCCTTCGGAGAGGACTACAAACTGGTCATATGCGCAACACACGCATAACATCTTGCGCACACGTTAAAACCCATTTCGTCTTTTGAAGAGCAGGCCATTGCATGCCAGTAGGATTGGATTACAACATTATTAAAACGTCATGATGGGAATAGTAATAATTAATAAGCAACATAAGATAATAACATAATAACTAATAATAATAATAATAATAATAATAATGATAATGATAATAATGTATGGTATGGTACTTATATAGCGCTGAATCTTGTAAAGCAAAGAAAACGAAGCATTTGCATTCAAATCATTTACATGCGTGCAACAGTCCACAAAAATATCAGAACACACACACACACACACACACACACACACACACAACACACACACACACACACACACAATATATATATATATATATATATATATATATATATATATATATAATATATACATATTATATAAATAGATATATAGATAATAGATAGATAGATAGATAATAAAGATAATAGATAGATAGATAGATAATATAGATAGATAATATAATAGATAGATAATGATAATAATAATAGTATATATAATCTATGCTCACACAAACACATACACAAAGTCTGATCTGAAGGACTTTCTGGAGAGTGGGCCAGTACTGATGTGAACATCATGGGGAAAAAATCCCCTTGAACATGTGCCTCGATAGTGGCTCAAACCCAGGCGCCGTCAGCTCACGAATACAACGCTCTAACCACTGGGCTAACTCGCTCTCTAGAGGAGTAGTCTGGCTGTGACCTGAGGCAGAGATGAAACCAACAAATCATACACATAGTCTGCAACCTGTATTAGGATAAGTACTGCCAGGCTTCACGTCCCCAAATGACTTTCCATGAAGTTAAGGAAGAAGTCAAGTCAACATGGCATACTGTTAAGCTGTTCTTGTTTATTTACATACTCCAGAATACATAATGCTGCTACGTTAATGGTGGGCAAAGACAATCGTGTATGGGCAAATCTCACCATTGGTAAACATTCCTTGGACCTCTAACCAAGGAATGAACCAACAATTGTTTATTCAAAATGAAACTGGAACTATAATGTTTTATAGCATCATGATGCCCTTTTAAAAGAACCTTTAACTCCTACACAGTACAACTATGTTCTTGTTCCACATTCCATTTTTGGAACACTAACACTGATTAACACTAATTAACTTGAAAATTTACGATGCACCTGACAGTAAAATAAAAAAGTGCAAATTTATATATATATATATATATATATATATATATATATATATATATATAATATATATATATATATATATATATATATACATCAAACATGCAAACAAGTAAGCAAACAACCAACCGACCACTCTACGAATTAACCAACTCTGGAAGCAATCAAACAAGCGGCAAATTAACCAAAAATCGATTTTCATTTATGACTTGCTGACTGACTGATTTACTGAACCATGCACGCAATCAAACGCCAGCAACCATCCAGCCAATCAACCAACCAACCAACCAATCACTTTACCAACCAACCAACCAATCACTTTACTGAATGCAAACTAAAACCAACCATTAACTAACCAACTAATTAACGCATTCACTCACTCGCTCATCAAAGCCACCAAGAAAAAAAAGACACTTTCTGGTATAGCATGACCATGCAAAAACTGCAGCCACATTTTCTTTCTTTAGCGCCCTCCTCTTTCATGTTATCAGCAGGCCATAATCATACAGTATGGAAAAAAGGGGGAGGCCTCATCATCGCTGAATCCTTCATCGGGCCCCACCGTCACGCGCCATGCTGCCTCTGTCACTGTTTCCTCCCTAACCTCTGCTCTTTCTCTCCGCGCCATCGCCATTCATCATGAGGAGAACGAGGCGGGCGAGGCATCAAAACCTCCTTCGTAATGCTGTTATGACCGTCCGCACATTTTCTGCTCTTCACACGCCTAGTCCCGGAGAGAGCAGAGCAATTTCATATCTGGTCGGCTTCCCGCCAAGGAAAGGGCAGGGGATCATCTTGATATTTTTGGCGCCGGCGGGAACGATACAGATTTCGCTCCCGATACATCGAGAAGGGCTTGTCAGTCAGTCAGTCAGTCAGTCAGGGAGAGGTTTCTAAAGGCTTCTCGCCCCTCGCTCGTTGCAAGCTTGGCGAAGGATTAGGTTTTATGAAGATGGTATGAAAATGGAAGGGATTAGTAGCTGCTTGGCTGCGGGATGAGGGGGTCGGCTTTCGGCGAATGAATAACGGGGATGCTGGGGCTTTGTAGCTGGATGGGGGTTGATCGGTGATGAAGCTCTTTGATCCCGGAGGATTGCTTGCAAATGGTTTATGGGTATTGCCTTTTAGCTGCATGCTGCCCAGTTCTGCTGGATGTTGGATGGAGCCGCTGTGCTCTTTCTGACGTCTGTGGCAGTTTTGTTTCTGGCTTTGCCTGTTCGTTTGGGCTGTGTATTATTTGATCTGTTTTTATTTGGTTTTTGTCATATCTGTTTCTGTGTGTTGTTTGTTTGTGCAGTGTCTGTTTGTGTTTTGTTTGTGCTGTATCTTACGTGCGTTTTTGTTTGTGCTGTGTCGATTTTATCTTGTTTGTTTGTCTGTGCCATATCTTTTTGTATTTGTTTTGTTTCTGCAGTATCTATGTATCGCTTTTGTTTATTTGTAGCATATATATTTGCGTGCTGTCTTTGTGTGTGAAGTGTTGATCCCTTCTGCTTGTTTGTTCGGTGTGTGTTTATTTTTTATTTCCATTGTTGTTTTTTTGCACATTCCTCACCTTAACACTCAGAATATGCACGTTGGCTTACTCATCTCGCCTATGAATTACTGTGAGGCAGTAAAAACATACTGGACAAGAAGTTTGCCTGAATGACTCTTTCCAAATACCTCGCCATTTAGGCAGCCATACTCCAATTTCCCATGATTTTTCTCTCTTGTAAAGGAGAGGGCTGGTCGTTATGTTGAGAGCTTTTTGTGGCTGAAGACAATCTCAACATTGAAGACAATCTCAACACAATATTGTGAACCATAAGAATATTTTACGTAAATCTTGGCTCTTAATTTACATCAATAACTTAAAAAAGAAAAAACTTTCAGCCTTGGCCATAATTTTTTTAAGTATGTTTATTTACTGTGCAAATTGATTTTCGTCCTCAGGAACTATTACACCATCATCGTCGTCATCATCATCATCATCATCATCATCGTCATCGTCGTCGTCATCGTCATCATCATCATCATCATCATCAACATCATCATCATCAAACTTCCCCTTCCTACCCCTCCTGTATGTCATGCATATGCCAACCTGATCGTGGCTTTCGTTGTAACAGACAGATACATTCCAGACAAAAACCTAAGTCTTCACTGGCACACTTTTGCCAAGCCTCTTTCTCTGAGAAAATGTCAACTCAAACATCTGTTTCCATCACCGTTGTCGTTGATAGGAGCTCTACGCAATGCCACCAGGGCTCGCCATCTCTCTCTGTCTCTGCTGAGTCCTCCCAGACCACTGATCTCAGTGATGTTGGCAATGTAGGATGTTGGTGGTCTGCCTCTTTTCCTTCTGTCCTCAACCTTACCCTGGAGACTGTCGTCATCAGATTTGTCTGTGTGTTTCTGTTTGCACGACCAACATAATAATTTCAGTCTCAGCCATATATCAGTTTCAGCCAACATTTGTCTTTGCAATAAGAGTTCATCGAGAATGCTTTCATTTGTTCTCCTGTCTGATCGCCCGACTCTTAAAAGTCACCTGTAAAACCATATTTCGGCTGTGTTTATACTGTCTTTTTCCATACTTCGTAGCGGCTTTCTTTCCTAATGTCGGAGGTTAACTAATTGAATCAACAAATCAATGTAGGAGAATTTTGTTCACAAGTTCAGGCTTACGTTGTTGTTAACCCATATCCCAAGTATGGTATTTGTGTTTACTTGCCATTTCTGATCAGTTATAAATTCTTCTACGAGGATAACATATTTAACATTACAACAAATATGACGCAATTTTTTGTGCGTTTCCCACCTTAACACTCTTGGGTCACCCAGAATGTGCACTCTGACTCACTCATCCCACCTGGGAATCACTGTGAGATTAAAATCGCACACTGAATTAGACGTTTGCGTGCATGTTTCCAAGTACCTCGCCATATAGGCAGCCATACTCTGACTTTAGAGACTTTTTATCCTTTAAAGGAGAGTGCAGGTTGTTATGGTAAGAGCTTGTCATGAATGAAGGCAATCTCAACACAACAGAACAAAATTTTAGTGTAGGCCTTGGCAATTAACTGACACCAATAACTGGCACAGCTTTTGGACTGGGCCAGTGACGCAGTACAATATGGAAGATTGTAAGTACATAATTATACTTTCCACCAACCAAAGCAACATGTAAGAAACAGTCTAAAAAGGTAAAAGGTAAAGGTGTCCCATAATCTATGTGGTCGTAGGTGAGCGAGGCGTCAGAGACCTCAGCGTCTCTAAGGGCCAGCATGTTGAGGGCGGGGCCCATCTCCCCTCCTTCGCTGCTTTACCTTCCCTGACCCTAAAGAGGCAGGTACCCATTTACAGCTGGGGAACTGGGGGAACTGTACTGAAGCCAAGGCGCGCACACGGTCACCCATCCAACTGGTAACCACGCTCGATGCTGCTTAACCTCGGCGGGGGGAAAGCTAGCACTCTGACCACTAAGCTTACCCGTTGTTCTATTGGTTGTCTTGTTTCCTTCTACCAACGCAGGCAAATTTTTTTTTCTCTCTCAAAATATGGGCGACCTTCAACAACAAACTGCACTGGAAAAAGACAAAAATAAAGTGTCACGACAAGTCTGTTTTTTGCAGAAGATGATTTACATTTCTATCCTTAACAGTCTGTTGAAAACAGAACATGCACAATTGCTGAGAAGGTCGTTTCAGCTAAAGAACCTCATTTCACTGATGGTAAGAAACAAAGGTGATATTTGTCGGTCAGCAACGTACATTTGAATATTCATTTCAACAAACACTGACAAAGCCTGGGGTGAATGAGTGTGTCTGGCTTATTTTTTGCCTGCTGAAGCTTGTTTGTTATGAGTGGAAGTAAAGGGAAAGTTAAAACACACACACACACACACACACACACACCACACTCACACATTCTCCTCTCTCATCTCTCTCTCTCTCCTCTCTCTCTCTCTCTCTCCTTTCTTCTCTCTCTCCTCTCTCTCTCTCTCTCTCTCTCCTCTCTCTCTCTCTCTCTCTCTCTCTCTCCTCTCTCTCCTCTCTCTCTCTGGGGACTGGATGTAAAAAAGCACACGAGTGCTTATCTATTATCCTCGAATACAAGATTTTTTTTTCCCTTTGCCTTCTCTCTCTCTCTCTCTCTCTTCTCTCTCTCTCTCTCTCTCTCTCTCTCTCTCCTCTCTCCTCTCTCTCTCTCTCTCTCTCTCTCTCTCTCCCTCATTTAGAACTAAAAATCTTTCAGCCTTTTACAAGAAATAAGTTTCAGGATCTTTTGTACCAGAGCTAACATGTATGCAATGCTTTATAGGTTTAATCATTTTGTTTGGATATTATGTAATGCTTATAGTTATAAACAGGTTAAATAATTTTTTTGGGGGGTCTTCATCTAATATGCCTGATACTCATAAAATGTATGCTAGTACAATGACTTTATTCAACAATCAAAAAAGTGGCCTGATGCAAAATTGACAAATTACGAACCTTGTGACACATTAATCGTCTTATCTGTTTCTTCTTTTACTTCAAGGATAATGGAACAAGCCCGCTGTGTCCTTTCTTTATATCCAGTTGCCATGTGCCTGAAGCTTTGTAAACTCTGTCATCCGTTCCCCACCGATGCCCTTCCACCGATATACCCTACCCTACTCTTCCAAAAGGCAGAGCAGGTTCTAACGTGTGCATAAGATGTTCTGCGTGCGCTGGCAAACGGGGCCTCTGGTTATGGTATGATCCGAGGAAGTTTTGATATACATAAATGCACGCTAATCTGTTTCGAAATACTCCTTATTTTTTTTATTGGATTTTGACCAGCAGACAGATCGAGAGACTAATTGTCTTATTGAAAGAGTGACTTACCCTTTCAATCTCTCCCTCCCTCCCTCCCTCTCTCTCTCTCTCTCTCTCTCTCTCTCTCTCTCTCTCTCTCTCTCTCTCCCTCCCTCCCTCCCTCCCTCCCTCCCTCCTCTCTCTCTCTCTCTCTGTCTCTCTCTCTCTCCCACACACACACACAACACACACACGCACGCGCACGCATACACACGCACAGCACGCGCGCACGCGCCATACACCACACACACATCATGACCCTTTCTGTTATAACAAAAACGTCCATTAAGAGTCCACAAAATCAAGCCTCAAGCAGCACATATTTTCCCATCAACACACATAACGCGTGTTGCCAGGTTCTATGACCAACAAAAAAACACCAATACAAGACAAATGGCTTGAAAACTCAAAGCCCCGATAAACCACAGACCGATTTTAACCTAATCTGTACAGGCGGGCAGTCTGCGGGAGTCAGCCTACTTTCTACATGAAATGCACATAACTCCTCTGTCAAAGGTCTCAATGGAGTCAACCGACTGACTTCACTTGAATACAGTCCCGTTCGAAATGATATTCAAAGCCAAGGCTATCAAGCTGTCGATAAACTCCCCGTCAAGCCGAACCTTCGGATTAACATTAGTCAAATTTCCTGCATCGATAAAGAGTTCATAAATCCTTGATGGTTGCCAAGATCTGGGCAGAAAAGTCGTCTGCAAATGGCTGGCGTTATTCAGAGTTGTTTCCAGTGTTCTCGCTTTCGTCCATTAATTAATCACGGTTGGCGAGGTTTTGATAAGGGGGCATACATAATATATCAACTGTTGTGAGTCGCCGTTCTGATCGCAGCAGAATAGAACCGCGGGTGAAAGAAAGCGATAAGATTGAGGGAAGAATATGGGTGCTGGCATGGAAGTTGATTGGGCACAGGGCTCTGTTGATAAAGAGGCTTTGATGTGTATATGCTGGACGGCCATTGCCTGCCGGCGCTGGTCTGAGGGAGGTAGAATCTATCTACCTGGGTGGCAGCTCTGAGACTGAATGCACTCATTCTGTGGAAATGAACTGTGGCTTAGCTTTTATTGTAAACTGTGTCAACTTCAGATCATTAACACACACACACACGTTTGTGTGTGCACGTGCGCATGCACTCGCTAACATACGTGTTTGAGCTTGTCACTCTTCAGCTTGAAGCAATTCCAGACTAATACTTGGGTATCTGAAAGTGTCCTACACAGTTGTCTGACGACTATGCATCGGTGGCCATACTGCCGTATACGTAACACACCACTTTAAAAATTCTTCAAAATAATTTAGCCTATATATTGCCCAGCCTAGTTGACACAATAAAAACCATGCTTTAGTTTTTACCGTGAAAGCCTTTCTGCGCTTCACCAAATTACCTGTTACGATCAACAACGCATAGATCAATCATTTTCACAGCACTGAACCTTAACGGAACTTTGGACATGGTTGGGTCAATGCACAATCCAAAAACGTGAGCTGTCTTTTGAAGCAAAATCACAACTGACTCTCAGGATCAGACAGGTAAACTCTTGTCCTAGACTGCCGTCTAAGAGTCCATACAAAATTATTGCTGTGCCGCTATGCAATCTGAACCACTTTACCTGTGACATGCTTGTAATCTGACGTCAACTGATTGACCAGGCCGAAAAAAAACCCAGCTGGAAAATCAAAAGTAACCATCCTCCAGGTGTGGGGAAAAAATGCCGCCTCTCAAAAAATGCAATGTATCCAGTGTAAGGTATGATACGTGGAAAAGATTGCACATGTGGAACCCCCCCCCCCCCCGCAAAAAAGAGAGAATTAATTCTTTCTCTCTCTCTCTCTCTCTCTCTCTCTCTCTCTCTCTCTCTCTCTCTCTCTCTCTCTCTCTCTCTCTCTCTCTCTCTCTCTCTCTCTCTCAAACAAGGCGGAAGAATCATGCACGAATATCCTCTTGTTCCAAAGTAAACTAGATAATGTTCTTCTGCCACAAAAAGTTCTGGGAAATACTTGCCTGCATTTTCTCTATAATGCTAACCAAATCGTTCACTGAACTTCTGTCAACTCAAATGGTTCCTAACACAGTTTCACACTGATCCAGCCACATTGATTGGAAAGCCTTTTCTTTCAAATGCGTATCTCAACTGAATACGAGGCTTTATATATATATTATGATTTTCTGCAAAATACCCATTATTTTGGGATGAAAAAAATGACAAAACGGAAGACAAGTGATGGGTTTAGGTGTCATTTGAAAAACGATTTCTTTCTTGTTCTTTAGCTAGAACTTCAAGGTTCCTTTATGGTGAGGTTTTGCGTACGCGACAATTTTTGCCACCATTAGGAAAGCTGCATTCCCACTTTGAAGAATAAGTAAAATGCAATCAGCAGGTGGATGACTAACGTTTTATACATCTATAAAAACATTGCATGCTTCTAGAATCTCTAAATGTTAATGTCCTGCCTAAAGTGACTGCGTAGCAATCAACTGCGTCGTCCGTCACGTGAGAAATACATGTATGCAAGCATGTCAAATTAATGTGCCTATACATTTAGACAGTTTAGTGTGTCATTACAGACATGAACAATTTTAGTTATTTTTTGTTGAAGACTTTATTCCTTTATAAGGTAAAAATCGTATTAAAAAAGCTTTTGACCAAAACAATTGTATGTACAGAGAGTTAACTATGTACGTCTTAGGTCTAGGGCCTACTGACTAACCAGCGGAAGACTGGCACAGACACTTTTCTTTCGTTTAGACTCATGTCATTCGACACAGGTTACAACTCTCAGTCGCCTCGCTACGGGCATACACAGCGATCTACATACAGCTGAGTCTAATGTGGAGGATTTTCATAAAGAAAAGCTCATTGCTGTTTCTTGCAGTCAACCGATCAGCTTTCCTTCTGCATGGGAACTAAAGTGGTAAAACTTGGCAAGATTTCACTTCTAAAAGGTTCTATCCCTCGTGGTGTCTTGCTCGACCCAGCTAGTTACAAGTCCTGTAACTTACTGCATGTTACAAGAGTAAGAGTATCTGCAGAGCTCACACACACACACACACACACACACACACACACACACACACACACACACACACACACACACACACACACCACAATTATATACACAAACGCACATGTACGCAAGTTTTTGTAGTCATAAACACACACACACAAAGACACACGCGCGCGCGCACGCCTGTGTGCATAAATATGTGGTGTGTGTTTATGAGTGTGTATGTGTGTGATGTGCGTGTGTGTGTGCGCACGCGCACAGTTGTAACAAGCGCACATGTACGTATGTATGCGTGCGTGCGCGTGTACAAGCGAACATGCACGTATGTAAGCATGCGTGTGTGTTTCCATGCACATACGCATACACCCGTTCTGTGTGGCGTGTGTGTGTGTGTGTGTGTGTGTGTGTTGTGTGGTGTGTGTGTGTGTGTGTGTGTGTGCGTGAGTGTGTGCTGTTGTGCGTAGTGTGTCATCGCGTGTGGCGTTATGTCTACAATCACTCGCGTGTGCATGCGTGTGTGTATATAACTCTGTGTGTTTGAGAAAGAGAGAGAGAGAGAGAGAGAGAGGAGAGAGAGAAGAGAGAGAGAGAGAGAGAGAGCACACACACACACACACACAGAAAGCATAATTTGTGTGGGCGGAGGAGGGGGTGGTGGGTTATGTGTGAGTGTGTGTGCACGCGTGTCCGTGCACGTTAGCACGAGCACGTTTAGGCTTGTGTGCATACATTCATACCTGCACGTGCGCGCATAGATATACATTATTATGTGTTGGTTTGTGTACTTGCTGCAGCCAAGAAAATGCAGGCAGCTAGGCGATTTGCCAGAATGGAAGTGGGGTAGCCGCTGTTGTGTGTAGTCCACAAAGTTTTGACACTTCTTGGCTTCCACTGCTCTGCTCTTCTCCCAGTACAAACAGGTGGCCGAATGGTTAAATGAGGTAAGGAAAGTTAGACAACTCTCGCCCTACCCTCCAGCCTTTTCGGAATTATTATCTCTTGGGAGAAGTTCAGAAAATCGGGTTTTGACTTCTTTCAAAACGAAAAGAAGAAAATCGGACTGGATCTCTGTCTGTGTCTGTCTGTCTGTCTGCCTGCTGTCTGCTGCCTGCCCGCTGTCTGTCTGTCTGTCTGTCGTGTTTCTGTTCTCTCTGTGGATTAACTGAATCCGCAATTCATGATTCTACTGGTTTATTTTCTTTGAAATCATCGATAAACTTGCAAATAAAGAAGAACAATACAAATATCCATTGTCTTCATGCGTAATACGATACCCAAATACCCCCTCCACCCCTCCCTCTTCTCTCTCTTCTCTCTCTCGCTCCGCGCACGCGCGCGCGCACGGTCTCTGAGATACACACATGCGTAAACATGCAAGCACACGTGCTTGCATGCACGTTATTGCATAATGTCAACTATAAACACAGCATCAGAATGAAGCCCATAAACAAACAAAGAAAATACAGAGGCATTTTGTCATTTTTCAGGGGTTTCTTTTTCGTCTTCTTTTCCCTCCTCTTCATCTTCTTATTCTTGTTGTTGTTGTTGTTGTTGTTGTTGTTGTTGTTGTTGTTGTTGTTGTTGTTCTTCTCTTCTTTTCTTCTTCTTCTCTTCTTTTCTTCTTCTTCTTCTTCTTCTTCTTCTTCTTCTTCTCTCTTCTTCAAACGCTCAGTCAAGGACTACTATTGTCTGTTATATAAGCAAAAATGTGTTGTGCTGCCGTTAACACTTGACAAGTCACCAGGCCCAGTACATCTAACTTCGGCATGGAAGATAATTCTTATCTTTCACGTTTTTCAAAAAAAAATCACCAAATGAACCTAGAAGGCAGACAATAGAGAAGAAAGAGGTGACCAGAAGAAAATGAACATGGGTGAAATAAAGAGTGGGATAGAAAAGAGCAAATTCCAACCACAAAATTTCCGGTAGGAGAAGATGCTATTAATTAATATTGACATCCCCCGGCATCCCCACGGGAAATCTGAGTTTTTGAGGGAGATAACCGTTTTAATCTAACAAATACACATATTTCACATCTTTGTAACTTCGCGTTCCACCAGTCTGTGTGTCTAGAACCGCCGAAAACTAAGGAAAGAAAAAGCCCGAACAAACAAAGGAGCGAGGAATAAATCATTCAAAGCGCTGCCCTACTGCATGCGTGTCACTGTTTTCCTGAAAACTACTGACACCAAAGTGGCATACGCGCGGCGCACTTGATAAGATTTTACAACTTTTTATTCCATTCCGCTCTATTTTTACTTGGTCCTAGGGTTACTGACTGCCGAAGAATGAACCTAATTAGCCCGGTTCAAGCGTTTCAGCCGGTGCCAAAGTTTGTGTTGTTTCTTTCTTTTTTTGTCTTGTCGAAGAACTAAGCTACTTGCAACTAACTTCCTGACTAAAGGAAAAAAAACCCTCTCGCCCGGAGGTGGGAAGGTGTTTGCACAGTAGTTTCCATAAGCCCCGAGTTTAATCCTGGGAATATTCTTCAGAAATGAGCAGTTCGGAGCTAGCGAAGAAGGTCTCCCCCTCGTCAGAGGAGGGAGTGAGTGTGTGTGTGTGTGTGTGAAGAAAAGGTAATTAGTTTGGACAACTTTTTCAACAGTGCCGTGGCAAGCAGAACATCAGCTGCGATCGGAATACGGCACCTGAAAATTACATTGGCTTTAATTAAATTTAAAATGCATTGCAGGCTTTTCTGTCTCGTTCTCATTCCTGTTCACCCTCCCCACCTTTCTCACCCTCCTTTCATCCCTCCCCCAACCCACACCCCCTTCCCTAGTGTACAACCGTCCTTCCTCTCCTCATAGTCGTGAGTGTGGTTGGTTTTCAAAAAGACTGTGACTGAAGTGCCAAATAAGAATAGGGAGTTAATTGAAGTGGGTTCTTGTTTTCAGTCCTTTTTCCAAGTGTCGACTGGAACAGAGTACAATATGAAAGGCTGGCCTAGTCTGCTTCTTTTTTAATTTTCTTTCTTTCTGTTCTGAGTGAGGGTAGGACGTGGCTTTGTCTAGTTGATCAAGCGATGTTGTTGTATACGTGGAATTTGATTACTTGAATTGCCAGAGTCTGTTTGGCTAGACTTACATATGGCAGAGTTGGCGAGGTTACAATATAGAAATGAGAGGGATCGCATGGAGCAGAAATCGTTGTTATGTTTCCAGGTCTTTTTGTGTTCATGTGTCTGCACGTCGAGCTCTTTTGCTTTTATACATTATAACAACACTTTTTAATTCTTTGGTGGGTCATATGTACAGAAATATACCCACTTACCAATCACCTCCTCATACCCACATCACTCGATTCATTTCTTCTTTTGTTTTAACATTTTGTCATTAAACATTCATATTAGTTTGTTTTCACTTATTGATTCATCATGTCATTTACACATCAACTAAAAATCACACCTGCACACGGTTATGACCGGTTAATGGCATTACATTATGTGGTATTGTTTTGTATTGGACTTTGTTGAATAGTATTTTGTTGTGTTGTTTTGTATAAAGTTGTATAGAATCTAGTTATTGCATTGTCTGTATTGCACTGTATCAGTACAGCACAGTACAGTAGCGCAGTGTTTGGTTTTCCTATCAGCTGCTTGTGAATTTACTAGCAATGAATTGCCGAGAAAGAACCGGATTTTCAGGGTGCTAATTTTTGTTCGCTAAACCGTATATCAAGCAACACGAAACACTGTAGTTTATTTTTAAAATGACAAGCACTATAGTAGTCTACTAGTAGGCCTATTAGTCGTGTGGGTTATAGGAGAAACAGCAGGCTTCAGCTTCAACTCAACCCCGCACCCCTCGTTTCTTTAAAAGAACAGTGCGAGCTGTAGTGGCTGATGAGTATGCCCCCTAAATCGGATAGCTCCGCTGGGACTCTAGAATCAAGCCATATCGGCACCAAAGCAAATCTCAATCAAGCATAGGTGCAGACGTACATGCAGGCACACATGTATGCCCAGCGCGCGCACGTAGACACATCAATCAAATGCGCGCGCACGCACGCACGTGCATAGACTAGTGCACAACCATACACCACACCACCACACACCACAACACACACACACACACACACACACACACACACAACACACACAACGCACGCACGCACGCACACACACACACACACACATATCAAACCTGAAGGGTATCGAGAGAGAGAAAATTCACAAATTGCTAGACTAACACGTCTAAGCCACATCTCCTCCTCCTCCCCCCCCCCCTCCAACACCCAAAATCGACAACAACCCCTCATATAAAAAGAAGCCATCGGCACATTCACTCATCAATCTTTCAGACAGGTCTATATGTCAGAATTATGACAGACTTTTCCCAACACCTGGGATGCTCATAACTGCCGGGGTATTCACAGGAACTTTCGAATTTCTTCTCCATCACTTCTTCATGGAGCCTCCGGTGACGCAGGTGCCTTGATCATCCTTCTCCCCTTCCCCGCCACCAGACACTTGAAAGACAGACAGAGAGAGAAATGCAACACGTCAGCCTAACTAGACTTGGCCAGAAGCATCCAAGCATCCAGCCAGTCTTATTATTTGTTGACGCTGCCAGGCCTGGCTTCAATGGGAAAAGCGGTGGTCAGGGAAGGTTGTAGGGTCCGGTCCTTTAGGACTGACTTCTGACACATCTACTGACCATTGTCCGTTTCTGTGGGGACCTCCAGTTTTTGACGAGCGTGCAAAAACACCCCCTGGGTTATATATATAGTAGTAGGTAGGGGAAAGGGGTGAAGGAATTTTGAAGTTTGGTGATGACACTTGAAAGGAAATAGCTCCCACCATTTACTCCCGCAATCGTCACTTGAAGTGCTCAGTCTAAGAGAAACTATTGAGTCTCTCCCTGAACTTTCTGTTACCAAGGAGGGATGGTGGGGTTTTTTTCTAAGTTTTTTTTTTCTTTCTTTCTTTCTTCTTCTTTCTGTTCACACTCTGACAGACGGCATATTGAGTCAAGTCACCAAAACTAACTTAGGACTGAAACAGTTTGCACTTTCCCTTCAACCGCTCCGCAAAGCACCTCAGATCGAAGATGTCACAACTTCGTCGGTAATTACTTTAGCAAAACTTTTGAACGAATATGTCTGCACTCTTTTTTCCTAAATTGTTTCGGCGAAATGCCATTGGGACTGATCAAACGGGAATCTTTGAACTCCAAAGGCAGCCAGCAGTCAGACAGGCCAACAGGGGACTGCCACAAAACTCGGGCTGTACTTCGTCCACGGTTAGCATTTAAAAAAAGAAAGAAAAAGAAATACAGAAAGAAGGAGAAAGAACACTAACAGCAGAGGAACGAAGAGAGTGTTAAAGTTTGTGTGGCGATTATAGTGCTGATGTTTATTTAGAATTAAATTTGATTTTTTTTTTGCTGCAAACTCTTTGTGTCTCTGTCTCTCGTTCATTCAAACATAACACACACACGCGCGCATGCGCGCGCGCATACATACATACATAATACATACATACATACACAGACAGGCGCGCACATACACCCACATACACTCATACACTCACACACACACACACACACACACACACACACACACACACACACACACACACACACACACACACACACACACACACACACACACACACACACACACACACACACACACACACAAATGCGCAAAAACAATGGGAACAACTCAAAACACAATTTTTCATATCGAACCAGGACGAAAAGCAGAGAAGTTCGACTCCTAGATCTAAAGATGCATGTCCTGTCCAACCCTAAATGCTCCCCCTTCCCTTTACCTGCTTCCAAACCACATCCACCCCTCCCCCATCCCTACTAGACCACAAATGAAGGTCTGCGTGCTAGTCTTCCGGATAAGACGGTAAAGTTAATTCTCAAAATGCACTGACACATGTAGCGAAAGGCACGGCTACAAGGAAGTTACCCTGGCAAATTGGGCCCTACAATCGTATAGTAAAAGCCACTTTTGGTTGGTACACAGTGCACATCACATTCACAGACAGAGGAAAAGGACAGAAAGAATTAAAAAGGAACGATCAGTGCCAAAGCCTTTCACGCGAGGAGAACGCCTCAACTTTAGTACAGAGAAACACTAGCTTAGCGGAAATAACAGCAACTCAACAGGGTGAATATAATACTAAAAATACAATACAGTAGATCTACAATACATTATAGCTCTCTAGACAAATACAGATACAGTCACAAAGTCTTGACGTGAGAAAACTGTACATAACTCATTCTGTTGATGTTTCGTTGATGGTACAGTCCCTGAATCGGATAACTCCGCTGGAACTCTTAATACAATCAAACCAACTTGTACACAAAGTGATCGGCAGGTAAAGAACACGTGGGCGTGGCAAGGGAAACTGTAAGGTAATTTTTCTGATATAAACAACACTTCAAAACATCAGAAAAAGTACACAGTTATCTATGGATGGTTTGATTATATTACAGTACCAGCGAACTATCCGGTTTAGGGGCTGTGTCATCAACCAACCACCCACTCTTTCTGTTGTTGCGATTGTATTTGCGTCCCAACGGAGATTTCCGATTTAAAGACTGAGCCATCACTAACTTTAATGGGTGGCGCTGCTCCTGTGGCGACGCACTCTCCCCGGGAGAGCAGTCCCGAATTTTACAGAGAGAAATCTGCCGAGTGGTATGATTTATATAAAAAAACCAACTATAATATGGTCATTTACATCATTCTTTAAGTCTATTTTCTCCGATACATTCGAAATATAAAAAGTACCTAAAACTAACACTTACAGCTACTGTAATGTGGGATGTACCCTTATACCCCTTTCCCATGTACCTGCCTAAGCACTTGACTTGGGGGAGGGGGAAGGAGGGGAAACAAAGACACAAACTCACACACACACACATGTACACTCTACTGGAGTTTTCAACTCTGACAAGGTTTTAGAGCCCAAATACAGTAGTACTTCTACGCAACAGTAACTACAAATTCCAGCCCCTTCTCTCATCACAACTCAAGGGCCTGGGAAGCTGGGAAACCGGGTGAGGTGAAGAAAAATGCCAGGCTTGGTTGTCACCCTGCTCTTCACTATTAATCTCCAGTCCTCCTTTGTCCCGCCGTCATTACCACCCATTCAACACGATTTCTGTGTACCTGGTCTGCACGGCTAGCTACCTATTGTACTTCTCCTACTTCTGAAGGCTCTAGACCCCTTCTTTCCTCATAGTCGTCTCGCTTATGACTTGTGGTTTGGGTCCAGTAGCCAGAAATCCAATACTTTCAGTGAAGTTGCTTACTGTGCCGGCTGATTGTACACACCCTTTCCTAAATCACGCTCGTTCGTGGCAAGAGTCGATTTGCAAAACCTTAAAATCCGAAGTATACCTTTCTTGGCGGTCAACACAAGCGTTTGCTGACCAAACAAGACCCTTGCTAGTACTACAGAGCTCAAATACTCCCGTGTTGTAGTATGGCTTTACTGGCACGCGTCTCGGTTAAGAGTTAGTGCCGAAGAGATTAAGCAAGTGGCATTTCCATTTTACCTACTAAATATTTGTATATTAAGGTGAAGTCTTAGTACTGAATAATAAATTTGAATGTTAAGGGGAATTCGGAAAGAAGTGGTGCTACAATCGCTACAGTTTTTTTCTCTCCGCTAAATCATAAAAATTTTTATGGTTCGTTTCTGTTTTTGAATTTACAAAATAGAAATGGTTAGGCTTCTGTATACACCACTCACTTTACCTTAAAACAGCCAATCTTATATTACCGTAAAATCCCTAGCATAAGCCCACCATCTAGCAAACGCCCACCCCCCACTTTGGGCCAAAAGTAGTGCACAGGGGTAACTACCTAGCAAACGCCCACCCTGTTTTTTTCAAAGAGACTATGCTCACTTTCACTAGGATTTGTGCAGACTGTTCTAAAAGTCTTTTTTTCTTAATCTTTGTCCCCTCTCCTCACTCCCGCGACAGTCTTACATTGTATCTTTCAAATTGGAAGCCCTCCATTATAACGAAGCAGGTGGGAATGTTTCGGAGTGTGCCCGTGAATTTTCTGTGGATAGGAAGAGGATCAGGGAATGGAGTGAAAACAGAGATAGACTTGAACAGCAGTAGGGAAAAGACAAACAAAAACGGTAACTGTCAAAAGAACCAACAGTTAGATCTGAACATGTCGATCAAGATGTGCTGCATTATCTGGGAGATGAAAGATCTGAAGGCAGGGTATTGCGAAACAAGGACCTACAACTGAAAGCTATGGAACTCGTTGGCCTTCTTTGCCTCAAAATCCCTTTTTTTTCTATTTTCCTTCACTTCTACTCACACGACCTAACTTACATGCTTTTGTGGTTTGTATTCACTCAATTACACGGTTGAGCACAAAAATTATTTTGTGCAAAGGGGTCTATCCCTAGCAAACGCCCATCCCCCAATTTTGCCCTAAATCAGTGCACAGGGGGGGGGGGGGGGGCGTATGCTAGGGATTTTACGGTATTTGTATACCACTTTCAGGGCAGATTTTTATACATAAAATTCGGTTTGCTCTCCACGACGGGGAGAGGGTAGGGGAGAGCAAGTCACCACAAGAGCAGCGCCTCCTTTTTTTTTCCTGACTACACGTGTATTTATTTCCCTATCAGAATGGCTTTTTTTTAAAGAATTTTGCCTAGGAAAACTCTCTTGTCATGAGTTCCTTAACGCCTGCTAAATGCGTGTTCCACACGGGGCTTCGATTTATACTCTCAGCCAAAAGACAAGCACACAGACCACCATTCAGTCAAGTGTATGGGGGGGGGGAGAGATTTCAGCCAGAAACGGGGATGGAACCCGGACCGAACCCAAACTTTTCGCTCTCTTGGTACGTGCATTACCTCTAGACCACCCATCCACCAAATATAATAGAGTATGATAGATTCTGACTTGATGACTGACTGTTTTGGCTGGATGACTGATTCAGCCACAGGTTGACTGAAAACAATCGTGTTGATTTGATTATCGATCCGTCAATAGATAAACTGACTGAGCAACCTATCCATCGATCGCGTTCTGTTCTGCACACAGGTGCATCTCAAATCAACAACATGTAGCTACAGCAAAAAGTCTTGCTAACATGTGACGCCCAATCGCACGCGTGCGCGCGCGTACACGCACTAACTAACACACACACACGCACACACACACTCACACACACACACACACATACACACATATTTCCACTTCTCGGAAGAGTAGGCTATTGTGTTCCGGTGGGAACAGATGACAAATTTACAAAATACATAGATCTACACACGTTGACTGGCAATAAAAGAGCGCATGTGTGCTTATTCAATTATCCTAGAAATAAAAGAATAAATAAAATAAAACAACACACGCACACGCGCACACATACACACAAACACACACACACGCACGCACGCACGCACCTCCCAACAAACACACCGCACAACACAACACATGCACGCACACATGCATACACACACACCACGCACGCACACGCACACACACGTGCGCCACACACACATAACACACACACACACACACGGAAGAGACAGATAAACGACACAACAGACACAGACATACTAACTGACGAGGGAAGAAGGGAGATGTGGATAGAGAGAGTACTTGACTAACAAACAATACTTTTTTTTGTAAATGAAAATGCATTCCCACCTGAAGCAGTAAAAACACAACCTATGTAAACCTTCTAAAAGAAAAAGTACAACCAGTGCAGTGGTAGAGGGAAGAGAGGTGGGTAAAAAGGGGAGCAGTTAGCCAAGTAAGTGCCCTTCCTTACCACCTTCTTCTCACTTCAGGATACCAACCTCTCATCCCCTACACTCTCCCTATCTCCCTAACCATCACAGAGATGGAGGACTGGGAGAGGACGGGGGAAAGGGGGGGGGGGGATAGGAGGGTGTGTAATGGTGGACCGTATTCTTGACAAGTTCTCCTAAAAAACTCATTGGGAAACCTTCAAACTCACAAAAAGCGGTTATCAGCCCAGCAGGTTCAACAAGGCAGAAGCAAAAAAAAAAAAAAAAATCTCCCCATCGACTTTACTTGCAAAGCGTTGAGGGATAGTAGTAGTTTCAGGAGGCTGACTGCCAAGGCCAGAGCCCAAGTTCTAACGTTATTGATAACTGTCGACAGCCATGACGCAATCACTTACACCCCTCATGCCAATTCTACCTCTCTCTGTGCTTCAGCTCTCGTTCCCGACTACAATGCCAGGCAAAAAACGGATTCCGTCTCCAATGACAGGTCTGGACAGACCGGGAAGATGGAATATTCAAAATCTCCAACCACTAACAATGGCTGTCCAATTCTCTCCCCATTTTCTTCCTGCGGGCTCCTTGTGACGCAAGGGAAAATTGCGTTCCACGTCACCGCTTCTTATCAATCAAAACTGGGCAGCGATAACAAGTAGGGGGACTTGCAATCACAAAGTTCTCCCGAGTCAAACTTTCGTAGAGGGTGGGGATAGTTGTGACGGAGGTTTGAAATGAGGAAAGCAATGAAAGGGAAGGGGATATGGAATATGCTGTAACTGAAGTAATCGGCACTAAAACTAGGTTTCTTGAGAAACTGTGCGTTTTTATCTTGATGCATTTTTTTCTTTCATGCATGACAGTTCAATCCTCTGATTCAACGTTTCTTCAACACTAGCAAGATTTTGGAAAAAATAAAGAAAGGAAAAAAGGAAAGTTGTGAACTCCATCTATTACGAGGCACTAGGGTAAGACTTGAAAACCACACACAGAATATTTTGCAGAGAAACTAGTCAGTCTCTGATCGGTAAAGCTTTAGGCCCTTGTGGAGTTTTTGGCCTCTAAATCCTATGGTAGATATAAAACACACTGCAAAGTCTAGGCAATCTTTTCCAACATTTCATGATATTTTTGTCAGGGTTTGGTGTTAATACATTAAAGAACGCACTAAGCACTGTTCTTGTCATAAGATTAAAAACCTATACATGGCTTCCTTTTAAACTGCGGCTTACGCCCCTTCCTTAAAGGAATGTTGGAATTTCTATATAGAGCATAGGTTTGTTGGTTGGTTGATGGTACAGGCCCTAAATCGGATAGGTATTCTAGTTATTCTAGTTCTTTTTCTCTCCCTCTCTCTCCCCCCCCCCCCCTCTCTCTCTCTGTCTGCCTGTCTGTCTGTCTGTCTGTCTGTCTGTCTGTCTGTCTGTCTGTCTGTCTATCTATCTATCTATCTGTCTGTCTGTCTGTCTGTCTGTCTATCTTTTTGTCATTTTGCTAGAAAGGTCTAGGATTGATGTACAAGAAAAGACATAATGCAACAGAGAGCATTTGTTAGAAAAACCATCATTAATCTATACTTTGCTCATGATACCCATCACATGGTTGTCAAATAAAACAACAACAAAATATATCTGAACTCCTTTGAACAAAATTTTGAAATCTGTTGATACAATTTATCAATGAAGATTTTTTAGAAGGCATATTACTAATAAAAGAACGACATGAGAAAAGACAACAGTAGATAATGATAAACTGGAAGTCAGTTTGAAATGTCTCGGCGTTATCATTATTGATAAAAGATCAAAGCAGCACTGACTGCCGGATAACAAGTTTGAGGAGTGTTTCCAAGGTAGACAGACATACAACATCTCTGTCACATTCAAAATGTCAGTGATGTGCTCTGTCTGTGGGATTGTCTGACATCCCTCCCCTGTAATAAGATGTTCAGAATTTGTGGATGCTATTTATACCGTGATGGGTGCGTGCTGATGTTCAGAACCTGTGTTGAGCTATGTATATCATTGATATTATTTTTTACATAGATATTGTTTTTATGTATGGCTTGTAACCCACCGGAGTTTCTCTGTTTTAGAGATAATAAAGTATTTTGAATTTGAGTTTGAAAGACCTTAGATTTACCTTTTAAAGGAATCTCACATGATGCTGCCGCAACAAACAACAACAAACACACGAAAACAAAATTAAAAAGTCAAAACCAACAAACACTATGCTTCTTGTACGGCACCAACATCCTGAATTAATGAGAAAGTATCCATGAGAATGAAAGCCTCCTACAAGCATGGCGAGGTTTTCGAAAAGTCATACGCACAACCTATCATCGTATGTGCGTATGATCCAACAATGATTTCGAGTTTTGGGGAACCGTTGGACAGAGTGCATTTTCTGGCTAACCTTCAAACTTCAAAGATGGGGAACGCACAAAAACCAAAAATTCATATTAATACCTTAGTTGTAAAAGTTCTGTCAAAAAAAAATATGAACGTCTTTTTCATACGTCTTTCTTACGAAACTGTGCCTCAAAAAGAATGTAGATGTAATATCAGTTGAGGTATACCATTGGAACTGGAGGCAAAACTGAAAGGCGGCAGACCGTTACGGCTACTGACCACGATACTTAATTTTCACTGCCATAAAACCATGCTAAAACTACTACGTGTCGATGAACCGTTGGGTGCTTCTATGGCTAATGTATTCATTAACTTTTTTGCCCGGCTGATTGACCAATGCTTATTAGATATTTTGCGTAAACTTTTTTTTACGTGAGAATCAGGTTTTACTCCAGTATATAACTGACAACACAACAGTACACACAACGTCACAAACGCGGATTTACTATTCAAATTTTCAAATTCCCCCCATCCACCTATCTCAGACCTTTCCTTTCCCCACCCAATTTCTGTCTGAAATCTTCTCTCCAAATGAAATCGCCCCCTTGCGACTGAAAACACAATTACGCAAAATAAATACTGTTTAGCTCCCCTACATGACTGACAAACTATCTAACTGTTACCCAATCCCTTTGCCTCCCCTTTCAAACCTCTCTGAAGACAGAAATCTCCATAGATTGCAACAATTTCACGAGCGGTGCCCAATTACCATCCATTCCCCCCTCCCCTCCCGGACCAAATCGCGAGCTTATCGCCTTGTTGAGTCCGCAGGGCATATCGCTTGATGTCGACCGCATCTCCTCCAATCAAAATGTAATTTTTCGACCCCCGGGCGCCATGTAAACACGTCAACCGTACTCTGACCTGCTTCGCAGTCTTCCATGAAATTTGCACCCACACACCGCGAAAAAGGCGAGACTGTTTTCGACACGTTTGCCAATCTGAATGATTATTGCACTGACGCTTTTCACCTATGCTTTGGCCTCCCCTCACTAGGCTTTTTTTGACAGTATTTCAAAGACAGAAACATCTTGTTTGCGTGCGAACTCTGGAACTGTTCATCATCAACTCAGCCGTAAAAACTGTTGGAATCTTATCGGGTGGACGTGGGATCGGGGAGAGGCACGAACGGGTAGTTTCTGATAGATGAAGGCTAGAGCGTTCAGATTTGTGTGGCCAGGTTTCTGTGGCTTTCCTGATGAGCCTGGCCAAGATTGATCACGTAGCGATTCTGGTGCAGTGACTCGGGATAAACATGTGAACTGGAGCATGGGGGCAAATGAATTCATATTCATGATGATGATGTCTCGGGGTTTGGAAGGAGAAGAAAAAGGGAGGCAGTAGAAGGATTCGGATCAGTGAGCGGTGCCAGTTCTACTGACTAGAACTTGCCATGCAAAAGAAAAAAAAAAGGAAAAAAGGAGTGAATAGAGGTGTGTGTGTGTGTGTGTGTGTGTGTGTGTGTGTGTGTGTGGTGTGTGTGTGTGTGTGTGTGTGTGTGTGTGTTCGTGTGTGTGTGCGCGTGCCCGTGCGTGCATACATATTTTGTGTGCATGTGTGTGCATGCGTCCATGCGTGAGTGCGCACGTGGGCGCATGCAAGTGTCTGTCTCTCTGCCTATCTGTCCATCTGTGTGCGCACGTGCATGCGTATGTGTATGTTGGCCTGTGACAAAATTAAAAAACAAAACCAAAGCATGCACACATGTGTCGTGTTTTGACACCGTCCCCGAAGTCGAAATGCAACTATCTTAATGATGAAAGAGTATTAAAAAAAAAAAAAAACGGTCACATACGCAAACTCTCACCATTGGTAAAACCTCGGAGCTCTAGACGAGGGAGGAAAATAAAAAACAACAACCAAAACCTTCTTCCAGTAAACGGATACCCCTTTTCTGAAGTGGGACCAGATCTTTGCACCCACTTACCTCTCTCTCTGCATGGGATGGGGTGTTTTCTATACAAGATCTCACACCTGGGGTACCGATTTCTGTGACCCCGTGCCCTGCTGTCTCTCGGGTACCCCTTTTATCTCTGCAGGTAAGGTCTCTCTCTTACGGTGTCTGGCTGTTGGCTGTTTTGTGTAGCGTGATCAGACTGTCTCTGGTTTCTTTGGACTGTTTTGTTTTGTTGTTGCTGTTGTTTCGATTTGGTTTTTGATAATGTGTTTTCATTTGTTTTGTTTGTTGCGTTTTATGTTTGTTTTTGGTGGCGGTGGTGGTGGGTGGTGGGTGTGTGTGGTGTGTTTGTGTGTGTGTGTGTGTGTGTAGAGGGGTTGGGGGGTCATATAGAATCATTGTCAGCATTATTATCTCCTTCATCTTCCCTCCCTCTTTCATTCTGCCTTTTCTCCCTGTTTCTCGCTGTTTCATGGTTTGCATTATAATTTTGCCAGTTTTGTTTCTCTCTTTTGAATATGTGTCATATACTTAGGTCAATGGAACCTGTCTGTTGAAAAGAAAGCAACAAATCCATCTCCAAAAACCCATCCAAACAACCAATCAAATCCACACACACACACACGCGCGCGCGCGCGCGTGCGCACACGCATACACATACACACACACGCACACGCACGAAACACACAAGACAAATATGAAGTAAGTTCTTTGCTTGCTTAGTCTCGATCTTGCTTTCTGGCATGACTAACTATTTCCTTAAATGGGGTGGGTGCCTGGGTGACCAGCTGGTTGGTTAGTTAGTTCAGATCATTTTATTAGTTCCCCCATGGCTTGGGCAAGGCTTTGGTTGTCAACTGAATGTAGATAAAAAGAATTAAATGTGAAACGGTCAACATAAGGACAGATATATGAATATATGTACGAACAAATGAGAGATTGATGTCAAAATATTTTGAAATGTGTTTTGCTTCTACTCCACTGAAACAGTTGACAAAATTACAGATATATGAATAATTATGTGTACGAACAAATGGCAGATTGAGTGTCAAACTATTTTGTACTAGGATTTTGCTTGTGCTCCACTACTTTTGGAGGATGTCTTTGTAAGTTATCTGTTTTCAGAATCTAAGTGTAAACATTCCTAAAATCCAAACATCACAGAACACATTTTAAACAAGACAAGAAAAATAAAAGGAAACCATCTGTCGATCCATCCAACTATCCATCCATTCCATCCATCCTTAATAACCATAATAATACACACACGCGCACACACACATACACACCACGCACGCACGCACAAACACATACACACGCACACACATACACACGCACACACACACACATACACAAACATACACACACAATCATCTTTGAACTAAACGCACTCCGATATCTTGTTCCAACTGACAAGACAACAAGAAAGAACAAACAACCCACTCTCACACACAGCACTCACACACAGCACTCACACACACACACACACACACACACACACACACACACACACACACACACACACACACACCACACAGAGATAATTTCTAAACAAAAAAAATGAAAAGCAAAGCAAAGGAGGCAGGGCAACAGTTCATCACTGAAGCAGACTATCAGTTCTACTCTGCACGCTCTATGCACCCGATTATCAAGGCACCGCACCCCAACGTCTCTCCTGTACCCGTTCCTCCGTCTGCACCCGATAACCTGTTCTGTTTTATGCCTGTCTCTCCTTTTTTTTCCTGTTTTCTCTGTCTGTCTCACTGCTGTGTGTGTGTGTGTGTGTGTGTGTGTGTGTGTGTGTGTGTGTGTGTGTGTGTGTGTGTGTGTGTGTGTGTGTGTATGTGTGTGTGTGTGTTGTGTGTGTGTGTGTGTGTGTGTGTGTGTGTGTGTGTGTGTGTGTGTGTGTTGAGTGTGTGTGCGTGCGTGCGTGCGTGCGTGCGTGCGTATGGCCGGCGCTCTCTCTCTCTCTCTCTCTCTCTCTCTCTCTCTCTCTCTCTCTCTCTCTCTCTCTCCCTCCCTCCCCCCTCCCTCCCTCCCTCCCTCCCTCTCTCTCTCTCTCTCTCTCTCTCTCTCTCTCTCCTCTCTCTCTCTCTCTCTCTCTCTCTCTCTCTCTCTCTCCTCACCCTACCTGATCCCACATTCTATTCCTTGTTTTTCTTCTTCTGTTTTCTCTTTCTATCTCTCTCCACGCACGCGCATGACATGAGTGACAGTGTGTGTATATTTTGTGTGTTTATAATATGTATGCAAGCGCTCAAAGTGCGAGGGTGTGCGAACGTGTGTGTGTGTGTGTGTGTGTGTGTGTGTGTGTGTGTGTGTGTGTGTGTGTGTGTGTGTGTGTGTTGTGTGTGTGCGTGCGCGCGCTCGCACGTGTGTGTTTGTGTTACAAGATTGTATTCCTTATCCTGACGGACCATGATTCAGATTAACTCAGTGATAAAAGTTGCAAGATGGAAGGATCTGAGATAAGAAAGACAAAGAAAATAAAAAAAGACAAAGAAAGTTTGGGGGGGGGGGGGGGAAGAAAAGGAAATACAGGAAAAATATAACTCTATGTAAAGAGATACTGCAGGCGCAAAATCCGATACAATCATTGAGGTTAGTTATCACTAGATTTTTCTCTTTCTTTTCCTTTCTTCTTTCTTTCTTTCATTTTTGTCTTTCTTTTTTTCTTGCGTTCTTTCATTTCTTCTTTCTTTTTTTGTTTTTTTTGTCTTCCTTCCTTCCTTTCTTTCTTTCTTCGTTTCTTTCTTCTTCCTTCCTTCCTTCCTTCTTTCTTTCTTTCTTCTTTCCTTTTTCTTTCTTTCATTTCTTCTTTCTTTCTTTCTTCTTTTTTTCTTGTTTACTTTTCTGCTTGTATGTAACAGTGTTTTTTCAACTGCACTTTGTCCATAGAAAGAATCGACAAAATTGTGGAGGAAAAGGAAATACAATAGAAGGAATAAAAGAAAGATAAAGAATTGAATTAGCTAAAAATAATAAAGAAACTAAAGAAGAAAAAAAATTTGCTAGATAGAAAGAAAACTGAATAAAACAGCAAGCAGAAGAATACGAAAGAAAGAAGATGAAGAAAACAAGGACAGAAGAGAAGAAGAACAAGATAAGAAAGGAACAACAAAAAGAAGAAGAAACAGAAACGAAAATGAAAGAATGAGAAGAAAGAAAGAAGGAAAAAAGAAAGAAAGAAAAAGTAAGAGAAAGATTAAAAAGATTTGAAATAAATAGAATAAGAGAAATAATAAAAGATAAAAGCAAGAAAGAAGATAACATGGACGAAAGAAAGGAAAAGAACAGAAAAAAGAAAGAGAAAAGAAAAAAAAAAAGAAAGAAAGAAAAAAAGAAAGAAGAAAGAAGGAAGAAAGAAAGAAGAAAAAAAAAAGAAAGAAGAAAAAAAAAGAAAGAAGAAGAAAAAGAAAGAAAAAGAAGAAAGAAAGAAAGAAAGACAGAAAGAAAGAAAGAAGAAAAAAGAAAAAAGAAAGAAAGAAGAAAAGAAAGGACAGAAAGACAGAAGAAAGAAAGAAAAAGAAAGAAAGAAAAAAAGAAAAAGAAAGAGAAGAAAAAAAGAAAAGAAAGAAGAAGAAAGAGAAAAAAGAAGAAAGAAAAGGTTTTGTTACAGAGAACATCATTGTGACGATATAGACTTGTTAAATAACATTGATTCGTTATAGTAACGTAGCACAAATACATGAAAGACACACAAGCAATGGTTAGATATACTTAAGCATTGTGCGCAAAACGGCTGTAGCTGAACAAAACTGCGTCAATAAGATGAAAAATAAAGTAAGATAAATGTTAGTGTGTAAAGGTTGCGGAAATAGTAGAAAAAAAGAACAAAATTTAACACATAAGGATAAAACAAGGGGATAGACTATTATAATATACCAAGATTAAAATTCTTGTCTCTCTCCACCCCTTACCTTCTATTCTCTTTCTTTCTTCTTTCTTTCTTTCTGTCGGTCTGTCTTGTCTTTATTCTCTCTCTCTCTCTCTCTCTCTCTCTCTCTCTCTCTCTCTCTCTCTCTCTCTCTCTCTCTCTCTCTCTCTCTCTCTCCTCGTTTTTCCTTTCTAATGCATACATAAAAAAAATACAAAAAATAAGCATTGTGACCAACATAACATCTAAGCTTCTGTTCTTACACAGACTCTCCCGCAATAGCCGCTAACATTCTCTCTCTCTCTCTCTCTCTCTCTCTCTCTCTCTCTCTCTCTCTCTCTCTCTCTCTCTCTCTCTCTCTCTCTCTCTCTCTCTCTCTCTTTCTAATGCATAAACAGAAGAAAAAAAACGACACAAAGTGAGCATTGTGACCACCATAACGTGTAAGCTTCTGTTCTTACAGAGACTGGCCGGCAATAGCCGCTAAGCTGTGCCCTGTTGACACAGCTCAGTGTCTGTTGGGGCCTTATCTCGTTCCCGGCCTCCTATATCATGGATAGGCTCATACTCCCTGACAGCGACTAATATATCTAATCCCGCAATAAGTTCAATAAGCGAAGGCTGCAAAACTGACACGACAGTATCAGATCAGAGAGGATTAAAGGCACGGGGATTAAAGATCATCATATCTCACCAGGAGGTGCTTGTTCTTCTTGAGAAGGGGAGGGGGATATTTGTATGGTGACGCGTTGGCTCCAAAAGTTGTACATGCTTTGATGTCCATGGTGTGTGTTCAGCATGCATATGCGTGTGTGTGTGTGGGGGGGGGGGGGGCAGATTCTTGTCAGCCAGCCAGGCTACAAACAAACTTTGGTAAAATGCAAATAAAGAGTGGTTCTACCTCCAATGCTCCAATGTTCCTCCATTATCCTCGATAAAAAGAATAAATCAATGACTGTGTCCAAAACAACTCCCGAGTATCAATCTTAAGTCTGTGACGAAAAGTGCGAGAGATGGATGACAAGCCTGCCTTCAGCTAGCATTTCAATATCATAGGTACTTATGCTGGAAACTGCAAAGAACTGGGCTGCGTAGTCTGTGACAAAGCTGCTGAGGGATCTTAGCCAGGTTGGTGTTGACGTTGTACTTCATCATGGCTATCAATACAGCTGCATCCAAACCATATCAAACATTAGAACCTATGACGGCGTGGTGTATTCTTATAGGTAAACGTTTTATGAACACAAGGAGAAAACAAAAAAGCAAACAAACATAACACGAAGTTGCAGGTTAGAAAGGGATGGGTATCACAGTGGTTACGAGTTTCTTTTGGGTAAAACAACTAAAGTTCATATCACAAAAGGAAACAAATTGTATTGACGATATTATTCAACACAACGTTATAAGTGATATTAAAAGATTTGCATATAATTGGAAAGGACATAGTTTTGTTTGAATGTTTTCTTTCCCTTTTTTGGTAGGAAAGGAGTTGGCGGGGCGGATGAGAGGTATATTTTGTATTTGTTAAAAAGAAACCCAGTCTTGGCGAGGGCAAACAGGGAAAATGCACTTGGTAAGGGAGATAACCACATCTATATGAAAAGTTAAGATCTTCATTTCAAGCTAAAAATCTCTCTCCTCCCTCTCTGTCTGTCTGTCTGTCTGTCTGTCTGTCTGTCTCTATCTGTCTCATTATATTTTCAAAATTTCATTTTGTACTAGACCACCATCGCATCTTTTGAAAACTAAACTTCACCATACCCTCAACCACCACCACCACCCCAACTCTCTCTCTCTCTCTCTCTCTCTCTCTCTCTCTCTCTCTCTCTCTCTCTCTCTCTCTCTCTCTCTCTTCTCTCTCTCTCTCTCTGCTGTGGTTATGGATATGATGTGTCAACATCTCGCGCTAAGCACGCTCGGCTTTCGGCGGAGGGCACTTCAAGAGAGTGGCCCTTCAGAGGCTCTCGTCAACAGGAGTGGACGATAACATTACCTGCCGGTGAACAAGCCTGCCTGCCTGCCTGCCTGCCTGCCCTATTATGATATGAACGGTGTGCTGTTTCCATGCAGAATGCTTGCTTACTGTTAGTAGCAGGGTTAGTAGTAGGGTTTCCGATGAGTTGAATTATCATGTCACCTTTTTTTCCTGTCAGAAATCAGAGAGAGAGAGAGAGAGAGAGAGAGAGAGAGAGAGAGAGAGAGAGAAGGAGAGAGAGAGAGAGAGAGAGAGAGAGAGAGAGAGAGAGATTAACAAAAATAAACTCTGAGGGAAAAGAACAAGAACACGTGAAGGTTCTTTTGCATCCAGCCCTCATTCCTTCTTGAATAAACGTTTTATTGTACTACTTGTAGTTGAACAAGCTAACTGTGGAATTTACAAACAACAAAACAACATGATCGGCTTTGCTTTTGTTGGGTTTTTTTTCCAGCTGATCACTACCCTTTTTCACCATTGTATTCTCAGACCATATTTTATTGGGAGTTTTTGTTTCTTTCGTTTTGTTTTCTTTCTTCCTTTGTTTGGGGAATTTTTAAGAACGGTTTCAAGAGGAAAGAAGCGCTATATCAGTGCCATATAATAATCTCTACTTCTACTACTACTACTACTACTACTACTACTCTACTACTACTACTACTACTAACTACTACTACTACTACTACTATCCTTAGTAGTAGTATAGTAGTAGTAGTAGTAGTAGTAGTAGTAGTAGTAGTAGTAGTAGTAGTAGTAGTAGTAGTAGTAGTAGTGTTATATCATCATCATCATCATCATCATCATCATCATCATCATCATCATCATCATCATCACATCATCATTATCATCATCTTCACCATCATTATTGTTTTATTGATGTTATTGTTGTGCCAACTTTTATAATAGCTGAACTATCAAAATTCGCTATTCTGTCTTCCAATACCTCAGAGATCACTACAACCTCATGAATAAGGAAATCATTTTTTCCTTTTCCGTGCCAGGTGGTAGTTTCATGACCATTTTCCCCTGAGAGAAAACAATCAAAGGTCGTCTTCTTTTTCAACAGGATTTTCCGTCCAAACATTTGCTGCTTATACTATCTGTTGTATCCTATTACAATTATCCTTTTTTCAAAAATTGTATTTCCCTTGTCTAGTTCGAGCTGATTTTTTATATCTGGTCTCACTGATACAAGCAGAAACGTGTTCATGCAGCTCTCTGGCCCAAAGGTAGGAAAACTTGTCACGCATGTTTCGGAATGTCGTCCCTTTAATTCAAGCTTTGTTGTACGAGGAAAGAAAGGTAACCGTACAAAATCGACTTTCCTTTGTGCGATATCTTAAAAGTAAAGAAAAAAAACCGGAGTGTATGAGTCGTGAGAATTGATTTCATACCTTAGTAATCAAAGCATTTGAGAGATAAAAGTGCTAGGGGACAAGAGGGGTGGTGGGTGGTGGGTGTGGATGTGGGGGCATAGGCAGGTGGGGAGCAGATAGGCAAAGGGTAGATTATTTTAAAACAAGGAATGGGGTATTTGAAATGTTTTCCTGTTTCTCAAGAGGGGTTGTCATAACCTACACAGAGTGTGCCATGAATAATGCAGTGCGGACTACATCTGCCCAGAAATCCATTTCGGAAAAAAAAACACCTAAATGATCAGCTCAACACCCCAGTGAAGTCTCTCAACATTATATTCTTGTTTCAGCGGACTGCATGAATGATGGGCGGTTTTTAACATGCACACTTAACCACCTGCATTCGTTCATGTACCCACACAAACTGTATTAGGATTTGGCAGGCCAAAAGACTCAACTAAAATACATCATATGCTGGACGATGTTAACTGTACCCATGATTTCAGAACCATTAGAAAAGGAACTGTATACCCTCTGCAGAAAATCTAAAGAAAAAAAAAACCCTACTCAATGGTTGACATTAGCTAAGCCCTTACTAAATCTCCTCTCTCTCTCTCTCTCTCTCTCTCTCTCTCTCTCTCTCTCTCTCTCTCTCTCTCTCTCTCTCTCTCTCTCTCTCTCTCTCTCTCTCTCTCTCTCTCTCTCTTTTCCGTAGGGACGGATAGCCTATTGGTCAGAACATTGCGCTGGCAATTTGAAGACCCAGGTTCGAGTCCGGTCGAGGAGATTTTTCTCCTGGAGTTAACGTCAGTGCTGACTCCACTCTCCC
>CM060330.1:39618800-39621300 GCA_030674155.1 Stramonita haemastoma
GCTGACCGTCCTCCCAAACGTTATATGAAAACAATCTCAGGAGAAGAAAGAGTTCAAGAGTAGTATAAAAGATATCGCCGAGTGAATGCCATACAAGACAGGAACTTTCTTTTTAGGAATGAAAATCTGAAAAGATGTGTAAAAACTTAACAATTACACATATATACTTCAGTGTAGATAAGAGTGTTGTGTATACCACACAGGGGAAGGAGATTGCTATTAAAATGATTAGTTTAGATATGTAAAAACATAACAACTAGACAGGTATTTCCGTGTAGATGTGTGTGTGTGTGGTGTGTGTGTGTGTGTGTGTGTGTGTGTGTGTGTGTGTGTGTGTGTGTGTGTGTGTGTGTGTGTGTGTGTAAGTGGGGGTAGAAGGAGAGACATAACAGTGATGGCAGGTGTGGGTACCTGTATTTACCATCAACGCAAAAGATAAAATAAAATAAACATGAATTTAAATACCCATAAACGCTTATGTGTAAGCGTTCACATACATATTTGTATGTTCGGCGACAGGTTAGACAGAAACCAAATACCAGAAAGCGCCATGACATTTTAATTCCATGGCTATGCTATGATGGCCAGCAGACTACTGTCCCACCACCCTGTTCCAGTTTACCCTAAACCCGTAATCACAGTACCCAAAGCCGTGGGCAACGCCGAAACAACACCCTTCAGATGCCAGCCAGCAAAATTATACCTGGCTCCTGTGAGGCCTGGGATCTTAAGACCGATACACATCTCTCCTAAATAGCCTTCAGAATGTTCACACCTCACGGCAGCTGAATCCACTGTCATCTTCTTCCCACAAGCTATCCTGTGAGAGGTGCTATCTTCTACAGATCTGGAGTTGGGAACTCAAAAGCTACCGATGTCAACAGAAGGGAGTATGGTAAAATGTTGACAGCAAACAGTTCAGTGCTACCGAAGAAGTTCAAGATGTTGCACACACACACACACACACACACACACACACACACACACCACACACACACACACACACACTTTGACGACCCGGGTTCGATTCCCGGTTGATCTTTTATATATATATATATATAATATATATATATATATATATATATATATATATATATATATATATATATATATATATATATATATATGTGTGTGTGTGTGTGTGTGTTGTGTGTGTGTGTGTGTGTGTGTGTGTGTGTGTGTGTGTGTGTGTGTGTGTGTGTGTATAAAAGATATGAATGATCACATAATGATCATGATGAATGAAATATCTGAAAGATCAATTCAACGATAATTTTCAATGATTTATATGTATGAAATGAATTACATATACAATCTTTGTCGCCAGTATGGCCTGAAAAAAAATTTTTTGGCTGATTTTTATGCATTCACTTATGCAATTAAATGTCATGAGCTGCAAAACATTATAAAACAGACGATGTGTCGTTTGAATGAATTTGAATGGTTTTTGATTTGTCGTTTGTTTGCTTGTGTTGGACTTTTAGCATTATAAAGTTTCATGAGGAAAAAAGACTAGAGAATTTCTACAAAAGTTCATACGTTTTTAAATGTGACGATTCGGTCCTCGATCTTAAACTTTCGTTTGCAGTGGTAGTGCCATTGTTATGCCTGTGATGCTTTCCAGTCTCTTTCTTTCTCTGTGTTTGTAAGTGGGAACTTTCTTGGTCACTTGTTTCCACTTGTAGGCTTTCTCTTGTGTGACAAAATAACTATGTAACCTTTTCCTGAAACACTGCAGTCGCTTTAAAAAAAAATAGATTGTGTTATGTCACCAGCAACTATTTCACCTTTAACAAGAGTTTTGTTCATGTTTTTTTGGGTTGATTTTTTGGGTTGTTTTATGTAGGTTTTTGGGGGCTGTTTTTTTTGGGGGGGGGTTTGGGGGGTGCTCTGTTTTCTTTTGTTTCTTGTTTGATTGTATTTTCCCCCAGTAGATTCAGAAAAGCGAGTAAAGTTAAAACATCGATCAAATCAAGCTAATTTCGATGTCAAGAATTTTTTCCAAGCGAAAGGGTTAGCCAAGCATCTCATCTTGTGGGTGACATAAGAGATCAAAAGAAAAAGCCTGTTTACACTAAGAGCTGATACGAAAATTCGTAAAGACACACATGGGTGACTCAAGTATTTCACACAATCTGCAATTTTAAAATATCTAACATTTCAGCCACAACAGCTCATCCTAAAGTCCATACACAGTTGTTCATGTTCAAAATCTTTCAATCAGTTCAGTTTTTCACACAACCCTGAAAATCAAAATAAAGGAAAAATTTCAGCTAGTGACCATTCTCAGTAACCATTCTCCTTATGGAATACCATTGTGTTGCTGCAAGTGGTTTTTTCCTACTGATTGCCGTCAACACAAAGAAGAAGAAGAAGAAGAAGAAGAAGAAGAAGAAGAAGAAGAAGAAGAAGAAGAAGAAGAAGAAGAAGAAAGAAGAAGAAGAGAGAAGAAGAAGAAGAAGAAGAAACAACAACAACAACAACAACAACAACAACAAGG
>CM060330.1:39623800-39636300 GCA_030674155.1 Stramonita haemastoma
ACACACACACACACGCACGTAAGCTCGCACGTACGCGCACGCGCACACACACATACACATACATGTACGTACACACCGCGCGCGCGCGCACATACGATGCAAAATGATACGACCAGAGTTCGATTCCCATTTGAAGGGATTTTTCCTCTAATGTTAACATCAGTGCTGACTCCACTCCCCCCAAAAGTCCTTCGGACGAGACAATAGATCGAGGCCCTGTGTGCAAACGCACCCAAACATCTTGCACACACGTTAAATCATGTTCCACTTTTCGTAAGAGTAGGCCATCGTGTGCAGGTGGGAACAGATGACAAGATTTACACAACTGCATACGCTCGGGGACTGGATGTAAAAAGCATATAGAGTGCTTATTCCATTAACCTCGATGTAAAAGAATAAATAAATAATGAATAAAAAATAATAAAACACACACACACACATGAACGTACACGTACATGTACATGTACGCACACACGTACACAAATATATCGATTAGAATGATAAACACTTGAAATGAAACGTTCTTAACCAATTATTTTTGGCAGTTTTAACTTGTCAATGAATGTCACGTATTAAATGCAATTGAAACGATACCTTAATTCTGACATCTGCAACGTGTCAATAAATATCACTTTTCAAGCACAATGAAAATCTAATATGAAGTCTGACATCTGCAACTTGTCAATAAATATCACGTTTCGAGCACAATCAAAATATAATGTGAAGTCTGACATCTTCTACTTGTCAACAATTGTCACTTTTCAAATGACATGTGCAACTTGTCAACTATTCTCACAATTAAAACGCAATGTTAATTCTGACATCTGTGACCTGTCAACTATTGTCACTTTTCAAATGCAATTCAAATGCAATGTTAATTCTGACATATGTAACCTGTCAACTATTGTCACTTTTCAAATGCAATTGAAATGCAATGTTAATTCTGACATCTGCAACTTGTCAACAAATGTCACATTTCAAATACTATTGAAATGCAATGTTAATTCTGACATCTGTTGCTTGTCAACAAATGTCACTTTTCAAGCAAGGAACTACAGCTGTTTTAGATTATACAACACCATATTGCATAACATAACAATCATGGAAGACTGATTTGTGTAAGTTTTAAAATACTCTCCCTGGAGATGGTAAATTGCCACAGTACGGTGCCACCTGCCTTAAACTTGTCCTAATACCTGATCTGAACTCCGTGATTGGTGGAGGAATACACAATAAATAATTTAAACGTGTCTACATGTGTTTATGTGCGTGCATAAAACGATTTTTCTATAGATTTCTGCCAGGTGCAACTGGGTTTTGTTTTCGCAATTTGCGCCAGGGAACAAGATGCATCCCGCAGGTGTGGATATTTTCTTTTTCATGCACAAAAGGCGTAGTTGCCTACTTTTTGTTCCTTCTCGTGGATGACTGAACAAGGTGAAAGCCTGGTTTCTGACAGAATTTGAACCATGGTTCTTAACTGGTGTAGACCATAAAACAGGCTTAGAAATATTTCAGAATAATAGTGAAAAGTGTTGTTATTATGGATTTCTTAGCAAAGAAAATAACTTGAATGTGTGCAAAGCTGCTCCTTGTTTCCCGCTATTTCTTCTACTTTGTCTCATCATCATCTTCTTCTTCTTCTCTTCTTCTTCTTCTTGTTCTTGTTGCTGCTGCTGTTGTTGTTGTTGTTGTTGTTGTTGTTGTTGTTGTTGTTGTTGTTGTTGTTGTTGTTGTTGTTGTTGTTGTTGTTCTTCTTCTTCTTCTTCTTCTTCTTCTTCTTCTCTTCTTCTTCTTCTTCTTCTTCTTCTTCTTCTTTCTTCTTCTTCTTCTTCATTCTTATATTATTTTTCTTCCACCTTCTTCTCTTTTGCCTTTGTCTTTTTCTCTCTCCTTCTCCTTCAGACATTGCAGCCATAATATGGCATCCGTGTTCGGCTAGGCAGAAAACAACATGAAATAAAATACTCTACTCATTTTTTTTTCTCTTCTTCGCCTCAACTGAAATGCATTGTATTGTAATGTGACATTTATACTTTTATCCCCCCCCCAAAAGTCTGACTACCCTTCATGTTGTATCTGACAGCTTATCGTCAGACAGATATCAGTGACCACGCATCTCATCTAGCCCTGTGAACAAAGACGAACCAGATATGACACTAATTATGATGCCCATGCGGCATGGGCCAACAGGATCATAACACATTCCGGATTGGACACACAATCTGGGGCGCACGTGACAAAACTCTCCTTTCCTTAATCATATTCTGGCCATCCCAGATAATTTGCCGACATACTATCTTGAACTAATGAAATGTTATGCGTGATGTCTTAGGAACGCACACACGCCTCCGTTGAGTTAGTCTAGTATCCGTCTATGTTCCCATGAACTTGAAAAAAGTGTGTGCAAATATGGACATGCCCATGCAGGTAAGAGCGCATACGCATGCACGAAGGCAGGCAGCAAGCAGACCATATACAAACCGGTTAGTGCTCATGTTGACAGAGGCTATAGCCGAGTGGTTAAGACTGATCGACTTCAATCTCATAGGTCCATGAAGTCTTTGGTTCGATCGAATCGTCTGGTGAATTAAGGTGGGATTTTTACGATATCCCAGGTCAACTTCACACACACGCACGCAAGCACGCACGCACACATGCACACACGCACGCACACACCGCACAACACACACACACACACACACACACACACACACACACACACACACACACACACACACACACACACACACACAATCAATCACACATTCCAACATCCCATCAACTCAACATCACATTCCAGTATCAAACTATAAGTTATGTTTCCACAGAAAGATGGCTGAAATGGGACACTTAACATTGCGTGTCCCACAGTTCAAACACTGGCCAAGACAAGAAGAACGCCCCTGTTTTACCAGCTATCGCCCCAGGTCACCTGCTACAATGGACATAACTTACCCAAATGTTGATAGAAAGTATCATATAGATGTGGGTCTCGGCTAACCTCAGTTTGCTTTGGTAGTTTTCATAGCAGATTCACGCACTTGGGTGTCGGCCTTTCATATGCCCCCCACTATGCTTACAAGGGAGATATATTGGATTTTACGCGGCTGTCTACCTCTGTCTTTCTTCGTCTGTGTTTGTCTGTCTTTTCATCATAAAAGTATTCATACCTGTTACATGACGAAAGAAGAGAAGGGACAAGAATTAATAAACGCTGAACAGATACAAGTAACATTAATATCCGTAAGCATGGATGTTATTTACACTAAAACAAGAAATATGTCACCTTCACCTGTACCAATAATACAGTAGATCGTTCAGGCACCACTGACAATTTTGCAGCCAGCTTTCCCCACTCTTGGCAGTTTTCAGCTTTCCATAGCTGAGTGAAGAAATATTGACTCTTTTTAAATCTTGAGCAAGAAATACTCATTCTTATAAGGACAAAGATATTAGATGATTACTAAAGAATGAATGTTTTACTTCTGAATTCAAACCTCTGAAACTTACGATCATCTTTCTGCTTGCATGACTTGCATAAACAAGACATCAAGGCAAGAATTGTTTCAAGCGAAAGAATGGTATATTTTTTTTAATTAACATTTGAAAAGACAGATACTTAGGATTTTTCTTTTCCTTCTTCGGCTTAAACTCCAGGGCTCACCAGTGTAACTTTTTTGCGTGTACACCCGTTTTTGCCCAATCTTTAGGAAAGAGCCCAAACTTGAAATACTGCGAACACTTATTTGGCGTGTTGTTTTATATGGAAGTGGCATCAGCACTAGCATTATCATAGACTACAAGAAAATTGAGACCATCCATAGCTTTCACTATCTGGGAGCTATAATAGGCCTATCGGATGATGGATCAAAACCTTAAGTTCTCTCCAGAACAGCCCAGACCACAGCTAAAAGTCCTCTGGAACGACATCAGCTTCAAGATCAGACTGAAATGTTCCCATGTTCATTGTCCATGTTTTTATGCACGTGAAACTTGAACCATAACAGCAGACATTGAAAGAAAGACACAGGCAATGGAGATGAGATCTGATGCTTTCGCAAACTTCGTGGTCTTTCATACAGAGATCATATAATTAACGAGGAAGTGAAAACCGTAATTGAAAACGATATCGGACCATACACAAAGCTCAGAACTTCAGAGGAAAAAACACAAACTAAAGTGGTAGGGGCAAATCACACTAACATCTGGACTGGCCAAGACTGTCTTACAGGAATCACAGTACAAGGAAGGAGACGAAGAGGAAGACAGAGGAAACGGTGGGAAGATAACATCAGAGTAGACTGGCCTTGAGTAGAACTTAGTGAGGAAAGCTGAAAACCGCGAGAAGCGGAGGTTGCAACATCTTCAGTGGTGTGAAAGTGAAGAAGGATGTGAACTTGCTGCAGATGCAAACTGCATCAAACGTGCAGGGATGCGGCCAGTCCGTCCTCTCAAATAAAGGCGCAGTGCATGCAACAAATGAGAAACTTCCTCAAAGAAGCAGCCTGCAGTTTGTTCATATATACCCTTCATTTGGCGTGCACACACGGCCACAAAAGCGCAAGAAATGGGCAAATACACATTAATATGTATTCAAGACGGGGTGAGCCCTTTGAGCTTGCCCCTACCAAGCAAGTCAAACGCACGATATTGAACAATCAGGTGTAACCCTTGATACCTGTGTATGTTTTAATCAAAATGTTCCGTCTCCGCTCGCGTATGTAGGATTTAACTGCTAAATTCAATATGTCTGAAGACACACACCCCTGTGTGCATGTGTGTAGTGTGCATTCCTTTTTTTAAAAAATCTTTCATTTTGTGATAATGGAATAAGCGTTTGCATGCAATTTCTACATCTAGCCCCCATGTACAATAATTTATGAAGTTTTTGTCACCCGTTCCCACCAGTACAAATGGCCCACTCTTCCACGTTTCAAAACGTGCGTGCAAGATGTCCTCGGTGCGCTCTCACAAGGGACTTCGGTTCGTAGTCTCACCTGAAGGACTTTCGGGGGCGTGGAGTCGGCACTGGTGTTAACCCCAGGTGAAAAATCCCCTTGAATGGGCATCTTTATGGAGACTGAAGCCTGAGCTCGAACCCAGGTCGCTAAATCTCAAGCGCAACACGCCATGCTCTGACCACCAGGCCATCTCGTTCTATGCCTGTGTGCATGTGTACTGTTATGTTAGGTCTGTGTGAACTATGTACACGTTGTATGTGTGTGTGTGTGTGCGTGTGTGAGTGTGTGTGTGTGTGTGTGTGTGTGTGTGTGTGTGTGTGTTGTGTGTGTGTGTGTGTGTGTGTGTGTGTGTGTGTGTGTGTGTGTGTGTGTGTGTATGCGAGCGCGCACATGCATACGTATGTTTGTGCAATGTGACGGAAAACAGCAAGCATGAAAATGTTTTAAAGTTCTTTTGGGGGCCAGGGCTGCTGAGCAAATTTAATCTTGTCCACTTCTGCTAAATGTTGTTCGCAGTCCTTCGTTTATTTTTGGGCTCAATAATGTAGTCTCTTTATTTACATATTATTATACTGTTTTGCTGTCTATCTGCAGGTATTCTTTCAAATTTTCCGCGAAATATCAGCGCAACATCGTTTGTTTAAAGCATAATTTTAACTCAACAACACAGCCACGAAATGTGTATGTATGCATACTAGGCATTAGATAAAAAGTCATTCACCAAACAGGATATTTCTATCTTTAGGTTGTATTTCGTGTAGTATTTTCAAAATCATTTCGCAAAATCTCATTTTACCATCGACATTTTACTGGACAGTAAATTAAATAAAATCACCGGGACAATTACTAAGATGTGGTGGACTAGGGAAAAATAAGCCGTCGAATCATTTACCTTACACTGGTTTTTAATGACTGCGTCCACTTTTTGCCTAAGTCCAGCATGTATTTATATTCTCTCTCTCTCTCTCTCTCTCTCTCTCTCTCTCTCTCTCTCTCTCTCTCTCTCTCTCTCTCTCTCTCTCTCTCTCTCTATTACAGACAGACTACACAAAAGAGACCAATTTTTTTCAATAATGATCGCTGTGCTATTTTTTCTTCCTATAGATCTAGTCCCCGCCGATCAGTCTGAGGCATCGGTCATTTTGTGCAATCCCATTACATATTTTGATGATAAATCTTCAGGCTGGTTCCCAATATTAAGACAGCTGATTTTTGACAGTTGGTCTGTCCATTTTATGTATCACTTGAAAATAACTTAGCCAGACCTCTCTCTCTCTCTCTCTCTCTCTCTCTCTCTCTCTCTCTCTCTCTCTCTCTCTCTCTCTCTCTCTCTCTCTCTCTCTCTCTCTCTCTCTTTCCCTCTCTGATCCCAGCTTATGCTTCGCTACGAAGCTTGTTCTAAACTTTCCAACTGCTGCGTTGGGCAAACTTCTCCTGAGGAGTGTATGTTGAGACAAAGTGACTGTCTTGTCTGTATGTAGGACAGGGATGACAGAGACCTATGGTGGCGAAGTAGGAAAATAACAAAGTAGATCAATACATCACTATTACCCTACTCGCTCCACAACTCTCTGCACCTGCGGCTGTTATTGTAAGTTCTGCAAGTAAGCACTAGAGACGAGGAGGAGGAGGAGTAGGGACAGGGTGTGTGGAAGGAAGGAAGGAAGGAAGGAAGGAAGGAAGGAAGAAGATTATACAGAAGTGGACATGATGAGTCTTCCAAAACTTAGCGTTATATGTACACATGTGTATGTATCCACTGCAGAGTAAACATTCAGAACCAAAAGTTTGTCTCCTCCACGATTGCGGATGGCTGGATAGATGAATGTAATAAATGAACAAAATAGTGAATACTCTTGTACTTTCTCTCTGACATGGAATTTTTTTTTTAAAGCGATATTTACATTATACACACGCTTACCCAAGAACGAACTTATGTAAGACATCGGAAAGTTTTAAAGTATATGTTCATAGTTTTGCAACTGTCCTCAGGTTTATTTCGCAGACTAAACTTTTTGATTAATAAGCAGATAGCCTTCAGGCAATGATTCCATGGCTATTCTATTGCGTCGTCACTCTTCTATGTGTCTACTGTTTATATTGAATGACGACTTGACAAAATATGGCCCGTCTCTGCTCGGCAAACCGGTAGTTCAAAGCTTATGCATGATTCCTGTATGTTTTTGTTTGTTTGGTTGGTTAGTTGGTTGGTTGCTTGGTTGCTTGCTTGGGTCCTTGGGTATTTTATGTTTCTGTTTACAATATTTTGCTTGAATTTCGTTCTGGCGACCAGATAGTGATACTGGAAACGCTGTAGTGGGCACATAATGTTCATTCATTCTGCAGCATTATTTAACCATAAAATGACATTTTCCGTGCTTTGCCTGCTCTTTGTCTCTGTTCTCTTTTCTCTTCAACCCCTTCTCTCTCTCTCTCTCTCTCTCTCTCTCTCTCTCTCTCTCTCTCTCTCTCTCTCTCTCTCTCTCTCTCTCTCTGGTCATGAGTTTAGTGTCAATCTATCTCTCTGGTATATGATCTAATCCCTAATATGTGCAGGGACAAGATGTGAAGTAAACAAAAGTACGCCAGCACGCATCTCTCATCCTAAAAAAAAGAATAAAGGACCCTTTACCCCCCAACCACTCAAAAGGGGGGGGGGGGATGGATGGGGGGTTATTGCTTCGATGCCTCGTCAGCTTTCCCGTTCCCTCACCCCCTCCCCCTCTACGCAAATCCCTGAGGGGGAAAGGGATGGGAGAGGGATCTGGCATCTTGTTTAATCGCCGACAATGGTAATCGTCACAGCCGCTTCACGCCCCGACGCCTCCTGTACTTACTTACTGGGCCATCCTCCCACAGCGTGACGACACCTCCCTCCCTCCCTCAGTCCTCCTCTGCTCCTCCTTCCTTAGACCTAGCACCTCACCCACTACACCTCCACTCCGGTGTCAGGGCAAAGTAGTAGTACCTCCCTCTACAAGTATGACCACCCCCCCCCCACACACACACACACACCTCAATCGTGAAAGCTGGTCTCCCTCTAAAAGTATGACTGGAGGGGGGGGGAGCGAAAAGTTGAGGGTTTTTTCACAAAAACGCATGCCTGCATGCATTCATGCACACACACACACAACACACACACACACGCGCGCGCGCGCGCGCGCGCGTGAGCATGCATGCATGCACGCACATGTGCAAGCATTTGATATATCTCTCTCTCTCTCTCTCTCTCTCACACACACACACACACACACACACACACACACACACACACATACTGCACCCAACAGAACAATCACTACATTCTATTCCAAACTCTGTGTCTGACACTGGGTCTCTGCGTATGTGCAAACACGAGCAAAGTATCTTTCATAAACCATTTTTACTCCTTCTTCTCTATCTTTTGTTTAATCTAGTTTATGTCAATATTTTTCAATAATTTACACAAAAACACATTCTTTCCGAGTTGATGACATGTCCGGTGGTAAAAATGAAATAGTCCACACAAAAATGGCACCTCGAAGAGAAATCAAAATTACAACTGCCCTTTCCCTAGGATGCACAAAACATTGATGAAAAAAATCCTAGCGAATTTGTCAGACTATTTCATGTAAGTGTTGGTAGTTGCTTTGCTTTGAACAAGTCACCGTTGCAAAAAAATCAAATCAAATCAAAACTTTTTTTTTCAAACAGTCACCGTTCGCGTTACCAGAGGGTGAGGTTTTTTGCAAAAGAAGTCCACAGAAATATGCATGTATCAAGTCACATACTGTTGGCATTGTTTCGACACGAACTGAACCCATAGTAACACAAAATAGAAGAAGAGAGAAACAAACCACGACAGAGACTGACTATCCCTTTGCCCACAAGGTTTTTGTGTTCCCCCTTCCCTCTCTCTCTCACTTTTTCACACACACGCACGCGCGCGCGCCACAACACACACACATACACACACACACACACACACACACACTCACTGCACTTCAAAGGGACGACGGGAGTAGGTAAAGGAGGGGGATGAAACATGGATAATATTTCTTCACTGCAGTTTTGACATTGCGCTATAAACCTGGGGCAGATTTTTACACCTTCGCTATGTTGAAGCGCAACCTTTGAAGTGTTTCATAAATCTGCATTTCGGTAGTATGAGCAGGGCGAACTTGAGACAGGCCTATAGCAAGTAAATGAAACCACCAGTGAGAGCTGTTTGTCACGAAAACGTATGCATAAATGTTCTGTTTATTGTCTTTGTCCTAGGAAAATAGATAGCAAAACACACGCGAAAGAATGTTGCTGGAGATATGAACTCCTATATTATGGCCATTATTTGAAAATAATGACTGCATTTCTGGGGGGTTCGTTTCTCTGCTAGAGCTCCATGGTTCACCAATGGTGACATTTTGCATATGCAACCTGTTTCTTTTCTCCATCATAAAGGTAGCCAGATTCCGACTCTGGGGTTGCTGTCTGAACACGACACCAGTGAGTGCGCACGCACTTTTAAAATTTTGTCTTCTGTCCCTACAAGCACACAGTGACATCCTCAACAAAAACATGGAACGGGCTTTAAAAGTCACAACGACATGATCTCATTTTAACGTGTGGGCAAGATGTTATGCGTGCACTCGTTTTTGTTGCTGCTGCTCTTGTTGTGATTATTTATACGTCCCAGCGGAGATTTCCGATTTAGAAACTGTGGGTGCGTTCACAAACAAGATCTTGGTTTACCGTCTCATCCGAAGGATTTTTTTCGGTGGGGGGTGGGGGAGATATGGAGTCGGTACTTATGTGTTTAAGGGGGGAACATCCCCTCAAAAAAACCCATCCATTCTTAAAATACCTATACAGTCTAAGGTTTCAAAACCATTTCAAAACCATTCTTAAAACTGCCTTGTTCCAAGAAAATTATAGTTCTTAACTATCAACTTTCAAAAAAAAAACATGTACTGAATGGTTCATGGATATGATTGTGTATTTGTATGTGTGTGTGTGTGTGTGTGTGTGTGTGTGTGTGTGTGTGTGTGTGTGTGTGTGTGTGTGTGTGTGTGTGTGTGTGTGTGTGTGTGTGAGCGTGCGCATACGCGTAAGTGTGTGTGTGTGTGCGTGTGTGTGTGCGTGCACGTAAGTGTGTGTGTGCGTGTGTGTGTGTGCGTGTGTGCAAACGTGCATACGTGTGTAAGTGCATGCGTAGGTGAGTGAGTGCGTGCGTACATGCGTGTGTGCGTGCGTGCGTGCGTGAGTGTGTGCGTGCGTGCGTGCGTGTGTGTGTGTTCACGGTTGATGAATAGGCTTTTAGTCGTAATTGTAACATTGTGCAAAGTCGAAATTTTTATCATCGTTATCATCATCATCATCATCATCATCATCATCATCATGATTATCATCAGCCTTATCATTGTCATTATAAGTATGACTATAATGAAAAAAGATTATTGAAGAAACTTTCAAACCAGTTTCACTTATCCCAACCGCCACGAAGCAATATATCTCTCTTACATTACCACCACAGTTCTGCACCTGTCTTCATTCGTCATACTCTCAGGTATGCCAAATATCTGTGTGTGTGTGTGTGTGTGTGCGTGCGCGCGTGTGCATGTGTGTGTGTACGCGCGTACGTGTGTATGTATTTCTCTGTGTTGGAGCACGCGCGCGTGCGTGCGTGTGTGCGTGCGTATGTGTCTCAGGCATGCCAAATATATGTGTGTGTATGTGTGTGCGTGCGTATTTGCGTGGCCCTCTGTGTGTGTATGTGCGTGTGTGTGTGTGTAAGTGTGTGTGTGTGTAAGTGTGTGTGTGTGTCCGTGTGTTTGTGTCTCCGTTGTGTGTGTATGTGTGTGTATGTATGTGTCTCTGTGTATTATTTAGTGTGCATTCAATGTGGTGGATTTTTCTTGTGTTGCACAGGGGGAATCACGAACGAGAGCAGATTCAGTCCTTTCGCCAATTTTTTAAGCCAGATAAAAAATAAAAAGTTTCTGTTTTGAAAGGAGTTATGAGAGAAATAAAACCAAAGAGCCGCAGCAGTGAGGAAGATAACTAAATTCCACCATCTCCTTTTGTCTCCATTTACCAATAACCCACTCAACATTCCATTTCCTGAACACACAAACACACAAATACACACACACGCACATAAATGTACCTACATACACACACATTCATACATACACACACACTTAAAGTTAGGTTTGTCTGTGTCATCAGAGTCTTCCTGTCTGTCTGTCTCCTCCTCCTGCCTCCTCCTGCCTGCTCCTTCCTCCTCTCTCTCTCTCTCTCTCTCTCTCTCTCTCTCTCTCTCTCCTCTCTCTCTCTCTCTCTCTCTCTCTCTGGGTTCACTTTGGTTGTAATCATTAAAGTCCTAGCGGGGTTATCAGTTTGCGGATGTGTAATCTACCATCGACCACATGTCCACTCCAGCACGCACGACACATACACACAGACACAAACCACAGCACACACACACCACACCACACAGAGGCAGTGACATAAATTATGTATGAGTAGCCTCTCCAATGTCACAGTGATCGGATATACACACACACACACACACACACACACAACACACACACACACACACACAACACAAACAACACACGACACACACACAACACACACACACACACACACACACACACACACACACACACAAGAGGCTCCCAGCTGGACAGACAACAGACAATAAGGATGGACAGGCAAGGTAAACCCTTCTTCTCTCCCCTTGTCAAAAGACATCGCCATGTCTTTTTGTTACCGTTCTCTGAGCGTGAAGCCGTCCATAAGGGCCCCCCCCCCCCCTGCCCCCTGGACCCCGCTCTTTCTCTGCCCTCACCTCCCACCTCCCCCCACCTCCCCTCTCTTTGTTTGATGTGGGGAATCCCAGGTAAGAGAAAACCTTGACCAACATGTTTTCCTTGTAACTTAAGCGAATGAAAAATCCTTGTGCTTTCATCAAAACTTTCAGATTTTGTTCTGTTACGGTTCAGCGGTCAGAGCACTCTCCCCCCCCCCCCCCCCCCCCCCCCCCCCGCCAAGGTTAAGCACAGCATCGAGCGTGGTTACCAAGTGGATGGGTAACCGTTTGCGCGCCTTGACTTCAGTACAGTCCCCCAGTCCATTCAGCTGTTAATGAGTACTTGCCCTCTTTTAGGGTCAGGGAAGGTAAAAGCAGCGAGGGAGAGGAGATGGGCGCCGCCTTCAATATGCTGGCCCCTAGAGAAGCTGAAGTCTCTGACGCTTCGCTCTCCTACGACCACACAGTTTATGGGACACCTTTACCTTTTTATGGTTCTTTTCCGAGCTGCTGTACGGGGGAAAAAATCAAACACACAAAAAGAAGCAAAAGTTTCATCCAAATCAAAAGAAAGTGAAAGCAAACAACTAAAACACCTTGAGACAGAACGTTTTGACTGCTTTATTCAAATAACTATGCTGAAATAACTAAGGTTGCTGGTGGTGGTGGTGGGGGGGGGTATTTTTTTTCCTTTTTTGTTGTTTTCGCTTTGCTGGATGCCTTTCTGAAGGAGTGGGTGTTTATTT
>CM060330.1:39641300-39696300 GCA_030674155.1 Stramonita haemastoma
GAAGTGGGTCGACCAAAACAGACCTGGTGCAGAAGCATTGAAGCAGAGACGAAGGCAGCCGGAAAGACGTGGGCTGAGCTGAAGAGGATCTCCCAGAACAGAGTCCATCGGAGGGGTGTTGTTGTGGTCCTTTGTTACCCAGGGAATCATAGGCTTAAGTCAGTCAGAGGAGACGAAGTCAATATCAAAGAGCAGTCGATTTCCGGAAAACAAAAACCCCAGCAGAGAACAGACGGAGGAAAAACCCATGACTATGGTCAAGGCATTCATTCAGGGTTGCCTTTTCGACCCCCAATAGTCAAGAGACTGATTATATTAGATCCCAGGTTCTTTTCCACGTTTTATGGTGATCAAATTTCAATGATTTGTTGGAAAGTCAGCACTCTATCTTCTTTGACAAAGTTAACGTTAACAGGCGTTTCAAAAAGTCAAAATAGATTTGAATTTTGAAAGTTGATTGTAGCTCATGCGACAGAATGTTTTCCACAGTAATGCCTAAAGACATACCAACTACTTCTGTGTTCTCTGTTGGCGTGGGCATGCGTGCGTGCGCGCGCGCGCGTGCGTGTGTGTGTGTATGTTTGTATGTACGTATGTGTGTGTGTGTGTATGTATGCGCGCGCGAACGCGCGAGCATGTGTGCGCGTGTGTCTATTACAGTAAAAACAAAACTCCCTACAATAGAGATAAAATGCTAATGCTGAAGCAATGACGTGGAAATTGAAAAAACCACGCAAAGAAAAACAAAAAAAGCGGACATAAGAAGACAGACAAACCACAGCAAGATAAAAAAGAGAAGAAAAACACCCACAAAATCATCCATGAAAACCTCTCCCAAATAAATAACTCAGTCCCACTTCTCCGTCATCTGTTTATATATATATATATATATATATATATATATATATATATATATATATATATATATATATATATATATATATATATATATATGATCGGTCAAGCGAAGCGACGTTTTGCTGGTTATTCAACACAAGAATCCTACCCTGGGTACACAAAAGGAAAAAAGAAAAAGAAAAAAAATCCCTCACTGGCCTTCGCGAACTGTTTATCCATGAAGGAAGAGATATATTGTTGGCTGCTTTGAACAGGGGTAGGGTGAGGGGTTGGGGGGTTGGGGGAGTTGGGGGAGGGGGGCTAGGGAATGGTTTCCAATTATCTGAAATATGAAAAAGTGTTTTGACAAACAGCGTCGGACAGTCGAAGCCAGAGGTCCAGGCAGGGAGGTTCAGATCTTATCGTTGTCATCACACATTGCTTAGTCAATAGGACCCCGAGTAGTCCTCCGTCCACAAGTCACGCTTCGGCTGCTCTGCTGTCGTTTGTTACTTTAGTTTTGTGGGGCTTTTTTGGTGGTTTGAGACTGGATGTTCTTGAAGTATTTTTTCCTGGTGTGGGGGGTGGGGAGATGGGGGTTTGTGGGGATGTGTGTGTGTGGTTGTGTGTGTGTGTGTGTGTGTGTGGTGTGGTGTGTGTGTGTGTGTGTGTGGTGTGTTGGTGTGGTGTGGTGTGGTGTGGTGTGGTGTGGTGTGGTGTGTGTGGTGTGGTGTGTGTGTGGTGTTGTGTGTGTATGTGTGTGTGTGTGTGTTAATAATATAAAATTTAGTTGTTGCTTTTTTTGGTAAACCAAATATTTTTATCCTATCGTATCTTGAGAGACTTGCTTGGTAACGGAGGTTGGTTGGTAGATTCTATAAACTGAATATCTCCACTGTGACTCTGATATAATTAACAGAGAAGTAACAAACTCTCTCTTTGTCATAAAGTTCCTAACTTAGATAACGCCGCTGTGTTTCTTATTCAATCTAAAATCAACCAACTTCCTAGTTCTGATACAATCCCTAAATCAGACAACACTGCTGTGACTTTGACGATATTCAATAGAACAACAACAACAAACTTTCTCGTCTTTCTTTAAACTATAGTTAACACATGGTAATGTATTCTTTTCTGACTGATCTTGAATCAAAATGTTGAATTAAGGTGGTCTCTTAACATCTGGCATATCACATTACCTGAAGTATGGACGGAAAATCCATCTTCCTCTTGCTCTTTGTTCCTCAACGACTGTGAGGTTTACATATTGAAAGACCGTATCTGGTGTCGTTATGTGGATTCCTTTTCGTTAACCGGATTAAGATGTTCAACCGCATGATCCTTGTCCAAACATAACTGGAATTTTTTTTTAATACTTGGTACTACTTTTTATCAACACACATGAAAAAAACTACCGAAAATAATTGCAATAAAAAGACATAAAATAAAAACTCAGTGAGACTGAGAACGTAAGACAAGAACTCTCAGACTTTCCCGGAAAAATCTGTTCATTTACCGGCTTGCACACTCAGAGACAATAGGGACTGTTAGATTTTGGAACTTTTTTTGTCTTGCGATTTGCAGTCTGTGCATTGGCAGTACAGCCCACCTGGTGAAGGAAAGGAGAAGGTAGGTGTGTTTCCACATGAAGTTTCCAGACCCAGTACAGGGGAGTTCGTATCTCCATTTTACGACTACAGTCACTTAAAGACATAACAACCGTTTCGTGTCGTGCGTGCGTGCGTGGTGTGCGTGTGTGTGTGTGTGTATGTGTGTTGTGCTTGGTGTGTGTTGTTGTGTTTGTGGGTGTTGGGGTTGTGTGATTGGTGTTTGTGTGTGTGTGTGTGTGTGTGTGTGTGTCTGTTGTTGTTGTGCTGTTTGTCGTGTCTGCTTGGTTCTGTCTGTCTGTCTGTCTGTCTGTCTCTCGTCTGTCTCTCTGTCTGTTTACATGCTGTGTGTGTCCTCGCTCGAGGGTTTCACAAAATGATCTGTAATATCTGACAAGGAGGGGGAAAATCTGGAACTTTGGAGTTTTCGAATCAATTCTTGTTTAATGAAAGCTACCCCCGCCAACTTTTAATCCGAGTTCATTTAAAGACCGATGAAATAGGAGGAGGAAAAACTACTGGAAACGAGAAGAGAAGAAAGTGAAATTCACAATGCATCAGAGCACCAATATTCGCTGAGGCAACAAGAACACTCTGTGGGGATGATCTTTTTCAAACACGCGCGTGTGCCTGCATATGTAATACGCAGGTGGAAAAGGTATATTAACGCACACATTGCATACGGTCTCCTGAGCGTGCGTGCCCGTGCATATACACCAGCGCGTCTCCTCGCGAGCGCGCATGCAAACATGTGCATATGTGCATGTGCGCACAGGCGCACAAACTCATGCACAACACATACACAGACGCATATACACAGACAATTACACGCGCGCGCACGCACACACAGAGTCAAAAACGCATGCATGCACCTACAACACACACACAGATACACGCACGTGCGCGAGCGCACACACATACATAGCTGAAACAGACAACATACATAACAGACACAAACACACACACACACACACACAGACACACACAACACACACACGTGTTGAGACAGAAAGACAGACAGACACAAACACTCACACAAAGATGACTAAAAGCAAATGTATTGCTTACTCAATGTACCATCTGGAAATAAAATGTTGGCATTTACTTTGACTCTGAATTCACACACACGCCGTACGCACGCACGCACGCACGACGCACGCACCACCACCACACACACACACACACACACACACACACACACACACACACACACACACACACACACGGTGTTGCAGCGTTGTGTCGCGCTGATAATGAAGTTGCTGGGGTGGCTTTAACTGTCATTACACTAATTTATCATTCTCGCTTTTTGCTATGCTCTGATTAATGCACTACTGTTATGTATGTGTTTGCCTATGAAGTGTGTGAGGCAGTGTTTGTATTATGAATGACTCTGTCTTTGAGAGGCCGATGCCACTTGGAACTGAACAAACCACATCGTTCTTTGTCTACCTGTCTGTCTTGTCTGTTTACGTCTCTTTCTGTTTCTGTCTATCTGTCTATCTTTCTGCCTCTCTCTCTCTCTCTCTCTCTCTCTCTCCTCTCTCTCTCTCTCTCTCTCTCTCTTCTCTCTCTTCTCTCTCTGTCTTTCTGTCTTCTCTGTCTCTCTATCTCTATCGTCTGTCTCTCTCTTCTTCTCTCTCTCTTGAAGGGAGACAGACGAACGGAGCGCACACCACAGTCAGTGCCATCACTGAAAAGCAGTCAATCAATCACAGGCAGAAAGCATATCCCAGTTTCATAACTGCCCAGCCAGAACTTTGGGGTTTCTTTCGAAGCCAACAGGTCTTAACCTCTAAACCACTCCAGCTCCTTGTTTCTGTTGCTCCTGTCAAAACTGATCGAAGCGGACGACGTTGCCTCGGGCATGTAGCCAGTAAGACATATGTCTCCACAATCTTGTGTTTTTCTTTCTTTTTTTCCCCAGCTACAATATGTCCGCCATGTTGTGAGTTCTAGATATTAGCAGTTGTATCCGGATAAAGAAGATCATGTTCAGAGAGAGAGAAAAAAAAGGTAAGTTAGTAGTAAGAATCTATGGATAAAAGTTACAAAAATAGAAAAAAAGTCTTATCAGAAAAGAAAAACACAAATCCGCAAACAAAATTATTAGGAAAATAGTGGTTTGCACACAAAAGAACGACAGAGAAAAGACAAATAAAATCAAATGTTTTGAAAAAAAAGTGTGAAATAGATATTAAAAAACAATGTTAAGATAGTACGTTTAAGGTTGTTTTTGGTCTGTGACATTAAAACAAAACTTAGTAAATCGGGAACAAAGTTTCCAGTAAATAGTTAATCAGAGGGTAAAACAAAGAAGCGGAGAACCTGTAGGATGATAGATTGACGGCGGGGTGGACGCGTTATGTGCTTTATTAACCTTGGTTGTTTTTGGGGGGGATATTTGTTTGTTTTTTGTTAACCTGCTCTTGTATGTCGTGTGTGATGTCATGTCTGTTCTGTCTGTACTTCTCTGTCTATTGGCCTTCTTCTATCTACCTGTCTTAAAAGGGTCCGATTTCTTTCTCTTTTTCTTTTTTTACTGCCGTCTTCTTCATCGTCAGTCGAACGCTCAGACAGCAACTATCATTGTCATATGAGCAAAAATGTGTTGCGCTGCCGTTATGCGCCTGATAAGTCAGGCCCAGAGCTTTTAAAAAATTATATATTTTTTTCCTGTCAGGCCCGTAGCTGTTGTCAAGTAAGTTAAAAGCAGGACCAAGTAAGTTAAAAGCAGGTCGCAACACTGTAGTTATCCTATCAAAACAAATGACAGAAAAGATATTTCTGCCCCTTTTTAAAACGGGTAGATTATGAATTTGTGTAGTAACTGTCCTTTGATTTCTAGTTCAATAGTAGTTCTTCACTGTTTAGACATAATTTAGGATGCCTGAATCACACTATACACAAGCCAAAGCGTTGGCTATTTTCTCTTAATTTTGTGTTCCTACAATATCAATATATTGGCTTCAAGTCCTCTTATAAGTCTATTTACCCTTGAAAACATTATACCTATTGTTTAATGAGGAAATGGAATTAGGAAGTAAAAAATATCTCAATAGAACTTTGCCAACAGACTATGAATTAAAGTTTGCTTAATCATTTGCTTGTGAGAGAGAGTATGTGTGTGTGCACGCAATTGCGAAACCTTTAAAATGAGCACAGAATAATGCATATCGTTTACTGACATCAGCCCTCAAATTACAAATGTAAAGTGACAGACAGATAGACAACAGAGAGACAGACAGACAGATGGATAGTCGCACACACAGACACAGACACACACACTCACCTCTCTCTCTCTCTCTCTCTCTCTCTCTCTCTCTCTCTCTCTCTCTCTCTCTCTCTCTCTCACACACACACACACACACACACACACACACACACACACACACACACACACACACACACACACACACACACACACACACAAACCACCACCACCACCAGAAACGTACACAGAACAGCCATATACATTCCGACTCTCTCTCTCTCTCTCTCTCTCTCTCTCTCTCCTCTCTCTCTCTCTCTCTCTCTCTCTCTCTCTCTCTCTCTCTCTCTCTCTCTCTCTCTCCTCTCCTCCTCCTCCCTCTGTCTGTCTGTCGTCTTCGTCTGTCTTCTGTCGTCTCTCTCCCCCCCCTCTCTCGTCTCTTCTTCTGTCTGTCTGTCTGTCTGCTGTCTCTGTGTATGAGTTCGATTGAAAATGTTATGAGTCTGAAGACATAAACATTAAGTAATTTGTAGTCTTGAACTCTCTCTCTCTCTCTCTCTCTCTCTCCTCTCTCTCTCTCTCTCTCTCTCTCTCTCTCTCTCTCTCTCTCTCTCTCTCTCCTGTCAACAGTGGGCAAAAAGAAAACTGATACGATATGTATGAAGGAATGTTTCGCATGGATGGTGTGCGATTCACGGTCGTTCCGCTCGGATGACCGCCACCCTGTCTTTAATTCCGCGTCCATAAACATAAATTCTGACCTCCCTGGCATGTATACAGGTGGGTGGGCGGGTGGCATCGACGACAAGAGACACTCGAGAGAGAGAGAGGGGTGGGGGAGAGGGGGGAAGGAGATGAGAGAGAGAGAGAGAGAGAGAGAGAGAGAGAGAGAGAGAGAGAGAGAGAGAGAGAGAGAGAGAGAGAGAGAGAGAGAGAGAGAGAGAGAGAGAGAGAGAGAAGGAAGGAAGGAAGGAAGGAGAGAAGAGATGAATACAGAGGAGCTAGAAGAGGAAGGTGGTGAAGAAAGGAGAATAAGCACAAGTGTGTGTGTTTGCACGCACGCCGCCGCGCGCACACACACACACACACACACACACACACACACAACACACACAGATTGAAAAAGCGGACTGACCAAGGGAACAGATTAGCGAACAGATTGACACAAATTTCATAACACACATAACTTAACTCAGAAAGACAGAGAGACCGAATATGATTACGGGGACCAGAGAGAGAGAGAGAGAGAGAGAGAGAGAGAGAGAGAGAGAGAGAGAGAGAGAGAGAGAGAGAGAGAGAGAGAGAGAGAGAGAGAGAGAGAGAGAGAGAGACAGAGAGAGACAGAGACAGAGACAGAGACACAGAGACAGCAGAGACAGAGAGACAGAGAGAGACAGAGAGAGAAAGAGAAGAGACAGAGAGACAGAGACAGAGACACAGACACAGAGACAGAAAAGACACAGAGACAGACAGACAAGACAGAGACAGAAAGAGAAAGACTGAATGGGCAATGACCAACAGAACCATGCACAGAACAAGAACGTGTAAATAAAACCGAACGTGAGAGGTGACACTGGCAGCTTGATCATAGTTTCCCTGACAGTCCCACTATCACTTTTTATCCACCCGTCTACTCCGTCACAACCACCGATCACACCCCGGGTGGCTGGAGGGTCCAGGAATACGCGGGTGGGCTTACTTCAAACCCAGAACATTTGAAATCATCTGGATAAACTGTCTGTGGATTCAAAGAAAACCATACCTTTTTCTCTTCTTCGTCAAACGCCCAGACAGCAACCATTGTTGTCTGTTATATAAGTGAAAATGCGTCACTCTGCCGTTAAGCGCCTGACAAGTTAGGCCCAGCGCATCAGACTTCGGCATAAGAGAGAGAATTATCTTTTAAGTCTTTCCGGGGGGGAAAGGCAGGAGAATAGCGCTTGTTCGTTTGGTTGAGTTTGCTTTGTTTGGGGGAGGGGGGGTGGAGTTGATGAGAATGGGTGGGGTTTCTTTTGCCTTTAGGTTCTAATACCATACGATAACACCATATCATAATACCACTTATGTCAACCAAATTGGAAAACAAAAACTCTTCCGTTAACCGATGCCATGTCATTAATTCAGCAGGTAGGAAGTTTCTGACTCCAAGTTTGGGTAATCAAGCACTATACACAACATTTTTCCAGCATGAGACCCAGCTAGATTGTGTCCAGTTTGGAAAGTTTAATGAAGAAAATGATAGTTTGAGTGAAAGTCTGATGAAAAATATATGTTTCTAAATTCTTTCCCTTGATAAGAAACGCGTTTATAGGACTTTGAGACAGAATCCTTTCAATCTTCTCCTTCGTCAAATTATCAGACAGCAACTAGTGTGATCTTTCATATGAGCGAAAATGCGTTGCGCTGCCGTTAAGCGCCCGACAAGCCAGGCCCAGCACATACCATTTCGGCATAGGAGAGAAAATCTTTGAAGTCTCTCTGGGAAAAAAGGCAGGAGAATGAACCAAGAAGGCAGAAAGTAGACGAGAAGGAAGTGAGAAGAAGAAAAGGAACAAGGCAGAAACAAAGAGTGGAAAAGAACAGATGGAATTCCTAGCACAGAATTTCCAGAAAGTGATGATGATATCTATACTGACAGGAAAGAGGAGATGAAAATTCAGACATAGTCAATAATGTATAATACCCGATTGCAGATACCATTCCTGCTATGGTTTCCATGTTATTGTGATTGTGTCGCGCTCGATATCGTCCTTCTTTACTGTGCAGCAGTGATAGTATGCGGCTAACTGCTAAAATGGCAGTAATCTTCGTTGGTTTACGCGTTTTCCTCTGTCTGTCTGTCTGTCTGTCTGTCTGTCTGTCTGTCTGTCTGTCTGTCTGTCTGTCTGTCTCTCTCTCTCTCTCTCAAACACACACTCACACACACGCTCTCTCTCTCTCTGTCACACACACGCGCGCACGCGCGCTCCCTCTGACAGTCTGTCTCTCTTTCTTTCTCCCTCCCTCTCTCTCTCTCTCTAACACACACACACACACACACACACACACACACACACACACACACACACACACACACACACACACACACACACACCACCTGAGACACACACATTCCTTCTTCAAAGGAGAAGTACCCAGTTGAGACCATGACAGGTAGAAAAATTGATACCATGATACAGTCCTGATCTACATCCATTGACAAGTACTTGATGATTCATACACACAATCAAAGCACCATCACCACCTTCCCTTCACCCCTACCCCATTACCTCTCCACCCCAACACAGAAAGAAGGGTGCCATAAGGTCAGCAGTGGGTGACTTCTGTCCAACTGGAACCTTGAGGACCTAAAGACCGGTACAGTATGTCCGTGACACTCGGAAGATAAGGAGATTAAGATGTGTACCGGTTCTTGGCCAACACAACATACAGACAGGATAGCCTAGTGGTCAGAACATTGTGCTCGCAATTTAACGACCCGGATTCGATTCCCGTTCGAGGGGATTTTACCCTGGAGTTAACATAAGTACTGACTCTACTCTCCCAAAAAGTCCTTCGGATGAGACTATAAACCGAGGCCCCGTCTGCTAACGCACGCAGAACATCTTGCGCACACGTTAAATCATGTTCCGCTATTCGCAAGAGTAGGCCATTGTGTGCCGGTGGGAACAGATGACAAGATTTACAAAAACTGCATACACACGGGGACTAGATGTAAAAAAGCACAAGAGTGCTTATTCCATTGTCCTCGATATAAAATAATAAAATTATCTGCCCACCCCCATCTCTCTCTCCTCTCTCTCTCTTCTCTCTCTCTCTCTCTCTCTCTCATCACACACACACACACAACACACACACACAACACACAACACACACACACACACAACAACACACAACAACACACACAACAACATCAAAAATCTCCAATCAAAACAACAAAGCAACAAAACAACACAAAAATCCCTCCACAAAACACACAAAACAACCAAAACCCCAACCCTTTAGCCCACAAAAAAACATCACCTACCACCAACCACTACAACAACAACAACCACCCCTAGCAATGAAATATCATATTTTCACACATCAATCCCCTTGTACTGGCCAGGCCATTTACCCAGCATATGTTTTCCTCTTTTTCGCATTGTCCATTCAGACACTGCCGGCCATTCAGCCTTGTCATCCCAAGAGGGGCATTATTCCTCATATAAAGGGGGCTGCGCGCCGAGCATAACGTGCTCAAGGGAGCGCGACGGACCGTGAACACACATGTCAGTCAGTCAGTCAGTCAGTCAGTCAGTCACAGGGATCTGCCTGGATTGAGGGAGAGAGAGACTGGGTCAGGGAAGTGAATGTCATGAAGGTCATCACGACCTGCGTTAAGATATAGTTTGTTTTGTTTTTGTTTTGTTTGTTTGCTTAAATGCTTTCTTTGTACTGGGTTGGGTTTTTTTGGTAATTAAATAGAGTTCAGTTTAATTTATGTCTTGCGACAGAGAGTTGTTAAATATATTTTTCTTAAAGAGTGTTATTACCTCCCTTTTCTCTGTATCTGTCTCTTTCTCTGTCTGTCAGTCTGTCAGTCTGTCTGTCTGCCTTTCTGCCCACCCCCACCCCCATCTCTCTTCTCTCTCTCTCTCTCTCTCTCTCTCTCTCTCTCTCTCTCTCTCTCCTCTCTCTCTCTCTCTCTCTCTATCTCTCTTACTGGTTGCGAAATGGGTGCGTTTTATGTCATCCCTGTCACCAGCCACACCAACCTACTCTTATACCAGGAATGATTGGTTTTGTGACCTAGAAAATTATGCATATATTCGCAGTTGGTTTGATTATTTTCGAGTCCCAGTGGAGTTATTCCATTTAGGGACTGTACCATCAATCAGCTATCTTCTATTGCATTCGCAGACAGATTTGTGGTTCATATGTGTATGTAGACAACTTGCAATGCTGTAGAATTGGAACGAACGTTAATTCCAGAAGAAAAATGCCTCTGAAAATGGACGGGGTTCTCTCTCTCTCTCTCTCTCTCTCCTCTCTCTCTCTCTCTCTCTCTCTCTCTCTCTCTCTCTCTCTCACTCTGAGATTATTTAAGGTCCCGAGACTATCGCTTTAACTGTTGAGCTCGTCCGCCTCCTTCGACAATTACAAGATCAAAGGACAAAGAACCAGAAAGACTAATTCAACGTATCATTGTAACAGTTTCTTTATTTTGCGCAATCTTAAGACATCAACATATCAAAGTGACGAAAATTAGTTCATATGTTTTATTATTTATATATCCTCCATACAAAAACGCTTTGCTCGTTCAATCAACCACGAAGTGCCACAAATATTTAATGGGATATCAGCTATTAAGACTCTGCTCTTTTGATTGCAATCTAACATAACCACGGCAACTAGGCATCAAGGAACAGAGGTACAGATGTGTCTTCCATCCAAGCTTATGCATTCTTTATTTCCACACGATCTGACTGCATGGCACATTCTTTTTTTTCAAACACCCAAATGACGGTAATAAGCAGATGTTTGAACCTTGCTGGTGGAAAAGACAGCTGATGTTCATTTAGGTCCAAAATACAAAATGACACAAAGCATGAACAAAGCTGGACAAAGCTCTCTGAATCTGCACCAAACCAAAAAAAAAAGAAAGAAAGAAAAGTGAAGAAAATTGCTTCTGACTTGTGAATAGGGAAGAAAAAGTTGCCGATCATGAATAATACACACCAAGATTGGCCGGGCTGAAACAGCAATGGCCGCCCCTTTTCATACAAGCCAGACGGAGGGGAGGAGACAAAAACATCTCTAGCCATCCGTGAAGAAGCTGTCGAGGGTCTCAGAGTGCTTTGAATCGTTCATATCTGGTCTGTACATGCTCATATCACTTTTCTCTTTATCCCTCGCACTGACCGCCCTCGCCAATAAGAGCTCGAGCTTTTGGACCCTTTTTATTCTCCTTCTCTTTTCCCCGCTGATTGTGATCGCGGAATTTTTTTTCAACTTTCTGACCACTGAAGCGGGTGGTCAGCCCGATGCCGGACAATACACAATGTAATAATTCCTCCTGGGCCCAGAAGCTCGCCTTTGAAACTGGCCTCCACCCTCAGATCAAAGAATCAATTCTCCTCGGAGGGAACGGTTACCGAATGCTTCCCCCTCCCTTCGCGTTTTTTCTCTCCCTCTAAAGCCAGCTCCCTATTGCCATTTTTCGCTCAGCCGTTTTGATTAATGTCCGTTTGACCCATATCAAAGATTCATATTTCAAAAGAAGACGTCTCCTATTCTGTGGCCGAAGCCACTGAAGGGTTATTTCTTTTTAATTTCTCTGGCGATTGTCCGCAGAGGACGTTAAAAAGTGTTACTTGGAGTGGGTGCTTTTGGCAGGTGTTTTGCGGGGTTGTTCCATTTCTGCTTGTTTGTTGTCGTTGCCGTGAATCTGCCCTGAGTATTTTTTGTCCGCAAACAATGCAATGCTGTGAATAGCCACGCCAAGCTGAGAAGCTGAAGAGTGCTTCGGCTTTGTGTCCTTCTATCCCTCTTTTATCTTATTATTTGCTATTATTTATTTGATTTTATTTATCATCTTATTTCGAGGATAATGGAATAAAAACTTCTGTGCTTTTTTACATCCAGTCCCCGTGTGTATGCAGTTTTGCAAATTTTGTCGTCCGTTCCCACCGGTACACAATGACCTACCCTGATCTTCCGAAAAGCGGAACAGGTTTTAACGTGTGCGCAAGATGCTCTACGTGCGTTTTGTAGTAAGGAGAGCCGGAGGGGGAGGGGGTGGTAAAGAAAGGAGGTTTAGCAAATTATCCACACTTCAGTTTTTTTCTCATTTAACCTTCCCCATACGCTCTGGGTGTGTGTACACCCAGACCCCTATATTTTGCTCTGTAACTCAAAAACTATCAAACCTACAGCCTTGAAATTTCATGACTTTGTCAATAAACATCTGACCTACACTTCCACAAAAAATGGTGTGTTTGTGTTAATTAGAAATGCACTTAATTAGCATTTAAACTCCCAGTACGTCCTGGGTGTGTACACACCCATACGCTGAAAGAAGGGTTACTCATTACAACATCAGAATGACGTCACTACCTTGTGGCCTCCCTACATCTTGGTTGCTAGGACACCTGTCCTTGTACTGAGAATTTTTGCTCGCTGCTAAGCTGTGGTGGTAGGCCCTACATGATAGTACTTTTGAGAGTTTGAGGCAAATTGTGTGTGTGCGCGCGCATGCGTGTGCGTGCAAATTGTGTGTGTGTGTGTGTGCGCGTGTCTGCATGCGTGTGCGTGCGTGGGTGCGCGAACGTGGGCACATGTATGTCTGACTGCATGCATGCCTGTGTGCATGCATGCATGCATGCGTGCATACATGTGTCCAAGTCAAAGTCGGTCAAAGTCTATTTTTTATTTCTGGATGATTCATTGAATAAGCTTTGATTTTCTTTTTTGAAGTGGATGACATGTGTGTGTGCATGTGCGTGTGTGTGTGCACATATCTTTGAATGTGTGTATGTATGCATGTGCATCTGTGCACATAGTTATGATATTTTTTTTATTTTTATTTACTTTTTATAATGAGGATAATGGAATAAGCACTTTGGGGTTTTTTATGTCCAGTCCCCGTGCGTATGCAGTTTTGTAAATCTTGTCATCTGTTCCCACAGCACATGATTGCCTACTCTTATGAAAAGTGGAACAGGATCGTACATGTGTGCAAGATGTTCTGATGCAATTATTATTATTATCATTATCATTATTATTATTATTATTATTATTATTATTATTATTATTATTATTATTATTATAATAACAATTATTATTATTATTATTATTATTATCATCATCATCATCATCATCATCATCATCATTATTATTATTATTATTATTATTATTATTATCATTATTATTATTATTGACTATCAACTCAGTGGTAAACCAACGGCCATAAGACTGCAAATCTATGCAGGTGCACAGTAAAGTAACAAGCCCTTTTTTTTCTTTACGGATAGCTCCAGTGCATACGGGCATATTTTGAGTGCATACCTTTTATGCACCTCAAGTACTAGATCTTTTGTAGGAAGAGCACTCTCCCTTCTTACAAACCTTACACATGAAGGCAGACTCCCCTGTATGCAGATTAGGTTACTCAACATCCAGGATGTAGGCCTACAGTGGGCTCTTCAAGTCATGGGGTTGCTATGCAACCAGGATGTAGGGAAAGAGCTTAGTGATTCAGGCAAGGCAAGGCAGAGGTTTAGTTCCTTTTCAGACAGCCTGGGTGTGTGTACACCCAGGAGATATGGGAGCGGGTTATGCCTTCACTAACGGTATGGGTGTATGTACACCCAGGAGATATGGGAGCGGGTTATGCCTTCACTAAAAGTATGGGTGTCTGCACACCCAGGAGATATGGGAGCGGGTTATGCCTTCAATAAAAGTATGGGTTGCTGTACACCCAGGAGGTACAGCGCGTCGAGGCCGAGGCGACGTACGGGGAAGGTTAATTAAAAAAAGGTGTTTGTTTTTGTTTCTTCCTTAGAATTTTATTTCGATTTGTTTAATATATTGCAGGTTTTCTGTTTTTATTCTGTATTTTGTTAGGTTTTTTTTTTTGTTTGTTTGTTGTTGTTTTGGTTTTTGCTTTTTGTTGTTCGCTCTTGCAAGGGTTGTGAAGAATCTGGAAGGAAGCGAGTAGATGAAGAGAGGGGATAGCATGTGAATAACAATCAGAGAGTATTAGGTTGTATTATGTTGTATCATACTGTATTGTGTTGTTTATTTTGCACAGTATTGTAAATTATTGTATCTATTGTACTGTATAACATTCTTTTGTACCATATTGCAATCCACTCTATTGTGAGCATGAGTGGAACAATGTACGATGAGAAAGCAACTACTGACAATACAAGAAGAAAAAAACAAAACTTTACGAACAGATCTACACAAAATAAGATAAAGCAGCTACATTTAAAGACATCACAATACTGACTTTTTCACTTTTCATTTTATTCTCTTGTGTTAACGGCCTCTGAATATTTTTTTAGGCAATGCTTCCCAATGATAAAATTAACAAAGAGAAAGGAGAGCGACTAAGAAACCAAAACAAAAAGATTTTAGACAGAGATAAAGACGAGATAAAAACAAAAGAAGGAGAAAAAAACCATAAAACCAATGCTGGCCATCTGTTGGTATCTATCGAAGCATAATCACTGTCCCTGACGAGGTGACTGCATTCTAAAACAAAGCCGAAAAATATCCTTACAGAAACAAAACAAAAAGCAAACCCTGAAGGCTCTAAGACGTTAAATAAACCGACAGATAAAAGTCTTTGGTTTGATAAAAAAACAAAACAAATTTATTGCTTACTAAATGTACCATCTGGAAATAAGACTTTGACACGTTTTTTTTTTCAGTTAAGCCAAAGTTGCCTACTTCTCTATGAGAATAAATTCATGTTATGTCACCTGGTGGAATAGTGTGGCTTTCTATTTACAATGTTTGATAGTTTGTCCTGTAGTTGCCATTGGGAATTCCGACAGTATCTGTTTAAAGGAGACTATGGAATACAGATGTTTTAAGAAAGACTGAGACGGAAGTGAAACATCATCATTCAGCAGGTTCTGTTTTGTTTTGGTCACCTTACATGACTGTATGGTAATAATATCATTTACTGTTTATTTCTATTGTTGATCATCATTAGACTTGTTTATCTGTGATTGATCATTCTCTATTATTTTCTACTATTCATTATTGTTTTGTGTGGACTGGTGACTTTGGAGCCCATCGTAGCTGTACTGAAACATGTTAAAAAAATAAGGCTGCTGCCCCTCTCTCCTCGAAAGAAAAGGAAAACTAACACAAAACACTACTTCTACTGCTACTTCTAATAATATATGGAATTGACGTAGCGCTGAATCTTGTGAAGCAAACAAGTCAAAGCGTTAACACACTAACAACCTCAAATGCGGCTACCATAATGGTGGGCAAAAACGGCCACATACGCACAATCTCACCATTGGTATACCCATGATGCTATAGTTATAGACCAGAGCTCATCTTGTCGCATTCGCGACCTTTCTTCTCATAATGTTTACTTTTGATGTTTCCTCTCACCATATATTATGAATGCACTTGTTTCAAATCAAGAGAAGACTAAAAACAGAAAAAAGCAAAGAACACAAAGAGACCCAACAGGGAGATAAATAAAGAGAGAAATAAACTAATAACAAAAGAAGCAAACAACACAAAGAGAACCAACAGGGAAATAGATCAACACAGAAACTAATAAATAAACAAAAAAAATCGACTTCATGAGTAAAACGAAAAGAAAATATGCTGAAACAAAGAAAACAAAAACCCCACTCAGATAAAACCAAAAAAATACAAAAAAGGGTTTTTATCTCACATAATAAACAGTAGCTGTAATATCATCAAAACAAGCCGTCCACCCAACCTGTTTACAGACAAAGTCAGACTTACAAGGAAATGATTTACGACAAAAGATTACACGTTTAATTGGCCTCGTAAACGTGCCATGATTGTCCCGGAGATAATTACACTGCTTTTTGCGATCTATAAATTTGGGCCCATAATTTTCGCGGTGGAAGGCAAGCATATTGGACAAAGTCATAACTGACAGTTTCTGATTAAGGCCTTTCTCTCCCAGTGCTGAGAATTAAATTACGATTGTATTTATTGCCTCTGGAGGAAGCTTTATCATTCGTTTTCACGTTCTCTTTTTCCCTGAAGTGAGATGGGAGAATGATTCTGGTCGAGTGGTTGGTTAGAAAGAGAGGTGTGTGTGTGTGTGTGCGTGGTGCGTGCGTGCGTGCGTGTGGTGCGCGCGCGCGCGCGCGTGTGTGTGTGTGTGTGCAGCCACAAAGTACATTGCATGCATAATTATGGGTGCAACCATTATGTTAAGGAATTATGGAAGGGACAGAGGGGGAGAGAATCGAACAGGAGAATCAACTATGCCGTAATAATGAACAGCGATATGCTACAGTTCTTCACTTTAAAAATGTTACTAAACAAAGTTGATCACCCTAAACTTTCAATACTGTACATTACCAAAGTCGGAATGCAGCTACCTCATGGTGGGCATAAAACGGCCGAATATGCAATATCTCATCATTCGTGAACCTCGGAGCTCTAGCTGATTGAACGAAAAAAGAGTGTACGTGGCAACTTTAGGGTAAGAACTTTAATTTACAAATAAGGGGTAGCAGCAGAATTTCAAAAAAGGAAGAGACAATGCTATACTGGTTTGACTATCTTTTCCCCCTTCTGACTAAAATGTGAATAACTATGTACTTACTATATATATATCTTCATTATCACAGAAAAGACGTGCCGGAAAGAAAAGACAATTTCCTTCGCTCCAAGTTCTGTCTCCCCTTTCCTGAGCAATAAAACACTTTCGCTTTTGGTCGCTTGTTATAGCGATTATTCTGATAGGAGAATCGAAATAAAAGTAACGAATGACAGAAATAACGGAATACTAGCTTTAGTAGTTGTCAAGGTTTATACCACCCTGACCTTGAAGGCCACATCAGCGCTGTCACCTCGCTGAGAATTGAATCCCGGATAAAATCTGTGGAATTATTTATGTATTAACACAAGAAGTTATTTTCAACGAAAAAAGGCAAAGGGAAGAAAAGTGTGTTTTCGATTTTACGTCTGTTCACTTAACGTGATATTACATGGGCAGGAGGGGGGGGGGATGATGAGAGAAGGGGCTTTAACTTTAAGCAAAAAGATATGTGTCGGTATTAAAAGATTGTGTATGTATCGAAATTCTAATTCCAAACAATACAGTCAACATGTTGCAAAAACAAGGCTAGGAAGCACAAATAGAAAAACACAGAAAAACCGAATACTATGTTAAAATCATAGGAACGCTTGGAAGCATAGAAGAAAAAACCAAAAGCGTACATGTGTGGAGTAAGAGATTAACGGGCTTAGCAAAAGGGAAAATCTTATATAAATGCTCATAATACGTATCAACACTTTGCTATAAAAGCACCTTTCTTTACTTTCATAGACCTAAATTCTTGGTGTGAAAATGTAAAAAGGAATGAATTTCATACTAGACATTTCATGTAACCGTAAACACGGTATCAGGGCTGAATATCACAGAACATTAATTTTATAATGTCTGATTTGAGAAATAATAAACTGACTACACATGCATGTGCTCCTGTATGCCACAAACCATTACATCTTATTCACAATGAATTCACACACACACACACACACACACACACACACACACACACACACACACACACACACACACACACGAACCATTCAAACTTTTACTTAGAATGAGTGATGAACTGTATAACTTAGTATGATCTCTCTCTCTCTCTCTCTCTCCTCTCTCTCTCCTCCCTCTCTCTCTCTCTCTCTCTCTCTCTCTCTCTCTCCTCTCTCTCTCTCTCTCTTTTCACAAAAAACGCACACACAAATACACACACATAGCACACACTTATACACATACACACAAAAACACAGAGGGGACTCTCTCTCCCTCTCTATCTCTCTCTCTCTCTTGCTACTTGTCCCTCTCTCTCTCTCCCTCTCTCAACAATGAACAACAATGACTCTGTCCTCTCTCCCTCGTCCCCCTCTCTCTCCCTCCTCCCCCTTCCTCTCTGCGTCTGTCTGTCTGTCTGTCTGTCTGTCTGTCTGTCTGTCTGTCTGTCTGTCTGTCTGTCTGTCTGTCTGTCTGTCTGTCTGTCTGTCTGTCTGTCTGTCTCTCTCTCCTCTCTCTCTCTCTCTCTCTCTCTCTCTCTCTCTCTCTCCTCTCTCTCCTCTCTCTCTCTCTCTCTCTCTCTGTCCTGGCGTGTGAAAACTCAAGAAGTTATGTGCGCACAAAAGTCACACTTTTATTAAATTTCCTTTCATTTACTGTCCCCTTCTCCTCTTTGCCTTTCCACGTTCTCTTCACAGCCTTGAATTGGCGATGAAAAAAAAAGAAAAAGGGTAACGGGGTAACAAAAAAAATCGCAGTGCAGTTAATATGATTATATGGGCAAAGTACAAAGTGCTGTGTCTACATTATGGGACTATTGCTTTCTCGTGCTCTTCTGTAATTGTCATTTGCTTGCCGCATGCGCGTGTGCGCGCGCAGACGGTAGATCGAACTGACGTGTTCACACTTACAAGCACACAGGCAGACTACACTGACGTAACGCCCATGTAAACGTACACACTGACACTCAGCATGTAGGAAGGCATACAAGCATGTACAAAATAGGCATGTTACAGCTTACGTTACGTATGCATGTACACAGTAAGCAAGGGTCCAAGGGAACGCAATAGCGCGCACGCGCGCATATAGGCAGATCAGACAGGCAGAGGAGGGGGGGGGGCAGACAGACAGACCAACACACGACAGGCAGCCAGGCATGCATACAAGCAGGCACACGAGTATGCAGGCAAAGAAACAGGAGACAAGAAAACAGAGCAAAACAGAGACAAAAAGAGATCAGAATGTCAGAGGTAGGATAGCCTAGTGGTTAGAACATTGCGCTCGTGATCTGACGGCCCGGGATCACACCCAAGATTCCGCTACCACCCAAACACCCATTCTAAAGGATTTTCCCCTGGAGTTAACATCAGTACTGACTTTACTGCCTCAAAACTACTTTGGATGAGACTTTAAAGCAAGGCCTATTGTGCGAGGCCATAGATTGTAGTGTTATAATACAAGCCAATACGCAAAATTATTTTGCTGTTTCAGAAGAAGAGGAGATTTCATTGGGGGAAATATGTATATTTTGAATATCATACCCTTCAATGTTTAAAAATAGTGTAAAATATATATCACAAAATGTAAACACAACACATTTTTCAGACTTATAGATAGATCGATAGATCGATAGATAGATAGATAGATATACATATACATACATTTATACATACATACATACATACATACATACATACATACATACATACATACATACATACATACATACATACATACATACATACACACAGAGATAACTGATACATCAGTGAATGTATGTAAGAGCGCTCAGCATCGTTTTTCTCTGATGCTGTGTGAAAGCAGGTCCAACGGGAGGGATGCTTAACAGAGCTCACAGGGGCTTTGTCTCAGGAATCAGAGCACTACAGGCAGATTCCAGATGGAAATTTGTCAAAAGATGCCAACCTCTTGGGGTTGTTTTGAGTGGTGTGGTGTGTGTGTGTGTGTGTGTGTGTGTGTGTGTGTGTGTGTGTGTGTTGTGTGTATTGTGTGTGTGTGTGTGTGTGTGTGTGTGTGTGTGTGTGTGTGTGTTAGGTGTTTGTGCGTGGTGCTGCGTGCGTGTTGTGTGTATGTGTGTGGTGTGTTCTGTTATGTGTATATGTGTGTTGTGTGTATGTGTGTGTTTGAAAGAAATAAAGACATAAACAAAAAAAGAAAGAAAGAGAAAAGGAAAGAAAGAAAGAAGGAGAAAAGAAAAGAAAGAGAGAGATTGTGTGTGTGTCTAGACAAGGGGAGTGGGGGCAATCTGTGTATGTCGGGTGGGGGGGAGGAAAGGGTCTGTGTTTCAAAAGTAGAGAAAGATCAGGAAATAGTCGAGAGACAGAGAGAGACAGAGAGATAAACAGGAGAGAGAGAGGTCTGCATAAAACAAAACAAAAAAGAAACAGCAAAATTTTGCAGGTATGCCAAGATCTAAAACTATACATTCTTCACACTTAGTTTTATGCGAAGGGGGACCTAAATGCAGTAAATATATTTTCTCTTCACACACACACACATACACGCCCACACACACAAAATCTCTCTTTCTGTCTTTCTTTCACATACTCACAAACGCACGCACGCACACACACGCATAATCTCTCTCTCTCTCCCCTCTCTCTCTTTCTTTCTTTCTTTCACACATGCACACACATACTCACACACACACACACACACACACACAGAGTGCACGTGAAATGCACTGCGCGTGCGCGCGCCAAAGTTGTGCAAATTATTCACACGCACCATTTACGTCCCGGTCTGGCAGTTTTCCCATCCATCAAAAACTCTCCAGTTGAAAATAATTGTCTGAACCACATGGAAGCAGAAGAAACAAAAAAAATTGACAAAACTCTCTTTCTGTTTTCTTCCCTACCCTTTCTTCCTTCCCACCTTCTCTTGTCCTCTCTCCCTCCCTCTCCTCTCTCTCTCTCTCTCTCTCTCTCTCTCTCTCTCTCTCTCCTCTCTCTCTCTCTCTCTCTCTCTCTCTCTCTCTCTCTCTCTCTCCTTTTTTGTGGAAACGTAAAATATCTTGCTTAGCTTTTATGCATTCATCAATATCAATAAACAACACGAGCTCTTGTCTATAATTCACACACATACACACTCTAGCACACACGCACGCACGCACGCACGCAGGCACGCACACATACATACATACATACATACATACATACATACATACATACATACATACATACATACATACATACATACATACATACATACATACATGCAGACAGACAGACAGACAGACAGACAGACAGACGACAGACAGACAGACAGACAGACAGACAGACAGACAGACAGACAGACAGACAGACAGACAGACACTTTCATGCTCGTGCGTATTTTAAATTGTAAGTGAAGGAATAACTGAAAGGGATAGAAATACTATCAAACACACACAGCATCTAATCCCAAAACAATCTTTCTCCCAACAACTTTTGTCTTCTCTTACAGCTTTCTATTTCTCATCCACTCACCCCCCCCCCCTAGACACACACACACACACTAAACTACACCTACACACAAACACCTCCACACCTATACACACACCACCAACTCCTATACACACACACACCACACACACGCAGTCACACACACACACACACACAAAAATCACACACTCAAAGTACACACACGCAACACACACAAACAAATACCACCACACCACACCCCACCACACACATACACACACCACACCCACTCACCCAACCCCCCACCCACCACCACACCACATACCCAAACCCCCACCACAACCAACCATCCATCCCATCTTTCAGTCATTTCCGCGACAGACTAGCTAGCAGTTCATTGTTGCAGAGAGGTGCCAACAAAACCAGGAGGCAGCTCAGGCTCCCCAGAGACCCAACACTGCTGAATAACCAAGAATATGATATGCAACCCGAGCGCTCCCGAGCGGCCTTGTAGCGTAATGCTGGCCGACAGAGAGCGGAGTCCCTCAGGGTGAGGTGTCAAGCCCGCTATCATTTGCAGATTGTGCATTTCCCCTGTCATACGGTTAACATGGAGGAGAGGGCTCGTGGCAGAGAAGTGATTGATTTTTGTGTGTGTGTGAGTGAGAGTGAGTGAGAGAGAGAGAGACAGAGACACAGACAAAGAGAGACAGAGAAAGGGAAAAAAACAGAGAGAGAGGGAAGGGGAGAGACAGACAGAGAGAGAGAGAGACAGAGAGGGAGAGAGAGAGGGAGAGAGATAGGGAGAGAGAGAGAGAGAGAGAGAGAGAGAGAGAGAGAGAGAGAGAGAGAGAGAGAGAGAGAGAGAGAGAGGGTTAGTCGGTTCTTTCTATTTTTTTTTACCCATCCCACCGCTCCGTTTTGTGAAAAGTTCAATGGTTATTACTTTAGGAAAAGCCAGAGCGAGCGATTACCATCTGTCATTTTGTTAAAAAGTTTGTTTTAATCTCTTTTGTCCCTGTCTCTCTTTTCTACCTAACGCTCTCTCTCTCTCTCTCTCTCTCTCTCTCTCTCTCTCTCTCTCTCTCTCTCTCTCTCTCTCTCTCTCTGTATAAAATGTGAAACACATTTTTCTGCATGCAAAAGAGAAAGAAAGAGAGAAAGACAAGTCAGGCAGAGACAAACTAAAAGAAATACACAGACAGAAACAAACTGAGAGGTAGATAGTCCGACGGATGGAAGGATGGATGGACGAACGGACATACGGACATACGGGACGTCAGACACACAGACTACGACAAGAGAGAAACTGAATCAGAACACACACACTCACACAATCACCACTGCACACAGAACACCACGACAACACAACACACGAACACAACACAACACGTACACACAACACACACAGACACACACAACCACACAACACACACACCACACACACACACACACACACACAACACACACACACACACACACACACACACACACACCACACACACACACACACACACACACACACACAACAAACACGAGGACTTACCATCCTCGGACGATCTCCTCACGGTGTCTGTATTCCTGACAGTTTTGCAGGGAAACACGTTGACTGTTGAAGGACTGTCTCATACGAAGATCCATACACAAATTGTTCAAAAGTAACTCCCCAGTCATAGATCTTCATTGCTTTTGACGGCTCACTGTACGATCACAGATCCATAACTGTTCACTGTCCAATCATAGATCTTCATAACTGTTCACTGTTCAAACATTGATCTTCATAAACTGTCGAATGTTCATGGCTCACTTCTTATCATAGATCTTCATAACTGTCCAATGTTCACTGTCCAGCCATAGATCTTGACAACTGTCCACTGTTCATTTCTGATCATAGATGTTCATAACTGTTCATTGTTCACTGTCCAACCATAGATTCCTACAGGTGTACACTGTTCACTTATGACCGTAGATCTTCACAACTGTCCAATGTTCATTGTTCAATCATATATTTTCATAACTGTCCACTGTTCACTTCTTATCATGTCTTAATAACTGTCCCCTGTTCACAGTCAAACCATAGAACTTCATAACTGTCCCCTGTTCAATCATAGAACTTCATAACTGTCCACTGCTCAATCATAAAACTTCATAACTGTCCACTGTTCACAGTCCAATCATAGAACTTCATAACTGTCCACTGCTCAATCATAAAACTTCATAACTGTCCACTGTTCACAGTCCAATCATAAAACTTCATAACTGTCCCTGCTCAATCATAGATCCTCATAACTGTCCCCTGCTCAATCATAGATCCTCATAACTGTCCACTGCTCAATCATAGATCCTCATAACTGTCCACTGCTCAATCATAGATCCTCATAACTGTCCACTGCTCAATCATAAATCTTCATAACTGTCCACTGCTCAATCATAAATCTTCATAACTGTCCACTGCTCAATCATAAATCTTCATAACTGTCCACTGCTCAATCATAAATCTTCATAACTGTCCACTGTTCACTGTCCAATCATAGAACTTCATAACTGTCCACTGTTCACTGTCCAATCATAGAACTCCATAACTGTCCACTGTTCAATCATGGAACTCCATAACTGTACACTGTTCACTGTCCAATCATAGATCCTCATAGCTGTCCACTGCTCAATCATAAATCTTCATAACTGTTTACTGTTCACAGTTCAATCATAAATCCTCATAACTGTCCATTGTTCACAGTCCAATCACAGATCTTCATAACTGTCCACTGTTCAATCATAGATCCTCATAACTGTTCGTTCACTTCTGACCATAGCTCTTCAGAACTGTCCACTTCTGGCCATACGTCTTCATAACTTTGTCCACTGTTAACTGCTCTGTACGATTTACTGCAGAACTTGGCATGTGATGAACAACACTGTGCAGGTTTCCCGGCAGAACAAGACGAAATGAATGTGGTTGAAATGGATTTGGCGAACTGATTGCAAGTCCATGTCAAATTTGTGGCGGAGTGACTTTAATTAAGAATACCGTCCTCTGAAGAACTTCTGGAGCGATGACAATGCCAACATCACTACATAGAGGTCGCTTTTTTATTCTTTTATTTCAAGGATAATGGTACAAGTACTCATATGCCTTTTTAATCCAGTCTGTGTAAATGCAGTTGTGTAAATTTTGTCATCCGTTCCCACCGCACACAATGGCCTACTCTTTCGAAAAGCAGAACGGGTTTTAACGTGTGTGCAAGATGTTCTGCTTGGCCACTAATGTCTGTCCTCGTTTACTTCTGAGTCAGCTTCCTGCAAGAGAAACAAGGAGAAAGTCTGGGGATGCTTTTCAGTAAATTATAATAATATTACAATATAAGTCACAGTTGCTCTATCAATAATAAATATCGATCTAGGGTTTTGTCAACCAGTCAGCCAGTCAGTCAAGCAACAAAATAACTAATCAATCAGTAAGTGAATCAACCAAACAAGAAGCCAAAAATTAATAAGATTTGATAAGTGATAAACACGCTAAATAGATACACTCATACACACACACAAATATACACACGCACGCACGCACGCACACACATACACCGATAAGCATACATACAACCGGAGACAGTGTCACTTCATGTAAATATGTGTTAAGTCTTCATGAACTTGGAAGAAAAAGGAGAATGACCAGAAAGAAAAGGGAAATAGAAAGAAGAAAGAGGACGATGACAGGAAGGAAGAGATTGAGGAGGCGAGGAAGAGGGAGGAGGAGAAGAAGAAGAAGAAGAAGAAGAAGAAGAAGAAGAAGAAGAAGAGAAGAAGAAGAAGAAGAAAAAAGAAGAAGAAGAAGAGAGAAGAAGAAGAAGAAGAAGAAGAAGAAGAAGAAGAAAGGAAGGAAGGAAGGGAGGAAAAAGGAAGGAAGGAAAAAAGGAAGGAAAGAAGGAAGGAAGGAAAAAAGGAAGGATGGAAGGAAGGAAGACAGGAAGACAGAAAGACATCGAAAGAACGAAAAGAAGAAGAAGAAGAAGAAGAAGAAGAAGAAGAAGAAGAAGAAGAAGAAGAAGAAGAAGAAGAAGAAGAAGAAGAAGAAGAAGATACGACGACGATGATGATGATGATGATGATGATGATGAGATGATGATGATGATGATGATGATGATGATGATGATGTTGAGGAGGAGGAGGAGGAGGAGTGGAGGAGGACTTCGACGACGACGAAGAGAAGAAAAGGAAAAAGGAGAAGGCAAGAATAACAACAACAGCAGCCGCAAAACAAAACACACCTGGGACTACAAACGTAAAGAAGAGAAAGAAAAAACAAAACAAAAGATAAACGTTAAAAGTAAACAAACTTGGCAGCGACAGAGGCAGAAATAAAACGAGAAAAACAGTAGAAGTTCGAGAAAGTCTACAATATTCAAATAAACATATTGTTCAATCGGCCTACACGGAAAAGATGGAAGAGGGAAAGAAAAAAATATAAAAGAATGAAAACAAACAAAACGCAAGAACACAAAAGTAGCGTAAACACATTTCTAAAAGATCAACACGAAAAAAAAGCATAAACCAAAACAAAACAGGTTGAACGGTTCGAAGATTTGCATGAAACAATATCAATAAATCATCAGAAGTTTAAAAATAAAGAAGATAAAAAGGTGAGAAAACAAGGAGAGACGGAGCAAGCATATTCATTATCGATGATGGACGAGAAGAGATCCAACATAAAGCAAATGGAAATATGAGAAAAGCCAAGACTGCATGATCAATAAATTATTTAGCCGTTAGGAAATAAAACAAAACGGAAAACCCCCTACACTTGTCAGCAATGATAACGGAATATGTGACAGTAATATTTCATCGAAAAGGACAGACATAAAAATATATTCCTGTGCCAGCAAAGACAGTTATGAATCAAGGCAGTCAAGCCATGCTATTTTCTCTCATTTATTTTTAAAATCTAATGATAAACAAAAACCGCTGACCTTTTAGTCATTACAAATACACGTTAAATGCTTTAATTGGTTGTTTCATTTTTCTCAAAAGTACTTGTCAGCTATGTTTCAAAATGAGATGCTCATAAACAAAAACATCGTAACTTCAAAATAAGTCTGTATTTTCTGTCGTCAACAAAATTTACACGTTATCAATTGAGATTTCATACTGTATAGATTGTTGGTGCATTGCACATAAAAAATAAACATTGCTACACAGCATTTACTGATTACTCAAGGCTGGAGGCTTTGAATAAATTCTTTGATGATCGGTCATTCACAGTATAGTAAAGCAGAGGACCTATTACACTATATACACTACACTACACTACACTGCACTGCACTGCATGCATGCACTACATTGTACTACACTACATTACATCACTACCTAAACAACACTACCATGCACTACACTACCCTACCCTACCGTAAACTACATACACTACACTAAAATGCAATAAATAAATAATACTGTAATGCAAAGCAATACAGTACTACGCAAGACAAGACAATACAGTACAGTATAAGACACTGCAATATATACAATGCAGCAGTAACACAATAAACAGTATTAACTATAGATATAACACAGTTCAATGCGGTAAGTACACTCTGACCACATTGTTTTATTTTCCCTTGACCAGTATTACCAGTATCCAACTGCGTGTTTGGAGTTTAGCATACATCTAGAGGGACTGGAGGGGGGATGAGGGACAGAAGTCCCCAAACTGGATCCCTACACCTCGATCATTATCTTCCTTATGTTATCGATCATTACACAGCCCAAGAAGAAAGTTTTAAAATTCTGTGACACTTTTTTCCCTCTCTTTTTTTAATACCGACATTAGAGGTGACCTCTTTATTGATTTTCCACCCCCATTTTTTTTTTAATTTGATGCCTTTTGGTGGGTGAGTTAGGGGTGAAAAAGTTTTCAGTTTTAACACATGGATGTGGAACTGTCACTGAAAGTACCTTGCAGAGGATGGATTCAGTCTGACTCCACCATTAGGCAATGACTGACTACCCGCGGCAGCAGAGGGTTCTTGGTAGTACCGTTCTTACCACTACTGCACATGCAGATCACAGCGGTCCTGCTAAACACCACCTTAGTACCTAAACAACTATGCTGAGTCTTCTCTGACGGGTCTCCTGGCGATCTGACACTAATAGCTCCCCGGAGACTTCCGACTCTAGGACTATAATCGAACGAGCTTGCCTGGTTCTTGCTGCATATGTTACAGTTTGAGGACTGCAGTAGAAAGGTGGTGTGGGTGGTGGTAGTAGTAGAAGTATTGTAGCAGCACAGCAGCAGCAGCAGCAGTCTAGTAGTAGTAGTAGTAGTAGTAGTAGTAGTAGTAGTAGTAGTAGTAGTAGTAGTAGTAGTAGTAGAAGTTAGTAGTGAGAGTAAAGAAGTAGTAGTAGTAGTAGTGTGGTGGTGGTGGTGGTGGTGGTGGTGGTGGTAGGTGGTGGCGTGGTGAGTGTGGTAGAAGTCGTAGCAGTAGTGACGTAGTAGTAGTAGTAGCAGTAGTAGTAGTAGTAGTAGTATAGTAAGTAAGCAGTTGCAGCATAGAGAGCAGTAGTAGCAGTAGTAGTAGTAGTAGTAGTAGTAGTAGTAGTAGTAGTAGTAAGTAGTAGTAGTAGTAGAGTAGTAGTAGTAGTAGAGCAGTCAGTAGTAAGCAGTAGCAGTGCAGCAGCAGCAGCAGTAGTAGTGAGCAGCATCAGTAGTTGTAATAGTAGCCGCAGTAGCGATATTTGATGGAATAAAGAAGAGCGAAATTTTGAGAAAGGCAGAGCAGATAGAGGAATGGAGAGAACTGGTTGTCAAGTCTTCAGGGTGCCCCTGCGGTCGCCTGACTAAGGGATAGATAGATAGATAGAAGAGCGAAGAGGAAAAATCAGCAAAAAAAAATTGGAAATTAAAACTTCAAAGCAAGGACGAAAGAATCGAAAAAGAGTACTAACAAACCCATGTATAAAACGAGATAATTTCTTGTGACGACAGTGGTATATCATTATGAAGTTGCTGTGTTTTACTCTTCTTTTTTTTAACAGCCATCGCAACTGGGGAAGACTAGGCATTCTGTAATCCTAGTCAAGGTATGAAGTATACAGTGTCAGTCTGATCATGGTCTGAGCCTGATATACTCTAGACATTGCTAGCAATTTCCCAGCAGACAAAATACAACATTACACACACACACACACACACACACACACACACACACACACACACACACACACACACACACACACACACACACACACACATACACACACAACCCAAATAAACAATTACAAAAAAACTTAAACCAAACCAATGTGAAGCAACACACAAACAAAGAAAAAAAATTAAACTGGTTTACCTGTCATTTGTGAGTGATAACTGTTGAAAGTGCCAGGAGAATTGGTTTTGAGCAGGCAGCACGTCTGTATGAGGACTGGCGACGACAGGAACATGATTTCCAGCACCTGCAAACACACATAAGTACTAAAGCCATCACTAATAAAAGCTGGCTACTGATACTATAAATCATAATGCTATGCAAAAGAATTTTAAAAAATTAATTTATTCACCACTCATGCTCATGATTTATTCTCCTTTTCTGTCTTTCTCAGTCTTTTACGTCTTCATTCGTTCATTCAATCATTCTTTTGTTTACTTCAATTCATACATTAATAGATCAGCCAAGTTTGAGACCACTACAACGGTTGACAACACCGTCAAGAAAGAACGATACTGAAGACTTCGTAAAATATTTCCATAAAATATCACACGCCATTGTTAATACCTATCAACCCCATCACGTGAGTGCTTATTTCATTATTCTCGATATAAAAGAATGAAATACATAATAAAATAAATAAATAAATCACAGACTAGGAAAATAGAATTCCCAAATAGTTCAAATTTTCAGCATTTCTAAACTTTCTTGGTATGTCTTGGGTTTTTTTTTCATTTTTAAGAAAATGGACTGGTGATCAGCTGCGGTTACATCCTTTATTGGAGAGATGAATGGCAGGACCATGACAAGTGACAGTACCGTTTTGCCCAGGAGGGCGGTTCATCAGATTTGTGTCTGCTCTGACACAGCAGAGAATACTTTCAATACGTTTAAAGAAACACACTTTTTATCAAGGGAAAGAGATTTTAATTGTGTTTGAAATCTCACCTTCAAATTAGTTTTAACACGAGGCACAATAAAGGAAATAGACTTTCAAACTGCCAAAGGTAGTGTTTTGTTACATCACTGAGTTCACTGTCAGATATCAGGTGGTCAGAGCTAAACCCCCAGGCAGTGCTGTATTCAAAGCAAAAAATTGTTGCATTTTTTCACTTTCTTTTTTTTTTTCACTCTTTCTTTCTGTCTTCATGTCTGTTTTTTTCTCTTTTTTTCCCCTGTACTTAAAATGTAGTCGTCGTTGTTTTTTTTTAATTAATCTAAATCTTGATTTTTCCGAGGAGTGTCAAACTACTATTTGTATATAACTCTAAGATACTGTTTTCATAGATTCTTCACTAATACAAAATCTGCCACATTATATCAACGGACACAGAACTGGGTTCGGAATATGCCACAAACGCTACACCACGTCTAATATAACCACTTATCAGACACCTGATAAGTATTATACCCCCACTTTATGGTTTGTTAGATATGCTAGTGCTTCTGCGATTGACATAGTTTTATGAGATGTTTAATGTGCATATTTGATTTTATGCATATCAGAAAATATTAAGGAGATTTAAGCATCAGCAGATAGCTTCAAAGTTGATATACCTGATCACAGAAACCTTGATAGTCAGTCCACCCCAACTAAAAACGATGACACTTACGTTAAAACGTCAGTTAAACGCAATTTTCAATTGACTGTTAACTGACCGACTTATCAATTCATTCCCTTGCTCATTTGCTCATTCATTCATTCGTTGATATATATTATGGAGTTTTCCTTTTGTATTTTCATAGTTAAAACAGGTTTTTGTGGGGGGGGGGGGGTTGTTTTGTTTATTTTTGTTCGGCTGTTTTGCTAGTTTAGCAAGTTGTAATTTTAATGAAGAAAACATTTCTTATGATGTTTGACTACACTGATAATGATTTCATCAAAGATGATGACGACAACGACAACGGCAAAATTCTAATATCTTATATCACAGTATTTTTTTTGTTTATCTAACATGTGGTCAAATTCTAACCACATAGGCCACTTAACGTAAAAACCGCATCTTTTTAGTGGCGGAGACCTTGCAAAAGCGCATTGAACAACGTCATAAGCGAGTAACTTTAACACAAGCATAACGCAGCACGTGCAGCTCTCGTCAGCTTACCGTCATACACTACACAAAAGCTAATTACGTCACCGCGTTTTTAATGGCTCGGCTGATGTATGATAATGAACACACCAGCGATCGAAGAAACCAATTCAGGCGAAAGAAGACAGCAGTGAAGAACCTCCACGCCATAATAAAGCGGTTGAGTAAAAAAAACGTCACTTCTAGCCGATGTCGCCGCTTGCTTTATGATAATAGTCTCTCTGAGGTCGGCCCACAATTTCAATTTTAATTTTCACCCAGTCGATGTACAATCCATAATCAGTTTTACAGGCGAGGCAGCGAACTTTTTTGTTTATTAGAATTATCCCGCTGAAGCCATTAGTTGGAAAGTGTACTGTTAAGAGGAGAAGGGAGGAAAAAAAGCTTTAGCACAGAAGAAGTCGAATAGAGAAATGATGTTTATGATTATTGCCGTACGCCAGTCGTTCATTTGGAAATTTTCTTGGCCAAGTCGATGTATCGCCGTCATCTTTTTAAGGGGCTGCATTGAGCGGTGGAAAGACGTGGTGATTAATGCCCTTGTTTGTTTGGGAGTTCTTCCCCCTTAACGATGATCAAAGAAACGTGCTTCATTAAATTTGGTTTGGTTATAACGTTCTAAGCGGATATTACCTCTGTGTTTGACCATTAAGCAGCATCGCCCAGTTGTGGAATTGGTTTAATTGGTAGAGAACTTGTTGTGTCTTTATTCGGGAAAATGATCAAAGACACCAGCCATGTTTCTGCTGCTGTCATAAAAGAGATGGAGTGAGGGCGGGATAAAAGAAGGAAGAAGAAGAGGAAGAAGTGGAAAGAACAAGAATGATGATAACAAAAAGAAGGTAGAACAAAAGAAGATGGTAATAATGACGATGACGACGATGATGATCGTTGCTCTTTCTTCAAGTGACTCTGACTGCGGACTATGATGCTACATCACATCTATTGAATAGTAAAGAGGGAGCAAGAAATGGTGAACTATGGTAAAGTTTAGGATAATTTCTTCTACGATTTGTTAAGCAGAATCAACAAAGATGTGTGTACTTGAAAGCGATCAAAATTATGCACATGAAAATTCGGTACTTTGTCAGCATTTTCTGAATTATGGAAACCTGAACGTAGCCAATAGACACCAAAACCTCCTCTATCACACAGGTTTATGAATGTACTTTAGCTGTATAATATATCACAAACACAGTTTTAAAAAATCATCCTGGGAAAAGCAAGTGCTGGAAGGAAAAAAACGGCTTGTTCATTTTCTTTACTCGATCCCAAAATGAAAACCATAAGTACCATCAAATAAGAATGTGTACATGGCTGTGCTCTGCACACGCTTAGAGTTCATTTAACGTGTCTAAATTTTAAATCTGTTAAATTTTTGGTGAATAGTCGCATATGTGTGAATGATTTGAATGCAAGCGCTTTGAATTATCTGCTTTGTAATATTCAGCGCTCTAAATATCCCAGTTGATGATGATGATGATGATGATTTTGATTTTTTAAATTTGATTTGATACCACTTTATGTCACAGCAGATTTCTCTGCGTGAAATTCGGGCTGCTCTCCCCGGAGAGAGCGCTTCGCCACAGGTGCAGCGACTACCCATTATCTTTTTCCCTCAGGGATGGTGTCTAAACACAACACCTGTGTGCATGCTGTTTTTTTTTTAATTTTGTCATCCGCTCCTACCGGCACACGATGGCCTGCTCTTCCGAAATGAGGAACGGGGTTTTAACGTGTGCGCAAGATGTCCTGCGTACGTTCGCACACGGGGCCTCGGTTTATAGTCTCATCCGAATGACTTTGACATTCAGTTCGATTTTTTTGTCAAACTGGGAAGAAAGGGCGAGGCTGGGTACGAAATTAGAACTTCACGGTTTACTTGTTGGCAGGCGAACGTCTTAACCATCCTGCAATCTTCCTTCCTAATGATGATGAAAATGATTTTTTTTTTATTATTATTATTGATTTAACGTTTATTTACCCCCTAGGTGTCCAAACAGACAGATAAATTCCTTTAAAAAGGCTTTTTTTCCTGATTTTTTTTAAAATTGTCAAATATCCTTTTTTCTCAAAATCAAGTTAGGAACAGCCATTCCTTCGGGTGCAATAATGTCATGTCCATGAGAAAAGTTAGCAGGTAGATGTTTACGTACGAACGTTTAGACGACACCAGCGTTAGTAATATCGTGACACCACGAGAAGAACAACGCGTTCCGATGAGCTCTCTTTTTCTCCTTGTTCTCCTCATCCTCTCTTTCTTCTTGTTCTCCTTCTTCTTTTCGAAACAAACAGGACCTGAAAATAATAAACTTTCTTTGAAACTTTCGAAAATCTGACTGCCCCCCCCCCCCTCTCTCTCTCTCTCTCTCTCTCTCTCTCTCTCTCTCTCTCTCTCTCTCTCTGTCTCTCATGTATGACTATACACAGACACACAGACAGTTACACACACCACAACACACACACACACACACACACACACACACACACACACACACACACAACACACACACACACACACACACATATGCTGCGATAAAGGAGACAAAGACAAGAGACAGACACAAGCAAAACAAAAAAAAACAGTCTCGTATGCACTAGCAGAGTTCGAGTGATAACTTGATTAACTTACTAATGACCCATCAAGCGTTCTGCATTGACTATACATTACAACAACAATATAAAAAAAAAGAGTAGCCCTCTTTCTCCTGATCGCTAAGACAGCTGCTGGATTAAAACTGACTGACATCTTTGCAGCTTAACTTAAGAAAAGACAGCGCCAGGGGAATCTATCTTCAGCGGGCTCAGTGACAGTTGTGTCAATGTCACTAATTAGCTACAAATCAGCAACTCGCACAACTGTCCAGGGTGCACGTTTTTATGTGATATAAAACAAATTTGTGAACAGAACGATGAACAGTTTGCATTTAGAAAGTCGACGAATTACAGCGATTAGTTAGGAAATTTAAAGGATAAACCTGTCTACTTCTAAGGCAGTCTCCCGTGAAAACTAATTTGGATTATTTTAGATTTTTACAACTTTCCACAGTCTAAATGTAGAAAGAAAGGTCACCACGTTCGCAAATGTATAAGAATGTGCATACACACGGTCACACGCACGCGCGCACACACACACACTCTCTCTCTCACTGACAAACACACATGCACGCGCACACACACCACACCACACACACACACACACACACACACACACACACACACACTGCGTGCTGCGGCTACATATGCTTTCTTGAAAGATAAACATATTATTGGCACTTTCTAAAACTTTCCTTTCCAAATGACTCATGAGTAAAAAGAAAAAAAAAAAAAAAAAAAAAATATATATATATATATATATATATATATATATATATATATATATATATATATATATATATATATATATATATATGCCTAGTTGTTGAGGATATACGTACTTGTTTGTTCTCAGCAAACGTTAAAAACTTGTGGAATACACTTAGTGACCAATTTGAAAAAAAACTGATTGACAGGAAAGTGGGAACAAATGTTGTTGTTGTAGTAAAATGTAGCTTTGATCTTCTTTTTTGTGTTTGTTTACTTTTGGTCTTTAAAATATTCTTTGAGTATTTCGTTTTTTTTGTTTTTGTTTGTGATTTTTTTTCTTAACTTTACACTTGGGCTTACATATCCACCCATTATGTGCCAAAATGTCTTTACACATTGTGCACAGACGAAAGAAGAAGAGCCCTGTCTGTCTGTCTGCCACGCCCACCCTCTCTCTCTCTCTCTCCTCTCTCTCTCTCTCTCTCTCTCTCTCTCTCTCTCTCTGAGCAAATTATTTTCGTTCCTAGATAGATGGCTAGATGAAAGAAAACAAATCGTTGCTTATTCAATGTACCATCTGGAAATGACTTTGACTCTCTCTCTCTCTCTCTCTCTCTCTCTCTCTCTCCTCTCTCTCTCTCTCTCTCTCTCTCTCTCTCACTCTCTCTCTCTCTCCCTCCCTCCCTACCCTCCCTCCCTCCTCTCATAACACGTGACTCCAGCAACCAAAAACCCTTGTCAACAGCCTCGACAAAGAAAAGATGCCAGAATTGGAAGATAGGAGGCTGAAGATGGCAGGAGGACTGACTGGATAATAGGAGTGGACGGGTAGAGGAGGAGGAGAGGCTGGTGTGGACGACGAATGGGCACAGCCAGGGTGGAGGAGGAGGAGGAAGATGAGGGGTGTGGGGGAGGAGGGGTGTGGGGGAGGGGGGTGTGTCCCTGAGTGAGGATGAGGACTCACGCCCTGCCCGGAACACGGGGCGCCCCCACGCATAGCCATATCGGTAAGCAATGGGCAATTTATGAGAAGGAAACATTGATTCGGGCTGTCATCCTCGCATAATGAAAATGGCGTTTGACGTGCGCATGCATTGCTTGTGAGCCCTCGTAGCCCTCGACCTGACGCGAGAGGTATAGGGGGAAAAAATAAAGAGAGAGAGAGGTTTTGAGGGGGGATAAGAGAGAGAGAGGAAGAGAGAGGAGGATAAGAGAGAGAGAGAGAGAGAGAGAGAGAGAGAGAGAGAGAGAGAGAGAGAGAGAGAGAGAGAGAGAGAGAGAGAGAGAGAGAGAGAGAGAGAAGGGACATGTCTGGAAGACGTTGGGAGACATGGAAGAGGAGGAGGGGAGAAGGGAGGCGGGGGTGGAAGATAGGGGATGAACTACTTGTCTGTGAGCTGAAAGATTTTTGTTTATTTCTTTTCTTTTGTTGTTTTTTTTTTCCTTTCTATTCTTTTTTCTCTCTTTTTTGAGGTGCTCTCTCTCTCTCTCTCTCTCTCTCTCTCTCTCTCTCTCTCTCTCTCTCTCTCTCTCTCTCTCTCTTTTGTTTTTTTTCTTTTTGGTGTGGTAGTATCAAAAATAGATGACTGATGTAAGATGGGAGTGATATCAGGGGATAGTGCTGGGTGTGAAAAGAGAACGAAGATCGAAAAGTACGGTGTACTAGAGGTAATAATGTTAACTTACGATTTTTTTTTCTTATTGGTTTAACTTGAATACACTTTTTTGTTATTGTCTGTCGTGAAGAAGTCAAAGCCAGTGGGAGGGGGGGAGGGGGAGGGGGGTCTGTGTGTGTCTGCGTGTTTTCTCGCGCGCAAACGTGCACTAAAGATGATTAATGAGACTGTAATAAAAAAAAAAAATTTAAAAAACATTAACAAACAGGACAGGGAAGTGAGTTTGGTTTCAAAATGCAGATATAAATAGTACCAAGTAGAGAAGCAGTAGAAACATCTTTTTTTCTTTTAGAATTCAACTCCATTTACCTACATTTCACCCATGTACTGCTACAACAAAAATGTTTTTGCTCATATCCTAGCGCTCCAAAATTCACTAATGATGAGATTTGTGTGTATGCAACTGTTCCTCCCCCCCCCCCCCATCCCATTAAGCTAGCTGCATTCCGACTTCAGGGATAAATTTTGCAATTGTGCTTACCGATTTTACCAGGGCAGTCGGAAGGTAGGCCTACTTCCCTACTCTTTCCGATTATCCAGGAACGGATGACAAAATTTACAAAACTGTATACACACGGGGACTGGATGTAAAAATGCACATGAGTGCTTATTCCATTATCCACGAAAAAACAGAGAGTATCAACTGTTGTGGGTTCTTTTAGGTGCACAAGTCTGAAAGTACACGTATCCGACTGGTTTAGAGTCGAGTCTCTCCGAGAGACTCGACATTCAGTTCGATTTTTGCCGTCAAATTAAAAAGAAAGGGCAAGGCTGGGAATTGAACTCAGAACCTCACGAGTTACTTGTTAGGCAGATGAATGTCTAAACCATCCTTCCACCTTCACTTCTTGTCTGCGCAAATCTTAGACAAGCACGTTGTGCTAACACCATCCTAGTTTATGCTCACAAACCTCGTCGTCACAATTTCAGAAACAGAATGATTGTTTTCATAGCAGAGCCAAAAAAAAAAGCGACAAAAAAGACACGCACTTAAAATAGCGCTTTTCACAGCAACAAAAGCCGAGAGAAAACACACTTATAATAGACCTTTATACATATTCTACTCATTTTTCTGCACTTAGCACGTATGTCTGACAGAGGAAAGAGAAAAATCATCCTTTCAAAGCTTTCCTCACCTCGAAAAAGTAAAGATCAAGTGCTGATCCATTCAAATCCGCTCAAAAAGCTTATGCGCAGTACGTGCCTTCGGCCCAAACCCACCAGGAAATACAGGAGCGCTGTCATCCACATGTGTGTATCTATAGTGTCAGCCGAAGATTTGCTCACTCCTAGCAGAAGGAAAAGACATATAAAGCCGCATTGTTATTGTATTTTCTTTTAAAATTATTCATACGATCAAGTTAATAAGAGTGTCATTGTTAAAATTACTGGTCTGCGCGCGATTATGCAAGCATAAATACGCACACACACACATGCACAGAGAGAGAGAGAGAGAGAGAGAGAGAGAGAGAGAGAGAGAGAGAGAGAGAGAGAGAGAGAGAGAGAGAGGGGGGGGGGGAGAGAGAGAGAGAGAAGAGAGAGGAAGAGAGAGAGAGAGAGAGAGAGAGAGAGAGGAGAGAGAGAGAGAGAGAGAGAGAAGGAATCAAATTCTTTTAAATCAATTTTCTTTAGAGGATAATAAATAAGCACTCATGTGCTTTTTTACACCCACTTCTCGCACTAATCAGGGATATATCATGACAATTATCAATAATAATAAACGACCCAAATTAAAAGTAACAATTCAACAAAAGGCAAAACAAAACAAAAACAAACAAAAAACACAACCTAAAACAAACCCAGCATCTAAACAATTGAATATAACAACAACAATAACAACAAGAACCAAATAAACAGATAAACAACAGCCAAAGCCACCAACAACAAAAACAAATACAAGGGAAAATAAAAAATAAAAAAACTAAACCCCTTCCCCTCCAAACAAACAAACAAAACATAAAAAATAACACGCAAAAACACATAGAATAAAATATAAAAACAATCGTAAAAATCCATAAAATAAGGAAATAGCCGATAATCAGTCAGGAGAAAAAATTAAAAGAAAAAGAAAAACAAACACAAAAGACCACAACAAAAAAAAACCCAACAAGACAGAGACAGAGAGACAGACAGAGACAGACAGACAGACAGACTGACTGACAGAAAGAGCATTATAAACGCAATTCCTTTGTTACTGAAGGGTAACTAAAAGGGGAAAAAACCCACTTACTATCAGAGCACACATGCTGTTCATACTATATTGTTTTACATTGTTATAGCCTTTTTATCTTACTTAATCATGCAGTTTCCTGCCCCAATCTACTGCATCGTATCATATCGCTTCAACGTCACCTAGTACAGCGCCCAAGGCATCACATTTCACAGCATGTTCTGCATTACAATATGATATATTACTGCGCAGCTTGTGCAGCACATCAAGAGGTTATCAGTTCGAATCCTGTTCAAGTTTCAAATTCCCATCGAACAAGAACTTGAGTTGCAGTGACCTGTGCGCTAGTCTCTCATGCGCGCGCGCGCGCGTACGTGTGTGTGTAGCCTACGTGAAAGAGTGAGTCTTACGGTACATTATCATCATCATTATTATTATCACTATTGTTGTTATTATTGTTGTTATTATTATCTTTGTATTTTCTTCAGTTCCTTTTGAGTGTTTTTTTTTTCGTTATAAGTTGTAACAATGTTGTAACTATATAGTTTTTGGGTGGGGTTTTCTTGGTTAACTTGCTTGTTTGCTTGCTGCTTCATTTCTATTAGTCTGTTTGTTATTTAAGTGGATTTTGGGTTTTTGTTCTTTTTTCTCTTTGTGTGTGTGCGGGTTTGGGTTTTTTGTTTGTTTATATATTTTTTTTTCATTTTTTAGATAGTGGCTTGATGAAAAAAAAGCAAAGTTATTGCTTACTCAATGTATCATCTGGAAATAAAATTTTTTGATTTTATTTGATTTGTATAACGTGCAGGTTTAGCCTCAAGACAGACCACAGCCACTAAGTTATATGAAGACGAATCTTTAGGCCCTACAGAGCAATGTTCTTGCAAGACCTGCCGGCTATGTGAGGCCTTGTACTGTATACCACTTTAAGTCACGGCAGATTTCTCTGCGTCACCTGAAATTCAGGCTACTTTCCCCGGGAAGAGGATGTATGTCGCCACAAGAGCAGCTCCACCCATTATTTTTCGTTCTTTTCCTGTCTGCATCTGTACACGTTTCCCTATCAGAGTTGATTTTTCTACAGAATTTTGTCAGAGATAACTCTTGTAGCCGTGGGTTCTTTAACATGCGCTAAATATTTTATAAGTGTTGCACTTGGGACCTCAGTCCGTCGTCTCATCCGAAAGACTAGCACCCAGACCACTATACACGGTTTCGTGGCTGGGGGAAGCGTTTCCGACACAAAGATTGAATCATCACACACTCTGAACCCGGACTTTTTGCTTTCTAAGTAGGTGTGTTACCTCTAGACCACCGATCCACCGAGGCTCTACAATAGAGGACCTGGTCTGAACCTCCCTGCTACCCCAGGGGCGAAGGTGCTGTTCCATGACAAAGGCCTGAAGCGTACTGTACCGCTGCTGATATTGCAGAGCCCGAGCTGCCCATCTGTGGAAGGCAAAAGACAGTAAACATAATGATGATAAACTGAGATCCAGAGTGCAAGTAATGTCTCTATCTAACACACATAAAACATTTCAAGTCAACAAGGATATTGTCACTTGTAGAATGCAGTGGAAAGCACCATTTTCAAAAAGACGAGTGCTGCTGATTTTTTGTAGAGAAAAATAAGTCCACATTTTACTAAATGAGGCAAAGCTTGTGAACTCACAAGAACCAAGAGAATGAATATAATACGAATATCACAATATAAATGAATGCAATACCAGCGCAAAATGATATAATTAACACTCGTCTAATAATATTATATGTTTATTGCTCTGATCTAGTCTTCGATTTGGGCTTGTTTCTTGAGCTCCTTATTAAAATGTTATACGAGTGCTTCAGTCATAAACTTGATTTGTTCTCTCATCCTGAGGCTTGTACTCAGACCACTACTGTAAAGTTTGTTGATTAAAATAGAATTTTAGAAAATTGTCCCGAAAACACAAACAAAAAACTTAACAGGACAACAAGGAAACTTATGAAACTCTTTGTCATAATTTACATACACTCATTGTCACGGATGACTTCAGTCTGGTGTCTCAGGAAAGAGGCAGGAGACTGGAAAGACAAAGGCGTAAAGTGGACTACTGGCTCTTTGGGAGTTCAAACCCGTGGTCTAAAATTCCATTAACTCCAGTGTAGCGTCCTCTCCACTCGTCCCAACCTGGGCAAACAAATGACAAGATTATCACAAAAAGTTATTTAAATGCAACGTTGATGAAGATTTTAATGGGAAAATGTTTCCATCAACGTTCATACCTAAAACGACATAAATCTTTGTGTTTTATTTGTACTGCTCACGCTTGCAGATCATCCAAAGTGGCTTTGGCAATACTGACAAGATGGACAAATGTAGTAATTGATAATTGGGGTAAAAAAAAAAGACGATCGAAAAAAAAAGAAAAAATGTGTAAAAGCAAACTTCCTGAGTAGGCACCATTAACAGAATCGGTTTGTTTTGCGGCCCGGGAAAACTGCGAAAATCGATTGACAGTGCATTAAACTTATGCAGTTTTCTAATGTCACCCGACCGCTTTACTTAAGTCGATTACTTACGCAAACATGAAATGAGTTACTAATGTCACCTTCTACTGGGTTGTGTTATTTTGCATATATTATTTGGTGTAAATGTTTGTTGCACAGTTAGTTTATCAAAATTCTGGTTTTTTTCTGGCTCCAAATTATCTTAACTCTCTCTCTCTCTCTCTCTCTCTCTCTCTCTCTCTCTCTCTCTCTTCTATATATATATATATATATATATATATATATATATATATATATATATATATATTATTTCTGTGCATGTGTGTGTACACGTGTGCGTGCGTGCACACACGTGTCTGTGTACACGTGCGCGAGCGCACGCGCGACACACACACACACACACACACCACACACACCACACAGTGTCTTCAATCCTCAAAAAAACCAAGACGTTTCCCCCTACAACATGCATGCTGTAATAGAGATATGAGAGCTTATACCTATGAATCACTGTTGACAGAAAAGAGGATTCCGAATCGGGGGAAGCTGTGTTGTGTGGACCCGGCTGGCACGCACACTCTTTACACCTTCTTAATAGCATACTTATAGGCTTACTCGTGGCAAAATATCCGTTTTCCTTGATTTTACACTTTTGCCTTGATAAAGCCTGTTGCTTCTTTAACGAGGCACGTCTATTGGATTCCCAATGGTATGAGTGCGTGCGTGCGTGCGTGCGTGCGTGCGTGCGTGCGTGCGTGCGTGCGTGCGTGCGTGCGTGGTGTGTGGTGCGTTGCATGTGGTGTGTGTGTGTGTGTGTGTGTTGTGTTGTTTGTGTTGTGTGTGTGTGTGTGTTGTGTGTGTTTTGATTTGATTTATTCTTTTATATCGAGGATAATGGAATAAGCACTCTTGTGCTTTTTTCATCCAGTCCCCGTGTGTATGCAGTTTTGTAATTGTCATCTGTTCCCACCGGCACACGATAGCCTACTCTTACGAAAAGCGGAACAGGATATTAATGTGTGCGCAAGGTGTTTGCTAGCGTTGCACACGGGGCTCGGTTTAAAGTCTCTCCGAAGGATGTGTGTGGTGTGTGTGTGTGTGGTGTGGTGGGGTGTGTGTGTGTGTGTGTGTGTGTGTGGTGTGGTTGGTGTGTGTAGTGGTGTGGTGGTGTGTGTGTGTGTGTGTGTGTGTGTGTGGTGTGTGATGTGGTGTGGTGTAGTGTTTTGTGGTATGGTGTAGTGTGGTGTGGTGTGTGTGTATGTGTGTATCTATGTGTGTATGTGTGTGTGTTTGAGAGAGGGGAGTAAAGAGAGAGAGATGGGGAGAGAGAGAGACAGAAAGAGAGATGGAAGAAGAATGAGGGAGTGTTTGCGTGTACATTCACTGTTCTCATATATATATATATATATATATATATATATATATATATATATATATATATTATTATGTGTTTATTATTATAAATGTGTGTGTGTGTGGTGGGTGCGTGCGTGCGTGCGTGCGTGGGGGTGGGGTGTGCGTGTTGAGTGCACAAACCTGTGCAATGTCTTTGCTTTAGTAATAAGTGAACGTGTTTCTACTGTATTCTTCTGTGTTTATGTTTTTTCTGATATACTTCATACCAATTAGTTGCAATAACAACAAAGATCAACTGTAACAAGTAGACTTGTCAAGAAGGAACTGTGAGAATTACAAAAAGAACCACAATCAAAATTTCACACAGAAAAAAAAGTCAACCATCAACCGTTTAACATAATCACCATGAAGAAAGACAGACATCTAAACCTATCACTCCTCCCCCCCCCCCCATCCCTTCCCCCCAACAAATCTTCACACCCAAAGACAGTCAGTCAAGAGTCCAGTGTCTTCAAAGATCTACACGCTACATGATCTGAAGAAGAAGCCACCCACTCACAACACTTCCCCCATCCATCCCCACCACCCTCCCCTACGCCATAAACCACTGTGGCATGATGTCAAACGACCCCTTCGCCATTTTGAAGTTTGGTCTCGCTTAATTTCCTTGACAATGACCGCCGCCTTGTTTCACACGTTCTTTTCTCCCTTCCTTCGCCATTTCCGGGGCCAAAAATTACACGGGTCAGGTGTCGTTCCCGTGATGCTTCGCATAAATTTTCTCCCGCCCCCTCGTCCAAGTCTCGCACATCTGCAATCTGTGACGAGGTTTCGCTTGGATTCAAAAAGGCGCACACCTCTCCAATATCGCCGTAAATTAATTTTGCCGCCGTGGTCTGGCCCCTACTTTAGGGTCTTGTCTGTTTGGCGCACCTTAATTCATGCAGTCAGTCAGTTCTCCACCACAGCCCTATGTCTTTTTTTCTTGAAGCTGGACCTGTTTTGTAGGGGGTTGATGAAGTCCTTGACTCATCTTGTCCAGATAAAAGAAACACGTCTTCCATGTTCTTGTGTTATCTTTTTTTTGAAAATTGATATATCAGGTTCATCTAGTGCTCGGTCTTGATAGAGACTCATGTTCTTCTTTCACTTTTTTTTTCTCAAAACATTTTTACAGATGGGCTGTCTGTAAGTACATTTGCAAGATGATGATACATTTTCTTAAGTGCACAAAGGACTGGGAGCCGTGGGAAAATAGAAATATATTTTTGTTGAGGCAGGCAAACCGAGTGGATGGTAAATCAAGTTGGTTATTAATCACAGCAATACTCTCTCCCTAGTTGGCGTGGGTTCCCTGCATTAGAGTTCCAGTGTAATTATCCAATTCAGGGACAGAACGATCAACAGCCATCTCCTGTTAGTATACTATACTCTCTCCCAAAAAAGGTAGACTGAAACTGAAAGCATGAAATCAAACGGTCGCATACGCGAATTCTAACCATTGGTAAACCTTAAAGGCTCTAACCAAGAAACAACAACAAAAAAGAGAAAGTATTTATTTTATTTATTTATTTATTCGTTTATATTGAGGATAATGGAGAAAGCACTCATGTGCTTTTTTACATCCAGTCCCCGTGTGTATGCAGTTTTGTAAATCTTGTCATCTGTTCCCACCGGCACACAATGGCCTACTCTTACGAAAACCGGAACAGGATTTAACATGTGCGCAAGATGTTCTGAAAGCATGATATAATGAGCAACATTCAACACCTCTATATGTAAAACAAGAATAATGCACAGTGTTACTATGTTGTCATTGACCGTTACCCAAATTAGCACCCTGGAGGTCATCAAGAATGTGCACACTGTCTCACTCATCCCACCTGGAAACGAACACGAGACTGTTAAATACACACTGGATGATAAGTTTGTGTGTATGACTGTTTTCAAAGTACCTCGCCTATAGTTATAGGCTAGCCATATCCAACTTTGAGGATAGTGCTATAGATAGATTATACAAGGCCTTCTTTGCTCTCCTTATCCAAAAGTGCTGTCTTTGCTTCCTTGGAATTTTTGCTTTTTTTTAGGAAGGGGGGCCGCTTGTTTTGCTTTGCCCTTTTTTCTGTTGCCTTTGTTTACTTGATTGATTATGTTTTCACTTGTTTCCTTTCGGTCTACATTTCCTGTCCCCCCCCCCCCCCCTCTCTCTCTCTCTCTCTCTCTCTCTATTTCAGTTTTGTTATCACACCTTTTTTTTTACAAACCATCCACTTTTAAAAAATGTTTCAACTTGTCTAACCAGTTACATACACAAACACATATAAACGCCGCGCCACACACACAGCACACCACACACACACACACACACACACACACACACACACACACACACACACTTCCATTATCCTCGATATAAACGAAGAAAATAATAAAACACACACATTCAATTTAAACACACACACAACAACAAACACACACACGGCACGCGTCGCCCACATACACATCTAACTACTCACACACACACATCTCAATCTACACACACACACACCACACACACACACCACGCACACACACACCATGCATTCTCAATCTTACACCACACACACACATTCCAAATACTACACAACACACACACCACACACACACACACACACACACACACACACACACACACACACACACACACACACACACACACACAACTGCACTACACTACACCTCTACATCTCATTAAACACATGTCGTTAAAAAAAACCGACAGTCAACACAACATATCAAAGGCAGAAGAACACCCCGGGTCATGCACGTTCTCAGCTCTGATCTCAGCCACAAAGCTCGCCCCGAAAAACTCACACGAAGCTCCCAAGCGAAGAAGAGTCATCTTCAGCCCTTGTTTAGGGAGTGTGGGGGAACATGAGTGAATTGTTGGGACAAAGACGAAGAAGGCAGGCATCAAGGTGTTTAAGGTCACCTGGGCGAGCCGACTTCAATCTTTACAACGACCCCTCCCAACTCGCGTTGGCTCGTTTGAGCGAAAGAACCTGTTGTGGATTTGATGTGTCGGTTCTCACGATATCAGATGTAACAAAGAAAGACATACATCACACGACTCCCGTGTCATCAGAGAGAGCAAGAATCTAAAACCGAGAACGACGGAGGAGGAGAGAGAGAGCGAAAGAGAGAGAGAGGAGAGAGAGAGAGAGAGAGAGAGAGAGAGAGAGAGAGAGAGAATGGGATCTTGGTTCAATGGCAGGACACCTGTTTTGCTGCTAAAATTGATTGTTGAAATCGACCCTCTTGAACTTGATGGAACAACTGTCGTGGCTAAAATAGTTTCCATCTTTCCGAGTGGCATACTAACCTACATCTTCACAACGGCTTTCGCGTTCTACAGCCCTTTGGGGGGAAAATGTTTTGATTGTCTTGATGATCGATATAGGCAGATTTGTTTTTTCAAAACAATCTAGTATTTTGTAGCTGTGGGCACAAAACCTCATTTTTCTTATAAGCCAAGGTCCTCATACCAGGAGTATCATTTTCTCGTGTGTTTTTTTCTTTCGAGCCGCTCCCTTCCCCTCTCTTCCTTCTTTTAAAAAGGGTAGAGGATCCGGGACTGGTGTGTTTTTTTTATAAAAATAAATGTAGGGCATTTATTTCACCTATTTATTTCTTTTACGTCGAGGATAATGGAAACAGCACTCATGTGTTTTTTTACGTCTAATCCCCGTGTGTATGCAGTTTTTGTAAATCTTGTCATCTGTTCCTACCGGCACACGATGGCCTACTCTTACAAAAAGCGGAACAGGATTTAACGTGTGCGCAAGATGTTCTGCGTGAGTTTGCACACGGGGCCCCGGTTTTTAGTCTCATCCGAAGGACTTTTCTGGAGAGTGGAATCAGCACTGATTTTAACTCTAAGGGAGAAAATCCCCTCGAACGGGAATTGAACCCGGGTCGTCAAATTGCGAGCGCAATGTTCTAACCACTAGGCTATCCTATCATCACATTGCAGACTGCACAAGCTGACACAAGGGGTGACGGTCTTGACACCTCAGCCACGTGCAAAATTTTCGAGCAAGTCAAGGTTACATACACCTCCAACACTTCTGAGAGAGAGAGAGAGAGAAAGAGAGAGAGAGAGGGAAGAGAGAGAGAGAGAGAGAGAGAGAGAGAGAGAGAGAGAGAGAGAGAGAGAGAGAGAGAGAGTATTATTCTTATTCTTATCGTTATTATCATTATCAGCATTATCATTGTCATTGTTGTTGTCACTATCATCATCATCGTTATTATCATCATCATCATCATTATTATGATCACCATTACCATACATTATACTTATTATAGTTATTGTTATTACAAGGATCATAATTGTCGATATTACACCAGTTTTTAATATTACTGTTATTATCATTATCACTATTATTGATATCATCATCATCATCATCATCATTATCATCATCATCGTCGTCATCATCCCGTTTGTGTTTTCACGAGCTCTCACAGATTATAACTTGGTCACACTTGCAAAACTGCCAAAAGACACCAAACAAGCTGTCAGCACACACACCACACACACACACACATCACCAGATAAGGACAAAATCCACTCCAAATCATCGCACTAAGACCTATAATCGCATGCCATTCATTTTGAATTCACGCTTTAAACCTGCTTATTTGATTTTTTTCCCTAAAAGCTTGCATCGTTATCATCAGGCTTTTGTATGTATTGGTTTTGCTAAAACGATCCACATCAGTGCGAATCACAGGACAAAAAATTTTTATTCTGTATTAACCAGTACCCACCTGTTGTTCGTGTGAATAAACAAACATATTGGCACAGCAATCATACCTTTTTTTTCAAAACTTGTAACACTCCCAGCAGGTTTAAACAAAAATATATCTTTTTTTCAGTTCCATATTACTGTGGGGGTTTCAGATGTCGTCTGCCGCTTGCTCTCAGATTGTCACGTGATCAGGCGTGTGCGCGATTGGAGAGGTGGAATGAAATCAATTTTTTTTTTTGTAAATTATTGCAAACTGGTAAGTCTAAAGCAAATTTGCTCAAAAAATAAGAAAACAAATGAGTCATCTTAAAGAAAATAAAAAAACGCAAAAATTTTATTAACTATTTTAAGTGTCGTCTGGAATTTCTAGCAGACAACTTTCCTCTGATGGCTGTCGGCTGACGAGCAGTCAGGCCTGGCCGTGAAAATGTGCAAAGAAAAAAAAAAAAAGTAAACGGCGGGGCTGATATTTCTAAATGAAAGTATTGATTTTTTTCTCTCTCATTTCGGCAATTCGATGACTGAAATGTGCATCTCTTCCTAACCCCATCAAAATTCTGATCGTGGTGTGTGTGTGTGGAAAATTTTGCAGTAGACACTGCGAGTACTTGCACTTGAATCGGTGTGGCCTGTTAGTCTCTACTTTGTTCGTATTCTTTAAAAAAAAAATCAACATAAATAGGCTGGAACCATGGATTTTGTACCATCCTGACACTATATTAACCCGTGATTCGCAAGTGTGTGCATGGAAGTGAAAAAAACTTGTTTCGTGCTCGTGGCTTAGATCCAAGAGACTGCGAATCAGGTCACGGTAAATGTTTGTCAACAACACACGGTGACTTCCCTTGTCGATGAGCTGTACAGGTAGGCTTATGCGTTTTGTTTTCTTTTTTCGTTTAATTTCCGTTTTTGTTCCTGAGAATATGATGCATTCAAATCGTTTGTTGAAAGAATGGTGTGTGTGTATGTATTTTATTTTTTATTTTATTGCTTTCCTTTTGTTTTGGTTTTGAGTTTTTGTTTTGTTTTTCAAAAGGGTGGAGCTGACTGGTTTTATTGGGGGGGGGAGGGTGTTGCTTGGGAATTTTTTTTTTTGGGGGGGCGGGGGTTGTTCGAGCATTTGGCTGTATGTTTTTCTGTGTTAATGCTTAAATTACATTTTTGAAAATAATTTTACGCTGTTTCTGTCTGTCTGTCTGTCTGTCTGTCTGTCTGTCTGTCTGTCTCTCTCTCTCTCTCTCTCTCTCTCTCTCTCTCTCTCTCTCTCTCTCTCTCTCTCTCTCTCTCTCTCTCTCTCTCTCTCTCTCTCTCCTCTCTGTCTGTCTGTTTGTCTGTCTGACTGTCTGTCTGTCTGTCTGTCTGTCTGACTCTGTGTCTGTGTCTGTGTGTACGCGTGTGTGTGCGTGCACGTGCGCACGAGCCGAACACATACGCACGCGCTCGAGCATATTGCAAATAAGCGTTTAACTAACTGATCAGTGGTGTTTTTTTTTTTAAAGAAATAAAAAGAAACTGCATTAAAAACAAATAGCTTGCAATCCCCCCCCCCCCCCCCCTTTTTTTTTTTTACTAGTGGTTTTGTGGGTGCGGTAGACAAGAGGTGGGGATGACTTACCATCAAAACACCTTGATTACTGTGAAGAAAAACGTGACGAATCCCAAACGTCACCTCTCGGCACCTACCTGTGTGTTTTATTGGACAGAAAACTGATCTGGCTGTACCGGTGACACTTCATTACATTTCTTTCACCTTTTGCTGTCTTTGTTTGTTGCTGGGGAAAACCACCGAGGGGCGGTGTCACTAATGTGTGATTGTGTGTGTGTGTGTGTGTGGTGTGTGTGTGTGTGTGTGTGTGTGTGTGTGTGTGTTGTGTGTGCCTCTGTCTGTCTGTCTGTCTCTGTGTCTGTACATGTGTGTGAGTGTGTGTGCCTCTGTGTGTGTGTTGGGGTGGGGGTGTGCGTGTGTGTTGTGGTGTGTGGTGTGTGTGTGTGTGTGTGTGTGTGTGTGTGTGTGTGTGTGTGTGTGTGTGTGTGTGTGTGTGTGTGTAATTTAATAGAGAGGGGAAAGGGATTTCTTATAACAGGTGTACATCTCTGTGTGTTTGACCCTGTGTGCTTGACTCTGTGTGTGTGTGTGAGAGAGAGAGAGAGTGTGTGTGTCAAAGTCAAAGTCAAGTCACTCAAAGTCAATTTTTTTATTTACAGATGGTACACCGAGTAAGCAAAACACTTGCTTTTTTTCATCAGGCTATCTACAAAAGAAAAGTATATAGTAGATGAAAAAAGAAAAATAATCAACAATAATGACGACGACAAGGGACTTGGGCCTATCTGAAGAGAATCTCCCAGAACTGAGTCCGTTGGAGGCGTGATGTTGCGGCCCTTTGTTCCTCAGGGAATTGATAGGCATAAGTCAAGTAAGTCAATTTTGCCAAGAGTATCAGTGATAGTCCATTTCGCCTTCAGGATAAACTCTGTATTTTAAAAATGATGCCCTTGCTGGTGGTTTCCCTGCTTCAGCTCCTCATTCTGTAGTATCTTCAGGGTTTCTGCACCTTTTTAGAATCTTGGGCCATATGCTTTGTTCTTTATTGATCTATTCTCTATTCTTTTATTTCGATGATAATGGAATGAGCAGTCTTGGTTTTTTTACACCCAGTCTCCGTGTGGATGCAGTTTTGTAAATTTTGTCATCCGTTCCCACCGGCACACAATGGCCTACTCTTCCGAAAAGCAGAATGGGTTTTAACGTGAAGGCAAGTTGTTCTGCGTGCATTCGCACACAGGACTTCGGTTTATAGTCTTATCTGAAGAGATGAGTGGGAGTGGAGTCGGCACTGATGCTAATTCCAGATGAAAAAATTCCTCTTGAACGAGATTCGAACATGGGTCAACGGATCACAAGCGCATCACTCTAACCACTAAGCTACCCTGTCCCGCCCCCTGTGTCACAAGACGCTTCAGATCTGTCGTGGATTTTGTTCAGTGGTGGAACCGATTTTATTTTTGTAAGAGAAGGAGGAGAGGGCTGGGAGTTCAGTTGACAGGTATGTCAGACTTGATAGATGGATGTGATAAGACAGACAGACAGACAGACAGACAGACAGGCGGTCTGTCACTGAAAACGCACGTCTTAAGCGTTCGAGGTGTCATGTTCAGCCCTACCATTCCTCAAGAATCTGTTACATCTGTCTCCAATGGACGGTTTGTGTACCTTCAATCTCACACTGATTCCCAGGTGGGATGGGTGAGTCAGTGCCTATTCTGAATGACCCCCAGGGTGTTAAGCTGGGAAAAGCAGAGCAATGTATTAACAACAAAATAAACGAACAGTTTGCATCTATTTGCGCAGGTGTGTGTGTACGTGTCTGTGTGTGTGTGTGTTTGTGTGTAGTGGTGTTTGTATGTAGTGTGTGTGTGTGTGTGCGTGTGAGTGTGTGTGTGTGTGTTTGTGTGTGTGTGTGCGCTGTGTGTGTGTGCTCGCTCGCGCGCGCGGCGTCGGTGTGTGCATGTGTGTTAGGTTGAGGGGAGGGAGAGCCGGGCGACGTTTTAATAATGATAGTCATCATGTTACTGATATCGTGATTCTATCCCGACTAAGTGCTTTGTGGACTTGGTGGACTCGAGGCAAAACAGCAATTCATTAGGACTATTGAATAAACCTGAAAAAAGGATTAAAAGCTTTTGAACACAAAGAAAAAGAGAACAAGAAAAAAGAAAACAAAAGATCTTGACAAACTTTGCTACTTTGGGATCAAGAGTATAGGTAGGCAGGGAAGGCGACAGGTAAAGCAACACCATCGCGTGCTGCTCTGCCTATTAAAGGCAAGGCTCTCGGGTGACAGCAGCGTTAGAAACAGGACAGCTCTCACCCAAAACAAAGTGAAGGTATCTCTCCAAACAAAACGCTCTGTCTCTGTCTCTGCCTGTCTCTGTCTCTCTGTCTCTGTCTGTCTCTCATCAGTGTTCACACACACACACCACACACACCCACACACCACACCAACAACAACACAAACACAACACACACACACAACACAAACACAACACACAACACACACACAACACAACAAACACAACACACACACACAACACAACACACACAACACAACACAACACACACACACAACACACACAAAACACAGCAACAAACCACAACACACACAACAAACACACACACACCCACACCCCACACACACACAACACACACACCACAAAAAACACACACACACATACACACACACACACACACACACACACACACACACACACACACACACCACAAGCACACACAGCACAGCACAGCACAGCACACAAGCACACACAGCACACACACAGCAACACAGCACAGCCACAGCACATAGGTTGCAACGAACTTATGCTGATTAGGCCGTGCACTTCATTACCGCTCGCCCGACCTTGTCCGGACTTTTAATTGATGAGGGGTCTCTTTCCAGGCGGGAAGCGTTCCGCGCCGCTGCCAACATATTCGGCAAACTTATCGCTTCATGTCGAGGGAAATGAGCCACGCCACGGTGTCAAGTTAGCCAAGGCCCCCACCCAAGAGAATTCTGCCCTCTCCCTTGTCGATTCCGTAATGTGGCACTTATGATAGCAAGAGAACTGAGAAGACGAAGTCTAAGGAGAAGTAGTAGTAGAGGCAGGCGTGGGTGTTATAAAGGAAGAAAGTCGAGGGAGAGAGAAAAGATGGGGGTTGGAGGGGGGGAGGATGGAAAATGACGCTGAGGGTTGGACGAGGGTTCTGAGTGCAGATGGTTGATTAAAGCGAGGGAGAAGGTTTTGGGGGAGGGGGAGCCTGCTCACGCATAATGATGACGGGGTGTGATGGGATATGGTTGTGCTGGAAGAACAATGGACAGTTATGGTGGAGGGAGAGAAAGATGGGCCATCAATGGCAATTAGGCAGGCAGGCCAGACTCTGGGCAGGGGGCTGCACAGGCTCTGGGAATCACGTTTCAACCATCACTTGTAGTCCCTCTCAGGCTGGAAACAGCGATATAGATAGGAGGGGGTGTATGATAAGGAAAGGGTGGGTGGACAGATTAATGCCTCTTTGATGGGGGAAAAGAACACGACTGCAGGACATGAGACGTGGTGAAAACTTGACAGCGAGATGACTGCAGAATAAGGGGAAATGATGATCATGATGATGATGATGTTGAGGAAGATGATAGGATGATGGTCAAACACACAGAGATGATACGCTCAGAAGTGATGGAAGGAGATACGTCCGAGAAGAAAGAACGGATTAAAAGAAAAAAAAAGAGAGAAGGGAGTAAAATGTAAAGAAAACACGGTTTCATAGGGGGATAACAGACGGTCTTCAAAGTTGTATAGCACTGCATAAGAGATGGACTGATAACTGATTAGAAAAGACAGAAAGGTAAACTCACAGGAAAAAAGGCAAGCAGCTAAGGGTATCTTTAAAAAGAAAGAAAAACGACTCTATGAATATAAAGAAGATTGCCAGAGTTCTCAAGATTCTGAAAAGAAAAAAGTATTTCTTAATTCGTATCTGCCACTCACAGGAATAGAGAGACAAGGCGCACTGTGTTTATTATCACTTTGAACTGATGTGCATGACTAAGATATTTTCAAAGTTAGAAGCTCAATTTTATCATCCGTATTGGAACATTGCCTACAAACAATTACATGGCTGTTTTGTTGACAAGTTATTCGCTGTGTGGCAGCTGCATAAAAAGTGCTGAGGGTGGAAGGAAGAACTCTATACAAGGTGTATTTCTGATGGCTTGTTGAAGACGTTTTCACAGTGGATTGCTGGATACCTTGTCCATAGTGGAAAAGCCTGTAATGATTGAACGTACACACACACACACCAAAACCACACACACACACACACACACACACACACACACACACACACACACACACACACACACACACACACACACACACATCCCTCTTGAAGCGAGAGTACAGATGTGGTTCGAAACCACACACATTATATAACAGAATAAAAAAAAATTATAAGAAATAAAAAAACTCTCTCTCTCTCTCTCTACTCTCATCTCTCTCTCTCTCTCTCCCATCCCTCATCTCCTCTCTCTCTCTCTCTCATCTCTCTCATCTCTTCTCTCTTTCTCTCTCACACACACACGCACACAAACACACACACACAAACACACACACACACACACACCACACACACACACACACACACACACACACACACACACACACACACACACACACACACATCCCTCTTGAAGCGAAAGTACATATATGTGTTCGAATCCTGTTTGAAGTATGACTTTTCCTGATCCACTATACCATGAATAGTGATCTGTTTGTTGTTTGCTTTGTTGTGTTTAGGGATGTTTCTTTTTGGTAAGGTTTATTGTTTGTGGGGGGGGGGGGTTCGGTGGCTGGATTTTCCTGTCTTGTTTTTCGTGGAGTTGTTTGGTTTGCTTGTTTTTTTTATTTTTTTTTGTTTGTTTCTGGTGTTTTGTTTGGTGATATTGATAATACATCAAGATCCTGTGTGGGATACACTTTAAGCACTCGTGGGAAATCCCTGAGCAAAAGAAATGGTTGTTGGCATCCCTGTTTATAAGTTTATAAGTGTCTGTACCTACCCTTGTTATGGAGCAGTGAGTAAATGAACAAACGAACAAACTGTTGATAGAGCACATAAAAATCTCAACAACTACAGCTCTATCATGGAGTTGGGTGAATATTGCATTTCTGTAGGAAATCGTGTGGAGACATGTGTTAATAAATGGCATGATGCCTAGCAATAAAAGATATAGGTAGGTATAGGTAGGTAGTTGGGTAGAAAGATAGGTAGATAGGTAGGTAGGTAGGTTGGTAGGTTGGCAGATAGGTACGTAGGTACGTATATACGTCGGTAGTAGTAGATAGGTAGGTAGCTTAGTCAGCTGATAAGATGGATGGATATTGTTATGATGGTTTGTATAATGTGAACGGTCGCGTGTGCGTGAATGATTCGAATGCGAATGCATTGGTTTGTTTGCTTTACAAAATTCAGCACTATAAACATTCCTTTTATTACCATTGTCATTCTTCTTAGCAATATTACTAGTATTATCGTCATTATCATTGTTATTGTCTTTGTCGTCGTCATTAGCATCAGCAGCAGCAGCAACAACAGCAGCATCGCATCATCATCATCATCATCATCATCATCATCATCATCATCATCATCATGGAGGCAGATGAACAGATATGAAGCTATGTTCGCACTGTTGCCCTGCCTCTGTCTCTTTCCATCTCTGCCAGTATATCACTGTCGATGTATCTCAAAACTTATTTTATTGTCTCTGTGTGTCTGTTTCTGTCTCTCTTAGTCTAGCACTATCTATGTATCTCTCTTTATCTTATTGTCTCTGTGTGTCTGTCTCTGTCTCTCTCTCAGTCTATCACTGTGTATTTATCTTTATCTTGTTGTCTCTGTGTGGCAGTCTCTGTCTCTCTCTCTCAGTCTATCACTGCCTATGTATCCCTTCTTATTGTTTATGTGTGTCTGTCTCTTTGTATAGTTGTCTCTTTTTCTCTCAGTCTATCTCCTTTATCTTACTGTCTCCTCCTTGTCTCTTGTCTCTGTCTGCCCTACCAGTCTCAGTCTGTCGTTTGTTGTCTGTCTCCGTCTCTCTCAGTCTCTCTCTCTCTCGCTCTGTCTCTCTCTTTCTCTGTCTCTGTCTGTCTGTCTGTCTCTCTCCCTTCTCTCTCCCTCTCTCTCCGCCCCCCCCCCCCCCCCCCCTCTTTCTCTGTCTGTCTGTCTGTCTGTGTCTTCTGTCTCATCTCTCTCTCTCCTCCTCCCTCCTCTCTCTCTCTCTCTCTCTCTCTCTCTCTCTCTCTCTCTCTCTCTCTCTCTCTCTCTCTCCTCTCTCTCTCTCTCTCTCTCTCTCTCTCTCCTCTCTCTTTCCTCTCTCATATTGCTGCCTCCTGGCTTTCGGCTTCGGCTTCGGCTTCGGCTTTGACTACGGCTTAAGGGATCACCAACAGCTGCTGTAACAAAGATCATCGGTAATAGAGCGAGCCTGTAAGAAGGATTGGTTACAAAGAATGTGTATTCTTCGCAGATAAAACTTGAATCATTATTCCTTTTTTCCATGAAATTGGAGAAGGATTGTCCGGGATCATATAAACTATCGTTTTCTTTCCCTCTCTTCTGTGCTGTTTCTATCTAACACACGTCAGAATCAGAAAGGTTTTCCATTTCACCACACGATTTGGAGCACTTCCACACACATTACCGTACGTGTCATGGCAGGCCCATTACTCGCGCTCCACGATTCCCATTTAATCTCGGCCCCATTTCCATAACTCCGCTCGTTTCGCAACGCGCGATCACCGCTTCATGTCCGCCATAACCGTCAATATCCGCGGCCGTTTTCTGCCAAAACAAAAACCCCAGAAGTAGGTGTATATCTGACAAGGCGGGTGTTTCCTTTCGCTGTGACTAATAAGCGAGACACTTCCCGCAGCCATCTTGTGTGTTGGCACCGCGCGTATTACCTCCATATTTTGTGCACTGATGTTGCTGCCTGCTGCCTTGCATACCTCTGTGTGTGTGTGTGTGTGTGTG
>CM060330.1:39721300-39723800 GCA_030674155.1 Stramonita haemastoma
TTTTGTGTGTGTGTGTCTGGTTGGTTTGACTGTGGTGGTTGGTTGATTGGATGGTTGGTCTGTGTGTGTGTGTGTGTGTGTGTGTGTGTGTGTGTGTGTGTGTGTGTGTGTGTTTTGGTTGGTTGGTTGGTTGGTTGTTTGGTTGCTCTCTCTCTGTCTCTGTCTCTCTCTTTGTCTCTGTCTGTCTATCTGTATCTCTCTCTCTCTCTCTGTCTTTGTCTCTGTCTGTCTGTCCCTGTCTCTCTCTGTGTTTGTGTGTGTCTGTCTCTGTCTGTGTCTGTCTGTCTGTCTATTTGTCTCTATCTCTGTTTCTCTCTTCTCTGTGTTGAAGGCTGAATTTGTTTTAAGAAGAAAATTAATGTCCATCGTGTTCTTCACCTGTTTACTGTCACTATCATTTATTGTCTGTCTATCTATCTGTCTCTCAACCTACCCCTCCCACCTACCTACCCCCTCCCTTATACTCCAAAGCCAATTACTCAGTGTTACTCAATTCACCAGAATCATTTCAGACCATATCCCCCGTGGGGATGCCGGGGACCTGTCAGTATAGATAGCATTCCCACCTACTGGAATTTCTGTACCAGAAATTTCCTCTTTTCCATCAATCTCTTTGTTTCTGCCTTGTTCCTCTTTCCCCCCTGTCACCGCCTTCTTGCTTGTGTTCTGCCCTCTTGGTCCATTATCCTGCCTTTGTTTCCAGAAAGATTTTTTTTTTATTAAATAACACTGCCCTCTTATGCCGAAGTCGGGTGCGCTGGGTCTGACGTGTCAGGCGCTTAACGGCAGCGTGACACATTTTCGCTGATATAACAGACAACAATAGTTGCTCTCTGAGCGTTCGACGACGAAAAAGTGTGGTGCTTCATATTTTTTGTTCGTATCTGTCCCATGTAAAGCACTAGAGGTGCTGAATAATGCATGAGCTAATAGTTTGAACTGTGCATTCGTTACAGGCAGACACTAAATCGGAAAGGTCGGTTCTTTTTTGAAAGTTGGCGTACACAAAATTTACACCGTGAAACATTTTAATCCATATAAAAAGAAGTTAAACAGTCTCAGAAAATCGTCAACTGATTACCCCTCACACCCTTTCCCTAAACAGTAACAGATAAAGGAATGAATCAATGAAAATTGAATCAATGAATAAATCAATGAATGAACGAACGAATCAATCAATCAATCAACCCAATCAATCAAACGATCAATCAATATTCGAACAAACATGTGATTTATTAACGCACAAACACCCACAATGGCGTGATCACAACAACACAACACAAGTTACAATAACAATAACAACAAGACAAAACAAACTCTTCACACACACCCTCCACCCCACCCCAAAAAAGAAGGAAAAAACGATATCATCAGACGCTGTGTGGACGGTGAACTGATACCTTTTAGGGTTTTCCAGCTCTGCAGCTGAGATAGAAACATTGCGGACACATGTCACAACCTGCGGGTCCAGGCCCTTTGGCTACACATAGCGGTTAGCTTCCGGGGTCAAGTAGTATCTTCTCATACAGCGGTAGTCAAAACAGCTTTGCTGGTTTTCGCAATTTTTTTTATAGTATGAAAAAAAGCACTGAGTACTTGTTTTGAGGGCTGAGGCCATAGATCAACAACAGGTAGGGTTGAGAAAGTGGAAAATGATCAACAAATGAGGATTGCTTGTGTTCCTACAGTGTTGACCCCACGCATGCATATTGTGGTGAGGCAGCCAGCAGACAAGGGACTGAGGAGGTATAGCGTTTGCTGAAAAAAAAAAGAAATCTACGAATTTTTTTTTGTATTGTCTTGAGTTTTCAGTCATGGGCTGGCTTTTCTGAAAAAACTGTTTTTATTTCTGTGGATGCCTTAGTACGTGCAATACGAATGCAAGTGTGATATATGAAAATAGAAGGAAAACTGCCAAAATGTAACTGTTTGTGTGTAACCCTTTATGTCTGTCCTACACCCCGAGTCAGACATGAGTCACGTAGGGGAAAAAGAAAGCTTTTCCACTGGCTCCCTTCTCACAACAGTATCAGTTACAAAACCAGCCAAGACAGTCAGGCCAGGTCCTCTATCGTTTGTCACTAGACACCGGAATTATCGTCTTTGTCGCACGCATGCGCATAAAGCTACACGCACGTGCGAAAACGGAAGAGGATGTAGCCGTGACGTGGGTGTGTGAAGGGTTTTGACCGTGTGCAAAACGGGAGAGGGTTCTGTGTTCAAATCTTAAGGGTGTGTGGAGGGGTTGTTGTTTTTTTTGCCCGTTCTCACCTAATATGTAGTAGTGAAGGATGGTATAGCTGACCGTAAAAAGTCACTATGTGGGTCCATGAAGTCGTGGGTTCGTTTCTCAGCAGCAGCGTTTAGTGAATTGAGGTGGAGATTTTATTTTTACGATCCCCAATGTCAACACAAAGTGCAGACTTGTCAGTGCAGTCCCTTAGTTTCCTTCGTGTGCACTATACACATGCAGATGATGGAATAATTCTGCACGGTAAAA
>CM060330.1:39743800-39753800 GCA_030674155.1 Stramonita haemastoma
GGCACGGGTTGGTCTGTCTGTTTCTCGAAAGGAACCAGCAAGAACGATGAAAACATGAGCACTGATAATGACAATGAAAAGGATGCTGGTGTTTATGACAACAACGAGAAAGACTTTCAAAAGTAATTAAAACCTGGAAACACTGCAGCCGAAACAAAATTAAACAGAGAAACAAAACAAACCCCCAGATACTCAAACCAAAGACAAAACCAAAAGCTCTCAGCTTCCGCAAAAGCTGATGAACTACTGTTCCAAAGAATAAAGAAAAAACCCAGAATCTCTTCCTCTCTCCTCATTCTGGCTGTTTACAGACTACCCGCTTCTCCCAACCTCTTCTCCCTTCACAAACTTTAATTTGCAAATTACAGGCCCAGAAATGGGATAATCACCAATGAAAGAAACAGAGATCAACATCAAGCGCCTGTAAAAGAAAGAATAAAAGGACTTAAACCAAAAATTAAAAAAAATTCCTAGAAAAAGGAAATAGAGACCCTGGAAATGACGATTGGTATTACAAAACGATGTCAAAGGGAAAGTTTTCCTTTTCACCCAGCAGTAATGACAGGGGCATATGTCGTTTTTGCGCGATTTCTTGTGGCAGTTTGGGTTCCTTTTTGTCTTTGGCAGACTGACTGATGAAGCCTGTTCGGAGGTACTAATGATGCTGTAATGAGATTGGTAGAAGTCTAATAGGTTTTTACTGTCTCAAGGGCAACTGTTGTTCCAGCTTCTCGTCTGCCTTTGTTCCCTGGGTTCGGGTTAGAGCACTGGTCGACACTTCCTAGTGGTGAGAAGAAGATTGCTTTTTTTTTTTTTTTTGGTTTAGGGTGTTTCTTTTTGCCGCTGTTTTAAAGACGATTTAAAAGCTATGTTTAAAAAAACAACTATGTTTTCATGGTGTTGAAGTACTATGAGTGAGTGAGTGTGTAGTGTGAGTGTGAGTGTGTGCAGGGGGGGGGGGAGGAGCAGGGGATGTGTGTGTGCATGTGTATGTGGGAGGAGGGAATGTGTGTAGTAGTAGTAGTAGTAGTAGTAGTTGTAGTAGTAGTAGTAGTAGTAGTAGTAGTAGTAGTAGTAGTAGTAGTAGTAGTAGTAGTAGTAGTAGTAGTAGTAGTAGTAGTAGTAGTATATACAATTTATATATATATATTTATGTATATATATTTATATATATGTATTTATATATATATTTATATTTATATATATAAGTCATTCGGCTGAGACTATAAACCGAGGCCCCGTGTGCGAACGCACGCAGAACATCTTGCACACACGTTAAAACACCGTTCCGCCTTTCGGCAGAGCAGGCCATCGTGTGCCGGTAGGAGTGGATGACATTTTTTTTTAAACCAGCATGCACACAGGTCGTGTTTAGACACCATCCCTGAGGAAAAAACCGGGGAGTTGGAGTCCTAAGGCGGCTCGGGGCTGTATATGGCAATGTTCTGGTGGCTCGTGCGACGGTACTGGAACCATTCGTATCGGTCATTGCCTTTCCAATGGATCATTCCAGTGGCATGGAGAGAGGAGTTCTGCTGCATGGGTAACAGCTTGCCCTCCATACTCACTTACCCAGGCTTTGCGCTCTAAAGACTAAAGTTCAACTCCATAGTCTTCCGAGACTGATGGGTGCCTACTACTACTATATACAACTATATATATAATGTATATACATATACAGAGAGAGAGAAAGAGTGAAACAGAGACAGACATACGGACAAACAGACAGATAGACAGAGAAAACATAAAATATTAACATAATTATTTGTGGTAGTTGAATAGCGACCAGAATCCTCGCCACGTTCTGGCCTGACGCGTGTGTGTATGCAAGCACACACACACACACACACACACACACACACACACACACACACACACACACACACACACACACACACACACACACACAAACACACACACATACACACACACACGCACACACACACACACACACACACACACACACACACACAACACACACACACACACACACACACACACCGTCAGCTCCTCACATAATTAGCATCTGAGCAATGATTGGCTGTGACAACCTCAAGGATGTAACGCGCATTCCCATTGGCAGAACTCATGACCATTTCCAGGCTCCCCTCTGAGCAGAGAAGTTGAGGAGGCTGCCATTCTGAAAGTGCCACCGATATAGGTGACCTGCCACGGGAAAATGAGTCAGAAAGACATGTGTAACGATGACATGCAAATGCACTGCTCCACACCCACGAGAAGAAAAAAGTGATGAGAACCACGATGAATTACAGAACATCATAATTATTCATAGGGGGACGGGATCGTTCAGTGGTCAGAGCACTATATATTGTAATTTGGTTTAAATGTGTATGTTGGTTTAATTAAAAAAAAATCAAAACAACATGTCAACAACAAGTGTAGTCTACCAAGTTCAACCTCAAAAACAAAAAAATTTAGAATGTTTACTTTTAATATTATACCTGAATCATGATTTTTAAAAAAAATTGACATCTTTATTTTGCACAGTTTTGGTAAGAGCAAAGAGAGCATCGAACACTTTTAGAATAAAGTAAAGTGGTATCGAATATTTACCCCCCATGCAATACCACTACATTTTTATATATCAAAAGACAGAGCTACCTGTGATGATGATGAGGAGGAGGACGACGACGACGACGACGACGACGACGACGACGAAGGTGATGATGATGGTGATAGCCGGTACCCTCGCTCACAAACATCATGAAAAGACAGAAAACAACGCTATCAATTTCAGCCTACAAAAACCCACCAGCGCCAGAGAGTAAAACAGTAAAAGTAAAAAAAACCCTAGCGCTGACGTTCGGCTCAAGTTGGGGTAGAGGGTGAGGAGGGTTTGAATGGTGTGTGAAGGGCCGAGGCAGCGTTATGGGGAGAGGGGTCCATTCCTTCCCGGCCCCTTGACATAAACTGGGGCTCCTGGCACAGGAGATGGAGCTGTGGGGTAAACCCTGCTGGCGTGTGCCAGGGCTCCCTGTATGAACCCCCTCTCTTTCAGGCAACACCTCTTGCTTTTTGTTTTTAGCCTGTATTTTCTCTCTCTCTCTGTTTTTCTCTGTCTGTCTCTATGTCTCTGTGTGTCTCTGTCTCTGTCTGTCTGTCTGTCTCTGTCTGTCTCGCTCTATCGCTCGCTCTGTCTGTGTCTCTCTGTCTGTTTCTGTCTGTCTGTCTCTGTCTCTCGCCAGTCTGTCTCTCTCTGTCTTTTTCTGTCTGTCTGTCTCTCTCGCTGTCTCTCTTTCTCTGTCTCTCTCTGTCTCTGTCTGTCTGTCTGTCTGACTGACTGTCTCTGTCTCTCTCTCTATCTGTCTGTCTCTGTTTGTCTGTCTGTCTCTCTGTCTCTGTCTCTCTCTCTGTCTCTCTCTGTTCTTTCCTTCTGTCCTTATTCTGTGTCCGTCTGTTTTCTTTGTTTTGTCTGTTTGTTTCTGTGTATCTGTGTCTTTAATTCTGTCTGTCTGTCTGTATTTTTATCTGTTTCTGTCCCGTCTGTCTGTGTCTTTTTCTGTTTCTGTCCCGTCTGTCTATGTCTTTATTTTTGTCCCCCCTCTCTCTCTCTCTCTCTCTCTCTCTCTCTCTCTCTCCCTCCTCTCTCTCTCCTCTCTCTCCTCTCTCTCTCTCTCTCTCTCTGTGTTTCGCAGCAGCAGCAGTAACAACATCATCATTATTGTCGTCATTATCATATGGTTATCCTCTCAACCACTTCTTTGGAGCTTTGATGTTGTTGTTGTTTTTGTTTCAGAGATTAGTAAAGGTCATTGATATCGATTCATTTAAAAATATGTCTGTCTGCCTCTCGTCACTGTTATGGCACTGTCATGTTTACTTACCACACTGTAGGGGGTTGCTGCGGAGATGATAATTCATAAAGCCAGTACCTGTCTCTCTATGTGTTTGTCTGTCTGTCTGCCCTCAGTCTGATTGTCTGTCTGTCAGTCTCTCTGTTTGTCCATCTGTCTATCATTGTGTCATAATACATCTACCTGCCTGTATCTATTCATCCGTTGATCTCATTGTCTGCCTATCAAATTACGTATTAAAAGTACACAATATACTGTATAAGAAAAGAAACAACTAAAGAATCTAGTATGGTACTCCTTTTTTCCGGTTTTTCCCTGAAAAAATAACAACTCAAACTTGTGTAAATAGCTTTTCCATTCCGTAGAATGATTGTGACTGTTTAATTAACCTATGGGGGGGGGGGAAGTTGTGTTCATATGTCTACCCTGAAATGTCAAGTTTGAATCGGCCCAGGCTGAAAATGTTGTCAAGTATTGGTGTAAGAAAAGTGCTCCGATCTACATGACAATGATGCTGTTGTGCTTTGAACATTGATGTTCTGTTGAGATTGTCACCCACTACAAGCTCGTAGCACAACTACGTTTTAACAGCAAAACGTATTAAATGGGGAGAAAATCTCTCCTGAAGACGGAGTATGGCTGGCTATATAGCGAGGTTGATTTTTTTTTAAAACCATTCCTACACGCAAGTTCCACCGGAAAGCGTTTACCTTTTAAATTAGTGTTTTTGCTTTGTTCTATGAACATAATAAAGGTAAAGGTGTTCCATAACCTCGTAAGGGAGCGAGGCATCAGAGACCTCAGCTTCTCTAGGGGGCCAGTATATTGAGAGAGGCGCCCATCTCCTTCCTCTCCTTCGCTGCTTTACCTTCCCTGACCCTAAACAGGGCAGGTACCCATTTACAGCTGGGTGGACTGGGGGACTGCACTGAAGCCAAGGCACGAACATCCAGATTTTAAAAAGCAAAGAAAGACCTTGGAACACGACTGATATAACACTATTGCTGTAAAATTCTTTGTCGTGGACAATCATTTGTAGCCGTGTGTGTGTTGTGTGTGTGTGTGTGTGTGTGTGTGTGTGTGTGTGTGTGTGTGTGTGTGTGTGTTGTGTGTGTGTGTGTGTGTGTGTGTGTGGTGTGTGTGTTGTGTGTGTAATTTTTCATTTATGTAATCACCACTTACATCAATGTTGACGAAATGTGTGCTTAACACAATGAGTACGCGAGTGAATATGCTGTTTCGTGTCTAACGGGATTACATTCTAATCATTAGCGGATGGACACAATCATAATCATTTTCCGAACAGTGAGAAAATATGATTACTCCGGCCAAAGCCGATGTGTAGCATAACAGTCTTTGGAAGTTACGATGAGGTAACTTCAACTAGATTCATGAATTACGGGGGGACGGGATAGCTTGGTGGTCAGAGTGATGCGCTCGTGATCTGCTGACCCGGGTTCAAATCTCTTTGAAGAGGATTTTTTTCCTCTGGAGTTATCATCAGTGCTGACTCCACTCCCCTCCTCCCCCCAAGTCGTTTGGATAAGACTACAAACCGAAGCCCTGTGTGCGAACGCATGCAGTACATCTTGCCCACAACGTTAAAACCCATTCCGTTTTTCGAAAGAGTAGGCCCTCGTGTGCCGGTGGGAACGGATGACAAAACTGACAAAACTGCATTCACATGGGGACTGGATGTAAAAAAGCACATGAACGCTTATTCCATTATCCTCAAAATGAAAGACTAAAGAAAGAATGAATTGTATTAGATAGATGGACATGAGGCAGCATGCTGGATAGAGCACTACGCTTGCCATCTGACAGCCTGAGTTCAAAGCCACCCCTGAAACCCCTGTCGCGGTTTTTTTTTTCCACTGGAGTTTTTTTTTTAAATTTTGGGCCCAAAACTTTCTCCCATCCATTTGACCATGAGTGGCTGGTATTTCGGATGAGACGGTAAACCAAGGTCCCTATGTTACACATCATTATTTAGCACACATAAAAGGACCCACGGCAACAAGAAGGTTGTCCCTGGCAAAATTCTGTAGAAAAAAGCCACTCTGATAGGGAAACAAATACAGTTGCAGACCAAAAAAAAAAAAAAAGGGTGCCGCTACTCTTATGGCGACGCGCTCTCCCTGGGAAGAGCAGCTTAAATTTCACCTAGAGAAATCTGCCGTGACTTAAAGTCGTAAACAAATAAATAAAATAAATAAACTAAAGATAGAATTTACAAATACCGCATGGATACATGTATCGTGTTTTAGACATCATCCATGAAGTCGGTATGTGTCTCTTAACGGTGGGTAAGTGGTCGCATACAAAAAAAAATATCTCATCACATAATTATGTAAACCTCGAAACCATACCCGAGACGCGAAACAAACGAATTGTATCAGAGACTAGGCTATGGTATTATTGCAATCTCATTCCAGGCAACTTTGCTGCAACGATCCGTTTATGTAAGTGTATTTCAGACTTTTTAATACCTGGTGAATGCTAGTATAAGCAGTGTACAGGCTGGTTGATATAGGTAATAATCACTATTAATGCTGTTATGCAGTCCATATATCTCTCTCCTTTTTTGTCTGTTTGTCTGTTTCTTTGTCTACCTGTCTGTCTGTCTGTCTGTCTGTCTGTCTGTCTGTCTGTCTGTCTACCCGACACTTTTTGCGTGTGTCTTTGTGTCTAGTTTGTCTTTGTATATGTTTCCTCTTTCTCAGTCGTCCTGGCTCTGTGTCTGTCTCTGTGTTTGTTTGTCTGTCTGTGTCTGTCTGTCTGTCTGTCTCTGTCTCTATGTCTCTCTCTCTCTGTCTCTCTGTCTCTCTGTCTCTGTCTCTCTCTCTCATCTTTATCTTAGTCTCAGTCTCAGTGCCAGTTGTTCCTGGCACCAAGTCATACAAGGAAGTTGTGCAAAACGGTAAATCATGTAAACAAAACAATTTCAGTCACAACAGATATGTCATGAGACAAAACTATTCTCTAGGGGACTGTGCTGAAGCCAAGGCACGCACACGGTCACCCATCAATCTGGTAACCCACACTGGGTGCTGCTTAAGTTTGACTAGGGGAAAGCCAGTGCTCTGACCACTGAGCTATTCCGTCCCCTTACAATAGATTTAATTATAACCAAGGTCAAGATGATGGACATATAACCCAGACAGTTTGTATGATAAACGTGACAGGCATATAACCAAGACGATCAAAATATAACCAGGATGATAAACCTGTAACCAAGAAGATCGATGTGTAACCAAGGTGATCGACATATAACCATGTCGATAGATAAATTTACCAAGACGATATACGTTATTAGTACTATATTAATGATAAAAATATTAATATTATTATTATTATTATTATTATTACAACGAAGACGATTGAACATATAACCATGACGACAGACATGTAACCAGCACGATAAAAAAAAGATAACCAAGATGATAAACATCACTATACTTTCTCTGTTTAGAGATAATAAAGTATTTTGAATTTGAATTTGAATATAACCAAGACAATTATAGACATAATTTATTTTAATAACCGATAGACAACAGACACAGGACTACGCAAGTAAAATTAAAATTAGTAAGAATGCTAGTACATAACTAGAAAAAAACTAACAAAGTCATAGCTACGTAACCAATCCACCAACCAGCTAACTAACTCACTGACTAACACACAAACTAGCTAGTTAGCTACCCAGCTTACTCCCTAGCTAGCCAACCAACCAACCAACCAGTTAACTGACTGACTGACACACAAACTAGCTAGTTAGCTACCTAGCTTACTCCCTAGCTAGCCAACCAACCAACCAACCAGCTAACTAAATGACTAACACACAAACTAGCTAATTAGTTACCTAGCTTACTCCCTAGCTAGCCAACCAACCAACCTACCAACCAACTAGTAAAACAACTTAGCAAATAGATAAGTAATATAAGCATATAAATTAATTCACACTACAAGCACCCCTCCCCCATCCCACTTACCCACTTACCCCCCACCTTGACACCAACTCACCCCCCCCCCCCCCCCCCACCACCCTTCACCCCCCCCCCCCCCCCCTATTTTACCAAACCTATTCCCCCTGCCCCCCAAATCACATTCCCCGCCAATGATAGCCATACCCCTCCTTGCTAAATCTACACCCGCATCCCCCACCCCCTCCCACCCCTAACCCCTACCCGCCTACCCCTCCTCCCCCTCCATAACTGTTTGGTTTTTGTGGGTGGTTGTTTTATTTTATTTTATTATTTGTCTTCCCCGGCTCCTACCAACCAAAAAAAAAAGGGGGGGGGGGGGAGAAAAAGATTTACTCGCTTTTGCTTAACACCACGGTCCAGATTAAGGTTTCAAAATCTCATTTACTTTATCAAAAACCTGCTGTATGCTAAATCTGGCAGAGGCTCCACAAGGGCCAATTATCTGTCCCGTATGGGGATAAATCTCGGGGCGAAGCTCGCGAAGAAATCGCTTTGGAATAAACTGGAGGTAATGAGGGAGAGGGTAGGGTTTCGGGCTGCACAAGGAGAGTCTGTGTCGTTTTGACAGAGGGAGGAAGAGTAACGGCCCTTTGCCCTGTGGTGGTGTTTTGGTGTGTGTGTGTGTGTATGTGTGTGGTGTGTGTGTGTGTGTGTGTGTGTGTGTGTGTGTGTGTGTGTGTGTGTGTGTGTGTGTATTCTCACCTGAAGAAAGACATGCGGGAGAAATTGGAAGAGAGAAGGGAGAGGGTGGGGGAGAGAGAAGGTGTGAGAGAGAGAGAGGGAGGGGGGGAGGGGAGAGAGAGAGACAGACAGACAGAGACAGAGAGAGATAGAAAAAGAGAGATGGAAAGAGAGAAACAGAGAGAGAGGGGGGGGGGTGTAAAGTTATGTGCACATTTGTACACCCATCTTCATGTGTGGGTGTTATTATACACACACACACATACACACACACACACACACATACACACACACCTAGTCTCTGACTCAAAGGTCAACTCACACACTCCACTATCCTATGCTGAAGGACTGGCCACAAATACAAAGCAACAGCAAAACAGGTCAAAAGAACTAAACAAAGGCAAGAACAAAGCCCCAAAGAATACAGCACCATCAAGATTCCTCCGAAAATTTGCTTGCCAGGCGTGGCTAAGCATTATTTATTATTTATTTATTTATTATTTTATTTATTCTTTTATATATTCTTTTATCGAGGATAATGGAATAAGCACTCGTGTGCTTTTTTTAAATATTTTTTACACCTAGTCCCAGTGTGTATGCAGTTTCGTTAATCTTGTCATCTGTTCCCACCGGCACACAATGGCAAACTCTTCCGAAAAGTAAAACATGATTTAATTAACGTGGGCGCAAGACGTTCTGCGTGCGTTTGCACAGAGGCCTTGGTTCATAGTCTCTTCCGAAGGACTTTTGGGAGAGTAGAGTCAGCACTGATGTTAACTCCAGGGGGAAAAAAATCCCTCAAACGGGAATGGAACCCGGGTCGTCAAATTGCGAGAGCTATGTTCTGACCACTAGGCTACCCTGTCCCTTGTGCATCCAGTAAATGAATGTATCATGCATTGGGAGACTGAGAACATAAGAACTTATCCAACATTCTGTCTGCTTTACACCAACAAAGCAACAACTGGAGCTTTTCTGCCTGTAACAGAGGTAGGCATCCGTCAGTTTCGGAAGACTATGGAGTTGCGCTCTAGGCTCTAGAGAACAAAGCCTGGGTAAGTCAGTATGGAGGGCAAGTTGTTACCCATGCAGCAGACCCCCCATCCCCACCCCCCTTCTCCACGTCGCTGCAGTGGTCAATTAGAAAGGCAATCGCTGATACGAATGGTTCCAGTGCCGTCGCAGGAGCCGCCAGAACGTTGCCATATACAGCCCTGAACCGCCCTGGGGACTCCACTTCCCCGATTTTTCCTCGGGGATGGTGTCTAAACACGACACCTGTGTGCAAGTTTTTTTTAATATTTTGTTGTTATTCGCTCCTACCGGCACACAAGCTTGTAACAAAGGAATGCTTTGAAATTCGAAAAAGAAGATACCTGCCATATTGTGTTGTATTGTATTGTATTGTATTGTATTGTATTGTATTGTATTGTATTGTATTGTATTGTATTGTATTGTATTGTATACGCCGAAAAGTAAATATAGATTTCTTTATGTAAAATACGCGCTGTCTTCTCC
>CM060330.1:39756300-39763800 GCA_030674155.1 Stramonita haemastoma
GACAAGTAGGTCTATCCTTGTCACAGTTTAGTGCACATAATTCATTTTTGTCTTTTGATTATGATTCGTATCAAAATTCCTGTCAGTACTGTAACCTAATTGCCCTTCAGGGGATGATTAAACTGACTTGACTTGAAAGGAGGAAAAAGTAGTTTGAATCGAGTAAATATCAAATTATCAAAGTGCTGGTGAGAAATCTTTTTTTTTTGGCTTGAAATAACTGCATGCTATTATTAGTACTGGCTACCCCATGTTTTGGAGACGGATATGAATCAGAAAAATCTGTCAGCTTATCAATGCGGTCCGTCGCCTCAGCATTTCTTCATCGTTAAGAATATGGGAGTTTAGCTTTTGATGATGATGTGTTTGACTTTACTTTCCAAAGTTGTTCCTGTTTCTTCTGCTCGGTGTTTTCCGTGACAGTTTTTGGCGGTGTTGCTGTACTGTCCCCACGCCCCTCATTCCGATCATCAAAGTCAGGCTTGCTCGGTTTTTTTTTTTATCTATCTTTAGGGTCACGAGTGTTGGAGGAAATCCTCAAAATTACCTGAAATAGTAGTCTGAACGCGCACACACACACAATCACGCTGACAGACACACAGACAGACACACAGACAGACACACGCACACACACACACACACACAAATCACTAAATGTGAATAGACGTTAAACTGAAGATATCACGCACGCACGCAACCACGCGTGCGCGCGCGCACGCACACACACACACACGCGCGCGCGCACGCACGCACACACACGCACGCACGCACGCACGCACGCACACACACACACACACACACTCACACACACACACACACTCACACACACACACACACACACACACACACACACACACACACACACACACACACACACACACACACACACACACACACACACAGAGTCCTTAGCATTTTCGAAACCATATTCCGTTTTCTACAAGTAGTAATCGTTATTGTAATCATACCGAAAAATCTAATAAAGATCACAAAAAGCGTAAGGACCCTTGACTTTTACACGGTGTTGAGTCTCATTTCAACCTACCGCCTGAGAAAACTGATACACCATTCAACTTAGAGAATACTTCGGTCCTGACTAAACTGTATTCCTCCCTTCCTCCTCCTTCCTCCTCCTCCTCTTTCTCCTTTAAAGTCCATTTCAGAACTGCATTATATTCATGGTTTATACAATCCCCCAGCCCCGAAAGGTCAATTTTGATATTATAGTAAATATCAAACATATCACGTATACTTTAATTGGCAAAGGAATCTACCATCCTCTTTAGTCCGTGTCAATCTTCCTGGCGATTCCTTTTATGTGGAAATGAATGGACAATTACTATTACCTCACTTTGCATTGTCAAGTCCCCAAGTTTTACCAAGAGTTATTATTTTTGTTAGTGCTTTTAATAAGTTTAGTGAGTTACGAAAGAGAAAAAAAAAACTGTGGAGAAACTTAGAACGAATGATTTAAAAGTAAAAAAGAAAAAAACAACAAGAAGTTGGTATCTAGAATCTTTTGTTTTGTGTTCGCTTCTAAATATCACAAGGTTTCTTGCATGAAGAAAAGTCCTTTATTAAACAAAAAAGGTAATAGTGATTCTAAGTCTCTACCTACCCGTTCGTGTTATGGTTTTGTTTTATTTGTTTCTGGATACAAAGACATGTCTTCTAAAGGAAATGTTTGGGGTTTGGTTTGGTTTGGTTTGGTTTGGTTTGGTTTGGTTTGGTTTAGTTTCTCAACTAGAACTCTGAGGTTCTTCACCAATGGTGAGATTTGGGTTTGGGACCGTTTACACATTGAGGTAGGTAGCTGCAGTCCGCATGGGAAAGATGCCGAAACATTCCGCCTGTGTGCATATGTGTGTGTGTGTGTGTGTGTGTGTGTGTGTGTGTGTGTGTGTGTGTGTGTGTGTGTGTGTGTGTGTGTGTGTGTGCGTGGTGCGGTGCGTGCGTGCGTGCGTTGTGTTGTGTGTTGTTTGTTGTTTTTTTGTTTTTGCTTTTGTTTTTTGTTTTGCGTTTCGTGTAGGCCTACATGGTATATTTAGGTGAAGTGGCCTGTTATGATAATCACTAAGTCAAGGAACAAACTACAGAACGTTCAGTCTTCTCCTTCTTCTCTCGTTCGCTTTATACTGTGAGATGTGTCTGGGAAAAATAATGGCATGTCCTTTCCAGCTCCTCTCGTGGGCCGTACAGCTTGGTCTGTAGGGTTATCTCCGTCGGCCACACTTTCTTCCTCAGGTCGCTGATTAGCGTACACCTTTGAAGGATGTGCTCCCCTGTCTGATTTTCTTTACCACAGACACACAGGGGAGAAGGAGCAAGTTTCAGCTTTGTGGACATATGGTGGTTTAGCCTGTTGTGCCCAGTGCGCAGTCTTGGAATTATGACTTGTTCTCTTTTGAGGTGGTTGGTAGTCATCCTTTCTACTCTAGGTGGGGCCTTAGATTTGATGATCGTCTTCTTTTCATGGAAGGTGAGGCTGCTTTTACACTGTTCTTTCAGTTCCCCCTGTTTGCAAGTTCATCAGCTTGTTCATTACCAGGTATGCCACAGTGGGCAGGAATCCATTGCAGCGCTTACACGTTTGTTTTGTGTAAGAGGCTGTAGTTCATTTAACAAATCACGATACTATGCAAAAAAAACCCTGCATGTTCGTATATATTTCTATCATGCAAAAATTACACGTTGAATTGAGGGTGATGATTTTATGACGAAACAATATACGTAATAAGATAAGATACGAAGTACAATCTAAAGAGCAAGATCAGAAATCTATCATCCTGAAGAACAATAGTCACATATCTGATCCGCCATTACGACTTTATCTCTTTGACTCCTACAGTTGCTTTCAAGCTATGTATCTATTTATGGCTTTTTTGATTAGACCGCATTTTGTAAACAGATACAGGAACAGATTTGTTTATTGTATTTATTGATTGCTGGTAATAGTCTGTAGACCTGAGCTTTCACTTACTCACACACACACGCACGCACTCACACATGAACGCACACACACACACACACGCGCGCGCACACGCACACACAAACACACACACGCACACATGCACGACACACACACACACACACGCGCCCACACGCACACACAAACACACACATACACACACGCACACAGGCACACACACACAGGCACACACACACACACAGATGTATATATATATTATATAATTATATATATATGTATATATATATTATATTATATATATATATTATATATATCGGTGGATCGGTGGTCTAGGTGGTCACGCGCCTTGCCTAGAAAGCAAAAAGTCTAGGTCGGAGTGTGGGGTTCGTACCCGTTTGGACCCAAAACTTTTTCCCCATCCATTAGACCCTGAGTGGTGGTCTGGGCGCTAGTCTTTCGGATGAGACGATAAACCGAGGTCCCGTGTGTTACACATCACTATTTAGCGCACGTAAAAGAACCCACGGCAACAAGGGGGTTGTCCCTGGCAAAATTCTGTAGAAAAAAGCCACTCTGATAGGGAAACAAATACACTTGCATGCAGGAAAAAGAAAAAAAATGGGTAGGCGCTGCACATGTGGCGACGCGCTCTCCCCGGGGAGGCAGCCCGAATTTCACGCAGGAAATCTGCTGTGACATAAAGTGGTACAAAATACAAAATACAAAATATAAATATATATGTATATGCATATATATATTAATATATATATATATATATATATATTATATATATATATATAATATATATATATATATATATATTACTCTCTCGCAATCCCAACTCCTCTGTTGAGGCCACGAATCTTTTGAACGCATTAAAAACTGTATTCAAACTTAACATACACAAACACAGAGAAACGAGGACTGTGGGAAAGAGGTTGGAAACTGGACTTATTAAGGATGGATGCTGACGAGGTTATGATGAGAGAAGTGGACGGAAGTTTTCGCGTTGGGCTTTTGAAGCTGTGTCCAGCGTGGATCTGTTGCTACAATCGGCCAATACCTCAGAGATAGCCATGCTTCCCCTGCCCCCTTTATATCTATGGCTTCAGAGACTTTGAGGCCTTGAACCGTTATCAGTGTATTCGGACAAGAGGGCCAAAGATGTTAGGAGGATGGGGTACGGGGGAGGGGGGGGGGGGTCATTAATCAGAATAGCCGAGGATTAGTTTTGAACATGGAAGTCAATGGAGGGTTTTGGGGGGTTGGTGGAAAGTGTACCATCGGTTTGAGTCGTTAGTATTTCTTTAGATGTTGAGGGTCTTATGTTTTGTCTGTCTGTTTGTGTAGTATCCGCGTGTGATGGTGGGTGTGGGCGTGTCTGTTGATGTATTTCACAACCTGTTGTTATATATTGGGGTGTTCTTCAGCTGTTGTGGTTGTTTAGGTTTGTTCATATGTTTTAGATTTTTGTTCCTTTTCTTCTGTTGGTCAGTGTATCGACTGTCTCTGTATCTGTGTGTCTGTCTTGTGTTTGTCTGTGTGTCTGTCTATCTATCTTTCTATCTATCTACCTATCTATCTCTCTGTCTATATGTATTTTATGTATGTATGTATGTATGTATGTATGTATGTATGTATGTATGTATGTATGTATGTTTGTATGTTTGTATGATTGTATGATTGTATGTATGATTGTATGTATGTATGTATATATGTATGATTGTATGTATGATTGTATGTACATTTGTACGTACGTATGTATGTGTTTAAGCATGTATCTATCTGTCTGCCTGTCTGTCTTCACCCTTACCTCTCCTGTAGTCTGGTCAACTATCGGGGCAAAACTTTAGAATTTGTAACCAGCTTCCTCCACTCTTCGCGGTTCTCAGTTTGAGATGAGACGATAGACCGAGATCCCGTGTACAATGCACATTCTGTACATGTAAAAGAACCCACGGCAACAAGAGAGCTATCCCTGCTGGCAACACTCGGTAGAAAAAGTCCCTATACAGGGAAACATATCAACATGCAAACAGAAAAAGAAAAGAAAAATAAAGGGTGACGCTGCTGTTGTGGCGATGCTCTTCCCCATGGAGGACAGTCCGAATTCCACGCAGAGAAATCTGCAGCGACTTCAAATGAAACAAATACAAATGATACAAAATAGACTTTTCACTGAAGCCAAGAACTCTTCAAACAGCCCGATGGCATTTTCAAGTCTGCGTTTCACTTCCTCGTCAGTAATGTGATCTGTGTACGAGATACCAAGAAATTTGTGGAGGCATCTTGTCTCCATTGTCTGCCTAACTCCACTGGCATTATCTGTGTGTGTGTGTGTGTGTGTGTGTGTGTGTGTGTGTGTGTGTGTGTGTGTGTGTGTGTGTGTGTGTGTGTGTGTGTGTGTGTGTAAATGTGTGTGTGTGTGTTTGAAAGTTGATTTGTGCCTTGTGTCATAAGTTTTACTGCTCAGACCTCAAGTCTTCATTTTACCTTTGGTTGGTTGGTTATTTGAGAAGCTGGCATCTTAAAGGAATTTTTTTCCCGTTCCTCGGCTTGAGCTCTGAAATAACCTTTCAGGCAGCCGCATTCGGATTTCGGGGATAGAGGCAGTTTATTACAAGATGGGGGATCCACATGAAGTATAAAGGATCTCTCTAAAACTGATTTATTTGTTAGATTAACTTTTTTTTAGATATCATACTTGTTTCTAAACTACAGAAAGCTTGTGTGTGTGTGTTCGTGTGTGTGTGTGTGTGTGTGTGTGTGTGTGTGTGTGTGTGTGTGTGTGTGTGTGTGTGTGTGTGTGTGTGTGTTGTGTGTGGGGGGGGGGGGGTGAGAAAGTAAAATTCAAAGTGAAAATTTTATTTCCAGATGGTACATTGAGTAAGCAATAAATTTGCTTTTTTTCATCAAGCCATCTATTTGGGAAAAAAACCCAACAAAACACCCAAACAAAAAACAGACAAACAAACAAAAAGAACAACAAGCAAACAAGCAAAATACAACAATAACAGAAAAAGACATCCAAAACATAATTATCAAGCTGCACATTGTTACAACAATTCATACCAATAAAATAACCTCAAAAGGAACTAAAGAAATGATGATTATAATCACCATAATCATAATAATAATTATATGAGAAGAAGAAGAACAAGAAGAACAAGAACAAGAAGAAGAAATAATAATGATTATTATATAAAAAAAAAAGATAATGCACTGTAAGGCTGCTGCCATAGTAAACCCGGCATTTTGAGGCCGTCAGTTTTGCCGGGCCGGGTGAAAATGCTGCCTGGCTGAATTACTCTGTGGCGTCACTGATAACGGCTGTGCGTGGCCATAGTAGAGCCGGCCCGGCCCGGTATTTTTAACCCGTCCTTTTGACGTTCGAGCGACACGTCCTTTTGCCGGGTTGACGGAAAGGAAAATAATCAAGAAAAACTTATTTATGGTGCTTCAAAAATTCTGACTCCACAAACTAGTAAATTGACCCTTCCCGATTACATTCCAGTGGTTTTGATAAAAATTTTGTGGGGAAATTTTACTTTTATGTCGAACTATTTTCTGTCGATTTCGCGTGGGGGTGGGGCGGAGTATCAGACGCGTCACTCGCAGTCTCGGGGTGACCTCATTGTCATAAAGCGAGTCAAACCTGGTTGACTATGGCCGCTTTGACGGATCCTTCTACCGTTAAAGAGACGGCCGTCAAAACAACGGGACGGCTGGGTTTACAATGGCCGCTACGGCTCACTCTTTCACGTAGGCTACACCACACACACACGCACACACGCACGCACGAACGTACGCACGTACCTATGCACGCACTCTGTGTGTGTGTGTGTGTGTGTGTGTTGTGTGTGTGTGTGTGTGTTGTGTGTGTTGTCTGTGTGTGGTGTGTGTGTGTGTGTGTGTGGTGTGTGTGTGTGTGTGTGTGTGTGTGTGTGTGTGTGTGTGTGTGTGTGTGTGTGTGTGTGTGTGTGTGTGGCATAAATGTATCGTGTTACATAAGAAAATCTTTGTAATCGTGCGCACGTGTGTGTTTGGGGGGGAGGGGGGCTGTTTGTGAGCGTGTGTGTGCGTGCGTGTGTGAGTGCGTGTGTGTATTTCAGTCTGTGTTTCAGTCTGTGTACGTACGTATGTGTGTGCACGCACGCATGCCGTGTGTGTGCATATATATATATATAATATATATATATATATATATATATATATATATATATATATATATTATATATATATATATATATATATATATATATATATATATATATATGAGCGTGCGCACGCGCACGTGTTTGTACATGCAAACAACAAACCGAACACACATCGCTAACAAAACATCACAAGGTCATAAACAGGCAGCCAAAGTAGCACTAAAGGCTATGAAGAGAGCGTATATTGAACGTGGGATCGTAAACTGTGCTGTTTTTACGATCTTTTTATGTGGGTAGGTTACCGCATGGTTGTCAGGTGGTTTTGCAATCATCTCTCTCTTTGGATGCTGCTGTGTTGGTGATGGTGATGGGTGTTAGTGCTTACAATTGGATGTGGGGTGATGTGGTGATGGT
>CM060330.1:39766300-39771300 GCA_030674155.1 Stramonita haemastoma
AACAACTCCACTTTGCTGCAATCCTTCGCTACCTGTTTTGGTGATTATATTTACGTCCCAGCGGAGATTTCCGATGGAGAGACATTGAGAAGGAGGCTTAGTGTGTAGATAATACAGTCGATCTGCTACCGCTTGCTCTCTCCCTGCTGACACAGGCTACAGGCACTCACACCACAGGCTGACAGGTTTCCGCCAGCGTCGTTGCTAAAGCTGGTGACACACGATCTGTGTCGACATCGCGACTCTCTTCTTCTTCTTCTTCTTCTTCTTCCCTTTCTCTACCGTCTTCAACATGGTGAAGATTCTGTAGACTTCAGGGTGTATGCTGGGTATGTTCGTGTTTCTTTAACCGCCGAACGCCGAGTGACATGAGTGACAGGATCTTTAATGTGCATATTTCATCTTCTGCATATGAAGGGAATTAGATCTAAGGAACTTGCAGGTCTGAACTGGAGGCTGACCTGGGAGATTGTAAAAAATCTCATCTTTGGTAAACCACGGAATTGTAGCCAAGGAAGGATGGCTGGCATTAGAATTGATACCACACTTAGTTTTGAAATGGTGGCTTTTTAATTAAAGACACGCGATTTAGTGCACACACACACACACACACACACACACACACACACACACACACACACCACACACACACACACACACACACAACACAACACACACACACACACACACACACACCACACACACACACACACACACACACAACACACACAACACACAGTACCACACACACACACACACACACACACACACACACACACACACACACACACACACACACACACACACACAGAGGATAGCTAAGTGGTCAGAGCGCTCGCTTTCTATTCCCCCAGTCCAGTTAAGCAGCATGGTTACCAGTTGCGCGCCTTGGCTTCAATACAGTTCCCCCGGTTCACCCAGCTGTAAATGGGTACCTGCCCTCTTGAGGGTCAGGGAATGTTAAGCAGCGAGGGAGAGGAGATGCGTGTCTCCCTCGCCCTTAGAGAAGCTGAGGTCTTTGACAACTCGTCCCCTAACGACCGCCTAGGTTATGAGACACCTTTACCTTTACCTTGTACACGAACATACACATACATATACACATACACCGCGCGCGCGCGCACGCGAACAATCCAGTGTAGTGCTGTGGAATTAGAAATTCAAAAGTTGTGGTTCATCGCCGTTGCTGTTCAAACTGCTACTAGGTTTTCTTCAGTTAAAAAAAAAAATTTGGAAGCAAACGGCAATTTTCGTATACATACATGTATACAATTATCGCTACACGGAACTGTAAACAACCCTATAGCCTGCAGCAATCAGATTCCCTGTCAAATCAAGACCGTGCCCATTCCCACCCTAATGTCTGAGTCACAGGTATGTGCTCCAAATGGCATTCACACCTCTGACTTTTCAGCAGGTAACCGAAAGGCATCGTATCTAGGGAAATGTCCAGGCTTTCATTTCGCTCACATTGTAAAAGGATGAGAGAGAGAGAGAGAGAGAGAGAGAGAGAGAGAGAGAGAGAGAGAGAGAGAGAGAGAGAGAGAGAGAGAGAGAGAGAGACTGGAGTGGGGGAGGGGCTTTTGTGTCCATCCCCAAACTTTCATCCCTGCACTGAAAATTGAAATGGATGTCAGCTGACCATCTGTTAGCACCATGGAGTTATAACTGGGGTGGGGGTGGGGGGAAGGTTGGGGGGAGTTTTAATATCAATCTATGGAGACGCGATCGCCGATTAGTGTCAATGAGAACCCTTAGGTATGGCGTAGGGGGCTAGACCATAGGTGTGAACTTGCCTAGACAAGGCGGGCGGCGCTGCAGGGGGGGGGGGGGGGGGCTTTTTTTTTGAGGGGTGTGACATTGTGTTGGTATTGTTACGTTGTTTATTATGAGCGGTTTAATTTTAGTCGTGTGACTGTAACTTGTCGAGTCCATCTTTGAAAAGTCAGTCACCCGTGCGTGAAAAAAGGGGGAAAAGTTGTTACCGTGGGAACAAATTGTCTTCTTAAAAGTCTAGAAAGTACTAGGAAGGAAGGTGGCAGGATGGTTAAGACGTTCGCCTGCCAACAAGTAAACCGTGAAGTTCTGGTTCGATTCCTTTTCTTCCCAGTTTGACGAAAAAAATCGAACTGAATGTCAAAGTCATTCGGATGAGGCTATAAACCGAGGCCCCGTGTGCGAACGCACACAGAACATCTTGCGCACACGTTAAAACCCCGTTCCGCCTTTTGGAAGAGCAGGCCATCGTGTGCCGATGGGAGTGGATGACAAAGTTATATATTAAAAAAAAACCAGTATGCACACAGGTGTCGTGTTTAGACACCATCCCTAAGGAAAAATCGGGGAGTAGGAGTCCCAGGGCGGTTCGGGGCTGTATATGGCAACGTTCTGGTGGCTCCTGCGATGGTACTGGAACCATTCGTATCGGTCATTGCCTTTCCAATGGACCATTCCAGTGGCGTGGAGAGGGGGGGGGGACCTGCTGCATGGGTAACAGTTTGCCCTCCATACTACCTTACCCAGGCTTTGTGCTCTAAAGACTACAGCACAACTCCATAGTCTTCCGAGACTGATAGGTACCTACTACTACTAGATAGTACTGCCCCTCTATCCCCTTTTTCTTTTTTTTTTTTTAAAGAATTAAAATTAGTGTGTCTGTTTGGTTGTTACTTTCAAAATACAGTGGTCTGTTCGATATCTTTGGTTTGTTTATTTTTTGTGTGGGTTTTTTGTTGTTGTTAAGATTGGATAGTGTTACGGGGATTTTTTTTTTTACAAATACTTTTGTTTCTGTTGTTTCTTTGTTTGTTAGTGTGGTTTTTGTTGTTGATGGAGGTTCAATGGGTTTTTTGTTGTTGATGGAGGTTCAATGGGTTTTTTTTGTTGTTTTGGGGAGGGGTTGTTTTGTTTTTGTCTTTCACACACACACACACACACACACACACACACACACACACACACACACACACACACACACACACACACACCACACACATGACAGAACGGAGAGCAACTGTATGACATATTATTCCGTGTACCATCCAGAAACAAACTTTGACTTTACATGACACACGTACACATACACCGCGCTTACCCCACTCCTCCACCCCCCCACCCCCGACTCTCCCACCCCCCACCCCTTTCGCACGCGTGCACGCACGCACACACACAACACTCACACACACACAGAGACAGACAGACAGACAGACAGACAGACAGACACACACACACACACACACACACACACACACACACACACACACACACACACACACACACACCATGATTCTAAAGTTAATACAATAGATACTGGCACCTAATATTCGACAGACGTCCCCGTCACAGTGCAAACGAACACACAAACAAACTAGCAAAAATATTACATCACTTTTTGTTTTGAGCCGTTTCTTGTAGCCATCATGTCCATTTTGACAACTTTTTCTCTTTATCACAATGCAGTTTGGTATGTTTCTTGAGAACGTTTCGTCACGGTTCAGTGATAAACAACAAGATTCGATTGGATTGAAGTGGTCACGGTTCAAGGAAAGTGGTTCTCACCTTACCTCTGTCTGAGGGAAGTATTGGGGTGTATATTTTGAATTGCCATGGTTTCACATAGGGCTTCAAGATAAGTGGAAAGTTGTTAATTATCATGATAGGCTTCAGTTCTTCTAGTGGAGGTATGCCATAGAGGTGGCGAGACAAGAGAGTACTGAATGGATCGCCATTGTGAGGGCAAAACTAAAGTGAAGCACACTTAGCCCAGTAACTCAGGCCTATCCAAGGTTAGGGGCTGTGAGATTAAAAGAAAACAACGAGAGGAGAGGACAAAACTGAAGCAAAGCTCTTTGTCTTGTAGCCTAAGTAGTATCTGACATTAGGGGCTGTGAGATTCAAAAAGCAACCAGAGGACATAGTTGAAATGAAGCATCTTAGCCTAGACCTTAGCCTAAGTTGTATCAGACCTTAGGGGCTGTGAGATTCAAAACGCCAACGAATTCCTTCTCACTCACTCACTCACTCAGGCGGGAATACCGAGAGTAGCAGGTTCCACTGTTCTTTGTGAAGACTGGCCTTAAGGCATATTACTGTTTTTGTTGTTGTTTGTATAGAATTTACGTTCCCGCTCCAAGGCTACACACTAGTATAGCAAGCGATATTGATACATTGTGATAAATGTGGCGACACTAAGTCTGTCTGTCCTAAGCTTGCATGGGCAAAAGACTGTTCCTTGAGACGACGGTCTTTCTCTAGATTCAAGCGTACAAGTTTTGGTTCGGTTTGGAGTGTATCATACTATAATCCCAGCGGAGCCATCCGATTTAAGAGTGACTGCACCACCATCGAACCATCGGACCATTTTCGTAGAATATCACGCCATCACTGGGTCCTGAACAAGGTGAAGGTCAGACACAGTCACGAACAGAAGACTGGTTTACCCTTATACGGCTAATATACGATATGCCCCTTGGCCCCTATAGCACAGCCAAGTGGCCTTTCACCTTCCTTTCAAAACCAGTGAAACCTGAATGTACGCTTGCCTGTCTGCCTGAGTAGGTGAGAGAGGAGAGAGAGAGAGAGAGAGAAGAGAGAGAGAGAGAGAGAGAGAGAGAGAGAGAGAAGCTGCTCTTGAGCTTCTTAAATAGGCCTTTACAGTAGTCCCTAAACCGCACACTTCCACTGGGACGATAATATAATCTACACTGAATGGACGATCCTTCTCTGTGTATGTGTGTTGTCACCTAGGTACAGACATGTACACACCTTTCAGGCCCCTTCCACACTTTCTTTTGTTTCAACATGAGGTGATTTCTTCACCTTTTCCTGTTCTTCTTCTTCCTTTCTTGTCTTGCTGTCCAGGGAAGGGAGTGTGTGTGAGAGAGTGAATGAGGATGTTCAACTTCTCTTGGACTGATTCATCAGTCAAGATCTTTCCATTGTTAAGGGCTATAACAAAGGCTCTGTCAGAAAATCTACACCATCATTGACAATGAACAGCA
>CM060330.1:39773800-39791300 GCA_030674155.1 Stramonita haemastoma
CATTTGTGTGTGTGTATTTGCATGTGTGTATATGTGTGTGCGTGCGTGTGTGTGTTGCACGGAAAAAAGGAAGAAAGATTTCTACATCAACCTGAATAAATACACAAGATACTTCTCGCAGAAAATGGGTAGCATTTCTGAAAAAACAAACAAACAATAACTCTTCTGAACAAGTCATAAACGTCTACAGACTTTTCAAAGTCATATTGACTGCTGTTCTATCTATCTCTTTAGATGAGATAGATAGATAGATAGATAGATAGATAGATAGATAGATAGATAGATAGATAGATAGATAGATAGATAGTAATAGATAGATAGATAGATAGATAGATAGATAGATAGATTGTTGGAAAGTAATCCTGATTTATTTTAGTTTTTCAACAAAGGTTGATATTTGTCTTTGAATGTTTTAGAAGTCAAGTTACATGATTTTTTTTGTGAGGGCAGGATAAAAAAAAGTTGTGTAAACTTAATCTTTTACCCTCAATAAAGATCATTTTGACTTGACTTGACTTGACTTGACTTGATAGATAGATAGATAGATAGATAGATAGATAGATAGATAGATAGATAGATAGATAGATAGATAGATAGATAGATAGATAGATAGATATAGATAGATAGATAGATAGATAGATCGATCGATCGATCGATCGATCGATCTATAGGTAGATAGATAGGTACATAGATAGTGACTGCTGCTATTCATCAAAAATGCAGCAGCATTCAGAGCTCAGCTCTTATGAACAAAAAAAGTAGCGACCTATGAAATTTCAAATACATCTGAAATACAAGGAAACATGCATATCACACAATTTTCTTTAAAGAGAATATTTTCAACAGCAGTCCACTGGCATAAACTGTGTCAGGAAAACATCTCATTTTATCGACATCATTTACAAAACAGATACAAATCTAGACTACTGTATTTGTTTACACACAGGGACACAGAACCCCCCCCCCACACACACACACACAAAACACACACACGCGCGCACGTACGCACGCACGCGCGCGCGCACGCACGCACGCACGCACGCACAAACACACAGAACATCTTACGTTAAAGCCCGTTCCGCTTTTCGGAAGAGTAGGCCATTGTGTGCCGTTAGGAATGGGTGACAAATTTGAAAAAACTGCATACACACAGGGACTGGATGTAAAAAAAAAAGAAAAAAAAACACATGAGTGCTTATTCCATTATCCTCGATAGAAAAGAATAAATAAATAAAAACAGACACACCCCACAGAGAGAGAGAGAGAGAGAGAGAGAGAGAGAGAGAGAGAGAGAGAGAGAGAGAGAGAGAGAGACAGAGACAGAGAGACAGAGACAGAGAGACAGAGGGAGAGACAGAGACAGAGACAGAAATCATGATGTAAATGTAGACAAGGCGGTGACGGATATCGTCAATTTGACATTGTCAACACTGATTTAATAATAACGCTTACTTTTATGATAACCACAGCTCATTGTCGTCATCGGAGTGCTGCTGACGAGCTGTTTATCCACAGAGGTCAATACTCAGCAATATTGATAGTATTGAACCAAGGTGGATGCGGGGCACCTGTCAGTATAAACAGCATCCCAAACTTCTGGAAATTCCAACCATTGAGCTTTGGCTCGTGCAGCACTGCGATGCTTGTGTGGAAAATTCTCTCTTGTTGCTTCAACCTTTTGACATTCCATAGCTTTATGCTTAATTGAACGATTGGTTGATTGATTCAATTGTTTTTGACATTTCATAGCTTTCTGTTTAATTATACGATTGGTTGATTGATTCACTTGGGGTTTTTTTGACAGAGGGCTGGATGAAAACAAGCCACCATTGTGCTTATTCTTTTCCCTCAATAAAAATGTTCATTCATCCATTCATTAATTCAACAGAATTATTCTATTTTTGGGGTGGCCCGAGGCGTTTAAGTGGGTCACCTTCTGACTTTCTGCCTTCTGTCCACAGTCCCGATATCAGAAATTCTGGAAGGGACTAGAATTTTACCTTAACGACAGCTGGAAATTCCGTGCAAGAAATTCCCTCTTTTCTGACCTTCTCCGTGTTTCTGCCTTGTTCCTTTCCTTCTTCCTGTCGCCTCCTTCTTGTCTGTTTTCTGCCTTCTTGGTCCATTCTCCTGTCTTTTTTCCAAAAGGGCTTAAAATATAAAAGTTCTCTCCCAGCTAGGCCTGACTTAACGGCAGCGCAACACATTTTTGCTCGTATGACAGACAATAGTTGCTGTCTGAGCGTTCGACGATGAAGAAGAAGAGGAGGAGGAAAGTCGCCTACTGAAGGACACAAAGCGATGTTAACCGATCAAACCCAAACGCTTCAACCAAACCAGAAAGGGCAGGCAATCAGTTATAATTATGAAAGATAAATGAGGTAAAGGTATCCCATAACCTATGTGGTCGTAGGAGAGTGAGGCATCAGAGACCTCAGCTTCTCTAGGGGCCAGCATTTTGAGGGCAGCGCCCATCTCCTCTCCTTCGCTGCTTTACCGTCCCTGACCCTAAAGAGGGAAGGTGCTGGGTGAACTGGGGGACTGTACTGAAGTCAAGGTGCGCAAAAGGCCACCCATCCACTTGGTAAAGACGTTCAATGCTGCTTAGCCTTAACCTTAGCTTGGGAAAAGGAGTGCATGAGCTGTCCCGTCCCCTAAAATGTTATCTGTAACTGTAACAAAAAAAAACAAAACCTCACACGAATGTTAACCATTTTGCTTTGATAAAAACAGTTTCTGAAAGGTCTGGTTTTGAAATGTTATAGTAAGGGACTCGAACGTTTTCAATGTGAAACATTGGGCATTTTTTGTGGCAAGCGCCTGGTGGTTAGAATGTGAACCTGCAGAGTTGATGGTACCTAGGGTTTGGCCAAGACTGTTCTGTGAGTGAACAGTACAAGGAGGGAGACAGAGAAGAGGCAGACAGAGAAAACGATGGGAAGAAAAACCACAGTGTGAGCAGACTCGGTTGGTGGAGGGGGCAGACTTGCACTCATCCCACCTGGGAATCACTGTGAGATCGAAATTGAACACTAAAGGAGAAGTCTGTGTGTATGACTGTTTTCAAGTACCTTGCCATGTAAGCAGCCATACTCAAACTTCAGAGGATTTTTTTTCTCCTTTGAAGGGGAGTACAGGTTGTTATGTTAAGAGCTTGTCATGGCTGAAGGCAGTCTCAACACAGCATTAAACAACATAACATTTTTAGTGGAGGCCTTGGCAATTTGCTGGCATCAATAACTGACGCGGCTTTTGGCCTGGGCTAACTTATAATTATTTGTTTTAAAAAAATTGTATTAGTTCAGAAACAAATAGCACCATACATGAAATGAATATAACAAGCAATGCTTATACGAGTACTCTAAACATCCTTATCATTATGTGCAAGAATGGGATACAGCTAAAACAAAAAAAACACTGTGTCAAATAAATGAACAAGAAAATAAGATAACTTGTCAGTAATTCAATATTGCACAGACTCAAATTTTGAAACGATTTCAAGCAATAATATTGGGTAATGCTTTGTTTAATTATGGGGTTTTTAAATTTTTGTTTTGTTATCTTTTGTTGTTGTCATAGGGTTTTTTTTTCTTCTATTTTATCTGTGTTTTTTTTTTCGTCAAACACTCAGAAAGCAACTATTGTTGTTTGTCAAATGAGCGAAAATGCGTTACGTTGCCGTTAAGCGCCTGACAAGTCAGGCCCAGCACATCCAACTTCACCGAGGGAGAGAATTGTAATCTTTTTAAGTCTCTCTGCAAAAAAAAAATGAGGCAAGAGAAAAGACGATGAAAGCGAACAAAACCACAAAACCAAACAAACAAAGAAAAAAAAAAGAACAAGAAAGTGACAGGAAGAAAATAAACAAGGTAGAAACAAAGAGAGAGACAGAAAAAAGGGAATTCCTCGCACAAAATTTCTACTTCTTGTTGTTGTGGTGAGATTAAAATCCCAGCGGAGATTTCTGATTTAGGGGCTGAGAATTTGCAGAAGGTGGGGATGCTATTCATACTGACAGGCCTCTGGCATCCCCACAGGAGAATATTGTGAAATAATTTCAAGTGTTATTGTCGGTTACAGAGTCGACTTTGTCTAATTTCCGAGGTAGATTTTTTTGGTGGTTTTGTTGGGGTTTTTCTTTTTCGCAGTCCCCCCCCCCACCTTATTCTCTTTGGTCATGTTTTGATTCCCTATTCTTCTCCTCTGTTTCTTTCTTTCTTTCTTTCTTTTTCTTGTTTATTTATTTTTCTTCGTTGCTGTTTGGTCTGGGTTTTTTTTTTTTGCATTTTAAATTTGAGATTTTTTTCTCGAGGAGATGACAGCCCTGAAGTGGCCCCTGTGGTCAACGGGGCTATTGTTTGGAGATATCTCTTCTGTCGGTCTTTATTATTATTATTATTATTTATTATTATTATTATTATTATTATTATTATTATTATTATCATCATCATCATCATCATCATATCATCATCATCATCATTATTGTTATTATTATATATTATATATTATTATTATTATTATTATTATTATTATTATTATTAAATTATTAGATCTACAATCTAGTTCTTGTGTGTTCCTTTGTTTTTCTGTTCTTTATTTTCTCGCTTTTTTTCCCCCTTAATGGCACAGGTTCAATTTTGTTCTCTTCATATTTTTCACACCACACCACACACACACCACACACACACACACACACACAACACACACACACACACACACACACACACACACACACACACACACAGCACGCACGCACGCACGACGCACGCACGCACGAACGCACACACACTGCATTTGCCCGTCCTGGGTTGACCCTTATAATGGTTGAACAGGGCGGTTGATACAAGGAAGGACAGAAGAGTTGGTTTTATACTCCATTTTAATTCGTATATATATAGTTGCACAGTTTTATTCTGAGATTGAAAATGTGACGAGGTGACAGCCCCGATATGGCCTGTGCGGTCGGCGGGGAAATAAATAACATGATTGGATTGGAGTGGATTCACCCTGGATTTTAACAATACGTCAAGGTTGTTATTTGGTGGGAGAGATACGGTTTAATTTACAATTGTATGCAGCAAACACGCACGCACGCACACACGCACGCACGCACGCACGTACGCACGCACGCACGCACACACACACACATATATATATAGAGAGAGAGAGAGACAGAGAGAGACACAGAGAGAGAGACAGAGAGAGAGAGAGATCTAGTTTAAAGATAAACACAAACACAAAAAACAACAACACACATATTTATACCAAAACAAAACAATCCAAAAAAAACCCCCCTTCACAACAAACAAACAAACAAACAAAAAACCTTCCTGACATTTTCATTAAAAGAACATGACAACCCAATTAAATCCATACATTCAGTTCCTCAAAAGACAACAACAATAAACAAAAACAACAAAAACAGCTTCCATACACCGGCAACAATAACAACAGCAACAACAAAAACCCTAAAAAACACACACACACACACACACACACACACACACACACACACACACACACACACACACACACACACACACACACACACACACACCGACCAAAAACAGAGCAATCAGCGACAATAAAACAAATACAGAGACGACACCAAACGTATAAGCTACACAACTTTTTTTTGCTGTGCTTTTACTGTTTAAAATTCGAGAAAAAAACAACAAAAACAGCTACAATTTAAAAAACAAAACCACCCCAAAACATAAAGACCCCGTAACAACTGAATTGTGGCGTTCTGCGCTATTGATATTTGGAGTTCCGGTTCAAATTCTTCGCTTTCTTTCTGTCTTTCTTTCCTACAAGCTATTGAAAGAAAGAAGGCAGGCAGGTCGTCGACTGAGACAGTCTTTTTTTTTTTTTTCTCATTCCGAACCTCTCAACTCATTAACTAAGTGCGCGATACCTCTACGCTATCGGGAATCCCCTTGCCTCTCTTGTGAACCAGCAACCGACCGTTCCGGATTTTTCTTCTTCTTCTTTTTTTTTTTTTTTTAAAGGGAGGGAGGGAGAGAGAGGTGGATGCAGAGAAATGAAGAGGGGGAGGCAAGAAACAGAGGTGGTGGAAGCGCGCAAGGAGAGTAACGTGTGTGTGTGTGTGTGTGTGTGTGTGTGTGTGTGTGAGAGAGAGAGAGAGAGAGAGAGAGAGAGAGAGAGAGAGAGAGAGAGAGAGAGAGAGAGAGAGAGAGAGAGAGAGAGAGAGAGAGAGAGAGAGTCGGGGAATGGGGGCAATCGATAATAAATCTTAAGAAATTAAATATAGCAGGTAAGTGGCAAGTAAATCAATACATGTACATCATGTGATACGTTTGGGGTGTGTGTGTAGCGTGTGTAGTGCATGTGTGTGTGTAGCGTGTGTGTGTGGTGTAGCGTGTGTGTGTGTGTGTGTGTGTGTGTGTGTGTGTGTGTGAACAGGGAGAGAGCGAGGAGACAGATAGATATCTGTTACGCCTACTTACATTTAAAGTCTAGACTTTTTGTACCGCATAGTCTTAGGATGAGTATCGTGTTGAATTCGTGTCGAACTTTTACTGCTCTTCTAAATAGTACAATCTTTTCTTCTTTTTTTTCTTAATTCCCATTCGTCTTGACCACATAGATCTACATCTGTGTGTGTGTGTGTGTGTGTGTGTGTGTGTGTGTGTGTGTGTGTGTGCGTGCGTGCACGCGCGCTTCTTCAGCATGCACATGCGCGCTCGCAGGCACACACCAATAGCAGTGATGGTAGCAACAACAACAACAATAACACAGATTCACACACACACACACGCACACGCACACACACACACCACACACACACACACACACACACACACACACACACACACACACACACACATACACACACACGTACGCACACACACACACACACACACACACACATACACACACACACATACAGAGTCTTATCTTGTGTACAAACTCGGTGCGTATCCCCCACACATCTGGGTTAGGCTAGGCCTAATAAGACCAAGAAATACACGAACACATCTATTACAGCAGACAGTACAATCCTCTGTAGACCTAGCCTAACCCCTGAAACTCTCCCCACCCCCCACATAACCCCCATACAACATAAACGACCCTGCTTAAACTATGACAGTCTCAATGAACAAAAGAAACAAGGAAAAGAAGAAGAAGAAGAAGAAGAAGAAGAAGAAGAAGAAGAAGAAGAAGAAGAAGACAACAGAAAGAGAAAAAAAAAGAGTTCGAGGCAGAAAGAAGAAGAAGAAGAAAAAAAAAAGAGAAAAAAAATTAAAAAGAAAGAAAAGCACAGACAAACAAACTAAACACAATCGAGTTCGTTGACATCGGTGGATCACAACCGCTTCAAACTTGACAATCATGACAATGATTGGAGCAGGATTTAAGAGCGAAGGGGGAGGAGGAGGAAGGAAGGAAGGAAGGAAGGGAGAGGAAGAGGAAAGAGAGAGAAAAAAAAAGAAAGAAAAATTAGATTTAAAATCCCCATACAACCAAAGTTTGAAGGCTATGTATGGCTAAGCTTCCCTAACCTGCACCACTCTCTCTCTCTAAAGGGAACGAAACAATACACTGCTGTATTTTCCACTCTTCATGACACAACTAACCAACCCTCCAACATCCCCCCCCCCTCCTCTCTCTCTTTCTTTCTTTCTTTCTTTCTCTCTCCATGAAGTGCAACCAAGGGTTTTCACGGCTCTTCATCCCCCCCCTCCCCACACACACACAAACCAAAACCTGCAGCCAACACTCTCAAAGCTTTACAGAACTGACATCTCTCCCTCATCCTTCTCCTCCTCCCCTCCCCCCAACCTCCTCCTCCTCTCCCACCCCCCTCCTCCCCCCCTACCACCACCATCATCACCACCACCACATCACTCCTCCCTCTTTCTGTCTATCGGGGCAACCATCATAAATTGATGGTTGATTTTGACAAGACAGGCTTCGCTCTCCTCTCTCTCTCACTCAGTTGTCTGTGTTTCTTCTCTGTCTCTCTCTTACTACTACTGTGTGTGCATCTCTCTCTCTCTCTCTCTCTCTCTCTCTCTCTCTCTCTCTCTCAGCTGATTGTGGAGAGGCGGCCGATGTATGGCAGTGGGCTGAAGGTAGGAGGGGCTTGCAGGGCCAGTGGTAAAGCGCCCGGCCTGTTCACGTCATAATTTGAAGCCGTCGTTTGACTCGCAGACACTGCCGCTGCCGCCGCCGCCGCTGTCGCTGTCGCCCCAACTACACTACAACTACTACTACCACCACCACAACCCTCCTCCTTGCGCCGCTCTCTCTCTCTCTCTCTATCTCTCGCTCACTCACTCCCTCACTCACTCAAGTCTCTCTCTTCTACTACAACTACAAACTATACGGCGCAAAGTGCAGCAGGGGGGGAAAAGATTGTGGAGAGACGACGACACAAACTAAAGCCTACGGCGCTAAGTGCAACGAGGGGGGGTTAGGCCTAGAAGAAAAAAGATTTTTTAGGGGGCTCGGCCCAGCCCTTCCTTCCCTTCTATCCCCCACCCCTCGGCTTTCCTTGAAGTTGGGAGTTGCTTGCTCCCCTACAGTGGGGGTCTGAACTCGCAACTCTCACGCCGCTGGCTCTCTCAGGCTAGGCTAGGCCTATCTCTTCTACAAGTCCAAAAGACAAAACAGTTGCCAAGCGGAGCGAGAGTCGTGAAGTGCGGGGGAGAATGGAAAGAGAGAAGAGATGTGCGATGGGATGTGCGATGGAACTGGTGTTCGTTCTCAATCTGGTGCTCTCTTCCTCGTGTCTGCAACTGCCACGACTTGGAGGACGATGAGGAGGAGGAGAACGATGATGAACGTTTCCCTGACCGCTCCTTTGGCTTGTGTGGACGTTTGCGACTGTGTGTGGTCATTTTCTTCTTCGTCTTCTTCTACAGTCGTGATTTGTTTGTTACCTTGATTTGTTGTTAATGGGTTTTTTTTGTTTGTTTTTATACCGCAAATCAAAGCAATAACTCATTTTCTACACAATATCAGTGAACTGGGGGTTTTTCTCACGGTGTACGGATTTTTTTCTGTCTTCATTTTATTTGCTGCTGGTTTTCTATAATTTGTTACCGCAGAAAGAGAGAAAGAGAAAGAGAGAGAGAAGAAAAAAAATCATAATTGCCTGACCACGTATTCATGTGAGAGACATGTATAAGAAATTCCGTGTTTTATTTCTTTATTGTTGTCAAAGTGTCACGATTTGTTCTGCAGCTGCGAGCACTTGAGGAGACTGAAGTAGCCGATTGCAGCAAGGCTGTCTTCGCAGTGTGGATTAATTGGTCTGTGTCAATAGGCAGCGGGTTACCGACAGTAAGGACCCCGGGGTGTGGAGCTTATCTTGTCATAACTGGTGTTAGGTGGGAGACAGAGGCAGAAGGACCAGGGTGTGTGCTGTCACCCGTGACTGCTGAGCCAGCCAGTGCGGGGTGTAGTGTAGTGTAGCCTAGTGGGTAGGCTAGAGAAGGCCAATCAGTGAAGCAGGGGTAGAGGTGGGGGTGGTGTTGACTAGAGCCTGATGCTGTAATGGTCAGTTGACAACACACCACTCATAGCATAGCATAACTGCCACACTCACTCCATCTACCCCGGGCTTTCTTTTCTCTCTCTCAGTTCTTTATCTGGACCCACGACAATCGCTTCACTTGTTCGCGCGCTTGCCCAAGTGTCTGCTCTGAGAGTGTGTCTTGTGGCTTGTGTCTCTGTGTGTGTGGGGGGTCGCCAACTTTTTTTTGTGTTCGTGGACATACATACGGCCATCATCTTTCAAAGTGTTCTGGAACTTCAACCCCCATCTACTACCGCTTTTGTGTGTTGCCGCTGCTGCTGCTGCTTCAGGATTTGTTTGGAAGGAGACTTCATATATAGGCCTACCTACCTACCTACCTACCTACTACCTACTTACCGACCATCCTCAACCAAGACTTGAAAGTCAAGACTCCGCAACTTTTTCTCTCAGTGTCTCTCTCTCTCAGATTCTAGTCTCCAGGCCGGGACCAATCAAAGAACGCCTTACAAGAGAATCCCAGAAGAGAGGAGGAAAAGTGAGGGAGAGAGAGAGAGGATTATGATAATCTGAGAAAAGAGGGGGGGACCTCGCATAACTGATATTCATAATTTAGAACATGCGTGGTAGGCTAGGGAGGGAGGGCGCACACGCCGCAACGGCGGATGATCGGCGGCGAGGTATTATTGGTTTGCCCTCGTGTCACTGAGCGCTCACACACCCGTCAGGCGCCGCGGTAGTGTGGTGTGGTGGGGGGTGCCCTAAGAGGTGTGTGTGTGTGTGTGTGAGTGTTGGTTGTGTGTGGGGAGCCTAACTCGAGTGTTGGGCTAGGCTAGCCTAGGCTACCCACCCTACTCAGCGGCTACTACTACTACTACTACTACTACAGCTGCTGGTCACCAGTAGTGTTTTGTCCCTATACCCCCTGTGTTGTTCGTGGGGTGTTTGGGTTCAAGGAATCTTTGAAAAGGACTTCCAGTTGTTTTTGAGTGTTGACGGTGCCATCGCAAACTTCAGTCTATCAGTGCTGTCTGTGTGTCCATAGGCCCTACAAGCCAGTCCAGCAGTCAAGTCAGTCAGTCAGTCAGTATGTCTCGGCGCAAACAGTCCAACCCTGCTCGTCACTTAGATGGAGAAAGTGACAATCGTAAGTTTTTAATTTTTTTGGTTTTTCTTGCGTGTATGTTTTTTTTGTTATTGTTATTGATTTGTTTTTTGGTTTTATTTTGTTTGTTTTTTTCGTTCAGTGTTTGTTTACTTTTTGTTGTGTGTGTTTTTGTTCGTTTGTTGTGGGGTTTTTTTAACCAGGGATTATTGTTTTGTCACCTGTTTTGTGTGTGACTTTTGTTTTGTTTTGTTTTTTCGTTCGAAAATGTAAGTTTTGACTTGATTGATTGATGATGATGATGATGATGATGATGATGATGATGATATGATGATGATGATGATGGAGGATGATGATTGATGATCATTGTTACCGATCTGGATCATGGTTGATTGATTGATCGATTGATTGATTTCTCACCGGCTGAGATTTTAGATGATTGATATTTGTTGTTGTCATTAGACATTACCGATATTGCCGGTATTTATCATCATCATTATTGTTGATTATAATTGTGATATAATGATAAATAATAATAATATTTTTTAAAAATTTTATTATAACTATAGTAATGAAAATAATAGTAATAATAACAATAAGATATAACAATAACGACAATAGTAGTAAGCTAATAAAAATAGCAATACATATTTTGATAGGTTGACTTTAAATATTGCATCACATTAAAAAAATAAATGTTCTATACAATTTTAAAATTCAAATACTCATTATGGTACCATTTTTTTATGTTCAATTGAAACTTTGAAATTTTGTTTTAAATTAATTTAAAGCACTTTTAATTTGATAGGCAGTTTACAAAGCTTTTTATCATTGCGTCATTATTGTACTAACTGATTGCAAATCTATAGGCCTACGGTTTTATTCTAACCAAGGAGTACTTTTTCAATTTAAAAAACAAAATTGTTTTTTACATTAAAAAAATGCAAAACTTTCATCATCGTGACCGGACAATACAACATTGTCATTACAATCTAGGTATGCTAATCTACGATGATACTGATTGAAATATGCTAATTTTAATTCATAAATCTGAAGCTTCAACTTTTAGTTCACTCTCAACGTTCACTTTCAACGGAGTTTAAAATAATAAAATAAAAAATGAAAAACAAAAAAAAAGGATAAAATAGAAATCGAAAGAAGACAGAAAAAGATAGCTTTGCAAGTAATAATTGTACAGACAGACAGACAGACAGACAGACAGACAGACAGACAGACAGACACACACACACACACACACACACACACACACACACACACACACACACACACACACACACACACACACCACACATTAATTAACACGAAGACCTCGGGGTATTATATACTCTTGAAAAGAAACCCTTGACACGAGCAGAAGAAAACTTTGCGACATTCCACGCCTGGACTCTCCCTCTCTGAGGGCTGTTGTGGATCCACACACCAGCTGAGAAGTGAATGAAACGATTGACTTGTTACATCTGGAGCCTAGCCAGACACCTGTCTGTCTCTAGCTCTCTGTCTGTCTCTCTCTGTGTCTGTCTTGACTTCGCTGTTCGCGGCGGGGGTGGGCAATTGTGGCACACACTATTGTTCCCTGTTCGTTTCCCTTCGACACAAAGCCTAGCAGGCCTAAGGCTAATTGATATGGTACGGGTCTCCCCTGGATAACCAACTAACCGTATTTGATCGGTGATGATCAGATATTATATTTTTTAATTTTTTGTTTTTGTAGTAATGAGTAGGATGTTGTATTGATACTAAGTTTTCGGATCGTCAAGTTCCAGCCATGTTTTTTGTTGTTGTTGTTGTTGTTGGTAAACGTGAAGTTTGGATTATCGTGGGAATTTTTCGGTGTGGTTTAAGTTGTAAGAATTACGGATCAATTTTGTTATAAAACGGGGCGTTTGTTTTTGATTTGGGAAAGAATTTTAAATTTGAGCCGTTATGTTTTGTTTTTTTCAGTTATCGATCGGTGATGATGAAGTAGTCATATTAATATTTTCTAATATGTAATGATAAATGTCAATGATAATAAATGATTTTTCTGTCTATCGCGTAATGTTGATCATAATCACATTTGTTGCATTTCACTTTTCAGTGGTAGAGAAATTATATGGTATTTGTATTGAAGACACGCTGAAAATAATGAAACCTTTTTAATAAAATACAGATTAATAAGTAGATAAAATAAATAGCTAAATAAATATATTGATCGGTATAAAATTAGAAAAAGTGAAAAACGAGTCATTGCCCTCTGACATGTATTTCTTTTACATGTTTTTTTTTTTTCAATCTTAGTATACAAGTTTACATCGAATTTTAATAAGTCTCATATCATTTCAGTCACATGTTGCTTTCGTGTTATTTATCAATATTCGAACAGCTTACTGAGATTTGATACTCCTTTAATTTAAGCATCACAGTAACATTTTTCCCAAAGTCTAGATTGAAAGAACAATAGAATAGTATATTTACATATTTGTCATCAGTGTCATACGTTTTAATTTCTATGCAGTCATGATTGCACGTCTTTTTTTCTTCTTTTTTTTTCTGCTATGTTGAAACAATGGAGAAACAGACAGATAATTTCCACGATAGCTGTAATGAATGACCACTGTCAAAGGGACCTGTAAACAAATGCGCTTTATGACGCAACGGTGCGTGATGTCAGTAGCACATTTCTCAGCCACTAAGCGATTAATTAATGACGATTAATTATTATGATGAAGTAAAACAATGCCTGACATAGTTCTGACCACAGCAAATTGTTATGATAGACACGCGCGGAGAATAGAAATAGGTATACGACAAAGCGATGACATACTGACATAGACCGCATTAACTTCAGTTCACAGTTCGTTTTTTTAATTTTGGGCTCGTACTCTGCATTGAATTGGTCACGTGTATGCATGCATGCTAATTATTGTATACATATGTATGTAAGCCAGGTTGCATCTCATTACGTATTGTCACTGTTGTGATGACCACAATAACCCCAATAATTTTTTTTGTTGTTTCTAGAATTTTTTTTTCTATCTAAAGGACTGACCACATGTTTTATATATTTTAGTCTGAGAACTGTGGTATCATGGCTATTTTTGTGATCGAATCGAATTCAGCGCTAAAATTAATCGAAAATCAGACTTTCTCAGATTGCGGAATATAAATTTATCTATGGATGGACTCGACCCTAACGTAAACTTAAGTGATCTGATTTGATTTTTCTTTTGGTGAGATTGAAGTGAATGAAGTTGTTGAACGCGAGAACTTTGTATTGGGATTGTTTTAAAATGTCATCCAGAGTTTACTTAGAAAACCATACTATAACTATAGACTAACACTCGTACACAGGTGAACGACAATGCCAGTTTTCCTTTTGTCCCCTACTTTTTTTTTAGGCAAGGATGATGATGGAGCTAATGATGATGATGATGATGATGATGATGATGATGACAGTAATAGTAATAAAGATAACAGTAATATAATGATGATGATGATGATGATGATGATGATGAATGACTGTGATGTAATTCATAAGGCGGGCAGTGACTGAATGACGCAGAACACACTGGTTCAAGCTATCTCTCTCTCTCTCTCCATACCTAGGCTGCCGTGACAAATGACAAGCCACTGTTCATGCTCTCTTGTATAGCCCCCCCCCCCCCCCCCCCCCCCTCCCACACACACACACACCTGTGCTGACTCCCACTGTCCCTCTGTCCGTCCGTCTGTCCGTCCATCGCCTCTCTCTCTCTCTCTCTCTCTCTCTCTCTCTCTCTCTCTCTCTCTCTCTCTCTCTCTCTCTCTCTCTCTCTCTCTCTCTCTCGTGTAAGGTCTATTGGTGATGGAATTGTTGCTCTTTTGTTTTTGTTTTTTTCTATTCACTGTGTGCTAGGGGATATTAGTGGTGTGTGTGTGTGTTGTGTGTGTGTGTGTGTGTGTGTGTGTGTGTGTGTGTGTGTGTGTGTGTGTGTGTGTGTGTGTCCCGCGGCATGGTAATATTGAAAGTACGGAGTTGTAGAGATCTTGTGTTGTTGTGTTGTTGTTGTTGTTGTGTATTATTATCATTTCTCTGTGCGCTTCCCACGGGGGTTAAGGGACGGTATTGGCAATTTAGTAAAATAAGTACTCTGGTGACTGTTGGAGGTAGATAGGTTTTGTGTGTGTGTGTGTGTGTGTTGTGTGTGTGTGTGTGTGTGTGTGTGTGTGTGTGTGTGTGTGTGTGTGTGTGGTGGGGGTGTGTGTGTGGTGTGTGTGTGTGGGGTGGGGGTGTGTGTGTGTGTGTGTGTGTGTGTGTTTGTGATGGGGCGTATCGTTTGAATTTCTATGCAGTTTTTCTTTTGTTGTTGTGAGGGTAGGCTGGTGGTGGTGGTGGTGGGGATGGTAGTGCTAGAGATTTTAGAACTGTAAGTTAATGCGCGCAGACTTATTCATGTATGTGTGTGTGTGTGTGTGAGAGAGAGAGAGAGTATAGGGGCTATTATATGTAATACAAACACCTACACGCACACTGGTGCTCCCCCCACCCACCCACACACACACACACACACACACACACACACCACACACACACAACACACACACACACACACACACACACACACACACACACACACACACACACACACACACACACACACACACACACACATACACACACCAAACTTCCAAACCCACCGCTCTCACAGCCAAAAGTCCTAACACATTTTAAACAAAACTTCTTTCCAAATCCACCCACAAATTATGTTTATCATGGCCTCAGGCAGATAGTAATAAAAACCCACCACCCACCAGCTGTCAAGCAAGATATATATATTTAACACAACAACAACAAAATCCACACCACCCAATAAACAATTGTTTAGTTCCAGAGTGGCGAATTGGGCAGCACCCTATGAAATACTATGCATAACTGTAATGTGCATTGTATTGTATTGTACTGTACTGTATTGCATTGTATTGTACTGTTTTGCATTGTATATATAATATAGCCTATGTTTAAGTCAGTATGTATACATAGCTAGTAGGCTTAAGTTAGCTGTAAACCTCCTGGCAGGGTTTTAAGCCGAAATGAAAAGAACACATGTTGTTCAAATTCTCCACAACCTCTGTTTCAACAATGAGGGAAAATGTTTAGTTAAGGGACAGTTTACGGGGGGGGGGGGGGGGGGGGGGGGTGGGGGGGGGGGGGGCGTGGGGGGGGGGGGGGCGGCGGTTAATAAGAAAGAGCACAATGAAGTGTGGAGGGGGGGGGGGGTTGAAGAAGAAGGTCACAGTACTTATGTGTGAAAAGTAAAGGGGGGGGGGAGGAGGAGAAGAGGGGGTAGGGTTGGGGGGGGGGGGATTTATAATCGGCTTTAGGGATTATTTTCATGAAAAATCGAGCAGCAATCATATTGTCATAACTGCGTCCTTCTGACACAAGTGGATCCCTTTTGGGTATTAATTTGTCAATTTTTGTCCCTTTTGTTGTTGTTGAGGATTTAAAAAAAAACACACTGATAAAACCTGGAGACTAGACAATTGAACAGTCTGCCAGGTCTTACCATTAAACAATACAGTCTGTATTCCTGTTCCACCCTACAGGCGGAAATCTCTCTGCTGGGATGATAATTTAATCACACCAACAGCAACCAATGCCCCCCCACCCCTTCTTACGGTTTGTGGTTCAGCCAACCGTATGAGATTTATTTAAATTCATTCATTGATTTATTGATTGATTGACAGATTGATTGATTTATTGATTTATTGACCTGGCTGTAGAAGAATGAGCAGTTGATTTGACGTCATGATTTATAACCCAGGAGTGAGACTCCCTAGTCTAATTATCAGTATTGTGAGTGATAACAATATGCTTGTCTTTGGCCAGGTAGGCCTTGATTGTCCCAGAGGGATTTGACAGGTTTAGTGTCTACTGTATGACAGGGGGCCGGTGGGTTATGCAGCCATGTACATGTCATATGTGACAGTAGTTCATGATCTCTTGCTCTCTAGTGTTATTTCATGGTCAACTCTACTTGAATTGACTTCTGTGTGTAAGCTTAAAATTTTGAATCGAGATTGTGTTTTTTAAAAATATTTTTGGTAGGCCTTACTCTATGTAAACAGCTGTTTTATATATTATATATATATATATATATATAATATATATATATATATATATATATATATATATATTGTGGTGGTGTATGTGGTGTGTGTGTTGTGTGGTTTATAATGCCCAAATCGGAAAAATCTCCACTTGAAAGTTATGATGATGATAACCTTTTTTGAAAGTTAATTCTTTTGGGCAGGGGCATGGTGGTTGAATTTTTTTTTAAATCCAGAAAGTGTCCAATTTTAAAGTCGCTGTAAAAGCGTGTGGTGTGGGTTAAAGATTAGGATCTTGGAGGTCAGATTATAGGGAGGTTAGGAAGTCTTAATCTTAATCCTCTGGGTATGTAAGTATACATAGAGATGAGAGATAAGATCAGTAGTTGATGATGGTCGTTAATCTCCAAGTTCATATCACCGAGTTTTGGGGGCGGTGGAATTTCAAGCATACCCAGCCTGTTGATAAAGTTCTGTTCTTTGTAGTTTCCTCCCGCCTCTCTGTGTGTGTGTGTGTGTGTGTGTGTTTCCGTGTCACCGCGTTTCCGTGTTTGTGCGTGTAATACACAAGTTATAAAAATAAATTTCCCCAACATTTCCTATTTACACACCCCACATTATATATAACACCCCAGTTTATAGCAGGCAGTAGTAATCTATATCTTTCCCCATCAAGTTTCCTTATACACCGTCATCAAACATTTCACTTTTTTTCCCCCTTCTTTTTATTGGCGGTAGCTAATTACGTTTATTGTGGCGTGGCGTGTATGACTATTAGCCGCGGAGTTTATGACAGCTTG
>CM060330.1:39796300-39816300 GCA_030674155.1 Stramonita haemastoma
TTGTGTGTGACTCTGTGCGTGTGTGTATGTGTGTGTGTCCGTGTGTGTGTGTGGTGTGTGTATATTTCTGTGTATGTGTGTGTGTGTCTATGTGTGTAAATACTAAGTGGTGTTTGTGTGTGTCTGTAACTCTGTGCATGTGTATATTTTTCTCTGTGTGTGTGTGTGTGTTGTGTGTGTGTGGTGTGTGTGCGTGTGTGGTGGGTCAGTTGTGGGAGCACACACACCTCGCCTCACTTGCACCAGACCTGTGATGCTGATAGCTTATGTCACCTGTACCTGGCAGGTAAAGCTTCTTACTAGTGCTATTTCCATCCGGTTTTACTTTGCCATGTTTCTTCTTGTCATGTAGCTTTTGTTTGGTTTTTGGTTTTTTTAATAGTTTTATTATTGTTCTTCTTCTTTTTTTTTTTTATTATGTTCATCATTTTGTTGTTTGGATTTGGTTTGTCATATGCTTTTTGTGATTTTAGTTTTATTCTTTTTTTGTTTTAAAGTTTACTTTTGTGTTCTTTAAATTTTTTAACTTCTTTGTTTGTTATTTTTATGACGTTTATAAAGTTTACTTTTTTTGTAAAAGATCTGCTCCTAAGTTTCCATTGTTGTTTTATATTTTGCTTTCACATTTTTTGGTCTTTTTTCAACTTCTTAAGTTATTCTGTTATTTTGTTATGTCTATAAAAGTTTACTTTTGTCTTGATATATTTTTTTAAAACTTCTTTTTGTTGTCATTTTTATGAACTTTTTAAAGTTTACCTTTTTTTTTTTTGCTTTGAGCATCTTTTGTTATCGTTTTAATTATCTTTTTCAAGTTTACTTTTTTCTTCTTTTTTTTTCTTCTTCTTCAAACTTCTTTCATCGTCGTCATAGTTGGTATTGTTGAGAATTTTGAATGTCACAACTTGTCAATGTGGAATGAATGCTTCTGTACCGTAATATTTAACTACTATTTGTATAGATTTTCTTGGTGCTAAAACTGTAATTAACCTTCGCTACTACGTCTGTATCAAGCAGTGTTGGCACTGGGCAATGGTTCTACAGTAATAGCGTGACACAGCCAGCCACTTTGGAGTGAAAACAAGGAGCTTTATTTTGATAATACTATTAATATTCTGGACGGATTTCTGCAGGTAGAAGACTGCAGTACATATATGTTATGTATTACCCGCCTTCTTCTTCACCATCTTCTACCTCTACAACTTCAGGTAGAATCATCCCCTTGTGTAGAGCATCTGTACAATTCAAGTTCAGCCTCCCAAGTGTATGTAGCCTATATATGTTGGGGGAAGGTTTTCTGCGGATTTTTAAAATATGCCGTGTGTGTGTTTGTGTGTAGTGTGTGTGTGTGTGTGTGTGTGTGTGTGTTGTGTGCTGTGTGTCTGTGTGTGTGTCTGTGTGTGTGTTGTGTGTGTGTGTTGTTGTGTTGTGTGTGTGTGTTTGTGTGTTTGTTTTGTGGTGTTTGTCTGTCTGTGTGTGTTGTGTGTGTGTGTTGTGTGTGTGTTGTTGTGGTGTTGTGTGTGTGTTGTGTGTGTGTGTGTTGTTGTTTTTGTGTGTGTTGGTTGTGTGTGTGTTGTGTGTAGTGTGTATGTGGAAGAGAGAGAGAGAGAGAGAGAGAGAGAGAGAGAGAGAGAGAGAGAGAGAGAGAGAGAGAGAGGAGAGTGTATGTGAAGACAGAGAGAGAGAGGTGGTGGGGGGGGAAAGGAAAGGGAAGGGAGGTAAGGCAAGCAGCTGCAGCTTTCCAGCCTATTGTATACTTCGTTCGCTCACTGTGTGAAGCCGCCCAGACATTTCAAACTTTCAAGTATCGATTTATTCCAATTTGATTTTTACCTTCCAGTTTTTTCCGCCTCTTTTTCTCCCTCCCCCTTCCAAGTCTCCACTTTGAAGCATTCTTAGTTTACCGACCCTTATTGTACCCCACCCCATCCCCACCCTCACCCTTATTCCAACTACCAGGAAGATTTTATATTAAAAAAAACACCAACCCAACTAAACTCACACACACAATACCAAACAAACAAACAAACAAAACTTGCCATTCTTAATAACAAAAGATCAAAACCCATCCAAAAGTCATCAGCGAAGTAACCAACCAATATAACCCTCTTACCCACACTTGTCCACTAGGCTAACACCCCCCCCCCCCCTCCTTCCCTCTCCCCATTTCTTCAATAGCTTTGCTTACAAAGTTACTAGTAGAACTTTGGTGGAACATAGTGGCTTCAAACACAAAAGGTAAACACTTTGGTGTAGGCTCTACTAGGTCAATAGAGCTACTACACTAGGCTAGGCTAGTAGTCCAGGGCTTCCAACTTGAAATGGGCGGCAGCAAACAATACAGCTCTAGGGGACTGGGCTCAAAGTTAGCCTAGTGTCCGAGAAGTAAAGAGTGGGCCTAAAGCCGAGGCAATTGGCTCATCAACTTGTCGAACGTTCGCTTCGCGGGGCTTGTTGTAGTGGGGTTTGCTCTCTTTTGGCTTGTCTTTTGAGTTAGTTTTAAAACTAGCCGGTGGCCGAGTGGTTTGGGCCGATTGGGGGCTGTTTGCCTTGGCTTGGGGTCACTGACTGGGAGGGGGAGGAGGGAGAGGAGAGGGATGAGGGGGAGGTTGGGTTTGTCGTTCTCCTCATACCTTTGCAGGCTTGCGTTGCTAATCGGCCAAAGCCCCGTCTGGTTTGGTTTTACAGGCTGGTTTGGGTGGGAAAGGGGGGAAGTTTTTTCCTGTGAGAAAAGTGATGCTAGGAGATGGGTAAGGTATGGGGTTTTTTGTGTGTGTGTTTTGTAATGTTTGTGTGTGTGTGTGTGTGTGTGTGTGTGTGTGTGTGTGTGTGTGTGTGTGTGTGTGTGTGTGTGTGTGTGTGTGTTCGCGCATAGATCATAACGGATATGTACACTGGCGCTGGCACGCACACACAATGACGTAATCAGGAAGAGGATTATGTTTGTGCAATGATTATCATCCCTTTATCATAGATTATTGTTGTTGCATGCTATAATAATAAAATAACAACAAACATAATAATAATAATAATATAATAAATAATAATAATAATATAATAATAATAATAATAATATAATTATTATTATTATTATTAATTTAGCACTCGTCGCAGCTACTGTTGATAACAAAGCAAACATTTACACCAAAACCAAATTAACTCTCTATAGCCTGTTCCATTATCCTCATATAAATAAATAAATGAATTAAATGAATAAATAAATTAAATGAAAAATATAGCTATCACTACATAGGTCTGGTTTGAAGAACGGTACAACACAATCGTAAGACTAAATGTAGTCCTACTGCGGAAATCTAGAAAAAGAAAGTAAAAAAAAAAAATCTTCATTGTTTTAACTGAGCACACCATAGGCTACAAGCTTGTTGTTGCTAGGATTCCCAAATGCTGTTGTTTTCGATGGTTATTCTTGATTCACAATAAATCGAAATCTATTTAAACCAAAAAGAAAATCCACGTATTGAATATAAATAGCTCTGGTTTTCAACAGACAACTTCAAAACGGAGTAATAATCTAATATGAAGCAACAGGAAAATCAACCCCCCAAAAACTGAACAAAAAAACCACACACACATACATACATACATACATACATACCTACACACCACGGGCCAGACAAAACAACTGTAGCCCCCAAAGGACAGAGCGGAAGTGGCAGAAATGACATGCGCAGACATGTAAGTGTTACCGAAAGATCCTACCAAGGGAATCAACTCTCTGCAAAACTGTTTAAAATGTCGGGCGAATTTTGTCTCGGAAATAAATATGTGTGGTGTGTGTGTGTTTTGTGTGTTGTGTGTTGGTGGTGTGTGTGTGTGTTGTGTGTGTGTTTGTGGAGGAGAGAGAGAGAGGGAGGGGGGAGAGAGAGAGAGAGAGAGAGAGAGAGAGAGAGAGAGAGAGGGAGGGAGGAGGAGGAGAGAGAGAGAGAGGTATGAGCATCTTAGCATCTTAGACCGCCATTTTTCTTTCTTTCTTTTTGTTAGATATTGTTTCCCATTACTAAGAGACGGGATAGCTCAGTGGTCAGAGCGCTCGCTTTCCCCCCGGCCAATGTTAAGCAGCTTCGAGAGCGTGGTTACCAATTGGATGGGTGACCGTTTGCGCGCCTTGGCTTCAGTATAGTTCCCCCAGTTCCCCCAGCTGTAAATGGGTACCTGCCCTCTTTAGAGTCAGGGAAGGTAAAGCAGCGAGGGAGAGGAGATGGGCTCCGCCCTCAACATGCTGGCCCCTAGAGAAGCTGAGGTCTCTGAAGCCTGGCTCCCCTACGACCACAAAGGTTATGGGACACCTTTACTTTTACACATGTATATGATCTGCATAATTAAATTTATTCATCCTCTTCTCTCTCATCCCCCTCTCTCTCTCTCTGATCCCCTCTCTCTCATTCCCTTCTCTCACTCTCCTCTCTCTCTCTCTCTCTCTCTCTCCTCCTCTCTCTCTCTCTCCCCCATCTCTTCTCTCTCTCACTCTCCTTTCTCTCTCTCTCTCGTCTCTCCCCCAATCGTCTCTATCTTTCTTCTCTATCTCCCCATTCTCTGTCTCTCTCTTCATCTCCGTTTCTCTCTCTTTGTGTGTTCCACAATCTCAAATCTTTTATTTATTCCTTTTCTTTGTCGTCTTCTGTCCTTCTTTTGCACTCTCTCCTTCTAGTTGCCCCTCTCCCCTCCTTCCCCCCCTCACCCCCCCCCCCCCCCCCCCTTCTTCTCCCGGCCGCCTCCCGATCTTTCTTTTGGCATTCTCTCTCTTTTTCATCAGGCATTTTTGAATGTGTTTGGGGGGTGTAGTGAACTTTTAGTTTTGACAAACGATCTTTTCAGGCTTGTTTGTTACTGCGTGTTTTTTGTTTTCTTCTTCTTCGCGCTGTTTATAAATATTTTTTCTGCATCTCTCTCTCTCTCTCTCTCTCTCTCTCTCTCTCTCTCTCTCTCTCTCTCTCTCTCTCTCTCTCTCTCTCTCTTCTCTCTCTCAATCTTAAGAGGTGTGTGTTTCTGTCTGTCTGTCTGTGTCTGTGTGTGGCTGTGTGCTCGCGCGCACTTAAACTCTTTTCTTTCAATCCTTATTTTCTCATCATTACACTCACCCTCATCCCCTTACCACCCACCACCACCCTTACCCCCTTCCCTAACCCTCCCACCCTCCACCACCACAATTTTTTCCTCATCCCTACCGCAGTTCTGTGAATTTTGTGGTTTGTTTTGTTTGTGCTTGTTTTAATGATAATAAAACAAACCAAAAAACCCCCAGAAGTCTTTTTTTTTTTTTTCATCTCTGTTCTCTTTTCCTCCTCCCAAACTTTCAACCCCGCCCCCTCCTTCCTTCCTCCACTCTCCCCCTCTTCTCCCCCTCTCCCCCCTCCTGCTCCCTTCCTCTCCCTTCCACACCCAGCTCTCTCCTGAGGCAGTGAAAGACGACAAGCAAATTTACACGGACCGTTTAGGAAACGATTTTTGTACCCGTTCTGGTTTTAGAGCTAAGTGTCCTGCAAACTGCAAACTTCTCTCTCTCTCTCTCTCTCTCTCTCTCTCTCTTCTCTCTCTCTCTCTCTCTCTCTCCTCTCTCTCTCTCTCTCTCCTCTCTCTCTCTCTCTGTGCACATAACAGCAGCAGTGGCGGGAAAGAAAGCGAGCATCGGGAGTCAATAATGACGCCTCTGGCTTGAGAGAGAGAGAGAGAGAGAGAGAGAGAGAGAGAGAGAGAGAGAGAGAGAGAGAGAGAGAGAGAGAGAGAGAGAGAGAGAGAGAGAGTTGGTATTCTACATTCTACTGTTGATCTGACCTGTCCATTTTTTTCCCTCCGAATGAAGAAAAGTAATCTTAGATTGCAAAAAAATGAAGGGAAAAAAAGGACATACACGCACACTCGCATGCGTACGCTCTTATGCTGAACTCAAGTACCAAATTGGCTGGATGTCCAGATTTTCGCCTAGTTCATAACAAATTTAACAGAGCAGTTCGCGTTTGTAAATTAAAGTAAGATGTATAAATATCTCAAAGACTCTTCTTTTCTTACTGTCATATTGGTCCTTTTTTTCTTCTTTTTTTCTTTTTGAAGCATTGGATATTTACCAAGATGGACAAAAGATAATATTGGCAGGCAACAGATTTTCCAAAACAATTTTTCACTTGTTGACAAAGTTATGTAATTATAAAGTAAAACACGATGGTCCTTTCATTGGTTTAGGTTTTTTCTGTTTTGTTTTGTTTTGTTCACTGTGTTGAATGTTTTCTAAATCATCAGTTGTTTTTTGTTGTTTTTTGTTGTTGTTGTTGTTGTTTTGGGGGGTTTCATTGTTTTTGTTTTGCTTTGTTGGGTTTTTTGTGGGGTTTTTTGTTATTTAGTTTTTTTGAGGGTTTTTTTTTTTTTGTTTTTTTTTTTTGGGGGGGGGGGGGGGGGGGGGGGGGAGAAGTAGGAATCATTGCCCTCTCTTTCCAATTGTAATGGCCATTTTTGTATATTTAAAAAAATCGTACAATCAAGTGAAAAGTGGACATATGTATATAGATCTACATTGTCTCTTAACATTAAATAGATTGATAAATATCAACTGAAAAAATTGAAAAAGAAATTTTATATTTGATTCACCATGAACAAAAATGAATATTCTTCACCACCATTCCTAAAGAAATCTTTTTTCCGTTTTGAAATGAGTAACTTTTTCTTTGTAGTATAGATCTAGATCTAGTCCTTACAATTTGTAAATAAATTCCAGTTTTGCTATCACTTTTTGCATGTTCGACCAACAAGAAATGGATTGGTGGTCTAGATGTAACGCGCCTACCTAGAAGCGAAAAGTCCGGGTCGGAAGTGTGCGGTGGTTCGAATCCTGTTTGCACCCGAAACTTTCCCCCCATCCATTTTGACCATCAGTGGTGGTCTAGGTGCTAGTCTTTCGAATGAGACGATAAACCGAGGCCCTGTGTGTTTACACATGATTATTTAGCGCACGTAAAAGAACCCAGAGCAACAAGAGGGTTGTCCCTGGTAAAATTATGTAGAAAAAGCCACTGATACGGAAACAAAATACAGTTGATGACAGGAAAAAAAATAATGGGTGGCGCTGCGCTCTCGCCGGGAAGAACAGCCCAAATTTCAGGCAGAGAAATCTGCTGTGACATAAAGTGGTATCCATTTTTTTTTGTAATAAAAACAGGCCTTCATCTTTGTGGAGTTGATCCCCTTGTCTTATGCTAAAGCTCCTTTCCTGTTTCGCTGGATTCGTCCTTGGTTTTGTGTTCAAAAGATTCTGAATTATATCTGGTAGATGTTTGTCAGTGTAGGGTTTTTTTTTCTCTCCAAAAGTTGTTTTACATATTATGATAACTATGGCAGGTTCCTGAAATTATTCCTCACTCTGTTGTCCAAACGGGGATTTTTATCATTTCACTGTGATTGTGTATTGAGTTCCAAGTTCCTGTCCATTGTGTCTTACTTCTTTTTTGTTTTAGTTGAGTAATATCTAATTTTGTTGATTTATTAAATAATAATGATGATGATAATGATAATAATAATAATGACGATAATAATCATCATCATAATAATAATATCATCATCAATGATAATAATAACAACAAGAGGAACAACAAGGACCCCATTATTGCATTAAGAAGGAAAAGAAGAGGAAGAGGAGAAAGAAAAAGAAGAAGGAGGAGGAGGAGCAGGGAAAAAAAGAACAACAACAACATGAGGAACATTAATAACATCTGATCAAGCCCGATTGTTTTGCCAACCAAAAGAGTGTCAAAAACAATAACCTGATACCGATGATATCACTTATAATAAGGATAATCTTCTTCTTCTTCTTCTTTCTTCTTCTCCTTCTTCTTCTTCTTCTTCTTCTTCTTCTTCTTCTTCTTCTTATCATTAACGGAATTAGACTTAAAATATTTGTAATTGAAAAGATGCTTTAAATTAAACAACAAAAGATCTCAGTGTGATTTTTTTGGTCACATACTCTTTCACTTTGTTCATATCTAAAAGTTTCCTGGTTCGTTCGTATTTATAACTCAAGTTTAAATTTTTTTTTATACATATTATATATTTTAAAAAAAACATACCTCACACACACACACACACACACACCACACACACACACACACACACACACACACACACACACTTGTAACAGATATATCTTCACATTATTTAACTCAACAACTCCTCGAATTCATTACATCTCTTTGTTAAAAACAGAAAAGAAAAAAAAATGCAAACACTGTACGTACCATTTTCGTTGTCTCGAAAGCTCAAACCACAAGAGAACCGAACACACAATCGACAAAACCCTTGGCAAACGAAAAGAGAGACAGAGAGACGATAGAGAGAGGGAAGGAGAGATGGGAAGGAGGGGGGGGGGGATGAACCATTACGACTCGAGCCGAGTTAACGGTCTTGTCGCTTCACGGGTCATTGAGTCGGGCGGGAGGTCAGGTCAATTGTGCCGGGGTCAGTCAAGCGTGGCCGACTGACAACACAGCACGTGCAACGCGTGCTAACTCCCCTTTCCCCCTCCCTCCAGTCCACGCTCTGTGTGTGTGTGTGTGTGTGTGTGTGTGTGTGTGTGTGTGTGTGGTGTGTTGTGAGAGAGAGAGAGAGACAGAGACAGAGACAGAGACGGGACAGAGAGAAAGAGAGAGACATGGAGTGATGTGTGCGTGCGTGTATGTGTGTGTGTGTGTGTTTGACAGGGAGTAATGTGGCTGCGAACTGAAGAATTATCTGTGTGTCTGTTTGGGTGCGTTGTTTTAGGACGTGGGGGGGGGGGGGAGACGGGGGGGACATGGGGGGGATGTTATCTCGCGGGCGCCCATGTGTATGCACCGTGTGCCAGTGTGTGTGCTCGTGTGCGCGTGACTGTTCAAGCCTTTACAAACTTTAAGGGAAAAAGAAAAGAAAAGAATTATTACCTAAAGTAAAATTCAGTTTTTTGTTGTATGCATAATAATATCAGCAAATAACATCAAACAATCAAAAAGTAAGGCATAAGCAATGGTTTAAGCCCATGCTTTACTTTACTTCTGTATCTCTTGAATTATTTGTTCACCTGTCTAATTATTCAGTCATTGGTTCATCTGTTCATTGATTCTTTCTTAATATTAATTAGATTGCTAAAATAGAAAAAAAATCATTTCTATGTCTGAATTATTTCAAAGTTATATTTGCGCGTGTGCGCGCACGCACACATGCACATACACACTCGCACACACGCCATCATACATACATACATACATACATACATACATACATACATACATACATACATACATACATACATACATACATACATACATTTATACACAAATTTATGCATACACACACACATACATACACACAATGATACATACAATGATACATACATACATACATACATACATACATACATACATACATACATACATACATACATACATACATAATACATACATACATACATACATAATAGGTCTACATACATACATACAATCACACTGGAATTATTCATGACGTTAACAAAAAAACATTTGCTTCAAATTTGGCTTTAGGTCTGCAGAGAAATTCGTAGGCGAATAAAATAAATAAAGACTGATATTACTATTATGAATAAATTGATACATTGATTGCTATATAAACAAAATAAATGAGATAATTATGTTCAGGTTTATGTTTTTGACATAAGGTAATCTTTGCAAAATCACATTATGTGGATAAGTATGGATTATTTAGTTCATGATGATGATTATAATAATAATTATTATTATCATTATAACAATAGTGACTAACAAAGAAAAAAAGACATTGATAACAATGGTGATGGTGATAATAATAATGATGATAATAATAATAATAATATAGTGTAATAATAACGGTGATGTTGATGATGATGATATGATATGATGAGATGATGATGATGATGATGATACATTTATAGAATTGATGAGAGATGATGATAATGATAACAATAACAATGATAACAATAACAATACTAATACTAATAATGATATTAACATGACAATACTCAGTGTTATTATCGTCATTTGTTGCTCACACTCACAATTTTCTCAATATTCTAAACCCCAGCGGGGAAAAAAAAAAAAGCCACCAAATACTAGCCCCTCAGAACATAACCCAAAGAGCACACACACACGCGCGCGCGCATGCAAGCAGACATTGAATCAGACGACCAAAGAACAAACTGGGTTGCCGAATATAAATCGACAAATATTGCATTAAAAGTGTCCTGAGTTGAAGATGCGCTTTCACAATAACACCTTCACACACACACACACACAGCCCAAAGAAAGACAAGGAGAGAAAGAGAGAGAGAGAGACAGAGAAAAAAAATGGGAGAAACCCCCGAATATTGAATTTGCAAAATTAATGTCCTTTCATTCTCTGTCTCTCTGTCTGTCTGTCTCTTCTCTCTCTCACACACACACACACACTCGCACACACACGTGCGCGCGCGCGCGCACACACCACACACACACACACACACACACACACACACACACACACACACACACACACACGTGGAGAGAGAGAGGAGAGAGAGAGAGAGGAGAGAGAGAGAGAAGAGAAGAGAGAGAGAGAGAGAGAGAAGCAGAAAAGCGAGAGACAGACAGACAGACAGACAGACAGACAGACAGACAGACAGACAGACAGGTGTGTGTGTGTGTGCGCTTCGCGCGTGCGTGCACGTGCAACAGACAGAGAACTAGACAGGCATCGACAAGCAAAACACACACACAAAAACAACAACAACAACAACACAACACCCCCCACCCCCCCCACCCCCAAAATAGATAACAAAACAAAAGGTGTGGAGGGAAGGAGGAGGAGGAGGGGGGGGGGGGGGTTGAGCGACTGTGGCGGTGCATAAACAGTGCATTAGACGGGCGGGGCAGTGATTGACAGTTGCTGAAAGTGACAAGGGTTAGCGACCAATTAAAGCCCAGGCTGCTAGTGCTCTCCTCTCTCTCTCTTCTCTCTCTCTCTCTCTCTCTCTCTCTCTCTCTCTCTCTCTCTCTCTCTCCTCTCCTCTCTCTCCTCTCTCTCTCCTCTTCTCTCTCTCTACTAGTAGGCATTTTGCCTAACTGCTCTCTAGCCTTTGTCGATGACACAAACCACTGTCTGTCGCCGACTAGGCCTATATGTAACTTTTGTCACGTTTAGCTCTTTCGCTCTCTGCTGTTCTGTCTTGTTGGTTCTTTCTTCTTTGTCTATCTGTGTCTGTCTGTCTTCACTCTTTTGGTCTTTCTGTCTGTCTGTCTGTCTGTCTTGAGCCTGACTCTGTCTTTCTTCTGTTTTGTTGGTTTGGGGTTGTTTTGTTTTTTTGGTTGTTGTTGTCTGTTCTTTCTGTCTTCTATTGTTTGTTTTAATATCTCTTGGTTTTGTTTTCTCTGGTTGTGTGATGTTCTTTTTCTTCTTCTATGTTTCTATGTCTCTTGTCTCTGTCTGCTGTGTCTCTCTGTCTGTCTGTCTGTTGTCTGGTCTGTCTTCTTTCTCTTCTTCTTTCCTGTTCCTCTTGTCTGTCTTTCTCTCTGTCTCTCTGTCTTCTGTTCTCCTGTCTTCGTCCTCTCTGTCTCCTTCTCTCTTCCCCTTTCTCTCTCTCTCTCCTCTCATCCCTCTCTTTCTCTCTCTCTCCTCCTTCTCTCTCTCTCTTCTCTCTCTCTCTCTCTCTCCTCTCTCTCCTTCCTCTCTCTCCCCTCTCTCTCTTTCTTTTCCCTTCTTCTCTATTTCCTGCTTTAGCCTTTCACATCTCTGGCAATTGAATTATTATCCTTCTGATTAGATTGAGCTGCTGCTCTTTCTTCCAGAGGGGAGGGAGAGGAGGGAGAGAAAGAGAGAGAGAGAGAGGGAGAAGAGTGATGCTTGGGGAGGGAGAGCATCAATGCTTGGGAAGAGAGAGAGAGAGAGAGAGAGAGAGAGAGAGAGAGAGAGAGAGAGAGAGAGAGAGAGAGAGAGAGAGAGAGATGGTGGGTGGTGTATTGTTTTTGTTTTTTCTCTCCTGTTTTTTTTTTTTTGTTTGTTTTTTTTTAAATTAAAAAATAATTGTTGAAGAGGGGGCGGAGTCTCTGTTTAACTTAAGCGAAATAGTCTCGTTTACTGAAAGTGATACACAAAAAGGGGATGGATGAATTTGCTCGCTGTCAGAAAATATATATATGTCTACGCACGCGTACGCATGTGCACGTGTTCACGCGCACGCACGCATGGACACACACATAATTATAATATGCACGCGCACGCATTCTGTGTTATTTATAAACATGTAATGAATTGGAAGGGGGGTCGGATGTGTTTAGTTGGGTTGCTTTCATTGATTCTTTTGTCGTTTGCTGCAGATGTTGGGTTTTAATCCTCCAAATTTGGCGAACAGTTTAGCTGGTTAGTTGACAATATTGTACATTATGTGTTTGCCCTGATGTAATTAATAAAACACCCCCCTTTTCCTTCCACACACGTGCGCGCGCGTACACACACGTGCGCGCGCGTACATACACACACACACAAGACACACACACACACATACACACACACACACACACACAACACACACACAACACATACACATACACACACACACACACACACACACATCAACACCAACAACACACATCACACACACACACATCACCACACACTGTTGTCACGATCAAGCAACACCTTACGTTTTCTTTTTAATCTACCTCAGTCCACTCATTTTCACTCCCAATAGTTTGCGGTTTTCAGTTTACTTCTGTCTTCCTTGACTTCTTTCTTCTTTGCCTCATTTCTTTCTTACTGCCCCCCCCCCTTCTCTCTGTCTCTGTCTCTTCTCTCTCATTATCATTCATCATTCATCATCATCTCATTCATTCATTCATTCATTCATCTTTTGAATAATATAACAATAAGAATTGAGTCAAATGTCACAGAAAAACAAACACGACAGTGATACTGACTGACCAAGCAAAACAAAAAAATGCTGCATAAATTGATAGGCTAACTTCAAAATTACACTTGACACCAACCCCCCCCCCCCCCCCCCCCATCTCCCACCCACTCCCTTCCCTCCTCCCCCCCCGTCACCTACCATACTCATCTTCTTGCTCTGGGTGGAAAGTTGTAGTGAAGGTGAGAGTGAACGAGGGGTGGGGGTGGGGTGGGAAGGAGAGAAGGTGACAGGAGATATGACATGACAAATGGTGCCACTGAAACTAGATCGCTTGGAGTTAGAGCTCTTCTGCTGAATTGTACACTGCTCGCTTTAAACAGTTAAAGAGATAGGCTAGTAGCAATGGGGGTTAGGGGTAGGTGTGTGTGTGTGTGTGTGTGTGTGTGTGTGTGTGTGTGTGTGTGTGTGTGTGTGTGTGTGTTTGTTGTGTGTGCGTGTGTGGGCTTTTTTTTAGGGGGAGGATGTTTTACTGTTTTTTTTGTTTTTTGTTGTTTTTTTTTTGTTGTTTTCTTTTTTAAAATTTTTATTGGGGGGGGGTATAGTATTGGTGGCAGTGTGTGTGTGTGTGTATGTGTGTGTGTGTGTGTGTGTGTGTGTGTGTGTGTGTGTGTGTGTGTGTGTGTGTGTGTGTGTGTGTGTTGGGGGAGTGTAGTATTGCTAGGCTAGCGATCATTTTTTTCGTTTGTATTGCACTGGGAGAGACAGACAGAGACGACAGAGACAGACAGACAGACAGACAGACAGACAGACAGACAAAGACAGACATTTCACAGTTTAAACAAAACAAACAAGTGAGAAAGAAGAACACGGATGCATACTAACATACATGACAAGAGAGACGGAATTGAAATTGAATTTTTTCCCTATGTATAAGGGAAAAAAAGGGAGAAAAAACAAGATCACACATCACACACACACAAAAAGACATGTATTGAAGAAGGAGAAGAGAGGAGAAGAAGAAGAAGAAGAGAGGAGAGAAGGAGAGAGAGAAGGAGGAGGAGGAGGAGGAGGAGGAGGAGGAGGAGGAGAAGAAGAAGAAGAAGAAGAGAAGAAGAAGAAGAAGAAGAAGAAAAAGAAGAAGTGGAAGAAGAAGAAAAAGAAGAAGAAGGAGAGGAAGAGGAAGAAGAAGAAGAAAGAAAGGAAGGAAGGGAGAAGAAAGAAAAAAAAAAGGCATGGAGTGGAAAGTTTCACAGCAAATTTTGACACTTCCAATTTACAAAGTGCTGCCTGCCTGTCTCCCTGTAGAGTATGTAAATCTGCCGTTGAAGATGATGGCTAGCGTGTCTGCAACTTTGGCCGCAAGAAAGCCAAAATGAGAGGGGATGAGTAGCGTGGGTGGATAGTGTAGCAGAATGTTTATTATATATGTCTTGGTTATGACTATTAATTAATAAGATGATTAATGAAATGAACAAATAAATTGATTTTTTTTTAATAGAAAAATTGGTTCCACGGCTAGAGTTCTCAGGTTGCATTGATAATACTAGTGAGATTTTGCGTTTGGGACTGGGTTTTTTGTTTGTTTTTTGTTGTTGCTGTTTTTTTTGTTTGTTGTTTGGTTTTTTGTTGTTGTTGTTGTTTGTTGTTGTTTTTTTTTTGGGGGGAAGGGTTACCCACCATGAAAGGTAGCGGCATTCCGACTTCGCGGATGATGTCTAAATAAATGAAATAAAGAGACATCAACACAAACTAAAAAAAAAAAAAAAAGAGTAAACGTCATCTACCAACATTTTGAGGTAAAAATTATTTATTATTACGTGTGTGATTTTTTTTTTTTAAACTGAAGTGTGTATTTATAAATTTATTCATTTTAAAGCTCTTTGGTTTCTTTTCCTTGTTTAATCATTGTCTAACATCAACTCTTTTTTTAATTCGTAAAATAGTATTTCCTGCTTTAGAAAAGAAAAAAAAACAAAACAACTCATGCTTTAGAAAAAAAATGCAATGGTGAAGGGAGAGGGGAGGGGAGGGGGGAGGAGTAGAGTGCTGTAACTTGATAATTCTCCTCCACCCCCACCCCCCCCCCTTTTTAAAAAATTTCTTTTGTTCTTCTTCCCTCTTCTTATTCACTCTAAACAAAAATCTTTATAACAAAGATTCAACCAGTTCCGGATTTGTCGGTTTGAATTTTCAACTTCTGTTGTTGTTTTATTGTTTTGTTTGTTGTATTGTTTTGTTTGTTGTATTGTTTTGTTTGGTTTTATTGTTTTGTTTGCTTTGGTTTATTTGTCGTTTTGTTTCTTTGATCAGAATGTCGGCTTCGGTTAAAGTTTCAGATGTAAATGTTACAGGAGGGGTTGTTCTCCAAACTATATCATATATGCACATCGTTATAATTGTCATCGTTATAATTGTCGTTTGGGCTTTGTTGTTCTAAAAGTAATTGTTTTGCTCAGTACTTTTTTATCACTTACTGAGAAGGACAGACAGACAGACAGACAGAATCTAGAGAGAGAAGGAAGGCGGGATGGAGGGGGGGGCAGAGAGAGAGAGAGAGAGAGAGAGAGAGAGAGAGAGAGAGAGAGAGAGAGAGAGAGAGAGAGAGAGAGAGAGAGAGAGAGAGAGAGATGGGGGGGGGAGGAGGTGTCGAATGAAAAGAATCTGGGAGTGTCCGTTATCGATTTCTCTACTCGCTCGCTGTGTGTGTATATTTTTTTTTAACCACAGCGCCCCCTTCCTCCTCTCTCTCTCTGTCTGTTTGTATGTCTGTCTGTCTGTCTGTCTGTCTGTCTACCTGCCTGTCTGCCTCTCTCTCTCTCTTTCTCTCACCATTCTCATCTCTCTCTCCTCTCTCTCTCTCCTCTCTCTCTCTCCTCTCTCCCTCCTCTCTCTCCTCTCTCTCTCCTCTCTCTCTCTCTCTCTCTCTCTCTCTCTCCCCAAAAGTCCTTCGATGAGACTTTAAACCGAGCCCCGTGTGCGAACGCACGCAGAACATCTTGCGTACACGTTAATCCTGTTCCGCTTTTCGTAAGAGTAGGCCATCGTGTGCCGGTGGGAACAGATGACAATATTTCCAAAACTGCATACACACGGGGACCGATGAAAAAAAGCACATGATTGCTTATTCTGTTATCCTCGATATAAAAGAATAAAAAAAAAAAATATATATCTCTCTCTCCCTCCCATCTCTCCTCCCCCCTCTCCCTCCCCCCTCTCTCTCCCTCCCCTCTCCCTCCCCCCCCCCCCTCTCTCTCTCTACTTCCCACACCACCCGTAGGCTATATAATAGTCAGTGCCACTGCAACATCTTCAATCTCTTCTCCACATAGATCTATATACAGAACACACAACACACCCGGGGTAGGGGTAGGGAACAGGGAAGGGAACATAAGTAGGGTACCAGGAGCAGAAGACATTCCCGGCCCCTGATAAGGTCTGACCGGCTTAACCTGTCATCCGCCAACTCCACACAGAATCGCCTTCGCAGATTAACCTCTTGGCCTGGACACGATCCTCATGACAAGACCTATTAGTTCCCCCTTCCCTCCCTCCCCAACCCTCTTCCTTCTTTTCTACATCCTCTCTGTTCTGTCTCTGTGTCTGTCTGTGTCTGTCTTTCTGTGTCTCTCTGTTTCTGTTTCTCTCTCTCCATCTCCATCTCTCTTTCTGTCTGTCTCTGTCTCTGTCTGTGTCTCTGTCTGTCTGTCTCTGTGTCTCTGTCTGTCTGTCTGTCTCTCTCTCACTTTCTCTCTGTCTCTGTCTCTGTCTCTCTCTCGTAAAATAAAATTGCGTCTTCTCTCTCTCTCTCTCTCTCTCTCTCTCTCTCTCTCTCTCTCTCTCTCTCTCTCTCTCTCTCTCTCTCTCTCCTCTCTCTCTCTCTCTCTCTCTCTGTGTCTCTCCTTCCACAAAATCGCCAAAACCATTCTATACTTTAGTCTCCCTCTTCCACCCCACCCCCACCACCACCCCCTTCCCCCTCAGCCCAGTGTTCCTTCCTTCCGAGCCCTGCCCATAACCCGCTTCCGTCTTCCGGCTAGGAAGTCAACATGCAAGGTGATGGTGATGGTGATTGGTGATGGTGATAGGAGTGGTGGATGTTGTTGTTGTTTGAGGATGTTGGGAAGTTAAGTAGACTAGAGGATGGACGGTGGAGGAGGTTTTTATGTTTTGGGTGTTGGGTCACTTTGCTTGAAGATGATGGGGTGTTTGTTTGTTTGTGGAAAGTGTTGATTATCGGGGGATTGTGTGTGATGGTGGTTTAGTCATCATCATCATCATCACCATCATTATTGTTGTTGTTGTTAATATTATTAGACTCTATCAGTTATTAATTATAATTATTATTCTGCTTAAATATAAACTTCTTTATGAAATTTTCAAACAAATTAGGAACAGTTTACGAAAATTCACACACAAAAATCTCTAGACTTAAAAAATAAAAAGGTCATACAAATTAAAACAAAACAAAACAGAACACAAACTTTTCAGCAATGTGCTGGGGTGTCTAAGACCAGCACCTAAAACGAACACTCCACATACACAGAAAGAACAAGACACCCACGTCATGAGAAGACCCAAGTTTCCCGCCATCCAACCATCCCACACTAGGCCACCGAAAGGAATAGAATAGAAGGAGGAACAGGAACGTGGATAAGATTGAAGCCTGTCATGTCAGGAAGATGATCACCTAGCTCACTGGATGATTTTAGACCCGACATTTTTTGTCAACAGTGGACTCCACTTTAACTTGACCACCACCACCACCCAGATCACTTGTCTGATAAGTCCGGCAGATCAGAGTGAGTTAGGCCCTAGTTGACCATCCACAGACATTGAGAAGTAGGCCTATCATCCCTGCTTGACCAACCAACCAGCCACAGATAACTGCGTCGTGTTTGACAGGGGAGTTGCGTCCCTTTCTGTGTGGCGCGCCGCGCGCGCGAACAAGCCGTGAAAAAGCGATTGAGTCTATCAGAGTTAAAGGATGGGGACTTGGTTGGGTTAAATCGGCTGGTGCTTATCCTTTAGACTCTGGGGGTTTAGTGTCAAGGAACTGGAGTCCTGGAGACCCTAGCCTATCTGTGTGGTTGTTGGAAGATGATGACGTTCATTACAGAGACACGAGACAAGCTGGGGAGGGGGCTGTAGTTCGTTTAAATACATTAGCTGATGATGATCAGGGTTTAAGGGGGGTTATATAGGATAAGGGGTGGATGGAGGGTTTGGGGTTTCCCCATGTTACTCAACTCAAGCTGTGGGGGGGGGGGGGGGGGGGGGGGGGGGCGATTTCCTGTATGAAGCAACCTGAGGATGATGTTCTCTTCTCTACCCTGAGTGGTGTTTCCCCTGTCAGGGATTTGAAGACACCCAAGGTTATTCATACCCAGGTTTTGTTTGTCAGGAGAGTTGTTTAATTGGGTAGTTTACACCCAGCCAGAGTTTCTCTCTCTCTCTCTCTCCTCTCTCTCATGCTCTCTCTCTCTCTCTCTCTCTCTCTCTCTCTCTCTCTCTCTCCTCTCTCTCTCTCTCCTCTCTCTCTCTCTCTCTCTCTCTCTCTCTCTCTCTCTCTCTCTCTCTGTGTGTGTTTTAGCTGGTCTTTCATTCTCTGAAGATAATACCCATGGACACAGGCTAAGTGGTTGATGTTTGTCAAGATGTTCTTGTTCCCTGCATCATTAAGATTTGTAGGATAGGGGTCCTCTGTGTTTGTGGTTATACAATTCTTGTTTGTGTATTTGTAGGGGATCCCGGGATGAGTCTTCTGTAGTTTTTTTTTCTGCCGGTTTGTTTTGTTTGTGGTTGAAATCTGTATTAATTTATTCTTGATGTTTTTGAAGTGACTGACCTTCGCGGTTGCACAACACAAGGTCTGGTTAGAACTGAAGAAGAATAGAGCTTATTGGAGCTTGTTATGATGATGGTGTTTTTGTTCAACAGAATACTATGATATTGTTTTTCACTTTTTTTTCTTTTTGCTCCATGCTTTTTCTTGTCCTCCCTATTAAAAAAAAAAGTTCTCTATTTTTAAAAATTATTATTATTATTCTTATTATTATTATTATTATTATTATTATTATCGCTATTATTGTTGTTGTCATTATTACTATCATCATCACCATTATTATTATTATTATATATTATTATTATTATTATTATATACTACCACCAACCGTTATTTTTCCCCTTTTACTTCTTTCCCACCACATATATGATATACTTTGTCATATTAATGATACAAAACTTTATATCTCAAATCGTAAAGAGCCACACTCTTAAAACACAAAAAATCAACATCCAAGCAACAACAACAACAGCAACAAACATATAGACAAGAAGATGGGAACCAAGAGATGTAAGTTCTACAAACATAAAGATAAGACACAGAAGAAGAAGAGGAGGAGGAGGAGGTAGAAGGAGGAGGAGGAGGAAGAAGAAGAAGGAGAAGGAGAAGAAGAAGAAGAAGAAGAAGGAGGAGGAGGAGGAGGAAGAAGAAGAAGAAGAAGAAGAAGAAGAAGAAGAAGAAGAAGAAGAAGAAGAAGAAGAAGAAGAAGCCATTCAGTAGAAGTGTGTTTCTGGTGATGTTTTGTTTGGTGATGTTTGTGTGCAATCTTGTGCACAGTGGTGTGTGCGCTGTGTGTGTGCGAGTATTTCTGCAGAAGAAGAAGAAGGAGAAGGAGAAGAAGACGAAGAGAAGAAGGAGGAAGAAGAAGGAGGAGGAAGAGGAGGAGGAAGAAGGAGGAAGAAGAGGAGGAGGAGAAACAATCGGATTTGTGTCCAGAACTTTTGATACAGCAAGGTGTTTTGTTTGTTGTGGGGAGGATGGAGGTATTGTCAAGCAAACTGATTACGTTTTCCTCTCTAGTAATGTCTCGGAATTACACCACACTTTACCCTAAGCTTGTTTATGCTTCGGCATAGGCTAGCTGGCACGCACCGCGCGGATAGAGAGAGAGGAGAGAAAGAAGAAAGAAAAAAAAGAGAGAGACAAATGATATTTGGCCAAAGAGCTTAGGGCCATAAATATATGGATCTCTTCCCTCCCCCACCTCTCCCTCCCTCCCTCCTCCTCCTCCTCCCACCCCCCTCTTCCCACTAGCACTCATCTTTCCCGGGATTGCTGTATATATATATA
>CM060330.1:39821300-39843800 GCA_030674155.1 Stramonita haemastoma
TGTGTGTGTGTGTGCATGTGATCTCTGTGAGTCTCCCTCCCATCTCTCTCAGTCTCTCCCTCTCCATCTCCTCTCATCTCTCTCTCTCCTCTCCCTCTCTTCTCTCTTTCTCTCTATTGTACACACACAACACACACACACACACACACACACACACACACACACACACACACACACACACACACACACACACACACACAATCTCACTACTATGGGTGAAGCTCGGAGTGCTTGAACAATAGAATAAGTTTGTTGGTGGTGTTTTTTTGTTTTTTAAACCTCAATAACCCCAAATCTAACACTTTCGTTCATTGCAAACTCCTCTTATCACCCCCCACCCCCACCCCCCCGTCTAGCTGTATTTAACAAAGGACGCAAGAAAAGTCGAGGGCAAACAGATCTATAGACATTGAGATAGATAGCCCGATAACTTTAACCTCTTCACACCACTGGCGACTGATACCCACCCCGGAGGAGCCTAATTTCTCTCCCTTGCCTCCTCAGCGTTTATCGCCCCTGTAGTCACAGGTGGGAGGGTGGTTAGAGCCTAGGGGTTGACAAGCAGGACTACAGGGGGGCCTTGTTCTAGAAGAGAAGATGGGGGGAGAAGGGATTGGAACCCTTTTGAAGCGAACAGGGGCAGGGGTTGTCCTTGAAAGTGGTTCCTGAAACAGATTGGGCCGTTTCTGTTCTGCTGGAGAGTGTGTTAAGGTGAAGAGTTGGAGGCTGGGTGTAGTGTTTGGATGACCAAGCTCTTGAGTCTTGAAGAGGGATGTGCTGGGGGAACAAGTGTTTGAGCTGAGGTTAACTAGCTAACAGTAGGAAGAGAGGGTTGTTTTGTGTGTATGTGTGTTGTGGTGTTGTGGGTTGTTTGTGTTGTGTTGTGTTGTGTTTGGTGTGTGTTGTGTGTTTGTGTGTGTGTGTGGTTTGTGGTGTGTGGGGTGTGTGTGTGTGTGTTGTGTGTTGTGTGTGTGGTGTGTGTGTGTGTGGTGGTGTGTGTAAGAAAGCACTGATTAGAAAGGCTTCATTAAAGTGATGAGAATGACGAAGGATGGTAGTTTGGCTCGAGGAAAAACAAAACAATTGGGTGCATTGTATTTCTGTGTGCGTCGTTGTTTTCTTGACTTGTCATGTTTTGTTTAAATAAGTAAAGTCACCTGTCTTTATTTTGGCATCCCACAAGTACCCTCAACACCAGCTCCCCCACCCCCACCCCACCCCACCTTCGTGTTTGTTTTTTTGGTTTTTTTTTTTTTTTTTTTTTTTTTTTTGGGGGGGGGGAGTAAGCAGGTATAATATGTATTTCTTTAAAGTGAAATAATTCGAAAGATTTATGTTTTACAGTCACCTGTTCTAACTTATTTCACGGTAAGAGTGCGTTCATGTTTATTTCAACTTTCGTAATAATTAAATTATTGACTCGTGTATTTTAAAACTAACTTTCATGTTTTATGACATTCACATTCTTAAACTTGATATTCATATCTAACTCTAAACACCACCACCATCCATCCTCCTGTATTTCTGAAAATAACTTTACATTTTATGACAGTCACATTCATAAAACTTTATGATATATAATCTAACATTAAAACACCACCACCATCCTCCTCACCCAGTCTTTCCTAAAAAAAAAAAAAATCCTCTCAAGTAACAACCAACCTACAGTCTTGTTGCTGTTTAATTAACAAGCATCCTCACCATATTATACTTTATCTCCCAAACACACAACGCCCTTGTCAGAGAGCCCAGCTGGTAAAAAGTTATCACTGATGACCTAACTTCCCTCCCTCCCTATCGCCACACCACACCACACCACACCACACCACCGCTACCCCTAATTAAGGGTCAACTCCACACTGCCTGTGTCATACATACATACCTACATAATACCTACCCTGAGAACAATGGTAGCCTCTGTTTTGTGAGTCACACATAGTGTCTCTCTCCACTAGGCAGGATGCCTCATTTGCATGCTAACTTCTCCCTGTGGCAGAAGCCAGATTGCTGCTGCTGACTTTTCAGTAGTGAAGTCATATCAGTCTGCTTAGCATAAGACGCGTGATGACACGTGTGGCATCTGGAACAGAAGGTGGTGGGGGTTAGAGGTGGGAGATAGATGGGTGAACAACAGCAGGCTCTGTTTCCTTTGTATACAACTCCTATAGATTCATGGTATGCCCAGATGGAACCTGTCAAACCGTTTTTTGTTACCGTAATTTGTCTTAGGTTCCCAGTCAAGTAGATACATAACCATCTGGAGTAAGGATGTGATTCACGACGTTACTGATTTAAATTAGCCTCCACTGTGAAATGTCCATTTTCCCGTTGTGTGACCAAGACTGCTAAGGAATCTTCCTGATCTAAGCATAGCTGTGGAATGTTGGGCATATAATATTAACATTGTTTGTGCTTTCTCTCTCCGCCTCACCCTTCCTTTTTCTTTTATTGTCGTTGTCTCCCAGCTTCAAAGTGTAAGAAGCCTCGCAGCTTCTGTCATTTTTTTAAAATATTAATCTTAGGTACAAGTTCGTCTCCCTGGAAACCCTCACATTGGGTGTGACTGTCTTGGGGGACCCAGTTTGGAATGTTGGCAGTTTGTGATACTCGAAGACAGTGACGAGAATGGACAATTACTATTATAGCTTGGTACTCTTTACTCACTGTCTGCAAGGAGTGTGGAGACATTCATGTCGATATATTGAACTAAACCCTATAGTATGTTACACACACACACACTACACACACTACACACACTACACACACATACACTACACTACACTACACTACACTACACTACACTACACTACACTACACTACACTACACACACACACTACACTACACACACACACACACACACACACACACACACACACACACACACACACAGAGTTCTGCCCAGACGCAAGTCGCCATGTTTTCTCGTTGAAGACGGAGGGAGGGTTTGGCCATTGTTCAAAAGTAGGTCTAAAGTCTGGCAAAGGGTTGACAGTATCAATTTAACTGACTTTTCACATGTCTGTGGGTGTGTTTTTCACGGGGGGATGGGGAGGAGGTGGTCTCTTTTTTTTCTTTCCTGCTTTTTTTTCTTTTCTTTTCTTGGATCCTAATTGCATCATCCATCCCTTTTCTTTTCTCTTCAGTTTTTTTTTTTCTTCTTCTTCTCTTCTTTGCTTAAGTATTTTTTTGTCCTTTTCTGTCTCCTCCACTCCTCTTCTCTTGTCTCTGTCTGTCTGTCTCAGTGCTGTCTGTCTGTCCTCCCCCCCCCCTCTCTCTCTCCCTCCTCTCTTCTCTCTCTCTTCTCTCTTCTCTCTCTCCTCTCCCCTCTCTCTCCCACTTCTTCTTCTTCTTCTTCTGTCTTCTGTCTTCTCTCCCTTCCTCCTCTCTCTCTCTCTCTCTCTCTCTCTCTCTCCTCTCTCTCTCTCTGCTACCCGACCTACTCTTGTTCAGGTAACAATAACATAACCCTCTCTTAAAACAAAAAATTCTAACGCAGCCTCTCTGTCCTATTTCTTTCCTGCCCTTAACTAACCCAGACAGAACATCATTAAGATCAAGAGTGATGTTTACAGAAAAATTCATATCGTAATAATAATAATAACAACAGCCACGTCATCAGTATTATAATAATGATCCATCGTCTTTTTTTTTTTGAGAGAGAGACAACTTTTGAAAGCAGCAACATGAACCTTCAACAAAGTTGTAAACTGTCTGGAAAGATAATGAGTTAGAAGGTCACCTTTCCAACGCCTCAACAACTCCCCCCCCTCCTCCCCCACCCCCACCTAATGAATTGGCATATCGTTTTAACCCCCTCTTACACGAATATGTCAAATATATCTATACTTAAAAGTCTATACACTAGACTTATTAATTAAATATAATCCAACACACACACACACACACACACACACACACACACACACACACACACACACACACACACACACACACACACACACACACACACACACACACACACACACACACCACACACACACACACACACACACACACAAGAATTAAGAAGAAAAAAAACAACCCACTTTTCTTTCCAAAGAAACACTTTATCGGAAAATATTGCATCCGCGTGCGTGATAAACTATTTAAAAAATAATTTAAAAAAAATAATACTAAAAAAAAAAAGAAAGAAAAGAGGGGGATGCCTTGGAAAGACGAGACAGACGTGAATCAGAAACAAATTGGCGCCACACGAAATAAAGCCCTGGGGACCGTATAATCATACAACCACTGTCATAGACACCGCCATAAACCGCTGTGCCGTGCCATGCTGCTGCTGCCCATAGCATCTCAACTCCTGGTCATAACCCATATTGACGATTTGGGTTGTGACTCGCGCACGCGCTCAAACGACCGGCGCGGCTTGTTTATGACGTAAACCGCTGTCGCGTCATGACTTTTATGACGTGATGGACGCGCCTAGGAAGACAGGAAGGAAGGAAGGAAGGAAGGAGGCTGGGTTTGTGTTGATGGAGAGACGGGGGGGGGGGGGGGGGGGGGGGGGAAGGAAGGGCAAGTGACGAAACAATATTCGCCTTGTTCCGTCATGAGTTGTCGTGTCATACGTTACTGAGGATGTGGAATTGTGTAGAGACAATGATCACCCCGTGTCTAGCATCATTTGTTCTGGCTATCATCATCCATCATCGTCAGAGTTGGTTGGATGCATTAGATGGATGTTGTTAAGTCCGTGTTCTTTTTTTATGGAAATGTGTTTAGTGTCTAAAGTTTGGGGTAACCGTTTTTTTTGTTTCTTTCCCCCCCCTTCTCCCCCCTTTTTTTTTTTTTGTTACGTGAAAATGGGTCATGATTTATCAGGTTAAAGGGGAGAGAATATTTGTTGTAATTATTATAACCGTGAATAAAAATGTGAGTGCATATTTCTTTAGTTTTATTTTTTATTATATATACTTTGCCTTCGTCAGTGAATCAACTCTTTAGGAAGAGACAGGATTAGACCTCCCCCCCCAAAAAAAAACAAAACAAAAAAAACCGTCATTTTATGTTAGTATGATGCCCCAGAATGAACGTAAAAAACAATTTTTGGCAAACTTTTCTCTTTAACTTGAAAAGTCTGTACAGCCTTATCACTGGTGTTATAGGTACAGCCTGAAAAAAAAAGGAAGTAAAATTTAAAAAATATATATATAGGTCAAGCACTCTTGAAATGTTTTAAAAAATATATAGACCTCTATATTGTTAATGTCGTTAAGAAAGTCTGATCCATGTTTAATTCATTATAATGTAACAGTTTGAAAAAAATCTTAACAAAAAAATTGAACTAACATTTTTTAATTTAAAAAAAATCTATTTTAAGCAAACAGCTATCATTCAGAGAGTTTTGTCTCCATCAGCTTCTCATAAGTCCAAGTCTCTGTCTGTCTGTCTGTCTGTCTGTCTGTTCTGTCTCTGTCTGTCTGTCTGTCTGTCTGTCTGTCTGTCTGTCTGTCTGTCTTCTCTCTCTCTCTCTCTCTCTCTCTCTCTCTCTCTCTCTCTCTCTTCCTCATCACAGGTGACGTGTGGCCTCATGGCTGTGTAAGCGGGTGCTCAATATTCATCAAGGGATTATCGTAGAGGAACAAAAGCTAGGGCTTTAGGGTTCAAGTCCCGTGGCAGTTCTGGCATTGTAGCTTGTTTTTTCCCTGTCTTTTCGAGTGGTTTTTGTTTATTTTTTGATAATATCCTTTTTTAAGATTGTTTTTAGATATAGTCGTTGTCAGATTTTTTTCTTAATAAGTAGTCATTTTCGGTTTGGTTTTTTGGGGGTCATTTTCAGATTGTTTTTACGAATATTCATTTTCAGATCGTTTTCAGAAATATTCATTTTCTTTTTTTTTCAGAAATAGTCATTTTTAGAATGCTTTTAAAAATATTCATTTACAGATTTTTTTAAATATAATAAATAGTGTTTTCATATTGTTTTTAGAAATAGTCATTTTCAGATTGTTTTTAGAAATAGACATTTTTAGATTGTTTTTAGAAATAGGCATTTTCATATTGTTTTTAGAAATAGATTGCTTTTAGAAATAGTCAGATTTTTTTAAAGAAATAGTCATTTTCAGATTTTAAAATAGAAATGATCAGATTGCTATTTAAGAAATAGTCACTTTCAGATTAAAAAAAAAGAAAGCTATTTTCAGATTTAAAAAAAGTAATAGTCTAGTCGTTTTAAATTTGTTTTTAGAAAAAGTCATTCTCAGATAAAAACAAAAAGAATAGTCATTTGCAGATTATTTAAAAGAATTATTAATTTTCTTTACATTTCTTTTTTATAATAGTCATTTTTATATATACATATATTTTTATGAGTAGTCATTTTCACTTTTTTTAAAAAGAAAAATTCATTTTCAGATTGCTTTAAGAAATAGTAATTTTCAGATTGTTCTTTGGATTTAATGTTGATTTGATTAATCATCTATTTCTTTTTTTATAAAATAATGTATCTGACTCGTATCACCCATTACCCATTAATCTGAGTTAAGCATAGGTATCTACTCTCTTCTCTCTCTGTCTGAACTCTCTGTCTGTCTGTACGCTGCGTCATGTCTATTGTCTGTCGCTGTCTGTCTCACACCCATCAATAATTAACGTACACACTCTAAGCATAGCCCCAGTACTATTGTATTACTGTCCTGAGAGAAACTCAAAAGTCTGGACTGAGAGATACTAATACGACCACCACAACAGAAAAACAGACACATCAGAAACATGACCTCCTCTACATTCTTGTGTTGTGTTGTTGTGTGTGTTGTTGTTGTGTGTGTGTGTGTGTGTGTGTGTGTGTATTAATGTGTGTTGTGTGTGTGTGTGTGTGTGTGTGTGTGTAATTGGGAACAGAAGGAAGGAAGAGAGGAGACAACAGATTTGGGGCGAGGAGGAGGGAAGAGGAAACAGGGAGTTGGGGGGTGGAGGGGGTGGGGGTGGGGTGAGGTGGGTCAGACTGATGAAAAGGAATCCTACGTTCTGTCATGGGTGTCATCGCCTGTGTCATCATGTGACGTGTGTCATCGGTGCCTGGTTTGTGTCGTTGGCCGGGATGCTTTCTGTCTGTCTTGTCGTGTCTGTCCCTTGTCGACTTTACACATTTATGGGGACGGGATAGCTCACTGGTCGAGCACTCGCTTTCCCCCAGCCAAAGTTGAGTAGCATCGAGCAGGTTGCCAATTGATGGGTGACCGTTTACGCCTTGGCTTCGGTGCAGTCCCCTAGTCCACCAGCTGTCAATGGGTACCTGCCCTCTTTAGGGTTAGGGAAAGTAAAGCAGCGAGGAGAGGAGATGGGCGCCGCCCTCAAATGCTGGCCCTTAGAGACGCTGAGGTCTCTGACGCCTCGCTCCCTTACGACCACATAGGTTCTGGGGACACCTTCACCTTTTACCTTTACGTATATTGTACACAATATAAATTATACAAAATTAAATGTGGAAGAATTCAAAGAACTCGATTTAGGACTAAATGAAATAAAGGATGTGTGAAGAATGCACAGGCGTTAATCATAACTTTCATTATCTGTTTAAAAGAACTAAGTAACATTCCTGTGTGGTGAGTCACCTGAAAGTGCAGATACTCTTTTTTACGTAACCCATTTTGTATGTGTGGACTTTTAGGACTCCAACATCCTCCCACCCCTCCCCTATCTGCTTGTCTGTCTGTCTGTCTATCTACCCCTTTGTCTCTGTCTCTCTCCCTTTGTCTCTGTCTCTCCCTTTGTCTCTGTCTTATCTCTTGTCTCTGTCTGTCTGTCTCCCCCCTCTCTCTATATTCTCTTCTCTCTCTCTCTCTCTCTCTCTCTCTCTCTCTCTCTCTCTCTCTCTCTCTCTCTCTCTCTCTCTCTCTCTCTCTCTCTCTCTCTCTCTCTCTCTCTCTCTCTCTCTCTCTCTCTCTCTCTCTCTCTCTCTCTCTCTCTCTCTCCCTCCTCTCTCTCTCTTCAAAGCGACAATACAAGGAGTAGAGACTAGAAAGATGACAAGATGAGTGAAGAAAGTGAGAAAAGGGATCGGAGTTGCTAGACTGTCTGGCTGGCTGTCTATACACTACAGGTAGTTTGCACAGGGGGACAGGTCAGGGGGGGGGAGGCGTGGGTCCCCCCCCCCCCCCCCCGAGGTGTTACAGAAAGAGATAACATCACCTCTTGACCACAGGTATACACACACACACTGCACACTAACACACAACACACACACACACACACACACACACACAACACACACACAACATCACACACACACACACACACACACACACACACACACACACAACACACCACACACACACAGCACCGCACACACACACACACACACCAAACACACTCGTAACAAACTTTTTTCTTTTTTTTGTAATTTAAGTAGGTGGCACAAACAGCGGTCAAAAGCGTTAAGATTAGACCCACCCTCCCCTCTAATCTTCACCCCCCCCCCTCCCTACCGTTCTTACATCTCTTTGATGCACGCTTTTCGAACGGCGGGAATGTGGATTGTTTGTGATGGAGATGGTGATGGTGATGGTGATGGCTGTCCCCTAGTTAGTAGTTGTGGCCAGCGGCAGTAGTAAGTAGCCTGTACAACAAGCACTGTCCATCCACCTTTATTTACCACCACACAACATCCCCACAATTTCATTTTCTTTTATAGGGGGGGGGGGGGGAGAGGTTGAGGTGAGGCGAGCCTTCAGGCAGCACAAACGCGAAGTGGCCACCGCGCTTCAAGTCTATGATCTAATCCTTCAGATAACTTCACAATTTCATGTCGTCCACTGAGCTCAGCGCTCTCAGCTCTCTCACCTGATGGATTCTTGGGCGTCAGCCAGCCGTGGCGAATGAAAATGGTGATGGTCAGGGGGGGGGGGGGGGGGGGGGGGGGGGGGGGGGGGGGGGGGGGGAGCGCTGTGTTCTGCTGGTAGGCCTAACTAAGTGTCCGAACCGCTTAGGCTGGGTATGTGTGTAGTGTGGTTGGTGAGGATATAGAGGTACAGAAGGAAGGATGCAGAAGTTTGTAGGGTAGGCTATTGTCATGTGGGGAGTTGGGGGGGGGAAGATGTGGACATCAGTTTGATTTAGGCTTGAAGCTGTTCTTATTGCTCGCTTGTATAAGTCTCCATAAGGGCGGGGGGGGGGGGGGTGGGGGGGGTAGTTAGAATGAGAGAAAGGACAAGGAGCAGGTTAGTGTGCAGGGGATGGAAAGGAAGGAAGAAAAGAAAGAAAAGAAGGCAGGGAGGAAGGAAGGAAAAATGTGGTACACATTGTTTCTCAAGATTCTTCTCCCCCCCCCCCCCCCCCCTATCTTTAGGTTTTCAGGGATAGATCTCCCAGTTTGGATAGGCCTCGCTTAGCTACCCGTCATGCAAGGTTAAATAAAATTAAAAGAAAAAAAAAGAGCGCCACAAGTCTAGCGTCACCTCGTCTTCAAACAGCCTCCTCCTAGTCTGTTCAAACTCTTTTCTCCTCCTACTCCTCCTCTTCCTCCTCTTCTTCTTCCTCCTTCTTCCTCTTTCTTTCTTTTTGCTCCAAGCCGCCTGTAGCTATTGTGGAATCAAACACAGGACGTTTGAAGTTGATGGGTTTAGTGTATGAAGGAGGGAGGGAGGGAGGGAGGCCCTGTGTTGACTTTTCTGCAGGCCACAGCAGCTCTGAGCACTAGACTAGAGTACAGGCGCCCGTGGGTCGTGAGTGTGGATGGCCATTTGGGAGGGGGGGAGGGTGAGGGGAAGGGGGGTATGTTTAAACTGCAGCGTAACTCTTGTTGTGGAATTGTGGCGAGAAAGCCAGTTACGTCTCCTGTTTTTATGGATTGTTACTTCTCTCCTTCCTCTCCCCCCCTCCTCTCCCCCCCCCCCCCCCCCCCACTCCTCCCTTCCCCTTTTTTTTGTCCATGTTGGTGATTGGTCCAGCTTTGGAAACGGAGGTATTGAAAAATGCCTGAAGCGACGTTTTTCTTTTCTTTTCTTTTTCTGTCGTTAAGTCATAGAAGTTTCAAGTTTTAAAATGTTCCAGCTAGCATAGAAAGAAACTCTCTTTCACAACATCAAAACCCAAGGAAAAGGCTTAAGGGTAGTTAGGGGTTGCTGATAGTACCTCACCTTTGTTTCTGTTGTTTTCTTTTCATAACTTCGCCGTCGATGGTCCGTTGAAACGCTTTGTATTGTATACCTGTATACATACCTGTGTGTGTGCTTTTGAATCGCTCCGGTTTTTCTCTCTTCTTCTCTTGTTGTTTTGTTCCCTCACTACTCCCTTGAAAGCCCGCCTTTTCACTTTAATTGGCTTGTTGTGGCCAACAATGGCTATAGATTGCTCCAGTTTGTCGCCTGAAGCGTCCGCCTTTTTGCGGCTTAAATGGCTATATTTGTACATCGAGGGAGGAAAAATTATCACTCTTTTCATAAACGAGTTTGGCGCCGGTATATTTTCTCAGCAGGGCAAACAAAGATGAAGGCGTATAATACGTACACCCTTTTGGGTTGTGATTCATTGTTTGGCCCCCCTTTAAAAAAGTGAAGGGTGTTAAAATGGGGTCTTGCTTAGCCACGTGATGTTGGTTTGTCAGGGGCAAAAAGTTTTACACTTCACCCCAGGAATGTAGGTTTTGTTTACAAAGTGCCCTTGCAATAACGTTTGAAGAAGAAGAGAGCAGCAAAGTTTTGATGATGTGACTCATACCGGAATCATTTTTTGTGAAGATTGTTGTTAAGGTTTAGCAAACATTTTCTGTCGTCTGTCTGTCCTGTCTGTCTGTCTGTCTGTGTGCTGTCTGTCTGTCTGTCTGTCTGTCTGTCTCTGTCTCTGCTCTCTCTCTTCTTCTCTTCTTCTCTCTCTCTCTCCTCTGAGTCTCTCTGAGCTCTCTCCCTTCTTTCTCTCTCTCTCCTCTCTCTCTTCTCTCTCTTCTCTCTCTCTCTCTCTCTCTCTCTCTCTCTCCTCTCTCTACTCTCTCTCTTCTCTCTCTGACTCTCACTCTCTCTCTCATCTACATCTATACACTCTCACACTAACCCCATATAGTAACATGCAGGGCCTCAAAAGAGCATAAACTGGCTGTTGTTAGTTACACAAGCATAAACTGGCTATCACTAGTTACACAAACATAAACTGGCTATCGTTAGTTACACAAGCATAAACTAGCTATCGTTAGTTACACAAGCATAAACGGCCGTTGTTAGTTACACAAGTGAGTCCAACAAGCTAAAAATGTAACTGATGAAAATTCCTGCAGCCAATTCACCAAGCAAAGTATTTCAAGGTTAAGATTGTCCATGCCATGTTAAAAAAACAAAACAAAAGACAACAGCAACAAAAAAGAAAAGAAAAATGGTAGCGGCATCTGTGACATGCCTCTAACATGTTTTTGCGTTGAAATTGTATTTTCTGCTTGGCTAGTTCAAAGGACTTCATGCCTAGTCGTTTGGCCATCATTCCTTGACAAAGGTTCAGGTCATCTGAATTTTTCTTTCCTTTTTTTTCTTTCTTCTTTTTCTTCTTCTTCTTCTTCTTCTTCTTCTTCCTTCTTCTTCTTCTTCTCTCTCTCCTCTCCTCTCTCTCTCTCTCTCTCTCTCTCTCTCTCTATCTCTCTCTCTCTCTCTCTCTCTCTCTCTCTCTCTCTCCTTACTTTGCCGTCGATGATTTTGCCTTAAAACATTCTTTTGTCTTCCAAAGTGGCACACAGACCGTGATAGAAATGTTGGTATGTGGCCAAGAAACTGTCCAGTGCGCGCGCATGCAGGTGGTTTATGTTAATGAGGCAGGTCGCCTGACTGGTCAGTCAGTGGTCAGTGGAGAATGAGAGCAAAGGAGTGGGGGTTGGTGGGGGGGGGGGGGGGGGCGAGTTACATGATGTTACAGCTTTTGCGAATCTTATACTAGGAGTAGTGACTTCTGCACTCTTCAATTTTCATCTTTTCTTCTTCTTCTTCTTCTTCTTCTTCTTCTTCTCTTCTTCTTCTTCTTCTTCTTCTTCTTCTTCTGTCTTTCTGGGAGTAAAACTGGAGATTTCATATCATCAACTGTTAATGTCAGTATATTTACTATGTATGTCATCTGTTGTAATGTGAAGTCATCCATCACAATGTATGTATTGCATGTAGGTAAATATGACAGGACTATCATAGAAGTTTACTTGTTGACTGTCAAGGTATGCTTGTATTTTTGCGACATTTATTTCCTGAACAAAATATGTTTAAACCATTTTATATTATAATCATTCATTAAACTGTTACTTAGTGTCTAGTTTAAATTTGATTACACACACATTTTATTTATTGTACATGTCAAACAGAAAAGATTAATGAACAGTTTCAACACTGGCACATGTGTAGTAGTAAAGTATTCGTAAGAGATAATGATACATGTAATAACACTGTTTTTACAAGTATTTCAAAATAAAGACTTCTGAGTTTTTTAAGCATCCATCACATATCCAGGATGTTAAAGAACATAAATTATCACTTTTTTTTTTTTTTTTTTTTTTTTTTTTTTTTACTCCTGATTACCCTAGCGTTGTCTAAGACCTTGATCATCACGGCGTGCAGTTCAATCACGAGAGAGAGAGAGAGAGAGAGAGAGAGAGAGAGAGAGAGAGAGAGAGAGAGGAGAGAGAGAGAGAGAGAGAGAGAGAGAGAGAAGAAGAAGAGAGAGAGAGTACAGACAAAGAAGAGAGAAGAGAGAGAGAGAGAGAGACAGAGAAGAGAAGAGAGACGAGAGAGAGAGAAGACAGAAGACAGAGACAAAGAGAGAAGGGATAGAAAACAGAGAGAGAGAGCGACAAAGAGAAGAGACAGAGAAGGAGAGACACAGAGACGACCCACAGAGACAAGAGAGAGAGACACACACACACACACACACACAAAACAAGACGAGGAACTGAACTACACACAACACACACACACACACACACACGAGAAAAGTTGTTTTGTGTTAATGGTAATAAATCAGCATTTTTCCTGTCAGAAGCTCGGCAACTTTGTGAACAGTTCAGGCTGGGGGAAGTTTTATTCCCGAACATGATCGACTGTCGCTGCAGCTTTCAGTTGACTAGGTTGGGGGGGGGGGGAGGGGGGGGGGGGGGACTAGATCCATTAGCCAAGGGGGGAAGGGGGGATCGGGGCGGACAGGTGAAGGCAGGCCTGAAGTCCATGGTAGGTGATCGATTCCCTGTAGCATCGTGTCAAATCTGGCTGCATAATCCAGGCTTCGCTAGCTACTCTTCCCCCCCCCCCCCCCCCCCCCCCCCCCCCCCGACTGCCAGCGCTTTGCTTTCCGCTTGCTTTCCATGCAGGCTATCTTTTTGACACGCCAGAATTTATGACTTCCCCTTCTTTCTTTTTTTTTTTTTTTTTTTCTTTTTTTTTTCTTTTTCTCCTCTTCCTCTCTTCCTCCTCATCCTCGACTCATTCACTCTCTTACAAGGATTGATGGAAGGAATAGAGAAGAGAGAGAAGGAGAGAGAGGAGGAGAGGAGAGGAGAAGAGAGAGAGGAGAGAGAGAGAGAGAGAGAGAGAGAGGAAAGCGGACGACGGACGGACGAGACGAACGAACGGAAAGACAGGACAGAGAGACAGACAAACAGAAGAAGAAGAGAGACAGACAGACAGACAGAAAGAAGAAGAAGAGAGACAGACAGACAGGCAGACAGAGACAGACAGACAAATAGAGAGAGAGAGAAGGCAAGAGACAGAGAGAGACAGACAAATAGAGAGAGAGAGAGACAGAGAGAGGACAGAGAGAGAGAAGAAGAGAAGAAGAAGAAGAAGAAGAAGAAGAAGAAGAAGAAAGAAAGAAAGAAAAAGACAAGAAAAGGGGGGGAGGGGGTAAAAAGAGAGTTGCCCTGTTGTAACGCATGCCATCCGTGGCCCATTAGGTCGAGTTGGTGGTGGGGGGGAAGTGGAGGGATGGAAGGTGGATGGAGGCTTTCTATGAAAAAGTTTTCATCTTTGGCGTCCAAAGCAGTGTAACACATCATTAGGTAGGTGGCTGGTTGGACAAGAAGAAAACAAAATCCATAATGATCGGATCCCACCGGGACGGTTCCGTGACGCCAATTAAGCTCGCCCGAGTTGTCAGAATTTCAATGCAAAATGCTCGCTCCTCCTTCATCCCACCCTGCCATCATAAATCTCCACGCTCCCCTTCCACCACAATTATGTAATAATGACAAGGGCCCCCCCCCCCCCAAAAAAAAACAAAATATAAAAACCCTCAACGTTTGATGGATGGGTCTCCTGTCCAAAGGTGCAGATCCCTACCCTCCCACCACCCCCACTCCTACCCTCACCCTAGTCTCTCTCCTCTTCTCTTCTGTGTGTCTCTGTCTGTCTGTCTGTCTGTCTGTCTGTTTCTGTCTCTTGTCTCTGTCTCTCTCTCTGGAGTTGTAACTCTCTCTGTGTTCTTGTTCTCTGTGTTTTCTCTGTCTCTCTGTCTCCTGTCTCTCTGTTCTCTTCTCTCTCTCTCTTTCCATCTCTCTCTTCTCTCTCTCTCTCTCTCTCTCTCTCTCTCTCTCTCTCTCTCTCTCTCTCTCTCTCTCTCTCTCTCTCTCTCTCTCTCTCTCTCTCTCTCTCTCTCTCTCTCTTCTCTGGAGTTGTAACTACCAACTCGGAACAAGGGGTGAGAATATCATGGCTGGTGATGTAAACCATTTTTCATATTGTCAGCTCTCACAAAAAGAAGGACAGCAGGGTTGCAAGGAAACGAATTAGTGGGTGTTTGGACCCCGACCCCCCACCCCACCCACCACCACCCCACCACCAATTTGATGGACGGGCAGGAGCTTGGCTGGTGGGGAGGTGGGGGTGGGGGTGGGGGAGGGATCAGTGCGCGTTACTAACTCCACATATCAAATATAATAAGAGAACATGATGGGGCTGGAGAGGAGAGAGTCGAGAGAAGAAAAGAGTAACGTTGTGATCTATGTCGTCTGGGATTGAAGGGGATGATGACTGTGGAAGCTTTAAGCCAGAGAGGGGAGATGGGGAGGGGAGAGGTGGGTATGGAAGGGGGAGGAGGGGGAGGGGAAGTGAAGGCTGTGGCATATTTATCAGCTGAGCATCATAAAGCAAGGGGAGAGAGGGGTTGTGAGAAAGAGATTTGTCAAACTCGCCCCAGTCTTCTTTTTTTTTCGGAGGTGGGGAGGGAGGGGGGGGGGGGGGGGGGGGGGGGGGGGGGGGGGCTAGGGTCTAGAGGCCGGGCTGGCTGGCTGGGCGAGAGTCCTGAGGAACAAAAGGCGAGAAGGACATAAATTACAGCACTGTGAGGCCCCCTTACACAGGGGGCCCCTCCTCGATAAAAGGAATAATAATATGTGATAAGGGGGGGAGGCCGCATATTGATAAATATGCTTTTGATTCTTCCCCTGTTGATCTATGGTTGCTCGCCAGCTTTTGTCCGGGCTGATTTGGGGGGGGAGACAACCCGGCCTTGCGGTCTAGCCGCAGAGTTGTCGGCCCTGTCCTCACAGATTTGTTTTATTGGCTGTTTTTTTTTTTCAACAACAAAAAACTGCAATAACTCTTAACGAGTTGTGACCACTTGTGATGATTACCCTCAATAGACCGGCACAAAAGATCCGCTCATACGCGATCAGAAAGTAAGGCAAAGGGGTCCCTTGTAAATAATCCGACATTGATGGAAATTTACGGTACAAGGACTGGTCGCTGGTAGCATGATATATCCGAATACCAGTTATATGCTTTTGTCTAGGAGAAGAGATACGCTTGTCCGAGGCTAAGCTCACTTTGCAGGGATCTTCCCCCCCAAAAGTGAGGATTATCCTGGATGAAGACGAAGTCTTTTATCTGGGCGAAGTGTTGGGGAGGGTAATGGACAGTTGATGGAATGATTTGTGGCTGGGGATTGTGGCCTTTTCATATACTGGGTTCGAAACCTAGCCGGCAAAATCTGTCTGAACTCCCCCTCCCTCCTCTCCTCTCCCCTCGCTCCCTCACAACCTTGTTCTCTTGTTCACGTTATTATGAATGATGGGTTTGAACTGGGCTGTATTATCGTATGCTTTATGGAGGTAATAGACCTCGTATGTCTGCTGTCTTTTTTCATGCTCATTATTTTGAAATGAAGGACGACAGAAACTGGCTTTTCCTTTCAGAGCAGCAGATTTAGAAGCAGGCACCAGAAAAAAAGTTGGTAGGTTTTTTTTTGTTTTTACGATTCATGCTACAATAACAGTTCATTAAGTGTCTGGGTTAATCCAGGGGGGATCACTTGTGCAGGGAAGAGAGAGAGAGAGAGAGAGAGAGAGAGAGAGGAGAGAGGAGAGAGAGAGAGAGAGAGAGGAGAGAGAGAGAGGAGAGAGAGAGAGAGAAGAGGAGAGTTGAAAAGGAAGGGTGGGGTTGTGTTTTTACTATATGAAAATACCATAGCCCATAAATCAACAAGATTTTTTTTTTAAGAGAAAAAGAACAAAAGTATTATAATCGTCAGATTGAAAAATGACAATTCCTGCCTGCGATTAAACTTCTGAAGGTCTAAATCTCAAATCCTGTCAGGGTCCCTCCAGCAGAAAAAGTGTGTACATTAATACTAATGTAGTTAGTAATGAAGGAGTCTCGACGACGTAAACCTTAACATGTAATCACCTCCATCTTCCCAATTTTAAAAGTAAAAAAAATATATGCAGCAGGCGCTCTGTTAGCCAGCAGCCAGGTCTGGCTGCGGATGCCAGGATGGTCGTGTGTCGTTGTCTCCTTAACTCATGGCCCCTCACGCCAACAACAGGGGACGGAGGGAGGAGGGCAAGAGCCATACTACGTGCATAATTGCTTCCGTCATGGGCCGGGCATTAACTTAAAGCACAAACGAAAGATACGGGTATGGGTCTCCAATGTCTTCTCAGTCAACTCAGCGGAGTTTTGCTGATCCTGGTGTTCATTAATTAGCACATGTGAAATTCATCCTTTGTTCATTTATAAAAAAAAATTGAATATAATTTTTTTTTAAAGGGGGGATGTGGGGGGTAAGGGGGGGGGGGGGAGAGAAGAGAGAGATGGGAGATTTGAAAAGAAAAAAAAAGGAATGTGAGTCATTGTTCCAGTGTGAACTTAAAAGATCTGTGACATCATAGTTGACACCATCGTGCACTTTTTTTGGGGGGTGGAGGTCGGGTATTTGGAGAGAGGGGGGGGGGGGAGGCGGTGGGTGGGTGCAGGGTGGGTGGGGGGGGGGGTTCACAGTTTCCCGTCAACAGTTGCAGCAGATCGCTTCCAGACTAACTAACCCCTCTCGTGTTTCATTTCAACACCATCTATGCAAATGTGTGTGTGAGAGAGAGGGGGTGACAGACGCCGCATGCACACCCTTGTCCGACCCCCCTAGTAGTAGCCTAGTAGGGACTTGTTTTCACAATTAATTTCTCCGCGTGGAGTTTTTTTGTTTAACCAGGCTCTTAAGTAGCAGGGTTTTGCCAACACACACACACACACACACACACACACACACACACACACCACGCACGCAGCAGCACGCACGCACGCACCGCGCGCGCACCACACACACACACACACACACACTCAGAGAGAGAGAGAGAGAGAGAGAGAGACAGACAGACAGACAGAGACAGACAGAGGTAGACAGAGACAGACAGAGGGAGACAGAGACAGACAGACAAGAGACAGAAACAGAGAGACAAGAACAGAGAGAAGAGGACAGAGACAGAGAGGTGGGGTGCTCTGAGATGACCCAATATCGTATGGCAGGGTAAGGTCCCTAAGTCGGACGGACCCAGGATTGGATGCTGGGTCCCGCGAAAAATGAAGATGCAGGATGCAGGGTCACGGCTGGGTGGAAGGGGGGGCCATCTGGCTGACTGGGGTAGAGTCACACTAGAGGAGTGTGTGACGCCTGACACCCTGGCTGGCTGGTTGGCTGGCTGGCTGGCTGGCTGGCTGGCTTGGCTGGCTGGCTAGGCCCTAGTGAGAGGAGCGTTCTTTGTCTTGTCATTCGGCCAAGTGCCAGGGAACCCTTGTGCTTAGCAGAGTGTCTTTTAGTTTGTGTTATGTTAAGGGAATGGTGTCTTTGTGTTAGTTATTTATTTATTTATTTATTTAGATCACTTGCTTGTGTTGGCTGTGATGTGAAATTTAAAAGGGGGTTATTTGGATTCATGTTGTTTTGGGGGTTGCTTTTGGAGAGTGAAAGTCTTAGTTTCTTTCTGTGAGAAAGACAGTTGAATGTATACACACACACACACACTCTCGCTCATTCTATCTCTGTCTCTTTTTGTCTGCCAATCAGTCAGTCAGTAGTCTGTGTATGTCGCTGTCTCTGTCTGTCTGTCTGTCTGTCTGTCTGTCTTCTTTCTCTCTGTCTCTTCTCTCTCTCTCTCTCTCTCTCTCTCTCTCTCTCTCTCTCTCTCTCTCTCTCTCTCTCTCTCTCTCTCTCTCTCTCTCTCTCTCTGAGGAAATTGTAAGATGATATAAATCAATATGTCTACCCCAATGCATTTAAAAATAACCAAGAATTTAAAAATACATTATTAAACCCCAAAATGAATAAGCTACTGAACTAAACCTAAAATGAAACAAGGATCCAGAAAAGCACCAATTGGGAGGAAAACGGACGAGAGAGAGAATCGAAACGGGGCTACCTTCTCCAAAAAAACAGGACCATAAATTTATGTACCCTCCCCGGAAGGAAATCACTCCCAACAATCCACCCCAAATTAGACGGTAGTAAGCCCAAAGGAAAAGGACCGGAGGGGCGACAAGGACAGGGACAGGACAGGACAGGACATTTTATGGTTGGACAATAGTCGGGGATGAGAATGACACCAAACGAAGCTTGACATTAAGAAGCAAACCACCCAGGGTAGAGGAGAGAGAGAGGAGAGATGGAAGGGGGTTGAGTGACGGTGGTGGTGGTGGTAGTGGGGGGAGAGAGAAAGGGGGGGGGGGGGTTAACTTTTCCCGCCAATGTCCTGCAAACGTTTGACACAAACTTTCATCAAAGCATGATGATGGTGACCAAAATGTCCAGATCTTCAGCCACATAAACTGGGCAGGAAGGAAGTTTTAGTTGACGGCTGTGTGGGTGAGGTGGTGTGGGTGTGTGGGTAGGGTGACGCTGTGTGGGTGAGGTGGTGTGGGTGGGTGACGCTAGCCCTGTGTGGGTGAGGTTATGGGACACCTTTTACCTTTACCTTACCTTTACCTGTGTGGGTGAAAAGAAAAAAGACGGATATAGATATGCCAGACTTTGTCAGTCTTTCTTTCACTACCCAGTCTTCTTTCTTGTGGGGACATGGCAGGGAATGGAAGAGAACCAACAAAAAAAAAAGTGGCATAGGCATACCTAACTCAAGATGTGTTGCAAGGAGGGAGAGAAGAGAGAGTGGAAGAAGTGGAAGGGTAGGGTAGGGTGAGGAAAAAGGGAAGAGGAGGAAGGGAGAAGGGGAGAAGAGGAAGGAAGGAGAAGGGGAGAAAGGAAGGAAGATAGGCTCATAAATCAAAAGTGACCCCTCGCTCCTTAGCACTGTCTATGAGCTGTCCACTGTGGACTGACCAGTTCTCGTCACACAGGGGAGGACAGGGCATTAGGCCTGGCACCCCCCCCCCTCCCCCACCACACACACCACACACACACACATACATACATTCCCTGCCCACCCACACCTCTCCCCCCTCCCTCCTATCCCTGGAGAAGTGACAGTAGGTTTCAACTCTTGGCCAGCACCAATTGCCTTCACAAACGTTGACAGTTGAGCCCCACAGGGGGAGGTAGCTAGCTGGCTGGAGTTGGAGGAAGAAGGAGAAAGAGAGGGGGGGGGGGGGGGTTAGTATTGACGAGGTGTGTGTGTGGGGAGGGGGGGGGGAGAGGTGAAGCGATCTTCCCTGACAGTGTGTTTCAAAGACAGTTAGCCTAAGCAGCATGGGTGACTGTGTGTTGTGCCGGAGCATTGTCCCCCCAGTAGCTTCTGTCCAGCTATCTTACCCCCCCCCCCTTTCCTTCTCCCTCACCTCCCTCTTCCCTCCCTTCCCTCTCTCCCTCCTTCCCTGTCTAATTGGCGCCTCCCTGGGACGCCTGCCTGTCCTTAAGTGGTCCACTTGCCTTCTCAAGGAGGGGGGTCCGAAGCCCCATCCTTCTGTGGCTATCATTCCCCACTGTGTGTAAGGGGTGGGTGGGGAATCTTTTCTGCAGTGGAGATGTTATAGATGGACAACATGCCTGGCTGCTGCTTGCTACTGTTGTTGTTGAAAGACAGGGTAATGCAGGACAAGAAGAGATTTGGCCTGTAGGGATGAGGCAAATTGTTGATTTGCTGGCCTGGCTAGGATTGAATTGTTAGTTAAACCAGTTCCTCTGGGTAACTGTTTGAGGTTGGTGGGTGAATGGATGAGGAAATCTTTGCTTGAGGATTTATGGTTTTAGGATGGATGGATTGGGAATCTTTGGTGGCGTTTGCTTTCAAATCGTTGGCTTTATCTTGCGGGGAAGACAAATCTATACATCTAGATGTTTGGAACTACGCTAGATAAACTGTCTGTGTATGTGTATGTGTGTGTTTGTGTGTGTTGTGTGTGTGTTGTGTTGTGTGTGTGTGTGTGTGTGTGTGTGTGTGTGTGTGTGTGTGTGTGTGTGTGTGTGTGTGTGTGTGTGTGTGTGTGTGTGTGTGTGTGTGTGTGTGTTTTGATATAATCAAACCAAGGTATAACCATACTTGTTCCAGTCGATATGGTTGGTAATGGCTCACAGACTAAAGCCACATTTTTCTGTTGTTGTGAAAAAAAGGGGGGAGAGACCGAAAACTCGGCGATTTAGAAACAATTTCCTATGACAGGTTTAAACTTTGTCATTGACAACACAGCAAATCAAGAAGGAAAAAATTAAGAAAGATGATACCTTGAACATAGGTGTTAGTTGCTCTACACCCACACACACCACACATACCCTATATATTATATATAATAATAATATAATATATATTATATAATATATATGTAAGTATATAATTAATAAGAATATTATACAAATATATATCTATATCTAGATCTATATATATAATCCCCTTTCCCTACTATTTTGTCTTCTAAAACCCTATCTATGGGTTTAACTCAATCACTCCATCAATCGTTCAAGTTAACAACAACATCACTACGTTCAGCCTCTGGCACATCCTTCTCCCTCCCCCCCCCCATGCCACCCCTTCCTCCGTCACCCCCCACCCCCCACCCCACCCCGAAACTCCCTCTCTTTATCCTCCGCAGTGGTATTAAAATAAAGATGCAACAGCCACGGCCGTTTGCCCTCAGGTTTAAAAACAAAACGTCCCGGAGAAGGGGGAGGAGTGGAGGTGGGAGGGGTTTTCAATTTCAATTTCAAGCGTCTTATTGCCCAAACGGTTTCCCAAACATTTCCAATTCTGACATTCTGGCAGGCAATGACGTGGCTCTCCACCACTCTCCCCCTCTCCCTCTCTCCCTCTCACCCTCCTGTCCTCCCTTACCCCCCTCCTCCCCCTTTCCTTCTTATATCTGGACAGTTTGGTGACCATCCAGGTCCGGTTTTGGACAGATGACAAATGGCATCATTAGTCGGCCAAGTGGACACTTGGCTTACTCTGTATTGTCCAGTTACGATTCGTTTAAACAGAGGATTTTCTTTCTTTCTTTTTGGAATTTTTTTTCCTTTTTTTCTTTCTTTCTTTTCTTTTCTTTTCAACGATAGACTGACAGTCCGAGATACTGGTGGGGGTTGTTGTGATAAAAGTTTTGGGTGAAGTCTTGTATAGTGTTTGCTATTTCGTATATTATAAACTTTTATGTGGGTGTTTTGTTTGTAAGGTTGTGTGTGTGTGTGTGTGTGTGAGAGAGAGAGGAGAGAGGGAGAGAGAGAGAGAGAGAGAGAGAGAGAGAGAGAGAGAGGAGAGAGAGAGAGAGAGAGAGAGAGAGAGGATTCCCCCCCCCCCCCCCCAAGAACAAACCTAACATCTCATAAATAGTACGTGATGGGAATTTTTAGGCTGTGGTCTACTACTCTGTGAATGTCGAAAAAAAGCGGGTTTTTGTGTTTTGTTGTGATTTGGGTTTTTTCCCCCCTCTTTTTTTTGTTTGTTTTTGTTTCGCTTTGGGGGTTTTGGTGGGTTTTTTTTAGGCTTTCAGTGTTCTACTTTCCCTGTCTATGTCTTCTATTTCTTTTCTTCTTTTTTTTTTCTCCTGTCATTTTTTTTTCCTGACAAAAGATGGAAGTCAAAACTATCTTGTCATGCCAGACGCTCTCCACAAAAGTTGATAAAACACTGGCTGACGCCGCGTAATTGGCACTCGCCAAGGAAAAACAGGTACTGATTGATTTTGTCCTCCCCCCCCCCCCCTCTCTCTCTCTTTCTTTCCCTCTCTTTGTGTGCGCTCTCTCTGTCTCTGTCTGCCTGTCTGTCTGTTGTTGTCTGTCTGTTCTGTCTGTCTGTCTTCTTCTCTTCTCTCTCTCTCTCTCTCTCTCTCTCTCTCTCTCTTCTCTCTCTCTCTCTCTCTCTCTCTCTCTCTCTCTCTCTT
>CM060330.1:39848800-39851300 GCA_030674155.1 Stramonita haemastoma
GAAGAGGACGGGGGGCCCAGCAACGGGGAGGTGGTGGGCGGCTTCAACTCTGCCGTGGCCGCCACTCTCTCCGGGATGTTCTCTGGCAACAACGTCACCCTAGAACCCATGTCGGCCACCAAAGCCGCGGTGGCGCAGTTCCCGCTCTCGCAATCCCAGCTCGCGGACGACCCGCCTCGTCTCCTTCTTCTTCCTCGTCCACTAACAACAGCAACACCACCACGGAGAAAGCCCTAGAGGAGCTGAAGCGCAAAGACATGATGAACCAGCAGATCATCCGCCACATGCAGCTAGCGCTGCTGAAGCAAGGCATGAACATGTCCGATGTGATGGCCGGGGTCTTCGGCATGGCGGCGAACGCCCAGGGCCCCGGGATGCTCTGTCCCGGCTGCCGGGGGTCTGGACCTGACCTCGGTGATGATGACCCCGCACAGCATGGCCGACTACCTGTCTTCCCACGCCGCCAAGCTGCAGAAAGAGGAGGCCAAGGCTTTGAAGGAGGAGGCGCAGAGGGGGGAGGAGGAAGGGGAGGGGGAGTTGGAGGAGGGAGTTGGAGGTGGAGGAGGTGTCAAGGACCTCCCTAAGGACCTCAGCAAGGACATTGAGCAGGTGGTCAAGCAAGTGGATCGCGAGTTCAGCGGCGAGGCGTCCAGCAAGCTTAAAGCAGGAATTCTCCTCTACCGAGTCTAAAAAACCATCATCCTCATCCTCATCGTCTCATTATCCTCATCAGCCACACCCTCAGCCTCGAGCATGGCGTCCATGTCGTCCTACCTCTCCTCCCTCACCCCCACCACTCCCCTGTCGGCGGTGACGTCATCGTCCCTGTCGGCACTCTCCTCCATGACCCACAACAGTGGACTGGGTGGTGGGGGTGGGGGACCTCACGGCTCCTCTTCCTCCTCGGGGAAACAGACGGGGGACGCAGTGGAGGAGGCAGCAGCGGCAGCAACACGCAGTACAGTTCGTCCTCCCTGACGGCTCTGCAGAGAGAGACGGACGCCTTGAAGTCGGCCATCTTGCCCCAACTTCACATGCCCATGACGCCTGAGGCCTACCGGGGCTACTGCCAGAGAGGCACAAGTAAGTCTGCTGGGATTGTTGGGGTTAATTTTTTTTTTTTTTTTTTTTTTTTTTTGGGGGGGGGGGGTTGTATTTGTTGTTGTTTTTTTTTGGGGGTGAGGTGTTGTTGTTTGTTTGTTTGTTTTTTTTACTGTTTGAAGTGTCGTCGCCCAGTTGCACGCATTTTTTGCTCAAGTTGCACTTTGACTTCACTTCTCTTGGCTCCACACTTCCACCAAAATTCGTTTCTGCACGCGCGCTATATATATCTATAGCTGAAACAATTCCCTGTATTATGCACCCACACCCATCTCTTCAGACTTTTTTTTTTTTTTTTTTTACTTGCACCAGTTCTGCTTACAATTGCATAGTATTCAAACTTGATTTGAGATTCTCAAAAGATTGAATGTACAAAGAGAAAGATTCTCTCTCTCTTGTCTGCTCTGTCTCTGTGTCTTTCTGTCTCTGTCTCTGTCTCTTCCTGTCTATCTCTCACTTTCTCGCTTTCTCTCACGCACACGCATAATTCACACACACACAGTTCACACACACACACACACACACACACACAAAAGTTCACACACACATAGTTCACACATAGTTCACACACACACACACACACACACACAAACACACAACACAACACAACACAACACACACACCACACCACACCACACCCCACACCACACCACACACACACACACACACACACACACAACACAACACAACACACACACACACACACACACACACACTATGTTGACTTGTGCTTTGTATCCTTTATACACTTCATATCACAATCAATAATACAAAAAAAAATGCCAACAGGAATAGCAATAATATCCTGCACGTTTCACCGTTCTTATGATATAGCCTGACACAGGCGTAATATAAAACTCATACAGACAGAAAGCTAATACAGGAAGCTAATACAGGTAATAATTCATTTTATTGCTTGCACCAACACGCACGTCTTAAAAAAAAAAACTTTTTCCTCGACTTGTGGGCTGGGAAAGATCAGAGAGAAAGAGAGACACTCCTTTCGTAGCAAACAGGTTTTTTTTTTTTAATTTGTTTTTTATCCTTCTTTTCTTCTTCGTCAAACGCTCAGACAGCCAAGTATTGTTATTCTGTCATATGAGCGAAAATGCGTTGCGCTGCCGTTAAGCGCCTGACTAGTCAGGCCCTGTACATCCGACTTCGGCATAGGAGAGAAAATCTTTTTTAGTCTTTCTTGAAAAAAAAGGCAGGAGAATGGACCAAGAAGGCAGAAAATAAGACGAGAAGGAGGTGGCGACGAAAAAGAAACGGAACAAGGCAGAAACAAAGAGAGGGATAGAAAAGAGGGAATTTCTAGCACAGAATTTCCAGAAAGTGGGGACGCTACATATCCTGATAGGCCCCCTGGTCGTCCCCACGGGGGAATTGTTGTTTTTAA
>CM060330.1:39861300-39863482 GCA_030674155.1 Stramonita haemastoma
CAGAGGACAAAAAAGTAAAATCTATTTTCTCTCTCTCCAAAGAAGAAAGTGAGAGAAACAGAGCAGAGGGAGGAAGGGGTTTATTTATTTATGTAGACCTATTTATCTGTTCGTTTATTGTTTATTCTTTTATAATGAGATATGGAATAAGTACGTACTCACGCGCTTTATTTTACATCCAGTCCCCGTGTGTATACAGTGTTGTAAATTCTGTCATCTGTTCTGGGGGAGAGATAGAGAGCGGGAGGAAGAGGGAGGGAGAAATAGAGTGGGAAGGAGGGAGGGGACAGAGAGAGAGAGAGAGAGAGAGAGAGAGAGAGAGAGAGAGAGAGAGAGAGAGAGAGAGACAGGAAGAGAGGAGAAGAGAGACAGACAGACAGGAGAGCAGAGAGAGAGACAGAGAGAAGGAGACAGAGAGAAGAAATTGGCAGACACACAGACACAGACACACAGACAGACATTAACAAACTCAAGACAGACATACAGACACAAAAATGACATCTTATTTTTTCCAAATGCTTTGTTGCAGCGGTAGATCTATAGATGCAAAAGCAAAGCCAGAGGGGGAAAGAAAAGAAAAGAAAAAGAAAAGAAATGAAAAGTGAGGTTGTACTTAACACCGTAACTCATCCTTTCTACGTCTCACGTGGGATCGGGGAATGCATTGCAGTTTAATCTTATTATACTTCACTCTGCAACTGAAACGAAAGGAAACACGGAAGAAGAAGAAAAAGAAGAAATAAGAGAGAGCGAAAGGAAGGAAGAATATGAAAAAAAAAAAAAAACAAAGAAAAGAGAATAAAGAGAAAAAAGGTTGTGGAGGAGGAGGGAGGAGGGAGGGAGGGGAGGGAGAGGAGAGAGAGAGAGGAGAGAGAGAGAGAGAGGAGAGAGAGAGAGAGAGAGAGAGGAGAGGAGAGAGAGAGAGAGAGAGAGAGAGAGAGAGAGAGAGAAGAGTGTGTGTGGGGGTGAGGTGTGTGTGTGGTGTGTGTGTGTGTGTGTGTGTGTGTGTGTGTGTGTGTGTGTGTGTGTGTGTGTGTGTGTGTGTGTGTGTGAGGGGAAGAAAAGCGGGAAAAAATAAATTGGGGACGAAGAAAATGATAGAGAAACTAAAAACAGAAAAGAAAAATGGGGTAGGGGGGTGAAAGGGTATGAAAATAACTGGAATGGTGGGAGGTGGGAGGGGTAGTAGTAGAAGTAGAGTGGTGGTGATGGAGGTTTGGAAGGGGGAAGGGGGAGAAGTGAGGGGTGGTTAGTGCAAATGTGACTGGCGTAAGATAAAGAAGAGCGGGCGGGCATAAACTCATAGAAAGAGGTCTTAAATATAGAGTTTGTTATTCTGCGAGTAAATAACGTAAGAAGCTCGACATGCTTTGTAAACGGAAAGGAGACTTTATGCGATGCAGTCAGTGTATAATCTCTCCTCTCTACCTCCTCTCTCTGGCCTACAAGGAAGGAGCTGGAGTATGATAGTGGGTGGGTGGGTTCGTGGAGAGAGTGAGGGGAGTGGGGGGAGAGAGAGAGGGAGGGAGGGGGAGGAGAGGGAGGGGGGGGGAGAGAGAGAGAGGAGAGAGAGAGAGAGAGAGAGAGAGAGAGAGAGAGAGAGAGAGAGAGAGAGAGAGAGAGAGAGAGAGAGAGAGAGAGAGAGAGGGACGCACACACACACTCACACGCACACACACCACACACACACACCCCCACATACACCACGCACACCACACACACACACACATCACACAGACACCACCCCACCACACACACACACACACACAACACACACACCACACACACAGCTCTAAGGAGAGAGAGAGAGAGAGAGGAGCGAGAGGAGAGAGGAGAGAGAGAGAGAGAGGAGAGAGAGAGAGAGAGAGAGAGAAGAGAGAGAGAGAGAGAGAGAGAGAGCAGATGAGAGAGAGGGGAAGAGAGAGATAGAGACAGAGAGAGAGAAACTTGTCAGATCAGGAACTGTTGGGGAGAGAAGAGGAGGATAGGGAGGGAGGGGGGGGAGGGGGAGTATATAGCATGGAAAGTTGAGGTTGGCAGATGCCGAATTGTAAAAGTGTCACAGAGATTCTGGGGAAGATAAAGAAAGACGGGTATGACTGAAGTCACTGCCTATCTGCCACTTGGGCTTTTATTCACTGAGTTAACAACCTCCATCATGATGCTGGTGATGATGATGAGG
>CM060330.1:39873582-39876347 GCA_030674155.1 Stramonita haemastoma
GAGAGAGAGACAGCAGAGAGAGAAGAAGACAGACAGACAGACAGACAGACAGACAGACAGACAGACAGAGAACGTGTGCGCGAAAGCAACCATCATTAAACACTGCATGTCGTTTGTTTAGGTGACTTTTCTTTATATCTCAGAATAAACTAACACAAAAGTATGTCATTCATGTTGAAAATAGAACGCATATATATTATATAAAAAATCACAGAATACATACTTAGAGAGTGAGCAAATACAAAAGTGAAAGGAGAAAAGAAGAAGAAAAAACCCACATACCAACCCCAAAAAAGTTAAGAGGGGGGTGGGCGGACAGATATAGAAAACATTTTACCTGACATGATATAAACCATAACAGGCACAAGAGATTTTTGGCACGACCTCAACACACACACATGAAACACATCAGACATAAGGCACGTGCGCACACACAGACACACAAATATCAACACAACACACAAAATACAACACATTATAAACACATACACACACACATGACAAACACACAAAACTGCATACACATGGGGACTGGATATAAAAAAAAAAGCATATGATTACTTATTCCATTATCCTCGAAATAAAACAAAAAATAAATAAACGAAATAAATAAATAAATAAACTCACACACACACTGACAACCCCCCCTAACTCCCCCCCCCCCCCCCCCCCCACACACACCCCCCCACCCCACCACCCACCCCCCCACCCCACAACACACACACCCCACCACACCACACACCACCACCCCACCCTCCCCCCCCACCCACCTACCCACACCCGAGACACACAACACCACACATCACACACCGCACACCACCCCCCCTATACCACCAAACCCACACACAACCCACCCACCAATCACACCACCCCCCCCACCCTCTCCACCACCCGTACAACCCCCCACCTACACGCCACACACTCTCTAAACAAATAGGGAGGGAGGGGGGATCAGGCATCTTATTTTACAACTCGACAGCAGTTGTTGTCGCCAGCAGGACCACCTGGGCTAGTATCTCCCCTCCCCTCTCTCTATAGCACTACCTACCCACACAGGCTTCAATCCCATCCCCTATTATATTGCATCCCCTATCTCTGCTCTCATCTGCTCTGCTCTGCTCTCAAGTGGCTCTCTGTTTCTGCTGCCTGTCTTCAACCCTTGCCCAGTCATCATGCAATACTCTCTCTCTATATATCACACACATTTGTTGTATGTGTTGTGTGTGTGTTGTTGTGTGTGTGTGTGTTGTGTGTGTTGTCTTTTTGTCTGATCCTGCCTATCTATCTATTTGTCTGTCTGTCTGTCTGTCTGTCTTCTGTCTGTCTGTCTGTCTGTCTGTGTGTGCATGCGACCCCCCCCTCTCTCTGTTCCGCTTTTCGTAAGAGTAGGCCATCGTGTGCCGGTGGAACATATAAAATTTACAAAACTGAATACACACGGGGACAGGATGTAAAAAAGCACAAGAGTGCTTATTTCATTATCCTCGATATAACAATAAATCATATCAAATCAAATCAAATCAAATCAAATCAAATCAAATCAATCTCCTCTCTCCTCTCTCTCTCTCTCTCTCTCTCTCTCTCTCTCTCTCTCTCTCTCTCTCTCTCTCTCTCTCTCTCTCTCTCTCTCTCTCTCTCTCTCACCCTTTCCCCTTTATATTATATAGCCTCTACTCTTTAAACTTATCCTTCCAACTATTCTCCACCAGTCGCTCTCTTATGTTATAGTAAACCATTAATGTATGTTTATATCCAATGACTGACACACTAGCGGACCACACATGAAGTCTTGTGTATGTGTATATGGAGAAACGGACCAGATGAGTGATTAATAGGATAAGAGTAAACTACGGGGGCTCTTTTTTAAAGGGTAGAGGGGGGGGGGGGGGGAGTTTGGGTGCAAGGGGGGGGGGGGGGGTAGGAGTGTCTGATTAGATTGTTCTTTTTTTTTTCTTAAGTGGAACTAAAACGATTTGTTCTGTTTTAGGCTCTGATCGGAAATTATTCAGATTGCACATTCTTTTAGGTCTAAGGTGTGGTGTGTGTGTGTGTGTGTGTGTGTGTGTGGTGGTGAGAGGGAGAGAGAGAGAGAGAGAGAGAGAGAGAGAGAGAGAGAGAGAGAGAGAAGAGAGAGAGAGAGAGAGAGAGAGAGGAGAGAGAGAGAGAGGAGAGAGAGAGGAATAGGGGGTGGGGGTTGCAAGAAAATAGTGCAAGCAACCGAATAAGAAGACAGACAAAAGACAACGGGTCAGACAGACAGAATGAGACATAAATCACACATCACACACACACACACACACACACACACACACACACACACACACACACACACACACACACCACACACACACACACACACAAGAGTCAAACAAAGCTTACCACAAATGCAACTAACTCTACGCGTCCCCATCACAATCTTACAACATGTCACAAAAAAAACACCCCAAAACCAGACAAAAAAAACCCCAACAAAACGAACACCCCTCCTACACCCTCCCTTATTCGTTCACAAACGTCCCCTCTCTCCTCTCTCCCCCCCCCCCCCTCCCCTTCCCTCTACTCTCACCTACTCGTCCCGTTGTTTTTTTTTCCCACACAAAGCGTAGCAGGTGGGCAAATCCTTTGTGTCAAGTGCACTTCGCATGCAGCCACGGAAAAGATTAGAGAGAGAGAGGGGGAGGGAGAGAGAGAGGAAGGGAGAGAGAGAGAAGGAGGGAGAGAGGAAGGAGGAGAGGGAGAGGGAAGGAGGGGGAGAGAGAGAGAAA
>CM060330.1:39876447-39881447 GCA_030674155.1 Stramonita haemastoma
GGTTGGTTTTGGGTTTGGGAGGTAATAGGTAAGTTGGTTGGATGGTTGGTGGTTGGTTGGTTGGTTGGTTGGTTGGTTGGTTGGGTTTTGGTTTGGTTTGGTTTGGTTTGGTTGATTTATGTGTATTTGCTTTATCACTATGCATTTAAGACTTAACTCTTGAGTCCGATTGATTTGGGATGGAGATAGGGTGTGGTGTGGGTTAGGGAACGAGTGTATCTTATTTTGGGTGTGGTGGATGTACATATATACCAGTATGTATGTAGTCCGCAATTTTAGATTCTGGTGTATGTATTTTTGTTTCATTCTTACAGCAAATGTATCAGAATTTGCAATCTAAACGCAGGAACTCAGACGGGGAATAATTGGGGGGGGGGGTTATAGAAGGGTAAAAGATTTTTGGGAAAAGGGGGTGGGGGGGAGGAGTGGAGGGCCTACTAGGAAGTGTTTCCAGACGAATGTTAATAGTAATTCAACAGGCATATTACCATTCTTCCCCTCATGTCTAGGCAGAAATGGCTTTATGCAAATGGAGTTTGTCTGCATGGTTGGGGGATGGGGGGGGGGGGGAAAGGAGGGAGGGAGAGAGAGAGGGGAGAGAGAGAGGGGAGAGAGAGAGAGAGAGAGAGAGAGAGGGGAGAGAGAGAGAGTTCAGACTTTTACTGTACATCGGCCTTAGTCAGAGAAGAAGAAAGACAGAAAAAAAAACAGAGAGAGAGAGAAAAGAGAGAAATATCTATCACCTTGCTGTACCCTAGACCCGGCAAAAGGGTTACGTGTCCAGACCAACCTACCTATGTAACACACACTAAGACATCATTCCTGCAATGTTGTAAGAGCCACTCTAACTAGTCTTGAAAAAAAAACCTTTTACTTTTTTTTTTCTTCACTTATTGGTTTGTTTCCCAACAAACTCCTTGTGAAAACGAACTACATTTCTTTTTATTTTATTTTTAAAAACAAAAGGAGAAGAAAAGAAAATACTAAAACCCAGCTCGAGAGTCTTTTCAACAAATATAACATATCAAACAAAACGAAAGAGGTTTTTTTTTGTTTTTTTTTAATTCAAAAACTAGATCTATACAAAGAACACCAGTGATAAGAAAGAAAAGAAAAAATAAACACCCAGAGCATTGTTAACCATTTGCTGCCACATGTTTAACTTATGTACACATACACACAGACACACACACACACACACCACACACACCCCCTAGGCCCTGTTAAAACATTGTTACTTCTCTTTCTTTTATCTGCAGCGGAGAAAGAACAAAACACCCACGATATAAGAGGGCTTGAAGGGTTTAGAATCGACGGAAAGAAAGATGATTAACCTGGACTCGACAAAACCTCTGTTGATTCAGTGTTGAAAACGAATGCGGTAATAAGACGACATATTTAAGGCGGAAAAGATGTCGTGCGCAGGCGCGAGAAGCCATTATTGGGCGGAAATCGCCGGCCATGTTTGCCGAGGGGTCCTCCAGGGCTTGTGATTTCACTTTCCTGCAAATATCGCTGCAACAACCCCCGTTATCTGTTTCTTTTTCTTCTTTTTTTCTTTTTTTTTCTGACGAAGCAGTTGACATGACCCTGTTCGTGTATAATTATGTCCATTCCCACGATTTCTTTTTCTGTTTTTGTGTGTGTGAAGGGGAGAAACACACACATACTGACACTGACACACAAATACACACATACACACACTGACATACTGACTTACTGACACCACTAACACACATGCACGGACACACTGACACACACAACCACTCACACACCACACACACCCACACACGCGCGACGCACCACACACACACACACACACACACACACACACACACACACACACACACACACACACACACACACACACACACACACACTACACTACACGCATTCCAAAACCGAAACATACACTTTTCTTTCAGTGTTATTTCCCTCGACATAAAATACAATTTGCAAGGTCACATGCAAGATATATGCATTCGCGTATACCCCTAATCTGCATATATCTTAAATAAACAAAGGTGACTCACGGACTTTATTTTTCCCTTCTTCTCAACACAACCAAAAAAATATCAGAATTGGGTTTTGGGGGGAGGGGGGGGGGGGGGGGGGGGGGGGGTGGAGAGGGGAGCATACACGTAGTAACATACTATCTCACCTTGTTAACTAGAGTTTGTTGGGCGTCGTTTTTTCAAGACTCACGTTTCGCGTTCGTCATCTTGCAGACATTTTCACCATTGCCCAAGTAATGAGATTCACACTTGTGTTCGACTAAACGGCGAACAAGTTGTGAGAAAGTTAAGGGACAAACGGCCTGATAATCATAAAAGTATTCGCCACACGGGAAAGAGTGTATATAGACTTGGTGTCTGGGAGATTGTGTGGATTAGGGTTTTGGGGATTTTTTTAAAGCAAACTTTAAAGGTTTCTTTTTTTTTTAAGCATTGGTTTAAAAAAAAAAAAAAAAAAAAAAAAAAAAGAAATGCCAATCTGGGTTATTGAGTCTGACTTGGGGTGCTAGGTTTGTTTCCCTTCATAAGAGTCTAAAACGGGAGTATTTATTTATTTATCCATTTCTTCCTTTGTTTTTTGTATATATTCTTATGTAGTCATCCTTTTCTGTATTTTGTTTTGGCTATTTTCCATTTTTGAAATAGACTGTTTAGCTTCTCTGACAAATGCCATTACGAATGGTAAATACAGATACTTCTTTTTTTTTTAAATTTTTGGTCGGGTTTGTTATTGTTGTTTTTGTTTTAAAAAACAATTTCCATTTTTAGAGAGAATGTTCAGGTTCTCTCACAAACGTCATTATGAATGTAAATCCATTTTATATGCTACTTAAAAAACAAACAAAACACACACAAGAAAACAACAACAACAAAGAAAAAAACTGTTGGCTGTTTTTTGAACGCAGATGGTGGGGACTGGGAGATAAGAGGAAAGAAAGGAGGAGGGGGGATGTATTATGTATATTATATTATATATATATATACACGACGTATAAGTATCAGAATTTTTTTTTATATAAATATATGTACAAGAAGTTGCATGGCATGCCGAGAAACAGTGGGGTAGACATCAGCTATGCTGACGGTGGGCGGACGGCGAAACGATGAGGAAAACCAGCACAGGCTGGATGTCTGTTTAGCTACATTGGATATTTATAAAGGCAGAGACTTTTTGAGTTTCGAGGGTTTTGGGTTTTTTTTTTTAGTGGCTTTCACATCTTTAACTTTCTTTGCATCCCCCTCCCTCCCTCCTCCCCTCCTCTCCTCTTATCATCTTTTTTCTTTTTTTTCTTTTCTTTCTTTATTCTCCTCCTTGCTTACTTATTCATTTATTATTTGTTTGTCCATTTATTTGTATAGTCATGTCTTTTGTATGGGGTAATGTAGTTGTTGTTGAGTGCTGTTTTCGTGTGTGTATGTTTCATATTGTTTTCGTGTGTGTATGTTTCATATGAGTCGTGTGTGTTAGTGGTGTGTGTGTGTGTGTGTGTGTGTGTGTGTGTGTGTGTGGTGTGTGTGTGTGGTGTGTGGTGTGTGTGTGTGTGTGTGTGTGTGTGTGGAGAGGAGAGAGAGGAGAGAGAGAGAGAGAGAGAGAGAGAGAGGAGAGAGAGAGGGAGAGAAGAGAGAGAGAGAGAGAGAGAGAGAGAAGAATGAGTTGAGGAGGGAGTTGGAAAAAAAAGAAAAAAAGAACGAACACAAAGAAGAAACTTCAAGACACAAGCAGACGAGATAAGGGACAGAGAAAAAAAAAAGAAGTAACAATCTACTAATTATAATACAGTAACACACCAGGTAGGTACGCGTGACAGGCGTGAGGTTTGTGCCTCCAGGTGAGAGCTGTAGATATTCTAATAATGCCACACAGTAGGCTGACTTTCTTTCTCAGGCACTAGCCTTCCCCTCCCTCCCCACTCCCTCTCTGTGGTATAGTAATAGTAGTGGTAGGGTAGGGTACCCGTTTATGCTGCACGTGCTGAAAGGGAGTGCTAGAGAGATGGGGGGGGGAGGGAGGGGGGAAGGGGGGTGCGTAGGGGTGTGACTTACCTACTCAGTGTTATGGGTTTTCAAGAGTATATTGGTTTGTGTGGAGGGGATGGATGGGTGGATGGACTGTGCATGTGGTGGTGAGGTGAACTGTGCAAGTGTGGTCATCATGGTGGTTCCGTTTTTTTTTTATTGTGTGTGTGTTTTTTTCCTTCTTCTTGTTCTTCTCGTTTTTGCTTTGTGTGTGTATGTGTGTGTGTGTGTGTTTGTGTCGTGTGTGTGTGTGTGTGTGTGTGTGTGTGTGTGTGTGTGTGTGTGTGTGTGTGTGTGTGGTGTGTGTGTGTGTGTGTGTGTGTGTGTGAATTTGTTTAAAGGTGTTTTTTTTTAGTTTCATTTTTTTTGTCTGTCCCAGTCTGTCTGTCTATCTGTCTGTCTCTGTCTGCCTGTCTGTCTCTCTCTATCTCACACCAAAATACACAAGCATGATATTAACACTCTTATGTAAGAGATTACAAATGGTTAGGCACCACTTCGTTCTTCTTTCAATTCTAAACATGAACGGAAGAAATAGAAAGAAAGATTAAAAAAACAAAAAAAGAACAAGAAGAGAAAAGAGGGGGGTGAAATGAGGACAAATAAATAAAAATGGACGGGAAGAAGAAACAGAAAGTGGGGAGAGAAAAAGAAAAGAAAAAAAAAGTTACTCATAAAAGAGTGCTAGAAAAGATAGGGGGAGGGGGTTGGAGGGTGAGAAGGAGGAAGGGGGTGGGGAGAGTTGCTGAGAGAGAGGAGAGAGAAAGGGGACATAATTTATCTCTGTCTGTGTGTGGTTTCTGCTCTCCCGTTATCACACGCAGAGCGATGGAGAAAACAGAGAAAGGAAGACACAGAATAGAAGCACCGAGAGTTGGGGGGAGGGATGGAGGAAGAAGGGGAGGGGAAGAGGGAGAGGGAATTGGGGGGATGGGGGTGGGGTGGGGTTGGGGGGAGTAAGGTGAAGGA
>CM060330.1:39883947-39886447 GCA_030674155.1 Stramonita haemastoma
CTTTTTTTTTTTTGAAAAGAGAGAGAGAGAGAGGAGAGAGAGAGAGAGAGAGAGAGAGAGAGAGAGAGAGAGAGGAGAGAGGAGAGAGAGAGAGAGAGTAGACTGTCCTTTTGGCCTTGTGGGGTACAGACCCCAGTACGACTCATCAGCGGAGACACGCTGAGCAAACTAGCAGGGGCATGCACATAGGGGTGGCAGTGCGGACAGCCCAATAGTTGGGGGTGTGCTTCTAGGCTCCCCGCTGATCCCTCTGCACATAGCAGGGGTTAGGGCGCTGGGTGCTTTCCCCTTTCTTGGGCCTCTCACCCTCTGGGTAATAAGGGACTTAGCACAGTCTTGGCTCCATCTAAACTGTCCTCCCTAACTATTTATTCCTTGCGCCAATCCATCTTCTTTGTTTTCTCTCTCTTATTTGTGGGAGGAAAATGGGAGAGAGTGAGAAGAAGGAAGAAAAAGAAACTGAAAAATACTAACGCTCACAGAATGAGGGAGATAAAAAAAAAAAAAAGAAACAAAGAAAGTGAAAAATACAAGAACAAAAAAAATACTTACAAAATTGAAACGGCCTATATATAGACCTCAAGCAGGACCTTTTGCTAATGGAGAATGAGAAGGGGGGGGGAAAAAAAGGAAAACTGCAAAATACAAATGCTTACAAAATTGAAACAGCTTGTATAGATAGACTGCAAGCAGACCCTTTCAGAATGAGAAAAAAAAAAGAAACAAAGAAACTGAAAAATGAAACTCTTACAAAATTGAAATGGCCTATACATAGATAGCCCTCAAGCAGGACCTTTGGCTAATGGAGAATGAGATGAAAAATAAAGAAACAAAAGGAAAACTGAAAAATACAAACTTTTACAAACTTGAAAAGGCTTGTATAGATAGACTGCAAGCAGTCAGTACCTTTCAGAATGAGAAAAAAAAAAGAAACAAAGAAACCGACAAATAAAAAACTCCTACAAAATTGAAAGGTCTGTATAAATAAAGATTGCAAGCAGGACCTTTGGATAATGGAGAATGAGAAGGGGGGGAAAAAGAAACAAAGAAACTGAAAAAATATAAACGGTTACAAAATTGAAACGGCCTATATAGATAGACTCCAAGCAGGATGACCTTTCGAAAATAGAGAGTGAGAAAACAACAAAAAAAACAACTAAAAACTGAAAAATACAAACGCTTTCAAAATTGAAACGGCCTATATAGATAGACTGCAAGCAGGATGACCTTTCCTAAATGGAGAGTGAGGAAAAAAAAAACAACCAACTAGAAACTGAAAAATACAAACGCAAACAAAATTGAAAGGGCCTATATAGATAGAGAGACTGCAAGCAGCAGGACCTTTGGCTCTGGTTGGACAAGGTTGCTTGGCTGTCAAAGACTTCATCAGCCGTCTGTGTTTATTTTGTTTTCTGAGGAAAAATGTCACAGCGCTGACTTGTAGAAAGGTAGTGCGGGTTTCTTTTTTTTGTTTTGGGGGTTGGGTTTTTTCTTTTTTTTTTTCTTTTTGTTTTTGTTGGCTAGACCTGTCAAACATCCCTTCTTATCTGCATTTCTCTCTGGTTACATCGCTGGGTTTTGAGGGTTTTTTTAACAACTATTTTTATTATTCCTTACCACTCAGTAAGCACACTGTGAACGGGTTTTGCATGCTTAAAAATAGGGTTTTTTTAATCTTAGGTTTTGTCGGTCTGTGTTTCGTGTTTGTTCCTCACTGCTCTCCTTTGCGTTTCCTCTTGTTCTGCCCTTTCCTTTATTAGCTAAAAACAGAAGGTGGTTAGATAACAATATTTTTAAATGAAAAAAAAGTTGTTGTTCATAATCCACTCTGTATCGGACAGCGTGCTGTTGTAAATTGAGAGAGAGAGAGAGAGAGAGAGAGAGAGAGAGAGAGAGAGAGAGAGAGAGAGAGAGTAATGCATTTCAAAATTGACATGAAAAACACAAGGTGGAAAGAATGTTGCGCTCACATAACTAATTCTTTTTTTTGTTGTTGAAATGCAAAGAGCCATCACGCCAATACACGACCCACCCCTTTTTACTTAAAAACCATCAATGTTAGCCCAAATGCAAAGTGGAGAGAATCTAAGCTGTACAGGAAAAGATACTAGGTTAACTAATTCACTCAAATTTTCGCTCTGTTCGAGCCGTCCACGTGCTATATGCCTATCACTGACACAAATACATGATTCACTGACACAGATACATGATTTCCTATTCTCACCCCACCACCACCAACCACCACAACCCACAACAACCACCACAACCACCACCAACCATCCACCAACCACCACCACCACCAACAACAACCAACCACCACCACCAACAACCACCACCAACCATCCACCAACCACCACCCACCACCACCACCACCACCACCACCAACACCACAACCACCAACCACCACCACCAACAACAACAACCACCACAGTCAACCTCTATGTCAGTGGTCACACTACAGAAATGCCAGGTCATGCCGCTACTGTCCACGAGTGTCGTC
>CM060330.1:39891447-39911447 GCA_030674155.1 Stramonita haemastoma
TCAAGTCGATAGATCAGTTGAACAAGTGTTTGTTGATTTTTTGTTGTTGTTTTATTGTAAGTTATTGTTTACCGTCTATTGGTGCTGCAGATTTCCTTGCGTATTAACTGGGCTGCTCTCCCCGAAAAGAGCCTTTTGTCAAACAGCATCACTGCAATTTCTTTGGTCATTCCCCCCCCCCCTCTTTGTATTTGAATTGTGTAGGAACAAGGGTGGGGTATTTTTTCCCTTTAGATTTCCCCAGTGGTTTTTTTTTTATTGTGGATGGTTCCTTTTCATGCTTTAAACACATGCTGCACGCAGGAGCTCGATGTACTGTCTTCTCTAAAGAATTGCATCCATATTATAGGCGCAATCAAGTTGTTGGTTTTAAAAGTTGGGTGGGTTTGGGGCGCACTTAAACGTAAGATTTACCCCCCCAAAGCTATCAAATTACATTGGCAAAGGGATGAATTTCATCAGCATCACACACAGACAGTTCGCGTTAAATACAATTAATCCACACAAGATTATTGCAACGATATAACTAAACTTGTGGCGATGCTATTACTTTTTCTGGAAAGATTGAAAACTCTCTATGTCTATGTCTCTCTGTCTCTGTCTCTTTCTCTCTGTTTCCCTCTGTTTCTCTGTTTTCTCTCTCTCTCTCTCTCTCTCTCTCTCTCCTCTCTCTCTCTCTCTCTCGCTCTCGCTCTCGCTCTCTCTCTCTCCCTCCCTCTCTCTCTCTCTCTTACTCGTGTGCGTCTTTGAATGTGTCTGTAGAGATTTGTTGTGTGCATGCATGTCTGTGTCTTTAATTTGGCGTCTGTGCTTGCTAACTTCGTGTGTCTGTTTCTCTGTTTGTACAAATGAATGATTATGTTTTTTATTAAGTGCGCAAAGGATGGCGTTTTACTTGTACATTTATTTTTGTATCTTATTGTTAACCCGTTTTGTATCCTAGATGTGGACTAACCTGCAGGCTAGAATTTCATGCTTTGTCTCTCTGTCTATCTGTCTGTCTGTCTGTCTGTCTGTCTTTCTGTCTGTCTGTCTCAGTATCTGTCTGTATCTACATGTCTGTCTCTGCCTCTCTCACTCGACTGTTTCGTCTTTGGGTCTTCTTTTTTTCTCTCGATGAATGTGGGCATGTATAAGATATTATGTGAATAAGTTATTTTAAACTAAATTCTCCTTTTTTGTTTAAAGTGTGTGTGAGTGTGAGTGTGTGTGCGTGTGTGTGTGTGTGTGTGTGTGTGTGTGTGTGTTGTGTGTGTGTGTGTGTGTGTGTGTGTGCGTGTGTGTGTGTGTGTGTGTGTGTGTGTGTGTGTGTGTGTGTGTGTGTGTGTGTGTAGTGAGTGAGTGTGTGTGTGTGTGTATGTGTATGTGTGCATGTGAATGAATGTGCGCGCGCGCGCGCGCGCGCGCGTGTGTGTGTGTGTGTGTGTGTGTGTGTGTGTGTGTGTGTGTGTGTGTGTGTGTGTGTGTGTGTGTGTGTGTGAATGAGTGTGAGTGTGTGTGTGTGTGCGTGTGCGCGCGTGTGTGTGTGTTTCGATTGTTTTTGAATGCATGTAAAAAGACACAGCCAGACATTTTTTTTTAATATTAGGCAAGGTTTTCTTCATTGGAGATATGCCTCTCTCTGTGTCTCAGTCGGTCTCTCTCTCTCTGTGTCTCTGTCTCTGTCTCTCTCTGTCTCTCTCTGTCTCTGTCTCTCTCTCTCTCTCTCTCTGTCTCTCTCTCTCTGTCTCTGTCTCTCTCTCTCTCTCTCTCTCTCTCTCTCTCTCTCTCTTTTCTCTCTCTCTCTCTCTCTCTCTCTCTCTCTCTCTCTCTCTTCACACACACACACACACACACCTGTATATCTGTATCTCTCTCTCTGTCTATCTTTTGTCTGTCTGTCTGTCTGTCTGTCTGTCTGTCTGTCTGTCTGTCTGTCTATCTATCATCTGTCTGTCTGTCTGTCTATCTATCTCATTACACTGAATCATGATTTCCACCGCAATTAAACACACACACACACACACACACACACACACACACACACACACACACACACACACACACACACACACACACACACCTTCCTCATCACCACCACCACCAAACCAAAACAAAAACTTATGATCTAATCATAACGTTCTCCTCTCCTCTTTTTCTTTTTTTCTTTTTTTTTTCTTTTTTTTTCTCTTTCTTTCTTTTTTCTTCTTCTATCTACCCTCTTCCTTCTTCTAGGGCAACCTGAAGACGCACATGGGCGTGCACAGGAGCAAGTCGGCGGTGCGCGTGGTGCACACGTGCCCGGTGTGCAGCAAGGTCTTCACCAACGTGCTGGTCCTGCAAACCCACATCCGCCAACAGCACGGGGGCCTGCCCCCACCCACCCCCTCCCCCACCTGCCCCTCTTCCCCCACCTCCCGGCCTGGCCAGGGAAGCCGGCCCTCCCCCCGGCCCACCACCACCACCACATGATGGCGCCGCCTCCCCCTCCCCCTCCACCCCACCAGCCCTTTGACCTCTCCCGCCACCACGAGCCCAAAGAGCTGCTGGACCTGAGCAACAAGCGCGGGGACCCCATGTTCTTCTCCGGGGACGCGGACAGCAAGGCGTCTTCCTTCCACGAGGATCAGGACGGGGGACGCGGCTCTGGAGACGAGGATGATGATCAGATGGACGAGGAGGCCAAGAAGGAGGAGGAGGCTCTAGGGGAGGAGGAGATGGACAGCCTGATGGAGGAGGATCGCGAGGAGGAGGCCTACAACCTGTCCCGAGACGGAGGCAGCAACGGCCCGGCCTCGCAAGGACCCCAGTCCGCCTACAGCGACAACGGGGATTCGGACCGCCCCGACTCGGCCGCTTCCAACGCTTACGGCGGCTACGACCTCAACCAACCCTTGCCTCCCAACGGGGATGTCATGAGCACCTTCCTCAACCCCTCCCAGCCTCCTCCCCGGGGCGTGGTGAACCCTTCTCTGGCCGCTCTGGAGGACCACGTCAACAGCCTGTCGGCCAGCGAGAACCAGAGCTGCTTCGAGCGCTTCAGGACCGGCCTGGGCATCGGCCCGGGCAACTTCTTCATGGACAAGGCCATGTCCCCGGGGATGATGATGCCGCACCACAACGGCGGCAGGGACAGGTCGCCCGCCTCCCCGAGAAGCTCAGAAGCGGGGTCTGACGGGAGCCGCGAAGATTCCAAGTTCGCGGAGTTTTCGTTCAGCCAGCTGGCGTTTCCCATGATGGGGATGGACAGCAGCAACCGCGGGCTGAAGAGCAACACCACCTGCCACACCTGCTTCAAGACCTTCCCGTGCAGGAGCGCGCTGGAGACGCACCTGCGGAGCCACACCAAGGAGCGCCCGTTCCAGTGCGACGAGTGCCAGCGGGCTTTCTCCACCAAGGGCAACCTCAAGCAGCACCAGCTGACGCACCGACCCGACACCAAGGCCTCGGACTTCCCCCTGCAGGCCAGCAACCCCCCTGCCAGCGACAACGGCTCCAACGAGGATGAGAACGGATCAGCGGATACTGCCGCTGCTGCTGCTGCTGCTGACAAAGCCCCGCAAGCCTCTCCGCAACCCGAGAAACCGCCAGAAGATTCCCAGGCCAGCGCTGGCTCTGCTGCCTCTCCGGCCACGTCCGAGTCCAGGCTTCCCCCCTCTTCTTCCTCCTCCTCCTCCTCCTCTTCCCAGGATCCGCTACCTCCCCTCCCCCTCAGTCCCACACCGCTGCCCCCTCCGCTTCAGGAAACGGTTCCAGCCAGGACAAGACCTCATCTTCAGGCAGCGGGTCCAGCAATAACAACAACAACAACAACAAGGCATTCCCTGACAGCAACAGCACGAAGAAGGAGTCCTCGTCCAGTGGTGACCCCTCCTCTCCTAAGGACGGGCCCATGGGTGTGCGGAGGTCGAAGCATGTGTGTGACGTGTGCATGAAGCCCTTCTCAAGCGCCAGTGCTCTGCAGATCCACACGCGTACGCACACTGGGGACAAGCCCTTCAAGTGCACCGTTTGCAATAAGGTGAGGGAGGAGCGCTTTGTTGTTGTGTGGGGGGGTTTTTTGAAGATACCAGGAAGCGAAGTGGTGTGTGTGTGGTGTATGTGTGTGTTGGTGTAGGTGTTGTGTGTGTGTGTGTGTGTGTGTGTGTGTGTGTGTGTGTGTGTGTGTGTGTGTGTGTAGTGTGTAGTGTTTGTGTGTATGTAGTGTGTGTGTATGTGTGTGTGTGTGTGTGTGTGTGTGGTGTGTGTGTGTGTGTGTGTGTGTGTGTGTATGTGTGTGTGTGTAGTGTAGTGTAGTGTAGTGTAGTGTAGTGTAGTGTAGTGTAGTGTAGTGTAGTGTAGTGTGTGTGTGTGTGTGTGTGTGTGTGTGTGTGTGTAGTTTATGTGAATGTGTGTAGAAAGATAGACAATTTCAAAGGTGCATGCATATCTTTGTATGAATAACTGGGTGTTCGTGCTTGCGTGAGTGTGTGCGTGCTTGACTTATGCAATATAATCTCGCAAGTTGTCCCAAAAAGTCTTGCCCTTGTAAAAACATCCCTTTGTTGTTTTTTTGTGTAGGTGTAAATGAAACATTTTCAATTCGTAATCTTCTTTTTTGATTTCTTTTTTTCTAAACATGTAATTGTAAACCCAAAATGGTAATGCGTTTTTACCCTGTTGATCTACATTTATATTTCGAGTAATGAAAAATATTCATTTTTCTAACATTGACAGTTTAATTTGCTGTTCGTCATTACGACATTAGAAAAAAAGAAAGAAAAAATGGTCCACATGGATAGACTTGTGTCATTAGCTACATAGTTCACTCAAACTGTGGGCAGGTGTTCACCCCGCGAAGCAATTTGCTTTTCATCATTAGACATTAAAAATAAAATGTGTGTATGTGGGAGGTGGGGGGATAGTCCACATGGACAGACTTGTGTCATTAGCTATACATTGCACTCAAACTGTGGGTGGGCGTTCACCACACGAAGCAATTTGCTTTTTGTCATTAGACATTTTTTTTAAAAAAAGTGTGGGGGCCAGACTTGTGTGTCATTAGCTATATATTGTACTCCAAACTGTGGGCAGGCGTTCACCACGCGAGGCAACCTGAAGGTCCACATGGGCACGCACATGTACCACAGCACGCCCTCCCGCCGAGGTCGCCGCATGTCCATAGAGAACCCCATATTCTTCTCCAACAACCCTTACCTGGCCGCCGCAGCCGCTTTCCCAGGAGTGCCCCCGCGCCCTCCTCCTCCCCACCCTGCAGAGCCCTACTTCTCCTTCCAGACTCTGATGAACGGCATGGGCCCGGCCAGACCCAACGAGATCCCCGTCATCCAGAACGTCAACGGGGCGATGGGGCATCACCTGCCCATGTACCCGGGCTTCCCCGCCCACCCGTTCTCGGGCCTGTCTGCCGGGGATGAGCTGGGCAAGCACCCTGCCGACCTCAGCCAGGCGCGAGCTCTGGGCGCCAGCAGTGCAGCGCTGGACCGGGAGTTGGACAGGAGGCGCGAGGCGGACAGGGAACCTTCTCCCCCTCCCAAGAGACTCCATCATGAGCGGACCCCCTCCCCACCTCCTGCCCCGTACCCTTCCCACTCGTCCTCCTCCTCCTCGTCCTCCTCCTTACCCAACGGTTCTATAGACAACCCCGCCGGCACCATGACTTCGACAGGAGAGCTAGACTTGAGCATGAAGCCCACCACCTCCACCACCAACACCACCACCCCCCACCCCCCCGCAATCCAGCCCTCAGGAAAGCTCGGCTAGACCCCCTCCCTCGTCCCCTCCACCCAGGGGGTCCTACCCGCCTTCCCCCACCCTCATGGCCTCGTCCCCTTCCCCTTCCAACAAGACACCGACCTCAGGGGACAGGCCGGGGTCTCCTCCCCTCCCTCTGGTGAAAGACAGCAGTGCGGACAGTGTCGTGTGCTCCCCCTCCGCCAAGTGGGTCTGGAACACCCTGAGCTGCCACCGCTGTAGCCAGAGTTTCCCCAGCCGCCCCGCTCTGGAGCAGCACATCCAGACGCAGCATCTGAACGCTGATGCCCATCCAGGCGCTCAGCCCATCACCGCCTGACTCTGACCGCGTTCTGGCTGCGGAGTGACTTTTTCATGCTGTGGATCCAAGCATTCGGACCCCGACCGTGGATGTGATGAAAATGGTTTTTAGAAAAGAAGAAGAAGAAAAAAAAAAACATGGCAAGGACTGTGACAGAACTCAACCTTGATGATTGGTAGTGGTACATTTTAAAGAAAGAAAAAAAAAAGCATTCTCAGGATCAACTGGCTTGAGCGTCAATTCCAAGTCCGTCTGCCACATCAGGCCTGGAGATGTGACACAACGATGTGGCCTTTGGACTGCCCTTGAAATCCTTGGTCAAGTCGGCCGGTGAATGAAACGGCGACTGTGACTCGTATAGAGGATGGATGAGCACAACTCGCAGGTTCTGGACTTTGTGATGAATCTGGATGTGGGACAAACCTTACAAAGTGATTACTCTGAACAGGACTCCTGACCAGCCTTCAGAGAGGACTGTCTGTGTAAAGACTTCACGAAGCACACCACTTACACAGGTTCATCCCCACATAAGCAAAAACTCCTCCCTCCTCAGGAGACTTGAAAACTTGTTTGAAATGCTCATGATCAAGTCAGGATCGCGAGTTCACTTTATTTATTTGTTATAGTGGTGTTCAAGACTGCAGAAAAAAAAAGATATAAAATTCATCACAGGAGGAGAAAGTGGCCCTACCTGCGTGCTTGCCTCTTATTTCTCTCTCCGCAGTAAAACGTTCACAGCGACGCTGGTCAGTCAGACTTGTTGCTGGTGCCGGGCTGGGCTGGGCTGGGCTGGTCAGGACTATGGGTCAGTCGTGTTGCTGGCACAGCAGATGGACAATGTCAGCCCCTTCCACGGGCACAGTGGCTACCTCAGGGAGCTGTAGCACCACCAGAAATCCCCTTCGGACATTTAGGACCTGGTCAAGTCGCCACCCCTGACTTGTTACGCACTCTCCTTGTTGTTGGTCTTTTTATTATCTATCATTACTTATACATGCTATTCATTACGTACGTATACATGCTATCATTACTTATAAGAAATAATGCTGTTGTTGGTTTCCACATGTATGTTCCTTCAGAAGCAAGTTTTTACTCCCCTTACTCCCCTCTTTTCCCCTTTTCTTCCGTCACATCAAAGCTTACTTACTTACTTACTTACTCTTGACTCCACGCAGCCTCTAGTCCAACACTGCTTACTTAAAACTGGACGTGTACCACATGTTTGCTTCCGCTTCCGAGTTTTTACATCCCAAGAGAAATTCCACACCGCACTTCCTGTTCCTGTATTCACGTGACTGCTTTAGCTTCCGGCGTGACTGGGGAAGTGCGTGCAGAACATAAGACAGGAAGTGACGCTGGTTATGTTTTAAAAAAAAACAAAAAAGCAACCAAAAAAAACAACAACAGCAACGTAGGTGTAATCAACATGTAACAAAATGCTCTGTGTCACACTTTTTATTGATATTTATAATTATGATGATGATGATGTACTCCTTGGTTTTCAGGATGATCGATATTTACGTGTTTGCAAGTGATGGACCTAGAAGAGATGGCTGGGGAAGTTTCATGAACTGATTGTTGAGTGATGATGATGTTTCATGTACTTAATTCTCTGTCTCTTGTTCTGTCAGCGTGTCTGTAATGTCTGTCTGTATTCACGTGTTTTCTTGTATGGCTGGATGTTGATGAATTTTTGCTGAAAATCTCTTTTTTTGTGGTAGTACGAAGACTGTAGTCGCCAAATGAATCAGTTGTTCATACTGAAAACTTTGTCAGCATTTTTTCTTTTGCGTCTCGTTGCACATTAGTGTTTGATGACAAAGGCAAGACTGGATGAACCCTATTATCTGTATTGTCTGGTGTTTTATTTTCAGTACAGGGATTGTGAAATCTGTAGTGTATGGTCACCATGATTCTGTATCTTTGTTGGGGTATTCTTTTGTTGGATTTTTTTTTCTCTCCTCATAAGTTATGTGCTGATGCAAACGCCTGTGGTGTGTGTCCAGTCTTTGGTGTGTGTGTGTGTGTGTGTGTGTGTGTGTGGTCTGTGTGTGTCTGTAGTGTGTGTGTGTGTGTGTGTGTGGTGCTGTGTGTGTGTGTGTGTGTGCGCGCGCATTGAATAGACTCTACCTACCAGTCCTGGGTTCTTCAGACGGCAACTTTGCGTGCAAATTTTCTAGGTACATGAAAACATTTCCTTAAGTTCGTGTATTCTGTTCTTCTCATTTTTTACTACTACTTTATCCCCTCCCTCCCTGACCTCCCTCACCCACCATCATCATCATTGCCATCCTCATTATCATCATCATCATCATCTCATATTTGTTGTTTGTATTTCAAATCTCTGTATTGAATTAAATGCAAGAGATGATTTTTTTTATATGTCGATGATTATTCGTGTTTATCTCTCAGAGGAAAAAATTGTAATGTAGAAAGGGTAGGCCTATATTATACTATTCGATTTGATAATATCTAAACAAAAAAAAAAGGGCGATGATGTCAAAGTCATACAGCAAATCACCCAGGAAACTGGCCAATAGCTTAGCCTGAGAATGGTTTTCAATGACTTGAAAATCATTTTGCTCTGCCAAACACTTGGGTCAATGTTGAGTACTTGCTTCTTGTAAGTTATATGGAGAAATAATCTGGTAGTTCATTTCAATTCATTCCTCCAATATTTCGTTAAGGACACAAAGATTACTGCTGCTAAAGCTTTCTTCTTTTTCGGTATTTTTTTTAAGTGGAAGGTTGCTTTGACATGAATTATTTCACAGATGAGGAGCACAAATAATCGCTTTGACCTAAAATGTTCATTTCTAATTTCACAATTACGCTAAGGTGTAAATCAAGCTATTGTACTTATCCCTTTTTAAAAAAAAAAAGTCGTGTGTGTTTGTTCTCTCTTTTTTTTGTTTGTTTGTTTTGTTTTTTTTCGTTTGAGTAAGTTGATTTGTAATTGTAAACAAAAAAGCCCCCAGCAGTTGACACACATATATATAGACAATACCGCCACCTTTGTACTTATGATTCCCTGAACAACGTTACTTCTAGCGATGATTAATGAACTGTAAACAACCAAACAAAATCAAACGACAGTTGCTTAATTGTATATTTTAAAAAATGATTTTATGCAGAGAGAGACTGTGTACTTTTTTCTGTAGTGTAGTCACAAAGAGAAGTGTTTTTTATTTGCTTGTAATTGCCTGGAGTCGCAGGTCACAATCAGTGGGTTTATGATCATTATAACGAATCGATTGGTTCCTTTCTTTGTTTTATCATTATTTTGTTTTGATATTGTTTTACACAGGTCAGTTTTTGATGGATATTGATCGTTGTTGTTCACTGTCTGACGTTGATGTGTGTGCATGCTGCAGAGGGTGGATTGATCGATCAACTCGCCTCTAGCCATCAATTGATGTCAGTCAGTCAGTCAGTCAGTCAGTGTTCTCCTAAGTTTTACCATCAGACAATAAAAACTTGCCATTTTTCAACTTGCGTGTCTGCCTGTTTGTCTGTCGGCATGTTTTGTTCTGTTAGAGGATGTGTGTGTGGGTTTGTGCTTGTAGTGGTGGTGTGTGTGTGTGTGTGTGTGTGTGTGTGTGTTGTGTGTGTGTGTGTGTGTGTGTGTGTGTGTGTGTGTGTGTGTGTGTTGTGTGGGTGTGTGTGTGTGTGTGTGTGTGTGTGTGTGTGTGTGTGTGTGTGTGTGTGTTGTTTGTGTGTGTTTGTGTTGTGTGTGTGTGTGTGTTGTTGTATGTTTGTTTGTTGTTTGTGTGTGTGTGTGTGTGTGTGTCGTCCGACTCTGTGCACTTGCGTTTGTACATATGCGCAGTGTGATATATATATATATATATATATATATATAAAATATATATATATATATATATATATATATATATATATATATACAAAAACCAACAAGATTCTGCAATGAAATTCAAATAATATTTATCTGCAGGATTTCTGTGCTGCATTTTTCTACACATTTCTCTACACAGGGGATGTCTTCATCCATAAAGTTAAACGCACTAAAAATGAATTACACACATTTTCTTTTTAATTTTTCAAAAGTCATGTCATTCGAGATGGGACGGGGACGGAGGGAAAGAGGGGAGTTGAGAAGGGATTGGGGGGGGGGGGGGGGCGCAGTTATTGCATTATTGGTTAAGCTGACGATACAATCATCACAAAAAGCATGGTAATAAGTTGTAAAAGTTGAATATTGGGATTAATGTCAGAAAATTTATTGTGAAAATATTGTTGTTGTTGTTTTTTCCGGAGTTGGGTGAGAAGGGGGGGGGGGATTTTTTTTGTTTGTTTTTACATTTTTTCAAGTGGAAAAAACTGGAAGGTGGATATTTTGCACACAGTGCACACTCTTGCTAACCTGGGCTAATCGTCACAGACTTTTTTAATTACTTGACTCAGTTTAGTTTGTAGACAATGACAGTCAATGTTTATTGTTGTACTTTGTTTATTATTCATTCTTTGTGAATTTTGTAACTGGGTTCATAACATTCATTTTTTCCCCGACATAAAATGAATAATAGTGTTTAAAAACAACCACTCATGTGTTATAAAAATGCTTCAACAACTACTACAAAAATATATATCCAGATGAATGAAAAGAAAGGGGTGACGAAATATGTTTAAAAGATTGTCGCCATTTTTTCTCCAGAAATTGGAAGTGTATGAAAATTACTTACTACCTGTCGAAAACAATTAAATAAATGAAAAGCAAAATCAAAAACAAAACAAAATAAAACAAAACTTTGGAAAGGGCCATGATTTTGAAATCTACAGCAACAACAACAACAAAACTACCTAATTTATTAAGCTAAGCCCCTACTTTAAAATGATTAAAATCAAGAATGCTATCTGATCAATCATACTGACTTGTCAGACGCTTAACGGCAGTGCAACGCATTTTCAATCATATGATAGCAATAGTTGGTGTCTGGGGGTTTGAGAACGAATTAGAAGAGATTTATACATGCAATGCATATTACAATTTCTCATACTAGAACTTAACTTGAATGCATGCATAAGAGACATTAGATCTGGTTTGTACGGAAGCCTCATTTGACGGAGAAAAAATACACCGGTAATCGTCATTTGGCGATGTATTATACAGCGAAACTATCCACAAATAAACGACATTTATCAAGCCATCAGTAATAATACGTATTGTGGTGGTGTGGTGGTGGTGGTTGGGGTGGTTTCTTCTGAAAACTAGAGAATTTTGAAATTAACATAGGAAATAATTGACACATGATCCTTTTTGTAACGTCTATTGGCAAATATTCTCAGGTCCTAAGCACATGAATTGTATGGGGATTTTTGTGAGGGTTAACCCCCCTTTCCCCTCCCCCTTTTTTTTGGGGAGGTGGGGGGGGGGGCTGCAATAAAAAAAAATGTTTAAAGAGAGAAAGACAGAAATTAATGATTATATACTGATTGTACTCTCTCTCTCTCTCTCTCTCTCTCTCTCTCTCTCTCCTCTCTCTCTCTCTCTCTCTCTCTCTCTCTCTCTCTCTCCTCTCCTCTCTCTCTCTCCTCGGCAGGAGCTCCGAAGTTCTCTCAATGGGGTTCTTTGTTTCTAATGAAACCGGCTGCTGATTTGTGTTTTTTTAGGTTGTGAAAAACATTCGCCATCAAATGGTCGTCATTTTGCTACGCCCTTCTCTGTCAAATGACAGACAATCAGCTTATATTTAAAAAAAAAATATTGTAAACTAAAGACTGGAAAATCTTGTCTGTTTGTCTGTCTGTCTGTCTGTCTGTCTGTCTGTCTGTCTCTTTTCTCTCTCTCTCTCTCTGTCTCTCTCTCTCTGTCTCTCTCTCTCTGTTTCTGTCTCTGTCTCTCTGTCTCTGTCTCTGTCTGTCTGTCTCTGTCTCTGTCTCTGTCTCTCTCTCCTCTCTCTTCTCTCTCTCTCTCTCTCTCTCTCTCTCTCTCTCTCTCTCTCTCTCTCTCTCTCTCTCTCTCTCTCTCTCTCTCTCCTTTCATTTTCGTCAGGAACGTGTTGGTTTCATTTTTTTAATTCGTCACACACACACACACACACACACACACACACACACACACACACACACACACACACACACACACACATCACCAAAGTTTAAACTTTTTATAATTCAATGTGCACATGAGCTCTTAAGCTGAAAAAAGCGCCGATCCACAATCTTAGAATTAAAAAAAATACTACCGTGCAATTTATACCAATGGCCAGAGTACGTCACTTTTAAGGGCAAGTTCTTATGTTTATTTTTTCTATATCAAAGGCAGGAATCTCTGTTTGTTTTGTGTGTGTCTTTATTTTGAAGAAAAAAGACATTTTGTTTTTCAAAAATCGTCGCACACTTTCTAATCAAAACGTAAACCTGGCTCAACTTGTGAGTTATAGTTTCATGGATTCTGAGAGTAACTAGGGATACGATATATACATGTATGTTTCAATGTGCATTACTTCCTTTGATTAATTTTTTAAAAGTTAATTCATATGTATTATTCATGAGCCAGATGTGTCCCTTCTACACCTTTGAAGGTTGTTTTTTTTTTTTTTGGGGGGGGGTGAGGAAGGGGGGGGGGGGGGGGGGCTGCAATTTATATCGGTATCCTTTTTTTCTTTTTTTTTCTTTTTTTTGGTATTTACTTTTGGTCAATCTCCTAAGTCCCATGCGATCTTATTCAAATTTATTTGAGCGTTCAAGATACTTTTGGGGTGTTTGTTGTGTGTGTGTGTGTTGTGTGTGGGGGGGGGGGGAGTTTTGGTTTGGTTTGGTTTGTAGGAGGATGGGGGAGGAAGGGTGTGTGGGTGTCGTTTTTTCCTTTTTTTTGGGTTATTTAGTTGTTTTCTTTTTATTGTTTATTACTTACGTAATTGATACACAGCTGATTGTTGTCCTGAAATCATTTTTCACTATTAACCGGTTGTATACAAAAACAAGGAAAAAAACACAACAATTTTTTTTTGGTGAAGTTTAGCCTTGATGACTTTTTTCCAGTTTAAAAAAAAATGCTTTTTTAAACATGCAATAATTTTATTCTGTTAAAATCAGATGCCTACTATTGAATAAAACAGGTCGCTTTTGCCCCGCCCCCCCCCCCCCTCCTCTCTCTCTCTCTCTCCTCTCTCTCTCTCTCTCTCTCTCTCTCCCCCCTTTTATTTCACTCTTTCCCACTCTCCGTGGTAAAAATATACTGTTGTTGTGTGTTTACCCAGCGTAACACCATGGGAGGTCACTCAAAATGTGCGCTCTTGACTCACTCATCCCACCTGGGAATCACTGTGAGATTGAAACCGCACACTGAATGAGAAGTTTTGCGTGTATGACGTTTTCAAGTACCTCTCCATGTAGGCAGCCAACTCTGACTTCAAGCCTCGAGATGACCGAACGGATCTTTAACGCGCATGTTTGATTTTCTGCATGTGTAGTAGGATATAATATACTTGAAAGGAATTTTTTTATTTCATTTTATTTTTATTTGCTTATTCATTATTTATTCATTCATTTTTTTGTTTATATCGAGGATAATGAAACAAGCACTCATGTGGGTTTTTTTTACATCAAGTTCCCGTATGTATGCAGTTTTGTTATTCTTGTCATCTGCTCCCACCGGCATACAATGGCCTACTCTTACAAAAAGGCATCAAGGTATAGCAGATCTGCATTCCAGAATAGATCTTGGAGATCGAGAGAAAACTAGTCTATCTTCATCCTGACTTCACCAGACACCGCTTCCGATATTCAAGCCTATGACTTCATGGACCGATGAGACTGAAATCAGAAGGTCTTAACCACCTGCCTATAACACCCCACTTTTCTGTTTTGGGGGGTCGATTTCTGATGGTTTCTTTTCGGAGAATCTCTAGGGGAAAAAAAAGAAGCTGTTTTGGCAACTTTTCTTTTTTGTTTTCCTTTTTTTTTTGGGGGGGGGGGGGGGGGAGGAAGGGAAGACAGGAGGAGAGTGGTGTGTAAAAAAAAAAAAAAAAAAAGAAGGGGAAGGGAGGGGGGATGGGCTTTGGTTTGAAGTGGTTTTTCCTTGATTTGTTTTTTTAACACTCATTTTTGTGTTGACACTCCACTCTCCCCCACCCTCCCCTACAAAAACAACAGCAAAATGACTAAGTCAAAGTACTAAACCAATACGTGGTTTGTATTGAAATTTGTGGTTTGTTTACCAGTCATTAGTACATATAAATCGTGTGTGTGTGTTGTGTGTGTGTGTGTGTGTGTGTGTGTGTGTGTGTGTGTGTGTGTGTTGTGTTGTGTGTGTGTGTTGGTACATACGTGTGTACGTACGTGTGTGTGAGCTTTTTCAACAACCTATCCGAATAATTATGACATGCACATACAAAATAACTTTTTTTTTCTTTTGTTTGTTTTTGTTGACTTTTCGGGAGGTAATGCTGATGTATTAACGGTTTTTTTTTCATTCTTTAAAATTTGTTTTCATTTTTCCACCTATCTTTCTGTCAGTTACTCTTTTAGCATTTTATTGTTGGGGAAAATGTAACTCAAGTGTTATGATCTAGTCTGCTACATTATCATTTGTTCGGGGAATATAATCATAACTTTTGTCACTTACTCTGCAACGTTTTATATGATTAAGAAAAGTACAACTCTGCCATGTGACTTACTCGCTCTGCAAAATTTTATGGTTGGGAAAAGTATAACTCTTGTCACTTTGTCTGCAAACACTTCACGATTGGGAAAAGTGCCAACAGCTTTATACGAATGCCTGCCATTTTCTCCCCTTGCGAATAAATACTCATTACTGAGTTGCTGCCAGTTATCTGATGGGTGTGGAACTATATTACTTTATAATATATCACCAAATTGTCAAAACGGAAAGAACACACACGTAATGTAAAGGGGAGTATCTCCGCTCCCTGCTATACTCCTATTTAAAATTTATTTCCCAGTTTATCAACGATAAAAAGGATCATGGACTGTAAGCAAGAGAACGGAGAGTTTGTCAAAAATATTCATCAGCATGGGAGACCGTTTGCGCACCTTGGCTTCAGTACAGTCCCCCAGTTCACCCAGCTGTAAATGGGTACCTGCCCTCTTTAGGATCAGGGAAGGGAAAGCAGCGAGGGAGAGGAGATGGGCGCGGCCCTCAATATGCTGGCCCCTAGAGAAGCTGAGGTCTCTGATGCCTCGCTTCCCTGCGACCACATAGGTTTGGGACACCTTTACCTTTACCCTTTTTTAAAAATTATTATTATTCGTCAGCATCAGCTAGTTTCGTGTGTTATCTATCAACGGGTTTATTTTGTTTTGTTCCCCGAGGATGAAATAGGGCTGAATACGATTGTGTGCACATAGACCTAACCATGTTGAATAAGCTCGACATTTTTTTAAACGATTTTTTTGCTAGTTGTAACAACACAATTTGAAAAATGGATTCATATGGCTCTTTTTTTTGGGGGGGTGGGGGTTGTATAGTTGTTATTTGTTTATTTGTTTAGTTTTCGCTGTTGTTTTAGTTGACCTTGTTTATATAAAAGGCATATCTTCGTTTTATCTTTTAGCATTGTCGTGATTGGGCTATTTATGCGATTTGATATGTTAAAGTTTTTAGTGAAAAAATATTGTCAAAACTACACAATCAAGAGTCCGCTTGTTTTATACAGTACTTTGGGGAGAGGGTGGGGTGGGGGTGGTTACCAACTGCTTTTGTTTTGAAGTTGTTGTTTTTTCATTGCTCGTTTCTTGTGTGCCGTAATAAGGTACACAGATAAATGAGTATTTGTATAGAAGTGATTAATTAATTAACAAATTGGGCGCTCAGCATCCTCCTCCTTTTCCCTTATCCACAATTGTTTCTAATTCAATATCGGCATTATTCCACAACATTTATTTTATTCAATGCCTTTTTTCGCTTGTTCTTTCTTTTCTTTCTTTCTTTTTTTTCCTTCCTTTTTTTTTCTTTCTGTCTGCCTCTCTTTCTTTCTTTTTTGTTTTTGTTTGTTTGTTTCTGTTTTGTCGTTTTTAATGCTTTTAGATTCCCGCTGACTCGCTGAAAGAACACTAGGGGATTTTTCTCACCTTGCCTTTCTTTTGAATTAAAAGACGAACAACAGCACAACAAAGACGTGGAAAAAATGCACCAGAGGACTAACTAAGAAAATAGCTCAGTAACGAGTAAACACACATGCTAAATATTTTAAGATATGTGTTAAAGGCATCTAAGTGTCCTGGTTCTTATTTCCTTCATTTGTTTTAATTATTTTTTGTTTTTCGGCTCCTGCTGACGTCGGTTTGAGAACTGAGCAATAATGTACAGTCTTTTCTTTCGGTGATTATATTAGAATCCCAGCGGAGTTATCCAATTTAGGGACGGTATCAACAAAGCAGCTCTCTCTCTCTCCTCTCTCTCTCTCTCTCTCTCTCTCTCTCTCTCTCTCTCTCTCTCTCTCTCTCTCTCTCTCTCGAAAGTTCTATAAATACTGGACATGATATGGTTTTTTTCTTTGCAACTCATCTTTCTTGTGAATTTAGAGAAAGAAAGAAAAACAAAACTACAAATAGAATAAACAGTTAACATGTATATTTAATTTCATTGCAACTTATCTTGCGCATGAATTTAGAAAAAAAAAAAAAACATGTAAATTTAGAACAAGAAAAGAAAAACAGAAAAAGGAACTAAGAGTGAACATGTTTATTTCTTTTACTTTTCTTTTTTTTTCTCTGTCTTTTTCTTTGTTCACATGGGGGAAAACATGAGTTGTTCAAAAAAATCCTTAATTTTTTACCTCGAATGTTGGTTGTGCGTTGATCAATGACTATGATTATAGTGTACACAAGCATTATGTGGATCGGTGGTCAGAGGTAACGACCTGGCTAGAAAGCGAAAAGTCCGGGTCGGAGTATGCGGTGGTTCGAATCCCCGTTTGGGCCCAAAACTTTTTCCCCCATCTATTAGACCATAAGTGGTGGTCTGGGTGCTAGTCTTTCAGATGAGACGATAAACTGAGGTCCCGTGTGTTACACATCATTATTTAGTGCACGTAAAAGAACCCAAGCAACAAGAGGGTTGACTCTGGCAAAATTCTGTAGAAAAAAGCCACTATGGTAGGAATCAAAAAAGTTGCAGACAGGAAAAAGAAGAAAAAAAATAATGGGTGGCACTGCACTTGTGGCGACGTGCTCTCCCCGGGAGAGCAACCCGAATTTCACGCAGAGAAATGTGCTGTGACAAAAAGTGGTATAAAACAAATGAAACGCAAGACAAAACAAAACATTCAAACGAATAAACAAAGCCAAACAACCCCCCCCCCAAAAAAAAAAAAAACCAAAAAACCCACCCAAACAACCCAACAACAACAAACAAACAAACCCTATAATAAATGAAACAACCCCACCCCCCCCCCCCCCCCCCCCCCTCTAATGTTGTTTTAGAAAAAAAGAAACTATAATACAAAGCCTGTTGGATGGACACTTAATTTTATGTTGTACTTTGAAAGGAAAAAAAAGAGAAAATAAAGGCTTAAAAAAAACTTTTATTTCAAGGATAATGGAGTCGAGTAAGCACTCGTGTGCTTTTTTACATCCAGTCCCTGTTTGTATGCAGTTTTTGTAAATTTTGTCATCCATTCCCACGAGCACGTTTCTTTATTTTGCAGTTGGGGGAGAGGGTGGTGGATTCTGCTGGTTTCTTCTTTAACATCTATGGCTATGACTTTTAGGAGCTTTGACACTTTGCGTTATTTCGTTGGATTTTTTCCTACTGTGTGAATCATTAGTGTGTTGGAAAATGCCTGTGTCAAAGTCTAAAGCAGTGTTCATACATCATTAATATCTTTGTGTTGTTGTTTGTTGTTTTCTTTTCTGCTGCACCTTATCAAAAAAAAAAAAAGCCTGGAGTAATGCCGCTATATGTTGTTGTTGTTGCTGTTTTGCGTTCCCCAGTTTAACACACTATAGGGGTCACCCAGAATGTGCATTATGACTCACTCATCCCACCTGGGAATCACTGTGTGAGAATGAAAGTACACACTGAATGAGAAGTTTGCGTGTATGACTGTTTTGAAACACGCCGCCATATGGGCAGCCATACTCCGACTTTAGAGGAGACACCACTGTATTATATGGCAGGGGTGGGAAGATCTTCTGTGTTACTTTGGTGTTGTTTTGTTGTTGTTGTTTTTAAATGCCGGATACAAAGATTAATGCACAGAAGAATAATTGTAAATAACATGTTTACTGTCTTGAATATCAAAGAGCTAAACTTGAAACCAGCTCGTCTCTCTCCTCTCTCTTCTCTCTCTCTCTCTCTCTCTCTCTCTCTCTCTCTCTCTCTCTCTCTCTCTCTCTCTCTCTCTCTCTCTCTCTCTCTGTGTGAGTGGATGAGTGTGGTGGTGTGGTGTGTGTGGTGTGTGTGTGTGTGTGTGTGTGTGTGTTGTGTGTGTTGTGTGTGTGTGTGTGTGTGTGTGTGTGTGTGTGTGTGTGTGTGTGTGTGTGTGTGTGTGTGTGTGTGTGTGTCCTTAACCCGTCCACCAGTCTACTCCTGCCCTTTGCTAAAGAGTATTAATTATTCTGTTCATAGTTACAAAATAAAGGTTGTGACATTGTCATATATATTTTCTGTCTCATACTTTCTTCGGTTTTTTTTTTCTCCATTTTTTTTGATAGTTCGAATCACCAGTATATTATAAATCAATGTCGCAGATTTACAGTTTATAAAAAAAAAGAAAAGATTTTGTACCTTTTTTCTAAAATATTTCGAACAGAGAGGAGAAGAAGAAAAAAACAATTTTGATGTGATGTTTTTAATTGTCCTCTCAGTAAAGTTTTCTCGCCCCCCCCCCCCCCCCTCTTCCTTTCCCTTCCCCATTCACTTCCCATTGCTAGTTCTATGCATTGATATGGTTGCACATCAGTTTGTGGATAGTGCGTATGAGCTGCAAGGGCTAGAGACAAAATTCTATGGTACAAAAATTATCCCGACAATTTGAATTTTTTTTTTATTGTAGTATAAAAGACAAGGGTACACTACACACTGCCTAGCTGAATTTTAATTTTAACACATGCGAATTTTTCGTTTTATATATATATATATATATATATATATATATATATATATATATATATATATATATATATATATATATATATATATATATATATATATAAATGGGAGCCAAAATTCTGTCATCTTTGAGAGAACATTGTTGTGTATTATCAATCACTTTCTTACGGCCATTTTGATTTTTTGCTTTTGTGTTGATGTTGTTGTTCTTTGTCTTGTCTTCTTTTTTTGTTTTTTTTTTGGTTTAACTGAGGGTTATATAATATTCAAAGACATAATCTGGCGACTCGTTTATTACATGCCAACAACAATTGTACTGAATTTTTCGTTTTGTTTTGAGGACTTTATTTTCTACCGGATTTTATTTACAAAAAAAAGTGGTCTAATGGTGATGGATTATACATGCAATGATGTCTTCAATTAATTTTGAGCTATGATGACACTCGGAAAAGTCTATTAATTAATAATGTTATGTGAAAAAGCTGAATGCTTCAGTTCTTGTTCTTCCCCTAACATTTTTTTTCTTTTATGTTTTCTTTCCTTTCTTTTTCTGATTTTTTCTTTCTTTTTTTTCTTTTTTTTTCTTTTTTCTTTTTTTTTCGGGGGGGGGGGGGGTGGTGGTGGTGGTGGTGGTTGTGGTGGTGGTGTGTGGTTTGTGTGTGTGTGTGTGTGTGTGTGTGTGTGTGTGTGTGTGTGTGTGTGTGTGTGTGTGTGTGTGTTGTGTGTGTGTGTGTGTGTTCACAGAAGGCGTTATACTGGTAAACAATATTAGATCTATAACTACAGTCTCGTTACGTCGAGTTATGATGAACAATCAACAGCGCACCCTCATCTGTTACTTCGCCTTCTAAGTCTCCTTCTCCCTTTCCAACCGACTTTCTCTATGATGTCAGAAGACTTGCGATGACACAAAACGAGTTCTTATGA
>CM060330.1:39913947-39918947 GCA_030674155.1 Stramonita haemastoma
AGGAGGGGTAGTGGGGGTGGGGGTGGGTGTGTGTGTGTGGGTGGTGTTGGGGGTTTAGAGGCTAAGTAAAGACTCGCCACCAAAGATTTGTTTGGAAAGGAACTGTTTCTTTGATATATTGACTATGCTTCGGGATTTCTATTCAAAATGTATTCAGATTTTCGAAGATGTCTGAAATGATAGTCTTGCGGTTGATTATACGTTTATTTGTAAGGAATTATGTTCAGATTTAGTGTTAAAATCAAATATATTTCAATCCGGAAAGTTTTTAAATGGTGTGTTCAGTTTGACATTCTAAGAAGAAATCAGCAGGGGTTTTGAGTTGTGGCTTTCTTTCTGTATGTGGGTATTTGGTTTTGGCTCGTTGGGGCTGTTCTGAGGATTAGCAGTTTAGGGGGATTTTGTTGTTGGTTTGTTTATTGCTGTTTGTTTTTGTTTGGTTGTTGGGGGGGGGTCTTTTTTTTTTGGGGGGAGGGAGGGGGTCTTATTGTTGACTCATTTTATATTTTGTTGTTGTTGTTGTTTTTCTCTACTTCCTGTATTCTGTTCAATAGTTTTAGTTTGTTAAAGGTGCGATGCTTTCACACAGACTTGAATGAAAAATTAAAATTAATGATGTCGCAGATTTTATTGAAGTTTGACTGAAATTAACATTTCGCCCACCCTTACCCTACTAACCCTCTCATCACAATAAACTTCTACCAAATTGTGGACGCCGAGTTTACAGACATAATAGATAGCAACAAACTGTTTACTTAGAATGGAATAATAGATTAATTGTTCAAGTAAGCAAATCGTGACCATTTTGGGGGGATACATGTTAGAAGGGATAATAATGAACGTAATCAGTTTAAAGTACTGCTTCAAATTGGCTTTATACAACAAGTGAAATTTTAATTCAAACTCTCCCAATCCTGTAATCCTTTTATTCGCCATGTTTTGGATTAGGTTTTTTTTTTTTTTGGTTTGTTTGTTGGGATTTTTTTCTGTTGCTTTTTGTTTGTTTGCTGCTTTTTTTTAGGGGGGGGGGGAGGGGGTTGTCTTACTCAGGGTTTTTTTAACTATACCTACCATACTTACAACCTACTTATACTGATGGCACTGATAATCTTTTTTTTTAGTTTTGGGGGGTTGGGGGGATTTTTTTGGCATTTGGCTGCTGTGTGTGTGTGTGTGTGTGTGTGTGTGTGTGTGTGTGTGTGTGTGTGTGTGTGTGTGTGTGTGTGTGTGTGTGTGTGTGTGTGTGTGTGCATGTGTGTGTACGTGTCCGTCTGTCTGTCCCCGTGCACACACGTTTTGTTTTCGGATGTTTACAATTATTTTTTCAGGGTTCTCGGTTATTTTTATTATGTCCATTTAAACTCCGATAAGATTTGTGGACTCATTATAGAGCTATGACCTACCGACATATAAAGCGTTTTATTTTGACAGGTCTCATCCCCGTGTTTTCACACACATACACACACACACACACACACACACACACACACACACACACACACACACACACACACACACACACACACACACACACACACACACACAGAGAGAGACAGAGAGAGAGACAGAGAGAGAGACAGAGAGAGAGAGACAGAGAGAGAGAGACAGAGAGAGAGAGACAGAGAGAGAGAGACAGAGAGAGAGAGACAGAGAGAGAGAGCGCTTGTGCCGGAATGCAGCAATATACTCCATGTGAACATACATAAAAAAATGTTTATCATCATGCGAACACACGTCTACAATTCTTCCTCTTATCTGATTTTTCCCCAGAAAATGTATGTTTTCGATTTATTTACACGTTTGTTTTTTTTGTTTCTTTGGCCTTGAGGGATTAAAACCTCATACGATTTGAATTTTAATTTATAATTTTTTATTAAGAATTTTTTATTAGAGGACTTCATTTGAACTTGCTTACGTTTCATGTGAAATGCTTGAAGTGTGAAAATACCTTTTTAGAAAAAAAGAAATTTAATGTACCGCGTTCAACATGGTCTCACCGCTCATATTTCCGGTTTATTTGTAACTTATTTATTGTTACACCTATTCATGTTTTTGTTGAATGTTATGTTTCACATTTTGTGTTATTATGCAAACTGGTGCGAAGCCTGAATGAAGGTTTTGACGTCGATGTTATGTTATTGTGTTATGTTATGTTACGTTACATTACGTTACGTTATCTTACGTTACGTTATTTTATGTTACGTTACGTTATGTTATGTTACGTTACGTAATGTCACGTTATGTAGTCTCTGCGCACACAGTGTAAACTTAACGTTGGGCACAAAAAGTGTCAGAAAAAATAGATCGATCCTACAATATGTTTTAATGAAAACATGGTGTGGAAGTTTTCGTTTGATACATTTATGAGCGTCCTACTCTTATACACGTACTCTGAGGACACCATTTCGTACTGCATTTAATAACTCGTGGAACATTGCGCTAATAGGGAAAAGGATACCACAATTATTATAACCAATTATGTATGGTTATAAAAGTTGTGTCTTTTTTTTTCTAAGCGAAGGAGTCAACCGTGTGTTTTTTTGTTGTATTTTTTTTAACAACGTAGCTTTTAAATCTTTTTCATAGACACAAGCGAAAGAAACAACATTTTTTTCGGTTTCTATTGCGGGTCTGTTAAATTTATGTGCAGATCAATGCCTTTATGGTTTTAAATAGGCTCTTGAGTTTCTTTCATATCTCCAGCCTCCCTTTATCATCATCATCATCGTCATCGTCGTCGTCGTCATCACCACTACCATCATCATCACCACCACCATCATCATCATCACCATCACCATCGCCACCACCACCACCACCACCATCATCATCGTTGTCGTCGTCGTCATCGTCACCATCGTCGTCGTCGTCATCGTCTCCATCATCATCATCATCATCATCATCATCATCATCATCATCATCATCATCATCATCATCATCATCTCATCATCATCTCATCATCACTGTGTGTTTATACGGTTTTGGTTATTATTCTGTGTGTCATTACGAAGAAGTGGATTCAGCCGAATCACCTTTGGCATTGGTGGTGAAGAATGTTGTGGACAGTACAGTACAGTACAGTACAGTACAGTACAGCACGATATAGTACAGTGCAGTACAGTACAGTACAGTACAGTACAGTACAGTACAGTACAGCACAATATAGTACAGTGCAGTACAGTGCAGTACAGTACTACAGTGCAGTACAGTGCAGTGCAGTACAACACGATACAATACAGTGCAGTGCAGTGCAGTGCAGTGCAGTCCAGTACAGTACAGTACAGTACAGTACAGTACAGTACAGTACAGTACAGTACAGTGCAGTGCAGTGCAGTGCAGTACAGTACAGTACAGTGCAGCACAGCACAGTCCAGTGCAGTACAGTACAGTACAGTGCAGTACAATGCAGTACAGTACAATGCAGTACAATGCAGTGCAGTGCAGTACAGTGCAGTGCAGTCCAGTGCAGTGCAGTGCAGTGCAGTGCAGTACAGCGCAGTGCAAGTAGGTCACGTGTATCTTTATATTTTGTCATATGAATAAACGTTTGTTTCAAAGGTGCACTTTGCATGCTGTGGTGGTTTTTGAATACTGTGTAGATGTGTGTGTGCATGCGTGCGTGCGTGCGTGAGTATGTGTATGTGTGTGCGTGTGTGTATGTGTGTATGTGTGTGTGCGCGTGTGTGTGTGTGTGTGCGTGCGTTCGTACGTGTGTGTGTGTGTATGTGTGTGTGCGTGTGTGTGTGTGGTGTGTGCGTGCGTTGCGTGCGTGCGTGTGTGGTGAGTGATGTGTGTGTGTGCTTGTTGCGCGCGTGCGTGTGTGAGTGAGTGAGTGTGAGTGTGTGTGTGTGTGTGTTGTTTGCGCGCGTGCGTGTGTGTGTGGTGTGTGTGTGTGTGTGTGTGTGTGTGTGTGTGTGTGTGTGCGTACGTGCGTGCGTGAGTGAGTGTGTGTGTGTGTGTGTGTGTGTTGCGCGAGTGTGAGTGTATGTTTGCGGCGAGCGCACACGGCGCGCGGCGTGTGTGCTGTATGTGGTGTCATGCGTGCGTGAGTGGAGTGTGTGGCGGCGCTGCATGCGCTGCGTGTCGTACGTGCGTGCATGCGTGCGTGGTAGTGTGTGCGTGTTGGTGTGTGTCGCGCGGCGGCCGCGCTCGTGAGAGTTCATCGACAGAGAAGAAGTCAAAGCAATACCCCTTGCTGTCTTTTCTGAAAACGTTAAAAAAAAAAAAAAAAAAAAAACGAAAAGAATAGATCCAAACCAAAAATAAATAAATAAATAAAAGTAATAAAGAAAAAGATTAACAGCGAAGAAAAGAGCTTGTATCTAGAACCAATTCACACTGAAAAAAACACAGAACAACGTTTGACCATTCAGCACAGAAAAATCTCCACCAAAAACAATAAACATCTCCTAAACAAAAAAAGCAACAACAACATAAAAGAAGAATCAAACCTATCAAAAACAAACCTAGGCAAACAAGCAAAAGAGCGAAGAGAGATCGAGAGAGAGAAGAGAGAGAGATAGGAGAGAGAGAGAGAGAGGATAGAGAGAGAGAGAGAGAGATGAGAGAGAGAGGAGAGAGAGAGAGAGAGAGAGAGGAGGAGAGAGATGAAGAAGAGAGAAGAGAGAAGAGAAGAAGAGAGAGAAGGTGGGGAAAACATGAAGAAGATGAAAGAACGAAAAATGAAAAGGATGAAGGCATACCAAACAATCCATTAAAGAAAATCAAACACAAAAAAGCACAAAGCAAAAACGAAACATCAAAAAACAAAACATAAAATCACCACCACAAAAAAACACCACCACCACCCCCCCAAAAATAAAAGGAAGGAAACGAACAAAACAAAATAAAGAACCTCAGAACCCCTAAGAAGCAAATACAACCGAAAAAAACAACAACCCCAAAACACAAACAACAGTAATGATACGACTACAAACAATAACAACAACAACAACAACAACAACACGCATCGGTAACAACAACCATCATCACCGTCATCATCA
>CM060330.1:39923947-39936447 GCA_030674155.1 Stramonita haemastoma
CAATGACAAAGACGAAATTATAAGGGATTAAGAGAAACAAATGCAAGGGTACTACTACGTTCTCGAGCAAGATGAGTGGCGGAAAGGGAAAAAGGTAAAAAATATTTCTGCAGTCTTTGAAAAACGCAATTATATTATTAAAAACATGAGCAAATTAAGGCTATCAAATGGTAACGTAACATCAGATCATAAAGAGGTTGTTAAAGAAGTACAGCATTTTATGAAAGCCTTTATGCAAGAAAGCACGTAGAGGAATTGAAATATCAGATTTAGTAGAAAATATCTCAAACTCACGGTTTAGAGAAATCTCAACTAGAAGGGGAAGTGTCCATCGAAAAAGCAACACATGTGCTGAAAAATATGAAAAACAAATAAAAGTCCTGGTTCAGGTGGGTTTATGTGATTTTTTTTTTCAATTCTGGAAACAAGTTGGGTCTTTTGTAGTCAGAGCTCTAAATAATAATTTTTGGAAAGGTGAACTTTCAGCACCTCAAAAAGAAAGTATACTTACTTCCATCCAAAAGGCGATAAAGCAAACGAATTTACTAAGCCCTGGAGACCATTTCCCTCCTAAACGTTGTGTACAAAATCGGCTCAGCAAGAATGGAAAATACATAACCAATATAACCTTGAAGATCAGACAGGATTTATAAGGTATCAGATTGATAGTGACAACATTTCAATTATTTATTTGACTTGTATAATCCTGGGTGTATATTTGCTTGTATTTTTCTGTATCTGTGTCCAATGTCATCTTTACTTACATTACCACGTAAGTGCGGAATATGTTGTGATCTGTTACTAGTTCCCTCATTATTTAGTACCATTTATAAATTATTTAAAAGAATGCATTAACTACTGTATTAAGCTCTAAAATTGTGTATGTATCAATACTACACTAATGTGCATTTATGCGTTAAAAGTGGTGCGGACAAGCGTTAGAAATGATCCTTTTGGCTTTCGATGTCTGTTTTGTATTGCTTTTATATGCAAAACTTGAATTAAAAACGGATAATCAAGAATAATGATGATGATAATGATGATCATGATTTTACCATAATAGCATAACAGTGTTTGAAGAAGGATATAGGGGTAAATCACACCTGCAGCACATACGCATGCACGCACATGCATACACACGCGCGCGCGCGCGAGCGCACACACGAACTTCCACACAACACCTCTCACTCCTTCTCTTTATCTCTCTCACTCATTCACTCACTTGGAGGAAGGGAAAGGGAGGGAGGGAGAGAGAGAGATTGGGGGTGAGGGTGGAGAGGGAGACAGACAGACAGAGACTGAGAGAGATGTTAAAGTTTAATAAACACCAAAAGTGAACAGACTTTGCATGAAACAACAACAACACACACACACACACACACTCACTCACTCACTCACTCACTCACTCACTCTCTCTCTGTCTACTCTCTGTCTCTCTCTGTCTCTCTCTGTCTCTCTCTGTCTCTCTCTGTCTCTCTCTGTCTCTCTCTGTCTCTCTCTCTTTCTCTCTCTCTCTCTCTCTCACCACACACACACACACACACACACACACACACACACACACACACACACACACACACACACACACACACAGAGGGAGGGGACGGGATAGCCTAGTGGTCAGAACATTGCGCTTGCAATTTGACGACCCGGGTTCGATTCCCGTTCGAGGGGATTTTTCCCCTGGAGTTAACATCAGTACTGACTCCACTCCCCCCAAAAGTCCTTCGGATGAGACTAACAACCGAGGCCCCGTGTGCTAGTGCACATCGAACATCTTGCGCACACATTAAATCCTATTCTGCTTTTCGAAAGAGTAGGCCATTGTGTGCCGGTAAGAACAGTGACAATATTTACAAAACTGCATACACACGGGGACTGGATGTAAAAAAAAAGCACATGAGTGTTTATTCCATTATCATGATATGAAAAAATAAAGATAAAATAAATAATGAAACACACAGAGAAGGATAGAGGCTTGCAAATAGAACCAGAGAGAAAGAGATTGATTTGATTTGATTTATTCTTTTATATCGGGGATAATGGAATAACCACTCTTGTGCTTTTTTACATCCAGTCCCCGTGTGTATGCAGTTTTGTAAATGTCATCTGTTCCCATCGGCACACTATGGCCCACCCTTACGAAAAGCGGAACATGATTTAACGTGTGCGCAAGATGTTCTGCGTGCGTTCGCACACGGGGCCTCGGTTTATAGTCTCATCCGAAGGACTTTTGGGGAGAGTGGAGTCGGTACAGAGAGAGAGAGAGAGAAGAGAGAGAGAGAGAGAGAGAGAGAGAGAGAGAGAGAGAGAGAGAGAGAGAGAGAGAGAGAGAGAAGAGAGAGAGAGAGAAGCAGATCAGTGAAAGACAGACAGAAAGTGACATAGCGACAAGCCGCGGAGAGCTTCTGATGAATGATAATTTGTAGGGGATGCCATCGGAGCCGCTATCAGCAGACGACAAAACCCAGACAGGGCCTCATTGGCCTCCATTCTGGCTGACCGGAAGGGGGCCGACATGAGCGGAAAATCTAATATCTGTATGCAAAGTGTATACAGAGAGAGAGAGAGAGAGAGAGAGAGAGAGTAGAAGAGAGAGAGAGGAGAGAGAGAGAGAGAGAGAGAGAGAGAGAGAGAGAGAGAGAGAGAGAGAGAGCAAAACATGCACATGGAAAAACATCAAAAAGCAAATACAATAATTTCGTCATTATAGATTTGTAGCAAAACATCATGACTGGAGAGACAGAGACAGAGAGAGAGAGTGAGAGAGAGACACACAGAGAGACAGAGACAGAGAGTGAGAGAAAGAGAGAGACAGAGACAGAGAGGTTGGCGCTGGAACAGCCTTTTTTTTTTAGGAAGAAAGGGCGATTATTATTTATTTATCTATTCCATAATTCTGTCTTTCATTTCTTAAGTTTTCTTTCCCACAATTCCTCGTGTTATTCTTTTCTTCTTCGTCATCTAACGCTCAGACAGCAACTATGTTTGTTTGTCATATTATCTTTTAAGTACGTCTTCATTACTTCACTGGTGACGGTTCATAAATATTGAGGTAACGAATTAGTGCGCCCGTTTCTATCGACAGTATTTCGTTGGATGCTCATGGCGACGGTTCATATATTCGAGTAAGCATCGTCCAAGAACTGCTTTTTTTCATTCTCAGTACCATTGTTATTCAGTCTAGTATTTTTGCTGACTAAGAAAATGAAAAGAATGTCTAGCTGAAAGTTCCCTCGGTGTATCAATCATTTTGCCAAAGCCAGAAGAGGATCAATGTTTCGCGTGACTTAGATATTTGTGGCAAGTTTCAAATGTAGACGCCCGTGGAAGCATTGTGTATTGCTCGAAAATGCAGCTCTCTCTCTCTCTCTCTCTCTCTCTCTCTCTCTCTCTCTCTCTCTCTCTCTCTCTCTCTCTCTCTCTCTCTCTCTCTCTCTCTCTCTCTCTCTCTCTCACACACACACACACACACACACACACACACACATCGTGTGTAGGTCAAATGCAAGCGCTTGATTTGTCTTTACAAGAGATAGCGCTATATAAATTCCATGTATTATTATTATTATTTTCAAATCAATCTCCGCACTTCTGAAACAAAACGAAACAAAAATGACACTTTTTATCTGCAGGATCTAGCTATAGCAGAAGCAAGAACAGAAAAATAAGCGACACAGACAGAAGCTTGCGAGCAAAGGGCCAAAACCACCGTCAAGAAAAAGTTTCAGCGCGCGCGCGCGCTCGCAGGTGTTGAATGCGCACGTGCCTTCCCCTCATGGGGCTTTTGGGGAGGCGCGAAATAGGCTAGCGACTGACAGTGGCGATTTTGGGCTCAGCTGAGAGGGGGCTCTTTTAGCTGCTATAGATAGATTGTAAGAATAACAACCTGCAGAAAGGAATAGGGGGTTGGGGTGGGGATGGAGAGGGAGGAAGATCGGAAGGGATTGGAGATTGGTGGTGGTTATTATGCTCGTAATGAGAAAGAAAATTGAGTTGGTAGAAGAGGATACGAACATAAAGACAGAAGGGTTGCTGGTGATGGTAACGATCGCGCACACCCACCCACACACACACACACACACACACACACACACACACACACACACACACACACAGTTTTAAAAAAAGTTCTTACCATCATTTCAAAATGAGTCCCTGAACGAGGTTCTTGCGATCCAAAGTTATTGCGCGAGGTAGGGTCCCCAGTAACTTCATTTTTATAAAATATGACAATGCGTCTGCCACACCATTGATATCAGAATGATTTGCAAATGTTCAGGTTCTGCTTTTAGAATAGTTTCCAGTTGTTCTGGGTTTATGGGGGGTTTTTTGCGTTTCTTTGCCTTGTTTTTGGTACTTTTTTTTTGGTATTGTTTGAAATCAGTATTTGGATACCCCCCCCCCCTTTTTTTTTTTAGTACTGACACACTTCTCCTTACTGTGCAGCCCTCATCTCTCATCTCATCACCCCCCCTCCTCCCTGTCGTCTAATATCACATTAAGTGAACAGACGTAAAATTGAACACACCACGCGCACGCACACCACGCACGCACGCCGCGCCACACACAACAAACACACAACACACACACACATCCTTCGGTTAAGACACTAAACCGAAGTCCTGTTTGCGAACGCACGCAGTACATCTTGCGCACACGTTAAAACCTGTTCCGCTTTTCGGAAGAGTAGTCCATCATTGTGAGCCGGTGGGAATGGATGAAAAAATGTACACAACTGCATACACACAGGGACTGGGTGTAAAAATAAAGCACATGAGTGCTTCTTCCATTATCCTCGTTATAAAAGATTTTTTTTAAACCACGCACATTGGGCTCATGTTTTTTGCTAATGATTATTTTGTTTTCTAAAAAGAAATCTAAAAACTAATTCTTCCCCCCCCCCTCAAAAACATTTTTTCAAAAGAATAAAAAGAATAATGAAATGAAATTATTAAAAACCTTAATTGGGAACAAAAATATCAGAATCAAATAAACCACACACAGACACACACAGCACCACACAGACACACACAGACACACACACAGAACACAGACACACACAAGACACACACACCACAACACACACACACACACACACCACACACTACACATCACCACACACTCACCACCCCACACTCCACTCTCTCTCTCTCTTCTCTCTCTCTCTCTCTCTCTCTCTCTCTCTCTCCTCTCTCTTCTCTCTGTGAAAAATAAGCAAGTGCTTTGCGTACTCAATGTACAAGGTAAAGGTGTCCCATAACCTAGGCGGTCATAGGGGAGCGAAGGCATCAGAGACCTCAGCTTCTCTAGGGGCCAGCCAGCAGATTGATGGCGACGCCCATCTCAATGTATCATCTGTAAATAAAACTTTGACTTTGACACATACAACCCTCACACACACACACACACACACACACACACACACACACACACACACACCCACCACGCACACACACACACACACACACACACACACACACCTGTCCCAAACTTCACAGCCATAGTAGTAGGCCTAGTCTATATCCGCTGAAGTGGTATAGTTTAGGGGGAGGCGCAAAACACACTGCCAGAAGCCATTTGGCTGTGTAGAGGGGCGGAGGAGGGAGATAAGGAAGGGGGAGGGAGGTACCGCTGTAGTTCCGTTAGGCCTAGCAGAACGTAGGCTTGTGCCGGAGCGAAGGGGCGTGAAACTTGTGGTTGTGTTTTCCGCTGATGGGGGTCGAGACAGAGTGGGTGGTGGAGGTGGTGTGTAAGAAAGGGGTAGGGGGAAGATGAGGGTGGATGGATGATGGGAGTGGTGGGTGATGTGTGAAACTGTCATGGTGTGGTGTGTGTTGTGTTGTGTTATGCGTGTGTGTTGGGGTGGGTGTCTTAAATTTACAATTTGTTATTTTTTCTGTGTGTGAGCAGTCACAAGTGTGTGAATGATACAAATGCAAGCGCTTTGATTTTTGTGGCTTTCCAAGATTCAGCGCTCTAAAAGTTCAATAATTGGAAAATCGTAATAACATGATGAAAGAAATGCTAAGGAAAACGAAACAGCAAACAAAATTAATAAAAGGAAAAGGAAGACAGCAATATCAAAGTGAGTACATTAGTTCAAACCAGCTGGGACTAGATCTATGTCCACACCAGATAAATGAAAGAACCATAAAATTTGACACTCATAATGAGATGTTGAGAGTACTGACTTTAAATTGTGTGTGCGTGTGCGGTGCGTGTGTGTGTGTGTGGTGTGTGTGTGTGGCGTGTGCGCGTGTGTGTGTGTGTGTGTGTGTGTGTGTGTGTGTGTGTGTGTGTGTGTGTGTGTGTGTGTGTGTGTGTGTGTGAATAGTAAACTAACAATAAAACACAACAGTGTTCAGTTTCATCTTTGTAATCATTCCTGCAAATTACGCTTCTTTCCTGCAGCTTCACCAGGCTGAATGATGACAAAAAAACCAAACAAACAAACAGTACAAGCAACTTTTGAAATTTGTTGATCCACTGATTTTTTAAAGATTAAAAAGGAGTTGAAGTGAACACAGCTGTGTTTTTTTTTTTTTTACTATTTTACCTTAACTGTCTGTGTGCCTGGAGGGTGTGGTGCCCAGCAGAAGTGTGGGTTTTTAATCAAGACATCCTTCTTTCTATCTATCTGTTATCTGTCTGTCTGTGTGGCATCTATCTATCTATCTATCTATCTATCTATCTATCTATCTATCTATTCTATCTATCTATCTATCTATATCTATCTATCTGTCTGTCTGTCTGTCTGTCTTATCTACCTTTCTGTGTGTTTGGTTGTATATAATATATGTGTATATATTTATACATATGATATGTGTATAAATGTGTATATAGTGATATATATATAATTATTGTATATATGCATACAATATATATATAAATATATATACTATAATATATATAATATATATATATATATATATATATAATATATATATATATATATATATATATATATATATATATATTTGTGTGTGTGCGTGTGAGCGCGCGCACGCATGTGTGTCCAGTGCATCATCAAATTAGCGTTGAAAATTACAATATTTTATTCATCATCATCATTAATATTTTTTACTTAAAACATTTTTCTTCCCATGGCTTAAACTCCGAAAATTAACCAACGATGAAATTTCACATACGCAACTCTTCTTGCCCACCATTAATCTAAAGGTAGCAGCATCCCGACTTCGGAGGTAATCATCATTTTTCAAAACAGACGGCAATACCGAAAGATCCGGTGACAGAAGCAGAAGCGCAGCAGCGCTAAACCTGCCGCCGCAAGCGGCAGAAAAACTGCCAGGCATTGTCAGAAAGGTTGGGACCCCAGTTTTAATGATTACCCGCGCGGAAAGATGAGGGCACGATATGCCCCTGAAGGGGGCACGGGCGTTTATTTCGGCCCTGGCTTATTTCCTGGCGCGGACGCCTGCGGGAATATCAATCCGCGGCAAAGGCCAGAGGGGTCAATTTGTTTTATTGATCAACCTCGACTGCTAGAAGGCAGAGCGAGCTATACAAGGCAGAGGATGGAGAAAAGAGAGAAAGTGGGAAAGTGAAAAAGAAGGGAGGGGGGGGGGGGGTGTGTGTGTGGTGTTTATGTGTGTGTGTGTGTGTGTGTGTGTGTGGTGTGTGTGTGTGTGTGTGTGTGTGTGTGTGTGTGTGTGATGTGTGTGTGCGCGTTTGAGAGTGAGAGAGAGATTTTATTTATTTTATTTTTTATTCATTTATATCGAGGATAATGGAATAAGCACTCGTGTGCTTTTTTACATCCAGTCCCTGTTGTATGAGAGAGAGAGAGACAGACAGAGAGACAGAGAGAGAGAGAGAGAGAGAGAGAGAGGAGAGAGAGAGAGAGAGAGAGAGAGAGAGAGAGAGAGAGAGAGAGAGAGAGAATAATATGGTGGGGTAGGATGGGTGGGGAGGGAAGTCAGTGACCACATGGATGGAACCTTAGGTAAAGCCTGACCATGAGGAACTCTGTATGTAGGAGGACAGGGATTTGGGGGGAGGGGGGGGGGGATCTGCTGGACTTTACTAATGATCTGATCCAGAAAAGTCCAGCGGATATTTTATGATATACGGTACTAGTTAACAGGAAACTATATTGGGGGGAAAGTCCAGGAAGGTACTTAGTAGAAGTTAGGAGAGGAGTTGGTGGTATATATATATATATATATATATATATATATATATATATATATATATATATATATATATATATATATATATATATATATATATATGCAAAGTTAATGGCAAAGGTGTCCCATAACCTATGTGGTCGCAAGGGAGGGAGGGATCAGAGACCTCAGCTTCTCTAGGGGCCAGCATAATGAGGGCTGCGCCCATCTCCTCTCCCTCGCTGTTTTACCTTCCCTGACCCTAAAGAAGGCAGGTACCCATTTACAGCTGAGTGAACGGGGGACTGTACTGAAGCCAAGGCGCGCAAACGGTCACCCATCCATTTGGTAGCCAGGCTTGATGCTGCTTAACCTTAGCTAAGGGCAAGCGAGTGCTCTGACCACTAAGCTATCCCGTCCCCCATATATATATATGTAGGCCATTTATATTTTTTCCCAACTTCTTTTGCCTGTGTGTGCACTTGAAGTGTATTGCAATGTTTGGGTTATTATCCAGCTAAGACTGACCACTTGACTGGATACAGACTTTATGACCTTCGTTGCATCCTTTCATAGGATCCCCAAACTTAAGGCACAAAGATTCACTAGGTGCTTATTTTCTCTTATTCAATTTTTTTCAACATATATTCTAAGCATATTTTATTTCTCTTTTTTATCATTGTCTTTTGAGGGCAGTTTAAAAGGCCACAGGAATATCAAATATTCCTTTGAATGCAATTAACACTTTCAAATTCTGGAAAGTGTCTTGCTGCAAGGTACCACAGCAGGTGTAGTTTCAATCACCACGGGACCTTTGATGAGGGTTCATCCAGGAGCCGAAACTCGAGTCAGGTCAGGCCAAAGGCACGGTTCTTACTATAAAAAAAATGCCTACAATGCTGCTACTGAAAGACATTATTCGCTAGAATTTATTTTCATTTCTTTTTTTTTTTTTTTAGTTGAATCTTTGATGTCATTTTCAAAACGATTGAGAAGTTGGTACCTGCACTTGTTTTTCCTCCACTACTTTCCCCTCAATTCTCTCTCTCTCTCTCTCTCTCTCTCTCTCTCTCTCTCTCTCTATATATATATATATATATATATATATATATATATATATATATCTGTGTGTGTATCAGTCACAAAGTAGAAATGCTGCTGTGGTAATACATACACGGCCTACAGGTGGCTGGGCTGTGGAGCCTGACCTATATACTAGGGGATGTGGGAAGTGGCCGGGTTGCTTGCTAGTCTGCCTGTATAGTAGGCCCAGTTGTGGAGTCGACAGCACTGTGACAGTAGTCCACAGTCACGGTGTTTTCATTGTCTAGGCCATGTCTCAGACTGGCCAATTCTGTATTTGCAGAACATGTTAGTCCTCATTCGTTAATGTGTGTGTGCGTGCGTGTGTGTGTGTGTGTGTGTGTGTGTGTGTTGTGTGTGTGTGTGTGTGTGTGTGTGTGTGTGTCCCAATAATCATCCTGAATAGATTGACGTGATTGGTCTGCTCAGTTTATTAGGTCCCTTAAAGTTTGCGTGATGGCTAGTTTCATGTCTTTTTGGAGAGGGCTATGGTGACAGTATCTGAAAAATATATATTTCATTCTTTTATTTCGAAGCTAGTTTCATGTCTTTTCAAAGACGGCTGTGGTGAAAGTATCAAAAGATATATTTATTCATTCTTTTATTTCGAAGCTAGTTTCATGCTTTTTGGAGAGGGCCATGGTGACAGTATGAGGTGACAGCCTCTGTGGTCGGTGAGCTATGAACAACAAGATTGGGTTGCATTGGACAGTAGGCTACTACACTGTTCAACCTGAGAAGATGTTTGTCTTATCCTCATTTTCTCTCCTTCTTGCTCTTCCTCCTCCCTTGCCACACTCTTTGCTTTAAAGTGGCCCTAGATTCCACAGTGCACTGGAATCCAATACAACTTGCATCTGTTTGGACTGTGAGAGCCTGTAACACTACAACTTGCCTGTCAAAAGGCCTTTTTCTTCTTTGTCACAGGCTCAGACAGCAACAGTTGTCTGTCATATAAGTGAAAAAATGTGTTGCTCTGCCGTTAAGCGCCTGACAAGTCAGGTCCAGCGCCTCCGACTTCGGCATTGGAGAGAATTGTTATGTTTAAAGTCTTTTACTGGAAAAAAAAGACTGAGAGAATGTACCAAGAATGCATAAATAAAGGGAGGAGGTGATAGGAAGAAGAGGAGCAAGACAGAAATAAAGAGAAGGATAGAAAAGATGGAATTCTAGCACAGAATTTCCAGAAGGTGGGGATGCTATTTCTACTGACAGATCCCTGGCGTCTCTACGGGGGAGTCGAGGTTTTCGCAATGGGACTACAGAGCATAGTAAGGTTCAGTCTGTGCACTGGTTCTGAATCTCTCTCTCTCTCTCTCTCTCTCTCTCTCTCTCTCTCTCTCTCTCTCTCTGTCTCTCTCTCTCTCTCTCTCTCTCTCTCTCTCTCTCTCTCTCTCTCTCTCTCTCTCTCTCTCTCTCTCTCTCTTCTCTCTCTATCTCTCATCTCTCTTTCTTTCTTTCTTTCTTTCTTTCTTCCTTTGTCTGAGGGCTGAGATAAGTTCTGAACTATAACATAAACTTAAGCTTAAAAAAAAAAAAAAAAACGGCAAAAAAAGTGCATCATACCCCCAACAACCCCGCTCCTCTCTTCGTTCTGTAGGTCTGACCCTGCTACACCGGGACTGAGAGAGGAGAGAGAGAGAGAGAGAGAGAGAGAGAGAAGAGAGAGAGAGAGAGGAGAGAGAGAGAGAGAGAGAGAGAGAGAGAGAGAGAGAGAGATGAAACGAGAGAGAGAGGGAAGGAGGGAGGGAGGGATTGGTTTAGGTACTGAATAATAAGTTTTGGGTGAGAGAGAGAGAGAGAGAGGAGAGAGAGAGAGAGAGAGAGAGAGAGAGAGAGAGAGAGAGAGAGAGAGAGAGAGAGGAGAGAGAGAGAGAAGGGTTGGTTTAGGTACTGAATAATAGTTTTTTGGGGCTCCCCCTATCAGCTCGCACCAAAGAACTGCAGACAGACCTGTCACTGTTTTCGCTGTTCACCTTTTTTCTTCTTTCTTTTTTTTCTTTCTTCTCGGGGACTGCACGTCGTCTATGTCCCCTGTTATCTTTATCGATCGCTGGGAGCTTGGTGGCATCAGTGAAAGTACCATTTCCTGTGTGCCCCCCCCCCCCCCCGCCACGACCACATCAGACTTCCCCCCCCCCTCCCTCCCGCCCCTGTGCAGGCAGGAGCTTTGCTAGGGAGGGAGGGAATGGGGGGGGGGAGGGGGGAGAAGAAGAAAAATACCATGACTTGAAATACGGACCCCTTCCAGAAAAAAAGAAAGAAAGAAAATTGTTTTTGGTTTAGAGATTTCCGTTGGTACAGATGCCGTCATTCCAGTCTACTGACATTTTGAATGTTTTGTTAGCGCATGGCCCTCTTTGATTTACCTCCCCTAAAATATCTTTCCCCGTTTTCTTTTCTTTTCTTCTTCTCTCCCTTTTTTCGTAGAAGTGTGCAAAAAGTCTTTCAAAAGTTCTTATTTAAAAAAAAAAGAGAAAATAAAGGTGCCATTCCTGTTGTTATTATTAGGGCTTTTTTAAATAGGGATTAAATAACACATAATATATAATGTCAGAGATGAAAAGTATCAATTTCTCTAGGTCTGATCAACTCGGTGAAGTTTGTGTAATTGGGACAGTGGTAATCGATTTCTTCCTCAGATATTCTCCCCTTGCATTTCTCTCTCTCTCTCTCTCTCTCTCTCTCTCTCTCTCTCTCTCTCTCTCTCTCTCTCTCTCTCTCTCTCTCTCTCTCTCTCTTTCTCTCTCTCTCTCCAACAGACACACACACACACACACCTCCACTACCTCCCTCAAATTTAATATCTCACCCAGAAGACAACCCCACCCCACCCCACCTAACTATACCTCGCGTGTCGGTTCCTCTCCTCCCCACCAGATCACCACCGACAGCGAAGCTCACACTACAAGGCTAGGGCCCACTACAGGTCTCATGCGCCCTTCCCCCCCCCCCCCCCCACCCCCACCCCCCACTGTCCTCCTCCAGGTCGCGTGCTTCACGTGCTGCGCCCCGTGCTCATAGCTGCGCACGCTCCAGTGCCTTCATTCGGAAGTGACAGCACCCCAGCGCTCTGCGCATGCCAAACGGGAGCAGACTGTACTTCCGCTGGAAACGAAATCCACTTCGCAGTCTTGTCATTGAAGATCACGTCAGCTGACTGGGTTGGAGAAGAAGAGAGATGAGGAGGAGAGAGGGAGGGGGGAGGTAAAGGTTGGGGGGTGGGGGTGGGGGAGTCGGAATCAATAGGGGACATGCCAGATCCCCCCCACCCCCCAGCCGCTG
>CM060330.1:39943947-39958947 GCA_030674155.1 Stramonita haemastoma
CCATCCAGTTCTCTCTTTTCCCTTCCATGTTCTATAATTTGGCTGGTCTGGTGTGACCTTTCTGGAGCGTTCTTCATACAGTGGACGTCTCTTTGAGGCAAAACTGAAGTATATACTGAACTAAATAATGGGCCCAAAACTTTTCCCATCCATTAGACCATGAGTGGTGGTCTGGGCGCTAGTCCTTCCGATAAGACGATAAACCAAGGTCCCTGTGTTACACATCATTATTTGGTGCACGTAAAAGAACCCACGGCAACAAGGGCGCTGCCCTTGGGAAAATTATGTAGAAAAAAGCCACTGTGATAGGGTAACAATTACAGCTGCACACAGGAAAAAGAAAACAAAAATAATGGGGTAGGCGCTACACTTGTGGCGACGCACTCTCCCCGGGGAGAGCAGCCCGAATTTCACGCAGAGAAATCTGCTGTGACATAAAGTGGTGTGAAATTAAAAAATAAAATAAAGATAAAAAAAAGACTCTTGAACTGATATCGTTATCAGTGTTATGCTCACGACGAAGATGATACTAGTAATGATATGATCATGTTATCATCAATGTTAATGATAATGATGATAATAAAATAATAATGATAATAATAATAATGATAGCGACATCAACAACAATAATAATGATAAGAATAATGATGATGATGATGATGATGATGATGATGATGATGATGATGATGATCATGATCATGATCATGATGATGATGATCATAATGATGATGATGATGATCATGATCATGATCATGATCATGACGGTAATGATGATAATGATGAAGAAAAATGACAGTAATAAAATGGTATCAATGATAATAATAATGAGGAGGAGGAGGAGGAGAATAGTGATGATGATAGTAATCGTAATTTTCCCCTTAACTCCTTTTAGAAATCAGATACATAGACAGTTACAATATGAATATTCCAAGCTTGAAAAAATAAGACAGAAAGTAACTCTCTCTCTCTCTCTCTCTCTCTCTCTCTCTCTCTCTCTCTCTCTCTCTCTCTCTCTCTCTCTCTCTCTCTCTCTCTCTCTCTCTCTCCTCTCTCTCTCTCTCTACTGGCTACCTTTCATTTTTTGTATAATGCTTTTTTTTATTTAGATGTACATGAAAAAAACTGGGACACACAGATGCGTATTTGTTTATTCAAATATGGTTTGGATATGTTTGGTTAAATCAAGACGTCGGAAAATCGAGTTTATTGCTGTTTTTAATTAAACAAAGGTTGAGTGCCATTGTCAAAGCAGGAACGATCACATACAGTGTAGATATAGAGCCTATGATAGGTTATCAGCAGGCGTGACGTGTTGTTGTTGTGCGTTCCCCAGCTTAACACTCTGAGGGTCACCCAGAATATGCGCTCATCCCACCTGGGTATCATTATGAGATTGAAATTGCACACTGAATGAGAAGTATGACTGTTTTCAAGTACCTCGTCATACAGGCAGCCATACCCCGACTTCAGAGGATGTGTGTGTACATTGTATTCGTTAAAACTATCAATAATTGATATAAAAATTATAACAATCATTGTTATTGGTTGCATATTTACAAAAATGTTGAATGCAAGCTGTTTGATTTGTTTTAACAAGATACAGCGCTATATGAATCTCATTTATTATTGTTAGTTTTCTCCTTTAAGCTGAGGTCTCTGATGCCTCGCACTGCTACGACCGCTTAGGTTATGGGAACCTTTACCGTTACCTTTTACCGTTTCTCTTTTGATTGATTTTATTCTTTTATATCGAGGATAATGGAATAAGCACTCTTGTGCTTTTTTCATCCAGTCCCCGTGTGTATGCAGTTTTGTAAATGTCATCTGTTCCCACCGGCACACGATGGCCTACTCTTACGAATAGCGGAACAGGATTTAACGTGTGCGCAAGGTGTTCTGCGTGCGTTCGCACACGGGGCCTCGGTTTAAATTTAAGTCTCATCCGAAGGACTTTTGGGGAGAGTGGAGTCAGCACTGATGTTAACTCCAGAAGAAAAATGTCCTCGACCGGACTCGAACCCGAGTCGTCAAATTGCCAGCGCAATGTTCTGACCACTAGGCTACCCGTCCCCCTTTTTTCAAGGAGAGAGCAGGTTACGTTAACGCTTGTCATGGCTGAGGGCAATCTCAACACAACAGTTTACACCATAGTCGTGACATCAAATCTTGTTTAGCTTTACATAGATATATGTATTTCAATAGAAAAAACGGCTAAGTTCAAAGAGGGTTTGTCAGGTACGAATGCCCTAGACAGAGACACAGAATAAACAGCAGACCTGACAAAACTGTCCGTTTCTGAATGAAACAACAGAAAAGGGAGTGCATTTTGTTTTATATTGTCCTGCCTTTAATGACATTAGCAAAATATACACCAGCCAGCCTAATGCATTTACACTCTGTTGTTTACTCTTCACGTTCTTTAGTCCTAATATCATTAGCAAATTATTCTTTATACTTAGGCAAAGCATTTGAAATTAGTGTTCATGTGATGTCTCATTTCTGTTGTTCTTTTGTTTCGGATAAATTAAGCTTTATACTGAGGCAGAGCATTTGAAATAAATGTTCTTGTGATGTCTCATTTCTGTTGTTGTTTTGTTTCGGGATTTTTTTTATCGGTGTTGGTTTTTTTTCCCCCCTCTTGTGGCTTTTTGTTTTTGACTGTGTGTATGTTTTTGTATTTGTTTGTCACACACAGCTGTACTTCACCATCAATTCTTATGATCAATCATTGACTTGATCAGCAACCTTCTAAATGTACGGGGCAATGGCCTTCTCTCTCTCTCTCTCTCTCTCTCTTCTCCTCTCTCTCTCTCTCTCTCTCTCTCTCTCTCTCTCTCTCTCTCTCTTCTCTCTCTCTCTTCACACGTCTCTTTCTCTTATCAACCTTTTCTCTCTCCCATCTCTCTCTCTCCCTCCTCCTCTCTCCTTCCTCCCTCCCTTCCTTCCTCTCCTCGTATCACACAAATATTGAACAACAAAAATTCGAAAAATTCCTGCACCTTTCCTCGATATTCATTGTTTCCTCCCTCCCCGTGCGCCCTATTTATTCGTCGTTACATTTGACACAAATCTGCAGATAATCTTTGGAGGCGGGGCTGAGGGAATGAGATTGAGGGTCGCGATGAGTGCACGCCTGGTGACCTCATAGCCCATTCGCTTTTCCTCAACTGCCTGCCGAGTTGCCGGATTGATGTGGGGGGAGAATATCAGAGCACAAGAATATGAAAGGACGATAGGGACGAAGGGGACGAGGAGAGAGGGGAGGTGGGAGGGATGGGAGAGATTGGGAGTTGCGGATGGAGTGGAAAGGCGCAGGGGTGTGTACGATTATTGATGTTTCTGCCGTGCCGGAGTGGTATTTGATTGCAGGTAGTTGACATTTTGATCAGGGGAGGAGGATGGTGGAGTGTGGGGGGGGGATGTAGATGTTGTATTTTTGTCGAGGCGGGGGGGTGAGGAGAGAGAGGAGGATGAGAGAGAGAGGAGAAGAGAGAAGGAGAGGAGAGAAGAGAGAGAGAGAGAGAGGAGAGAGAGAGAGAGGAAAGAACAGGCGAAAAAGCAGACAGCATTTTTAACTCATTTTAAGACAGAAACATACAGAAACAAAAAAGGATCACACAGACAAGAGGGAGACAGACAGAAGTCAAGAACATGCAGGCAGTCGAAGAAGAAGATCAGACAAGACAGAGCAAGAGACGCGCAACAGACGAAGACAGACAGACAAGGAACAGAGAAAGAAACATCAGACACAGACAGAAAGACAACAGAAGAAGAGTTGGAAAAGGATGGGAGGGATGGGAGAACTTTTGGGAAGGGGGGGGGGGGGGGGGAGGGGGTGAAGTGGGGGTGATAGAGGGTGCGTGTTGAGTGGTGGGAGTGGGAGGATGATTTTGATGTTAGCTAATGGTAAAAATGTTTATTCATTTTGATCTTCCAGGTGTGTGTGTGTGTGTGTGTGTGTGTGTGTGGTGTGGTGTGTGTGTGTGTGGTGTGTGTGTTGTGTGTGTGGTGTGTGTGTGTATGTGTGTGTGTGCGTGTGTGGTGCGGTGGTGTGTGGGTGAGAGAGAGAGAGAGAAGAGGAGAGAGAGAGAGAAGAGAGAGAGAGAGAGAGAGAGAAGAGAGAGAGAGAAAGAGAGAGAGAGGATTTGTTCCGTACAAACTGTATACAATTAAAATGGCGAAAAAGCAACAAGCATTTTTAAACATCATTTTTTTTAAATACCAAAGAACTATACCATGCATATCACACAAAAAAGGCATCCTGTAGTGGTAACAGACATAAATTCAATTTCCATTTGTCAAGTCGTATATGAATGAAGCACACCTTCTTCCCATCCCACCAATTCTCTACCTAATCCATTCAGATTTCTTTGCGTCAAGGCTAAATCCGAACTGGACAACCAAGGAACAGATGAAAGATAACATGCTCTGCATAACAGAAAGACAACATGTGTATCAGACACACAGCATCCGATCTCTTGGATGGGATCCTGGAGGCAAGAGTAGGTGTGGCTTATCTAAGTGAAAGACCGACGAGGCTTTCCCTAGCGCTGCTTGTCAGTTATATGTCAGCTGTGCCTCTGTTGGTTCAGTTCAAATCTCTCTACTTTGCATTGTTGTTGTGTTGGTCTTCTTCTTCCTCCTCCTCCTCCTTTTTCTTTTTTTCTTATTGTTGTTGTTGTTGTTGTTGATTTCTTTCTTCTTCTTCAAAACCCAAAAGCTACATTTTGTATGTAAAATATTATGTTAGAGTGAAAGCCAAGTTTGTGATGTTGCTGTGTGAGAAATCTGAGCCTTGTACTTTTCCGTCAATGTGAGAAATCTGTGATTATTTCACGGTGTTATAACCCTCGACTGTTTCAATTGGAACAGCAGTAAACATGTGGGTGTGCAGGAGATTGTGGTTGTTGTGGGGATTGTATTTGATTTTTTGTTTTGGTTTTTTGTTTTGTTTGCTTTTAGTGTCCATTCAGTAGGCCTTCTTCTTTGATTTATTAGGGGAGCAGGGGTTGTTATTGTCATTGTTGTCATTGTTTGTTTGTCTGTTTCCTTGCTTGCTGTTTTGGGGTGGGGTTTGTTTTGTTGTTGTTTTTTTGGGGGGGGAAGGAGATGTTTATTTTTTCAGTTTGGGTTTTCGTTTTGTATATTTTCAATTTATTTGTTTTGCGCGGTATTTCTGATAAAAGCGGGGACTGGAAGTAAGCAAGCAAGCATATGAGTACTTATTCAATATCCTCAAAAAAAATTATTTACCACATATAGGACACACCCAAGCTCTTTTTATTTCTATTTTTATTGCACCCTCTGAGCTAGAAATCTTCAATAATTCACCACTAGGGCCTACTAGTCTGCTGCAGCGCCTCAAGCAGAGAGAGACCCTGCACTACTGCTAGGTCACTTCAGCCATGCTCATTGGTACCTGCAGTGTCTAATCCAACACACGTGGACTATTATTATTTATTTATTATTTATTTATACCACTTTATGTCACAGCAGGTTTCTCTGCGTGAAATTCGGGCTACTCTTCCCGAGGAGAGCACGTCGCCACAAGTGCAGCGCCTACCCATTTTTTTTGTTTTGTTTTTCATGTCTGCAGTTGTATTTGTTTCCCTATCAGAGTGACTTTTTTCTACAGAATTTTGCTAGGGACAAACCCTCATGTTGCCGTGGGTTCTTTTTTATGTGCACTAAATAATGATGTGTAACACACAGGACCTCGGTTTATCATCTCATCCAAAAGATAAACGCCCAGACCACCACTCATGATCTAATGGATGGGGGGAAAGTTTGGGGCCCAAACGGGATTGCCGACCCGGGACTTTTCGCTTTCTAGACAGGTGCGTTACCTCTAGACCACCGATCCGTCCAATCCCCTCCCACCAGTTCCCAACTGACAAAGAGAATAGTTTTGTTGTGGAACCAAACTAGAAGAGTGCGCATGCCCATTTTGAAGAGTTGACGGATACGTTACATCTATTACATTTCACCATACCCCCACCTTAATTTTAGTATATTCAATTCCTCCTCTTTTTTCATCGAACGCTCAGACGGCATCTCTTGTTGTCTGTCAGAATTATGAACGAAAATGCGTTGCGCCGCTGCTACGCTCCTGACAAGTCAGGCCCAGTCAAGTATCCGATTTCGGTGTGGAAGAGGATTACTACCGTTTCAGTGACTCGATTTTTACAAAGAATGAGTTTAAAATGAGTAGTGAAATGTCAGCAGTATCATTATGGCAACCCCCACCTTCTGATCTTCATAACCTTTTATTGATTCGCTACAAGTGCCAAAGAGAGGAAAAATAAACAAACAAATGTAGCACAAGATTGGGGCCAATGATTGTGGATTCGATGTCCATTTTCTTTTTTCAAGACGAATCTGACACTACATCATTCCAACACATCCTTTTGATTGAATAACTGAATACTTCTATTAGTCTAACTGCCCGTGTGTGTGTGTGTGTGTGTGTGTGTGTGTGTGTGGTGTGTGTGTGTGTGCTGTGTGCTGTGTGTGTGTGTGTGTGTGTTTGTGCGCTGCGTGCGTGGTGCTGTGCGTGCATGCGTGCGTGGTGTGTGTGTGTGTGTGTGTGTGTGTGTGTGTGCGCGCGCGCGCGCGTTTTTACCATAACGGATAATTGTGTTTCCTAGATGTTGTCTGTTTTATCAAATAGAGCTACGTTTTTATTATGTTTAGTGTAAAGATCTGAGTCGAAAAGAGATATTGATTGAAAGTGACTAATAGCGCGCTGTGTTACTTCTTTTTTCTTTCTTTTTTTTTGTGCTCGTTTTCTCGATGTCACCTTATTTTTGTCCCTCATCACTCTTTCCCCCTCCCCCCTCCACCTTCCTCCTCCTCCTCCTTCCTTGTTACTTTTTCATTACACAACTGACAAACTTCGAGGTCGCGAGTTTAGGAATACAAATCAAGACCACTCGGCTCAATCGAACTCTTCGCAGATTAAGTCCAGTGACTTGGTGACTTTTGGGAGGAGGAGGGGTGGGGTGGGGGTTGAAGAACAGAAAGATGTACTGTCTCCAGACCCGCACAGCCCATAAACTAAAAGATCGAGGCCTTATAACGACTTCCCTTGTCCTCACAAAAGAACTCATAACTCACCAAACAATATCTCCTCCGTCCTAGCGGTTTACTTTTCTCCACTGAACTGTAAACATAAATAAAAGACCCCCCTTCAGAGAGGCAGGAGGCATTATGGCGGAAGGGTCGCATGCTCGCAATGCGTTTTGTACGGCCATGCCTGGCCGGACGATATTATTCCGCCTTCGCGTGAGGGAGGCCCATTTGTAGTCGGAGACGCTCCGCCAGAGCAAAAAGTCCTCGGCGGTTGTCTGAAGGGTATTGGGGAAAGTCAATAAAAGTACCATGCCACCGGTACCAATACCAACAGTGACACTGACGATGGAGGGTGGGGAGGGGGGGGGCGGAAGGTGGGGGGGAGGAGGGGGAGGAGGAGGAGCACGAAGTGGGGTAAAAAAAAAATTCCGTCGACGTTGGAGAGATGTAATGGTTGCCTGCCGCGTGCAAGCAGACGTCACCTCCAGCGATGGTTGACAGGGAAGGGGGAAACTTCAAAAGACTTGGGTTGAATTTCCACATCATAAAACAAAACTCAAAACGAAAAGGTTAAAAACAAAAACAAAAAAAAACCAACAAAAACAAAGTCAGGAGAGAGAAAAAAAAGTGTTTTTGTTTCTTTTCAAACAACATAACTTCAGGCCAGTGATAGGCTAATGCTGTTTGTTCCCCCCCTCCCCTATCCCCGCTCCCTCAGCCTCCTACCCCTCCTCCTCCCCCCACCAAAAAAAAATGGACGAAGTTCTTGCCAACTTTTTGTATAAGTTATACAGTGGGTAAAGTTATATTCCTTCTTTATATTTTTAGGGGCAGAAAAAAACACAACTAGGGTTGTTGTCTGCTGCTGAAGTACTATTCCTAAGCTTCCTACTTTCTTTATACTACCTGTTTTGTAACCTTAACTCCGTTGAAAGTCATCGGAGTACCGCACTGATGCTTCGCTTTTTTGAATACCCCATTTATGTTGGCTGTGTGACAAAGCCTTGGCCTCTGGAAAAAATGTCCCGTTGATTTTGCAGAAATGTTGGGCCACTTTTGTTTTCTGTCTCACAGAAATTAATTAAAATGAAGAGGTCAAGGTGCAGAATGTGATGAAAAAGAAATGATTAATGATGATGATGATGATGATGATGATGATGATGATGATGATGATGATTGATGATGATGATGATGATGATAGATATATAATAATAATAATAATAATAATAATTAATAATAATGAATAATAATAATAATAATAATAATAATAATAATAAAGACTTTATGCGAAACGTGTTCAAACTCGTTTAAAATCTTCTTTTACTGTTTATCGTTCAAGAATGACCCTATAATATTTATCTGAAAGTACAATGTTCAAGTTTGAATTCATTCCTGAAGGTAGACAAAAAACAGAGTTTAGAAAAAAAAAGTAGTGAAGCGTCACAGTTTGCCTTTTTATGTCCCTCTATGCTTTTAAGAGAGCAGTTACATCATATATATATATATATATATATATAATATATATATATATATATATATATATATATATTTGCACAGTTTTATTCTTAGATTTAAAATTTCAAATTCACGAGGTGACAGCCCCATACGGCTTATGTGGTCGGCAGGGGCCATAACAACATGATTGGATTGGACTGCAGGAGAGCAGTTACAGCATATAAGAACCATAAACTAGTAGTTTACTTGTCCAATTGCTATTTACTTACATGTGTGCATCTAGTCCTTAAACCATTTTGGCTGATAGTATCTGTACGCGAGAGAGATTTTTTTTTCCTGAATCGAAAACACGCTCATCTGCTGGTTGTCACTCTCCGTTTCTGGTCCATCTATCCTGGAAAATCCTACCCCTCTCTTTTCGCCCAAAGCCTACATTTGTTACTCTCAAATCCAGCCTCAAAACATACTGGTTTCCTACCTCAGTTCTTCCCCCTCGTATCTGTCCTTACTTTTCAACCACGGCCTCCAACTCCGTCACCTTGACTAAATGTGTTGCTGTGTGTGTGTGTGTGTGTGTGTGTGTGTGTGTGTGTGTGTGTGTGTGTGTGTGTGTGTGTGTGTGTGTGTGTGTGGTGTGTGCTGTGCGTGCGTGCGTGTGTATGTGTTGTGTGTGCATGCGAGCGTGCGCGCGCGCGCGTGCGTGTGTGTGCATGCGTGCGTGCGTGCGTGCGTGTGCATGTAAGTCTGCTCTTTGGATATTCTATTTGTGAACAGTTGCGTGCGTGTAAAAATGATTGGAATCCAAGCACTTTGATTTGTTAGCTTTACAAGATTCAGCGCTCTATAAACTCAATACATGATGATGATTGATGATGATGATGACGACGACGACGATTATGACGATGACGATGATGATTAAAGCGGCGCCCATATCCTCTCCCTCGCTGCTTTACCTTCCCTGTCCCTAAAGAGGCAGGTACCCATTGACAGCTGGGTGAACTGGGGGACTGTACTGAAGCCAAGGCGCGCAAACGGTCACCCATCCAATCGGTAACCATGCTTGATGCTGCTTAACCTTAGCTTGGGGAAAAGCGAGTGCTCTGACCACTGAGCTATCCCGTCCCCTCATGTATATTGCGTGTATGTTATTTTCCTATTTTTCATAATTTTTACCAAATGCGGTGTTCTACCCCATTTTTCAGACCAGTAACTTTTTTTTTTTTTTATTACATCGATCGTTCTTGTGAAGTATCAGATTAAAGCATAGAAACCATTACAGCAAGGCTTTATGGTCAAACTGAAAAGGCGAAAAGGGGAAGAAATTATCAAAGGGACAAGAAAAATCACTACTCGCGGGGCTCCACTCCACTCCCGCTCCTCTTCTCTCTCTCTTTGCGTGTTGTCGATGTCGTCAGTCACACCCCCTCTGTTGTGTCTTTAAGTAATGGATGTCCTAAAGTGGACAGGCTCAACCAGAAGTAAGAACTCTTCTCCGCGGTCTGGAAACTTTCTGTGGACACTTACTTACTTACCTTCTCCTTTCTTTTTACCTGGTGAGCTGCTGCTAACGCACAGGCTGCAAAATTGTAGGATAAACGATTCCAAATGTGACCCTTTTTTGTTTTGGTTTAGGTTTGGGGTTGTTGTTTTTTTTAGCGTGTGAATCAGGGAAATCAACGGATTTTCCTGGGAAAGTTAAGAGGTACTTTCTTTTTTCTTTTTTTATACCACTTTATGTCACAGCAGATTTCTCTGCGTGAAATTCGGGCTGCTCTCCCCGCGGAGAGCGCATCGCCACAAGTGCAGCGACACCCTTTTTTTTTTTCTTTTTCCTGTCTGCAAATGTATTTGTTTCCCTATCAGAGTAGCTTTTTTCCTACAGAATTTTGTCGTGGGTTCTTTTACGTGCGCTAAATAATGATGTGTAACACACGGAACCTCGATTTATCGTCTCATCCGAAAGACTAGCACCCAGACTACCACTCATGGTCCAATGAATGGGGGAAAAGTTTTGGGCCCAAACGGGATTCGAACCACCACACACACCGACCCGGACTTTTCGCTTTATAGGCAGGCGTGTTACCTCTAGTCCATCAATCCACTTGGTTTACAATGGCAGTCTCGACTTTTTGTTGATTAAGTATTTTTATTTTGGGTCGAATTTTCATGTGTGTTGATAGAATTAATGTGCTAAACAGTTTAAAATTGATATCCAGTTACGGAATCCTGCAGTTGAACGCCTAAATCCAGTTAGCGACTCGAAAACAGTATAACGACAGAACGCCTTGCCCCGTCTTCCCCTTTCATCCGTTTCTGTCTTTTATCTCCGTCTGTCTGTATTTCTGTCCGTTTGATTGAGTGTGTGTGTGTGTTGTGTGTGTGTGTGTGTGTGTGGTGTGTGTGTGTGTGTGTGTGTGTGTGTGTGTGTGTGTGTGTGTGATAAGTGTTTTTTTTTTTTTTTTTTTTTTTAAATTCTTTTATTTCGAGGATAATGGAATAAGCACTCATGTGCTTTTTTTTTTTTTTTACATCTAGTCCCCGTCTGTGTGCATTTTTGTAAATTTTGCCATCCGTTCCCACCGCACACACTGGCCTACTTTTCCGAAAGGATTAGATTGTGATTAAGTGTGAATGTTGTGTGTGTGTGTGTGTGTGTGTGTGTGTGTGTGTGGTGTGTGTGTGGTGTGTGTGTGTATGTGTGTGTGTGTGTGTGTGTGTGCGTAGCGTGAGCGCGCGCGCGTGCGCGCGTGTGGTGTGTGTGTGTGATGTGTGTTAAATAAACAATAAAACAAAGAATAAACAGGAAAAATTACAAAAAAACTGAAAAAAGTGCATACAAAATAGGTGATTAAGTTTATAATTATTATGTCTCGTGTGTGTGTGTGTGTGTGTGTGTGTGTGTGTGTGTGTGTGTGTGTGTGTGTGTGTGTGTGTGTGTGTGTGTGTTTCTGTCTGTCTGTCTGTCTGTCTATCTGTCTGTCTCTGTATGAATCTAGACACCAGTATCTGACTTCTATCGGTGAGACCGTCTTGTTTTATCTTTTCTCTCTGTGTAGTTATTTTTTCTCATTTGTTTCTCTTTTTTGTGCGTTTCTTAAGTTTACTTTTTTCTTTGAAATCTGTCTTCAATAAATAATGGTACAGCACAAGTTCATTGAAAAGGATGAAGACAAGTACAGACCTATCTAAACAAAAAAAAAGGACCAAAAGAAATCGAAAGTTTAGAGAAAAGAAGAAAAAGGACACCAGAATAATAATAAACAGGAAAAGGTTACAAAGAACCTGAAAAAGGACCAAAATAAATGTGCATACAAATAAGGTGATTAAGTTTATATTATGTCGTGTGTGTGTGTGTGTGTGGTGTGTGTGTGTGTGTGTGTGTGTGTGTGTGTGTCGCGTGCGTGCGTGTGTGTGCGTGCGTGTGTGTATGTGCGTGCTTGTGTGTGTGTGTGTGCGCGCGCGCGGGCGTATGTATACGTGCGTGTGTGCACGCGCACACACACGTGTGTGTATGTGTGTAAAACAAACTCCCGCGGGCAAACTTTTGGGCCCCCTATGACTCATAACAAGCGATAAACTGGCTTGCGAAGCCGATTTACTCTTCCGCCCAAAATACTTCAGATCGCAAAACGAGAGCAAACTTAACCCCGACTCTCCATTTCATCTCTATGAGACATCAGAGACCACATCCAAACATCAAACCTTTTCCCCCCACCCCCCACCCCGTCACCCACCACCACTACCATCATCACCCACCTCATTGCCACTTGGTGTGGAAGGAAGGAAGGATAAGGAGGAGGCGGCTAAACTAGGAGGAATAAAGGATTTAAAAATGAAAAAAAGCCGGTAGCGCCGGCACGCCAAATTCTCTCCATAGCAAAAACTTGACTTCTGTTTCGTTCCTAATCGGTTAGAAATAAGCTGCACTACATTGCTGCGGGGCAGAACACTGGAAAAGTAAAAGGGAAGAAAGGAAGGGAGGCAGGCAGGCAGAGGCAAGCAGGCAGGCAGGCACAGAAGGAAGGATAGAACAGAAAACGAAAGGAATCTCTCCAGCTATACATACTATCTGATTTGTAGAAAGTAAACACAATTTGCCAGCGGTAATTACCGCGGAAGAAGGCCCCCGCACGCTGTCTAAATATCCGGCTCCACCGCCCTTTTACCACCCTACCTACCTTACCTTACGCCTGGGAGAGAGAGAGACCGACCGGCAGCGCCGCCATGTTGTTTTCGTGACGTCACCGGAAATGGCGTATGAAATAAATGGCTGACGAATTTTTTTGGCAAGTTGTCCGTTAGTGGTGGTGTTGGCAGGCCTGTTGAGCGAGAAAAGAGGGCTGTCATAGAGGCATTGACAAACTGGTGGAGATACAATCACGCCGGCAAGCAAACAAGCTGGGGCAAACTGTAACATTTATTCGTTCTCTGCCTGCCGGTCGGAACACTTTTCTCCCCTATAACTTACTACCTGTGTTTTATGAGTTATGGCCATTAAACATGGCCATGAAACGAACCTTCCCCACTTAGCTCAGCTTGGCGAGCAACATCATCTTTTATGTGAACGCTTGCATACCTATTATATATTTGCGTACTACAAGCATTCAAACGCACATACAAGTATGAGGCGCCGTAAAGTAGGCATGAAATACCTAGTCGCCAAGCTCATGCAGTCAAAAGCCTGCATGTGTATGATTGGACGTACACTTATCCTGTATATTAGTAGCATGTATAAATGAGGATATTAATTTTGTAAGTTCAATGCAGATTAGATTTTGTTTTTTGATTTTTGCTGTTCCCAGAGCAGGATGATATATCATCAATAAAAAACAAACATAATAGAACTAAAAACAAAATAAACAACAAGCATACAAGAGTTGTTTTTCCTCCGTCTTCCTTTTTTTGTGGTAATTTCAGGGATAATTAGCCCGCATTGTGAATATTGATGTTGTAGTTGAGCACAATATAAGCAATATGCTGTTTGTTGTTGCTATGCTGATTATGTTCATATGTCGAGGGTTTCCAGCCAAAATGATATATGTGGTCTATATATATATTACCTCAACATAGCATTCTAGCCGGAAACCATGCTTATTGGATGAATAAACCCTATTTAAAATAACAAGCAAACAAAACCCCAAAACAGACAAAAATGATCCGCAAATACCGCAACACATCAGCAACCAAAACACAGACGTAGACAAACCATGGCCCAAAGAGCAACAGTTACGCATTTAGCACGGGCAGTAGAAAACTTCTTGGGAACACACTCATCTTCACACATTTTATCCTGGCTGTTCGAATCCCCGCTTGGCAAACATGGGAAGCCAAACCTGCCATTAACGGCCATAATACCCACACCTTTTTGTGCTGTTATGAGCAACACTGTTTTGTTACAGATGTCAAGGGAGACGTCTCAAGCTGCTTGAGGAGGGCTTAACCTAAAACACCTTCAATATTCGAGTTGAAGGATCATCTGCTTTCCTGTCAGCAATTTTCCCCAGTGGATTTGTTTATTCGGGTAAGCACTTGTGTGGCTAATCTTTCCTGTGGATCTACTTATTTAGGTTAGCATTTCTGTAGCTGATCGTTTTCTTTTATCTGAAGGAGGCTATCTTGAAAGTATCCACGCTTGTCTTACAGGGGGCAGAGAGTAAATTTTATGATGTGTAGGTGTTGGGTAAAGGTGCTAATAAACAAAGGCCTTGTAGATTTCTTTTTAAAGTTTGTGTCAAAAATGTACATTTTATGTTTTATGTAAGTGATAAATAAGTTTTGATCATCTGAATACATATTCGGTTCGAACAGCTCCAGTTATGTCAAATCAAACATACTTTAAATATCCTATGAACATTGACAGGCACATAATTTTGGTACGAGTTAAAATCTAGAGAGGGAAATAAAAATGACGGAAAGTTATAATATAAACGATAACTGATTAGTGACAAACATTTCTGTCGCGGTTTCTGTAAATCTTGTAAGAGATGAACTGCCTAGCTTCGAATTGAAAAGATACAGAAAGCTGAAGGACGTTGACACTGCTTTCGCAGGCAGTAAGATCCTATCATCTTATTCAGTATATTTTTTTTTTATATCGATGATAATGGAATAAACACTCAGCTTTTCTACATTTTGTCCCCGTGTGTATACCGTTTTGCAAATTTTGTCATCTGTTCCCACTGGTATACAATGGTCTACTCTTTCGAAAAGCCGAACACGATTTAACATGTACGGTTTAGAAGGTATAGTCTCATCCGACGAAAGACTTTTGGGGAGAGTGAAGTCTGCACTGATTTTAACTCCAGAGGAAAATATCCTCTTGAACGGGAATCGAACCCGGGTTGTCAGATTGCGAGCGCAATGTTCTGACCACTAGGCTATCCCGGAAGAGAGAGAGAGAGAGAGAGAGAGAGAGAGAGAGAGAGAGAGAGAGAGAGAGAGAGAGAGAGAGAGAGAGAGAGAGAATGCGAATGC
>CM060330.1:39966447-39978947 GCA_030674155.1 Stramonita haemastoma
CTGTTTGTATTGTCTTTGCTTCAGCAGAAAGGTCGCTAGCTTCTTAAGACTGGTGATTGACTGATCAATAATGAATTCACTCACTCAGTCAATCCATCCATCCATCTACCCATTTATCAATCAATCAGTAAATCGATCAGATAGATGATTCTTTTTCATTAGTGGAACATTACCAAATGTTTTTACCATCTGTGCCATCCCTGTCAGGTTTTTTTCTTCATTATTTGGATTTTACATAGTGTTTTATTTTTTAACCATCTATGCCATCCCTGTTTATCTTTCGCCGTGCTCTTGAATTTTTTTTTCTTGATCTGTTAGGGGTTTTTTGTTTTTTGTTTGTTTGTTTGTCGGCATTGCTTTTTCTTATTCTGCTGCCTGTTCTACTTCTTGAAATGGTGTCTTGGCTATCTTGTAAAATGGTCCGTTTGCGAGGGGAGGTAATGTGCTGACGTAACTGTAAGCGCATGGGTGCATTTCCCCCTCTCTTTGACACCTTGACAGGTGTCAAAGAGAAGGGGAAAGAGATAGCATGTCCTGGTAGTTACTTCTTCATATCTGATTATAGTCTGCAGTTTTTAACCTTCCCTTAAGTTTACACACACACACACACACACACACGCACGCACGCGCAGCACACACACACACACACACACACACACACCACACACATATATATATACTAAACGCATCATATATATAACAATATAATATACATATAAATATATATAATATATTTTTTTTATTTTTTTTTTTTTTTTTTTTTTTTTTTCACACTAGAAATTCAACTTTAAAGCTTTGAACGTTGCGGAAAGGTTGTTTGATTACCGTTTTATAAGTAAACGCCTACCGACACAGATTATTGATCAACATGTGAGTAAGATCAATCATTGATGTCAAGGTTTCTGTATCCCCAAAATATTAGTAGATAGTAGCGAAGTATTTTATTGTCATTTTTAAAAAGATTGTAATCTGTTTTATCACTCTTTAAGCTGACAAAATCTAGAGGGTTATTTGTTCTCTTCTCTCTCTCTCTCTCTCTCTCTCTCTCTCTCTCTCTCTCTCTCTCTCTCTCTCTCTCTCTCTCTCTCTCTCTCCTCTCTCTCTCTCTCTCTCTCTCTCTCTTACTACAGTGAGGAGACAAAAGTCAGCTGAAATGTAGATTTTTTTTCTCGTAGTCATGTTTGACCACGTATATTATATCTTTTATTCACCAAACTCAAAGGAATGTGTAGCTTTAGAGTCAATGTCCTAAAAATGGACATAACTGATCTAGCTTTCCTTTTTGTTTATTTGTTTCGTTTTCTTTCTTTTCTTTTTTGTTTTGGATAAGCCATCTTCTTGTCAGTATTAGTATTGATATCTTCCCTCATCTTGAGACGTGTAAATACACAGTTTAACGAGGAAAGTGTGAGGAGTGGTACCCAACAATTTCAAACAGGTCTCAACTGTTCGATGACAATGATGATAGTGTGTCCGCAGAACTGATTTCTGACCAAAGGCTACTAAAATGCGAAATACGATTTGTGCTCGAAAGATAACAACTAGAATAAAAAAAAATTAAAAAAAAAGCTAAGGTGCTCTTGGGGGAGGGAGGGGGGTGTAAAGGCGGAGAGGGGGGAGGGAGGGCCGCTAGCTTTACAGCCCTAAAAGTCATCATCCAAGTTAGGTTGAAACCCCCCCCCCCCCCCCCCCCCCCGAAAAAAAAAAAAAAAAAAAATAAAAAAACCAACGAAAAACAAAAAAGACTCCAACCCAACGACAAAAAAATCCCAGAACGATGTTCGTTTACGAACTTTGCCCTCTGTGCCAAGGGAGATCAGAAACATAAACGGGCCATGTATGTCACGTGTCTGCTTAACCTTTTAGGCGGCTCGCGGACTGACGTTTAGAGGATAATGTTCTGGAGGCATAACCCCCTGTCTTTTGTGGAACAGAACCATTTGCGTCACTGCTAACGGCCTTGCTTTCTTCACCACGACTTTTATGAAAGAAATGAAGTGCCGGCACTTCTTTTTACCAAATGGGGCGAAGTATTACATTCGGGTTAGGCGTGTCACTTTTTAACCGAAATTTTTATTTCTGACCGTTAATGGTCCAACTCATGACTGAAGGAATGTTTAGCACTGGTACTATAATTTTTAAAGTACTTGGTGATATCATCGTAAAGTCATGTTACGGGTAAGGTGAAGTTTTAAGATTATGGGAGTTGAAACGCAAACATGTCCCTGAACTATTTAGACTGAGCAAAAAGTATTTTTTGGCTTTTTAAACAGTGGTGAATATAACAACATTTTTTCCCCATATCACATCATTTTTTGTGTTGTTGTTTTACTTCTCTGCAGTGGTTAGTCTAATGAACATTATTTTCACATTTCAGTGCAGTAATCAACATAAAAATGACGTAAAAGGAATATTTGTTTGGATACATGTATACACATTGGGGCGGGATAGCTCAGTGGTCAGCGCCCTCGCTTCCACCAAGCTAAGGTTAAGCAGCATTGAACGTGGTTACCAAGTGGATAGGTGACCGTTTGCACACTTTGGCTTCAGTACAGTTCCCCTAGTTCACCCAGCTGTAAATGGGTACCTGCCCTCTTTAGGGTCAGGGAAGGTGAAGCAGCGAGGGAGAGGAGATGAGTGCCGCCCTCAATATGCTGGCCCCTAGAGAAGATGAGGTCTGACATCTCGTTCCTCAACGATTGCATAGGTAATGGAAACACCTGTACATTAACATTTTGTTACGTATACACATTGAGAGGCAACGGTAAGGGTGTAAAACTTGGGATCTGAAGTGTTTCCGAAGGTGCAGGTTTAAGTTGCCGCTGAACTACCCGTTAAGGACAATTCTCACCTGCATTGACACAGTTTCTTAGTGTCCTGCAACTTCTACAGGTGCGACATAAAAAGCAGATGTTGCGTGTAACACACACATACCTTACGCGCATGTTAAAATCTCATTCCTCTTTGATAGAAGGCCAACTATAGGGCCAGTGGTATGGGTGACACAAACGTACCCAGCCTGCAGCCACAAAAAGGATGGGCTCCGTCAAATTTGTCTTTACCAACATACACTGCCTGTAAATTTCAGTGCAATACTCCCAGTGGTTCCTTTTAGAGGTGAAGGGAGGAATAAGTCAATTGTGTGTATACTTAGTATTTGTGCAGGTGTGTGTGTACGTGTGTGTGTTGTTGTGTGTTTGTCCTTGTGTGTGTGTGTGTGTGTGTGTGTGTGTGTGTGTGTGTGTGTGTGTGTGTGTGTGTGTGTGTGTGTCTGTCGTCTCTGCTCTCTCTCTCTCTCTCCTCTCTCTCTCTCTCTCTCTCTCTCTCTCTCTCTCTCTCTCTTCTCTCTCTCTCTCTCTGTGTCCGTCTGTGTCCGTGTGTGTGCGCGCGCACGCGGTGTACATGTGTTTGAACACTCTAGACTACAGCGAAAAATGATAGCAAGTAAACATGTGTGTGTGTGCGTGTGAGTATGCGTGTATGTGTGCGCGCGTGCTCGCACTGAACTACAATGAAAAATGACCACATGTAGACATGTGATTGCCGAGTGATCTTTTTTTTTTCCTCAAACCCTTGCCCCGATAAAGCCTTGCTTGAATATATTTAAAAGAGAATCTTGTTTAGTGCTAGCGACCTTTTTTTCTGAGGGGTTTGTCACTTGAAAGTTAGGGGATTTTGTTGAATGGTATTACTACTAACAATATGTTAATGACGAGTTTTATGGTTCTGCTCTTTCGTCTTTGTGTGCTTGGTTTTGTTTGTTTGTTTGTTTTATTCTGGTGTTGTTCAAGACATAGGAATAGGAAATGTAGATACATTGGGGAAGCATAAGGTGTGGTGAAAGGATGGAATTGGTAAAGAGGAGAAGTGAGGATTTTGAACTGACTAACAAGACATTCTGTCTGTCTGTCTGTCTGTTGTGTACCCCCCCCTCTCTCATTCTATCTCCACCTCTCTCTCTCTCTCTCTCTCTCTCTCTCTCTCTCTCTCTCTCTCTCCTCTCTCTCTCTCTCTCTCTCTCTCTCTCTCTCTCTCTCCTCTCTCTCTCTCTCTCTCTCTCTCTCTCTCTCTCTCTCTCTCTCTCTCTCTCTCTACTCTTTCTTCTCTCTGGATTTTCTTCTCTGAGGTCATGTTTTGCTTGGCTTATATTGCTACTTTTTCCCCTCTTTGATAGTGCACTGAGATGTCTTGGGTTTTAGCCAGTGTAAAGAATGTATATAAAAAATAAATCTTCCTCTCTCTCTCTCTCTCTCTCTCTACTCTCTCTCTCTCTCTCTCTCTCTCTCTCTCTCTCTTCTCTCTCTCTCTCTCTCTCTCTACTCTCTCTCTCTCTCTCTCTCTCACACACACACACACACACACACACACACACACACACACACACACACACACACACACACACACACACACACACACACACACACACACACACACACACATTCATTCATTCATTCATTCATTCACTCAATACACACTCTGTCTGTGTCTCTGTCCGTCTGTCTGTCTGTCTGTATGTCTGTATGTCTGTCTGTCTATCTGTCTGTCTGTCTCTCTGTCTCTGTCTCTTTGCACGGCGTTAGTTTCTTTTCAATGTGTATTGATCTTTAAGTGGTTTTGGTTTCATTTTTTCATGTTTTTTTTTTCTATCCCTGAGTTTTGACTTTCGTGAGTTTTGAAATTTATCAACATGTTCCTGCATTACCATACCCGTCCCACAATTGGTTGTATTGTGGTCTGAAGGCCGAAGTACCATTAAACCATTTCAGTGTACAGCGTTCATCTCTCTCTGTCTCTCTCCCTCTCTCTTCTCTTCTCTCTTCTCCCTCTCTCTCTGAGGTAGGTTACATCTATTTGTTGTAATTCGTGGGAAGGCCTTCCAATACCAATCCAATCAAATTTCAAATCAAAATTCTTTATTTTCAGATGGTAACATTGATAAGCATCGATTTGCTTTTTTCATCAAGCCATCTATCATCCAACTTTCTGTGGATGTGTGGTTCGAAGCTGCAATCAAACGGCCTACAGTTAAAAGGAATTGATTCTGAAAGCTATCTGTCTTCCTTTCCAATTTGTTTCAAATATAAACCAACAAAATGTTGCAGAATTTGATAGGCAAAGGTAAAATGCGCAGTCTAATCAAATCAGATTGGAATGAGAGTTGTTGTTGGGATCATCAAACTGTCTTGTGTGTGTGTGTGTGTGTGTGTGTGTGTTGTTGGAGAGAGAGGGAGAGTAGAGAGAGAGAGAGAGAGAGAGAGAGAGAGAGAGAGAGAGAGAGAGAGAGAGAGAGAGAGAGAGAGAGAGAGAGAGAGATTTTATATATTGTCTAGAGGCTTCTCGGAAGATTAGGTATTATACATCCGGTATTCTGATGTATTTGGGAATGCTCCATTTTCAAATATTTTATATCAGTCGAGAGATATTCAATACTTGTACATATTTTCATGTCTAGTGCGTTTCAAAGATTAATGGATGTTTTTGTATTTGCCCGAGAGAGAAAAAAACAGCCCTGTTATCTAAAAGAAGAACAAACGAAATATCAATTTGGGACCCAAAACGCCAGCACTGATGATAACAAAAAATGGATGATGACAAGCGCAACAATCTGACAATCCAAGATTAAAGAACTAATTCTAAAATATCTATTAAGAACCTGATTCTAAACTATGAAGCTACTTTTTCACTTTTTTTTAAAGTTGAGTCAACAGGTGTTTTACCTGGTAACGGGAAGATTTGCTGGGTGAGGCTTCTCAGTTAGACAATGGGTTGGGGTTTTTTTTCCTGTGGGACAGGAGTGGGACAACAGGCGTCACTGATCCCCGGCAAGCTGCGCAGAATCTCTCATTGTGGGTGGTCTTATGGCAGCCTCTTATTGATGTGTTGTTGTTATGTCCTGTTTAGTATTGTAGTGTGTTGTTGTTGCATTGTCTTGTATGAGGCTGGGGGTTTCGGATGATATTTTTTTATTGTTGAAGGAAAAGTATGTGTGTGTGTGTGTGCGCGCCCGGTGCGTGGTGGTCGTGCGTGCGTGCGTGCGTGCGTGCGTGCGTGCGTGCGTGCGTGCGTGCGTGCGTGCGTGGTGTGTGTGTGTTTGAGTGTGTGTGAGCGTAGAGGTTAAAGAGTTGGGTTTACGATTAAAAGACTTTGGATCAAACCCGGATTCGGGCCAACACCTTATATACCCGTTCAGGAGGGTTTTTCCCGTGAAGTTAACATAAGTGCTGACACCGCTCCCCAGAAAATCCTGTGGATGAGACTATAAAACGAGGCCCGGTGTTCAAACGCATGCAGAGCATCTTGCCTACATGTTAAGAACACGTTCTGCCTTTGGAAAGAGTTGGCCATTTGTGCTGGTAAGACCTGATCGCAAAAATAATATTTTAAAACAGCACACGCACACTTGTATGTTTAGGCCATCCCCGAAGTCGTGGGCAAAAACGGTTGCATACGCAAAATTTCCACCATCGATGAACCTCAGGTTTTCTCGTTCCTCAGCAGAGGAACGATCTTTTTTTAATGGAACAAATGGAGAGAACTTGTTACCGATATGTTGGGGGTACAAAAAAACATGAAGGGAAAAGATGCAATTTCACTGTTCTCCTCAAGTTTCCCAGCAGTTTGAAAGTTCATTCATTTACTTGTGAAAAGTGCACAAGAAGAAACACGTCAAAGTTATAGGGATTGCTCCTGAACGTTATTTCCGAACATACAAGAGTTGAAAGCTGAGAGAGAGAGAAAAAAAAAAAAACAGAGACTCCATCAGCATGGCACGACCGTCTCGAGTTCCGCCTCCAACCCGCCCTAAAATGACAATTGTCATTATCAGCGCGCGCTAAAACAGCGTGACGAATGGCATCGTCAAAGATATGATACTGTCACGCCGTGCGCCAGATAAATAAGATCTTGCGTTTCCCAAACCCAACGGTATTGCTTTCTACCCCCCACCCCCTTCTCCGAGATGGCAGTAGTGGTAGTGTCATTCTCCCCCATCCCGCCTTAAAAGACTTCAAGGCCCGAATATTACTCCGCGGGTTCGGTTTCCGAGTCATTTGCGACTTTACCGAGCCAAGCAATCTTAGGCGTCACGGCCCAGTGGGGCTATAGGGGGGAGGGTCAATGTTTTGACATGTTTATGACTGTAGAATTAATTCCTTTCAGCATCATCTTTCACAGAGCGCAGGGTACCCGACACCCGTATTCGTCCCCAATAAACAAATTTTGACCATTGTTGAATGTGCGTCTCGCGTTTAAGAAGATCTATCTGAAGAGGGGGATGAGCTTTTTTTGTAACAGAGGAAGGATCCATAACTACATCTGTTTTTTGTTTTGGTGGGGGTTTCTTTCTTCTGGTTGGTGTTGTGGTGGTGGGGTAAACGCTGTCTTCTGTCTTTCTGTCTTCTGTCTCTGTCTCTGTCTTCTCTCTGTGTCTCTCTCTCTGTGTCTGTCTCTCTGTGTCTCGTCTCTTCTCTGTCTGTGTCTTTCTGTCTCTTTGTTCTCTCTCTCTGTCTCTTTTCTCTCTCTGCCTCTTTCTCTGCTCTGTCTCTCTCTCTTCTCTCTCTCTTTCTCTCTGTTCTCTCTCTCTATCTCTCTCTCTCTTTCTCTCCTCTCTCTCTCTCTCTCTCTCTCTCTCTCTCTCTCTCTCTCTCTCTCTCTCTTCTCTCTCTCCTCTCTCTCTCTCTCTCTCTCTCTCTCCTCTCCCCCCCTTCTCCTCCCTCTCCCCCTCCCCCACCCCAATCCAGGGAGACGATAGAGGAAGGAATTAAGCAGCTCTTCTGATAAAGGAGAAGGGCCACGCAAAGCTTGAAATATACCTTGAAAGAAGTAATTACAGGATTATGTTTCATCATAGCATTGGCGGGGAGTGAAGGAAGGAGAGGGGTGGGGGGTGGGGGTGGGGGTGGGGGGCGTGAGGATGTGGGTGGGGAACAATAAGGATGAGGAGGTGAGTGAAGAGAGAGGAGGTGGTGGGGTGGGTGGTGGGTGGTAGTGTTGAGAGTTGGTACATTTCGTTGCAGTAAACCCCCATCCTGTATTAGAAATAAAAAAGGGTAGAAAAAGAAGAAATACACCCACCCAAGATAAAACACGAACACTCCCCACACCCGCCCACACCCTAGACACAGAGAGAGAGAGAGAGAGAGAAGACAGACAGACAGACAGACAGACAGACAGGGGGGAGAGAGAGAGAGAGAAGAGAGAGAGAGAGAGGAGAGAGAAGAGGAGAGAGAGGAGAGGAGAGAGAGAGAGAGAGAGAAGAGAAGAGAGAGACAGACAGACAGACAGAAGAGACAGACAGAGAGACAAGAGCAGAGGAAGAGAGACGAGAAGTTTTGGGGGTTCTGTGTCGAGGCGGGCGCGGTGGGCATGTCTCAAGAGTGCAAGACTCAGCGTTTAGTCAACGGGAACTTTTTGTCCTCACTAGTTACTATGTACAGAGCTAGAAATAAATACATTTATTTATTTATTTATTTTATTTTATTTTATTTTTCATAATATACCACTTTATGTCATAGGAGATTTCTCTGCGTGATATTCGGGGTGCTCTCCTTGGTTATAGCGTCGCCACAAGAGCAGCGCCACCCATTACATCTCCTTTACCACCGTGCCCAGAGAGCACATTTTTTTGTCAACATCTTCGTGTTCAAACATCGGAAAACATGCATTGGTCTGTCACCGATGCCTGCTTTTCCACTTTTGGTGTGGTTTTTTTTCTTTTAATGACAGCGAATTTAATGATAGCGGCATAATAATGGTAGGTGACAATAACCACCCACCCACCCCAAAACTCATGAAGTTTTAAAAAAATGATAGGTTTAAAAAACATAAAGCGCTAGGCATAAAGTACTCCCACTTCCACTCCTATCTGTTTAGGCGCTTGATGCGCTGAAGAAGATGGTATCTAAATAGATGTCTTGACCTGGCAAATATTTCGTATCGGGGTACACAGAAACAACCGTAGTCATATGATATAACTAGGAGGGGTGTGTGTGTGTATATGTGTGTGTTGTGTGTTTGTGTGTGTGTGTGTGTGTGTGTGCGAGAGAACTCAAGAACTCAAGAACTCAAGAATTTAATTGTATAGGCTATTCAACCCGTTACAAATCCATAGGTAATCATGTATGATTGGATACTTTGAATAGAGCATTATATTAATACAAAAGCATATTTTGAAATCAGCATCAATTACTCGAAGAACATAGCACAAGATTTCATGATGACATTATCGGCGTTTGTTGGAATGATAAATAAATCTGCCCAGATCATGGACACACGTATCATCTTGCATTAATCTTTGGAATGCAGTTAGCGATGGATATTTACGATATTTTTCTGGGATAAATTTTACCCGTAGGTCACTTAGGACATTACAATACAAGAGAAAGTGCAGTTCTGTTTCTATGGCGCTGTGGCAAAATGTACACTGAAGATCTTGTTCAGAAGTGGCTGTGTAGCGCTTTCTGTGCGTCTGTAGGTCTGATATTCCTAGTCTGAATCTGATTAGAATGTCACGAATATGCTTGTTAGGCACCAAGGTAAAGTATGTTTCCATAGATACAGATGATTTAAATGTACGGTACACACTGAATCGAGTGCTATTGTTAATATGTTCATTCCACTTTTGAAAGAAACAATCTACTAATCTTTGTCTAAGCTGTCGTAAGAAAGCTTTATGGTTAGTAACACCTTGATTTTCCCATACAAATCCAAAACCGGTCTCATATAACATTTTACAAATATGTGATACCCAACACATTTTACCATCGTTATGAAGGGACAAAAGCATGTTGTAGGCTTTTCTTGGAAGTCTAGTTTCTTCTAACTCTGTTAAACGCAGCCAATATCTGATCGTAGATATATAGCTAGAAATATATAATGGGTATCGACCCGTTTCACTGTAAACCATGTCATTTGGGGTTCTGGGGCTTACGTTTAACAGTTTTTTCAGAGCAAACGTGTGGACATTCTCCACTGACTTCTGTTGAGACAGGCCCCATATTTCTGCTCCATACAATAGAATTGGTTTAATTTGGGAATCAAAAAGTTTGACAAAAATGTCTGCTGAAAAATCCCCCAGTTTCCATAAAATTCTGAAAATGTTAATTACCCCTTTTCTAGCTTTACACGAGAGCTCACGGACTGCTTTACTGTATGCTATTCTAGTAGAAAGGAACAAGCCCAGGTACTTATAGGATTTTACGATAGATATTTCTTTTCCTTTGTAGAGCCAAACCTCTTTCTTAGCAACATATCCACCATTTCTAAATATTACAATGTTCGATTTATCAAGATTTACATGCAAATCTAGTTTTATGGATTGACTTGCTAGAACATTTAACTGGTTTTGTAAGCCTGAAACACTGTCAGATATCAAGACAATGTCGTCAGCAAATAATAAAATGAAAATTTCTAGTGGATCAGGGTAGAGCTGAATGCCATGTTTTCCATTTTTAATGACATCCTGGGCTAACTCGTTAATGAACAATGAGAATAAAAGAGGGCTAGTTATTTCACCTTGTTTTAAGCCTTTGAAACAGGATATGGCTTCTGATATATTGGTCCCAAAACGAATCCGGGCTTTTACAGTTGCATACATACTCTGTAATGTTTTCAATATGTTACCATTTACACCATTTTTTTCCAGAATCCGCCAGAGTTTGCTTAAAGAAATAAGGTCGAAAGCCTTCCTAAAGTCAATGAAAGCAACATATAATTTTTTGTTTCTTATGAGCTGTCTTTGGATAATAGCATATAATGTAAAAATATGATCTATTGTGGAATGATCTTTTCGAAAACCTGCTTGTATTTCACCAAGAATATTTCTGTTTTCTACAAAAGTTGATAAACGTTTATTGATTATATAGCTTAGGAGTTTACTGCAGATGTTCAATAATGAGATGCCTCTATAGTTATCTGGATTATGAATGTTTCCTTTCTTATGTATGGGGTGGATGATAGCTTCTGTCCAAGATTGTGGGTAAAGTCCAGAGGAAAAAATCTTATTAAACAGATGGACCAGAAAGGATATTATTCTTTTATGATTTATCACTGACTTAAAAATTTCAGGGATAACCCCATCAAGGCCAGCAGCTTTGTTATGTTTCAGATGTTTAATAGCCTTAATTATTTCTTCCTCTGTGATCTCTGAGTTTAATTCCATAACATCATCCGGAATTTGTTCAGAGTCAAATAAGCTTGCACTGCTGTCAATTACTTCTTCCTGTTCCCCTCCCTCCTCCCCAAAAAGCCCCTTAAAGTGTTCTATCCATTGTGCCATATCTATATTGCCTATCTCGGAGGTTTTTCTTGAGAGTTTCTTAATATGTCCCCAAAACTTTACTGAATCGTTCATACTGTTTACAAGTTCCTCTCTACTTTTTCTTTTGTATTCCTTCTCTTTGGAGGCTAAAAGCTTCTTGTAATTTTTACGGGTTTTACAGTACGTTACCCTATCCCGTGGAGACTGAGTGCGTAAATAATTGCGGAGAGCAGACCGAGTAAACCTTCGCGCATGCACGCACTCCCCATCAAACCATGCACTCCCTTTCTTTCTCCCTCCCCCAAATGTTTTCTTAAAGCAGGAAGCAGCAGATGACAGCATACTAGTGAACACATTTACAGAATTATTAATGTTGGAATCAATGAGTAGGTAGGCTTCTTCTAACTTCTGTAGGTTATCAAGCGACTCGAGATTGTTTAGGAAAGTTTCTTGTTTGTCCTGCGACCATACAAGTTTATCAAAACAAACACTTTTATCCCTCGGCTGCTCAATATTGGCATTGCACAAAGCAAAACAGACAATGGGCATATGTTTAGAATCAATTCGTTCATTGACATGCATGTCACAAGGAACTGAACAAAGCGAACAAGAAAATAAAAAGTAATCTATGACACTGTTACCATTATTAGAAATAAATGTAAAGGAGCCATTTCTGTCACCTGCAGTAGAACCATTTAATATATACAGATCAAAACTTGTACACAAACATAGCAAATTTTTTCCGTAACTGTTTTGACTGTGATCTTGTGAATGTCTAAGTGGAACAGTGGACACATCAGTATTGGAAAGAGTTGCAAAACTTAGGGATTCGTCTCGCTCAAAGCAAAATGAATCCCCATCAAAATACCATGGCTGTTTGTTTGCTGTTCGTGCATTCAGATCACCGCATACAATAAACTGTGCATCATCATTATTTTCAACAATATCTAGCATACAACGTTCAAGCATTGAAACACCATCTGTGAAATCGCTGTTGTCATAAAAAGGGCTGTCAGTTGGATTCAGATATGTACATATCATAAAAACATCAGACAACGTACCAAACAGTTTGTTAGACAGTTGCAGAATGATCATGTTGTTATAGGGAAATGAAACATCTTTAACAAAGTTCATAAATTCATTTTTTACAAGAACAATTACCCCTCCACTATTTCTTCCTTGTTTTGAAAATTTCTGTGCTGGAGCATGAAAAGAGGTATAAAAAGAGAATATGTCTGAACAA
>CM060330.1:39998947-40008947 GCA_030674155.1 Stramonita haemastoma
AGACATACAGGCAGACAGAGACAAACAGGCACAGACAGACAGACAGACAGATAGACAGACAGCGTTTGTGCATGCGTTGTATGTGTATGTGTGTGTATGCACGCACGTGCATGCGTGTTATGTGTTTTTGTATGTATGTGTCGCGTGCGTGTGTGCATGTTCATCCACGCCTATGGATATGCGTGCATAAAAAAATGTCTGTAAGTGCGCGTGTAGAAGAGTCAGAAACCAGTAAGCTTGTGTAACCAAGGAGGGATGGAGAAAGAGGTCCAAAGTATAAGTGGGGGTTGCTCAAGTGTACATTTTGTTCTCCTCAGTCTTACCATTTTAGTCCAAGAGAGCGTTCATGTGTGAGTGCATTTTCACCATCTATCAGTCTTTGTCTTTGCAACTGTGTGCTGAGAAGTGAACCAAAACTATACCCTTTTTTTCTGTATAGGGGTATGTCATTGTATTTTGTTGTTGTTGTTGTTGGTTGGTCAGATGTTTACGTCTACTGGGAATCGTGTACTAGAAATTTCATCTTTTCGATCACTTTTTGTGTGATTTCTTTTTTCTTTTCTGTGCTATTGTTTGGTTCTTAATCTAGTTAACTTTCTTTTTTTTCTGTAAAAATTTACATTCTTTCGTTTCTGTCACTTTCTTATTTTTTTTCTATTTCATTGCTTTGTTTCTGTCTTCTGGTACAAATTGTCAATACAAGCGGGCAAATGATGGAAAGATAAAGCTGTGGGGCTTCCTCATTGATTCTTAAAAAACCCAAACAGACAAAAACTAAAACATCAAAACCTAACTAGTAGAGAGAGAGAGAGAGAGAGAGAGAGAGAGAGAGAGAGAGAGAGAGAGAGAGAGAGAGAGAGAGAGAGAGAGAGAGGAGAGAGAGAGAGAGAGAAGACGAAGACGCAGACAAGACAAATTCTTTAGAGGATAAGACAAGACTAAGACAAGAAAATACGAGGAAAAGAGAGAGCACTATGAAGAGAGAGAGAGAGAGAGAGAGAGAGAGAGAGAGAGAGAGAGAGAGAGAGAGACAGACAGACAGACAGACAGACAGACAGACAGACAGACAGACAGACAGACAGACAGACAGACAGACAGACAGAAACGACAGAGAAAGAGAGAGACAGACAGAGACAGTGTGAGAGAGAGAGCACTAATATCACAAATGACATTAAGAATTGCAATCGTAAAACGTAAGGTACACACGTGTGCGTGTGGGTGTGGGGGGTATGTGAGAGAAAGAGAGAGCCAGAGAGACAGAGACAGAAAAAGAGAGGGGGAGAGAGAGAGAGAGACAGGCAGGCAGACAGACAGACAGACAGATACCCAGAAGTAGAGGAGGTGACGGAAAAGAAGGATGGTACTATTTCCCTGCACCCATACCCTCCTACTACAGTCTACCAAATAAAAAACAAAAACCCAACAAAAGAAACAACAAAAACACAACAACAAAAAACAGGACAGGAAAGGTAGATGACCAACAACAAACACACCACTCTAACACCCGTTTCAAGTTGGGCAAAGACAAAAACAAAGAGAATACAGCCCCAAGACAAGAACAGGCAACCCAGCCAGGACTAAAGTAGGCCAGGCATACCGGCCACAGCAGCCAGTCCAGTCAGCCACCTAGCCAGCCAGTCAGCCAGCCAGCCCCTCTGCAGATCAGCCAGGTGGAAGTATCGGTTTCATGGCCTGTATGTCCACACCTGTTTTGCCAAGGTGTCCCGGTGGACTGGGATAAAGTAAATAATTATTATCTCTCCATGAACGCCAGGTGAAGTAATGTAGAGCACACCCCGCCACCTTCTTCTTCTTCTTCCTTTCTTCTGCAGGACAATACGGAAGGATCAAAATGAAAAAAAAAACAACAATAACAAAAACAAGAAAAAAAATAAAAAATAAAATAAAAAAAACATAAAAAAACAATCCTGTCATTTCTTCGTTCTAATTCTTTATTTATTTTCAGGTTTCTTTTACTGGTTTGTGTGTGTGTGTGTGTGTGTGTGTGTGTGTGTGTGTGTGTGTGTGTGTGTGTGTGTGTGTGTGTGTGTGTGTGTGTGTGTGTGTGTGTGTTGTTCAGCCCTCATAGTCAGGACAGCCCTCATAGTCAGGATGTGAAAGACTAGCACCCAGTCCACCACTCACGATCAAGTAAATAAGAAGGTGGGGAGGGTTCATAGTTAGAAAATTTTGGAAGCATTGACCTCCCACTGTCTAGATAGATGGGCATGTGGACCACCGTTTTGCGTATTTTATCTTATTTTTATTTGTTTGTTTTTGTTGTTTAGTTGGTTGGTTGCGTTTTTGCTTTTTCGTTCCTAGGCTAGAGCTCTGAGTTCACCAATAGTGAGATTTGCGTATGCGACCGTTTTTGCCCACCGTTTCGGTAGCCGTATTCCGACTTCGGGATGTTTAAAAGTTTCTTAGGTTGGCCTCATCGTTCGTGATGTGATGTGGGGTATTCATATGCGGTCATTCTGATCTCACCCACAAAGACAAGCTATAGAAACCAGAAGTTGACAGTAATTGGGTTTTGTGGTTGCCTCTCTGGTTAGTGTATGCAAGGTCATTTACAAACTTGGATATGTCCAGTGTTACATTACATCATTGCATTGCATTACAGCTATACCACATCACACACATCACATCACATTACATGACATCACATCAGATAACATCACATTACATTACATCATAATTTATTACAAAACATTCCACGACACTACAACTTTGCATTACATTGTCACCTTCACATTACAATTCCATCACATCATATAAACATTACATTACATATCCCGCGGTCTTCTCAACCGTAGGGAGTCCATCACGGATAACGATATTCAGCATTGTTCTCTCTCCTCTCTCTCTCTCTCTCTCTCTCTCTCTCTCTCTCTCTCTCTCTCTCTCTCTCTCTCTCTCTCTCTCTCTCTCTCTCTCTCTCTCTCTCTCTCTCTCTCTATTATATATATATATATTCACATACTTATATATTTTTTTCATCATTATTGTCATCGTCATCTCTCTCTCTCTCTCTCTCTCTCTCTCTCTCTCTCTCTCTCTCTCTCTCTCTCTCTCTCTCTCTCTCTCTCTCTCTCTCTCTCCTCTCTCTCTCTCTCTCTCTCTCTCTCTCTCTCTCCTCTGCATTCGTTCGTTCGTTTCGTTTGTTCGTTCGTGGTTCACGGTTCAAGGAGTTGGGGCATTTTCCGGTCGGCTGGAAGTCCTGTTGGCTGTCCTGTCAGTCTTGGTCAGCCTGCACGGCACACAACACTTGTGTGTGAAACTCCAACAAAGCACGACACTGTTTATTTCTTTAATCTGAAAGTGCAGAAGAGAGAGGGGGGAGGGGGGGAGGGGGGAGGGAAGGAGAGAGAGAGTTAAGGGAGGAGGGAAGACAGAGAGGGGGGGGGAGGGGCACAGAGAGAGAGAGAGAGACACAACACACAACACACAACAGACAACACACACACAACACACAGACACAACAGCACAGACACACACACAACAACACTCATGAAGTTAATGAAGTTTGAGCAAAGAGAGAAGAGAGGGGATGTGTTTGGGTGTGTGTGTGTTGAGTTGAGTGGAGAGGAAGGTGTGAGTAGAGTGTGTTGTATTGTGTTGGTTGTCTGATGTGTGTTATGAGTGTGTGTGTATGGAGTGTGTGGTATGTGAGTGTGTGTGTTGTTGTGTGTGTGAGTGTTGGTTTGTAGTGTGGTGTGTAGTGATGGAGTGTGAGTGACAACGAAGTTAATGCAAGTGATGAGAGAGAGAGAGAGGGGGGAGGGAAGGAGAGAGAGGCATGAAGAAGGGAGAAGAGGGGAAAGAGACACAGAGATAGAGAAGAGAGAGGGGAGATAGAGGAGAGAGACAGACAGAATACAGACAGAAATCGGGGCTTTTGTGTGTGGCTGCTGTGGCAGTGTTTTTGTTTTGAAGAAGAATTACTGTATTGCGTTTTGTTATGCAGTGCTGTACTGGCGGCTCTGTTTTTTCAAGGGAGGATGTCTGTCGAAGCTATAAAGCGCCTTAAAACTCACACATATAGATGGCACAGATAGATGGCGCTGCTATGTGGCGACACTCTACTGAGCGTGTGTGCGTGTAAATGTGCGTGGCAAGTGCGTGCGTACATGCGTAAATAATAGTGGTTATATGTCTTTTCTAGTCAATGGTTTTAATAAACATTGTTTTCATACATTGGGTGTGTGGTGAGGTGTGGGTTGTGTGTGTGTGTGTGTTGTGTGTGTGTGTTAGTTTTTAAAGTGTGTGTGTGTGTGTTGTGTGTGTGTGTGTGTGTGTGTGTGTGTGTGTGTGTGTGTGTGTGTGTGTGTGTGTGTGTGTGTGTGTGTGTGGCGCGCGCGATACGAGTGTGTGTTGTTTTGATGTTTTTATTTGAGCGTATAATGTTTGAACAAACATGAAATGTAGCTATCTTGTGTCTTTTGTTATGATTCGATCAATATGCCTGTCAGTATTGTAATTGCCCTTCAGGGATGATTACAGTGTTTTTGTGACTTGACATTGACAATACAAAAAACAGTTAATGAGACTGCATAATAAAACGGGTAAAGGATAAAAGGTAAGTCACATAACCTATGTGGTCGTGGAGAAACAAGGCATCAGAGACCTCAGCTTCTCTAGGGCCCGCATGTTGAGGGCGGCGCCCATTTTCTTTCCCTCGCTCCTTTACCTTCCCTGACCCTAAAGAGGGCAGGTACCCATTTATAGCTGGGTGAGCTGGGGAACTGTACTGAAGTCAAGGCGCGCAAACGTTTACCCATCCAACTGGTAACCTCTCGACGCTGCTTAACACTGGCTGGCGGGGAAAGCGAGCGCTCTGACCACTGAGCTATCCCGCCCCCCAAAAACGGTAAAATTAGAGTATCTTGACAAAAATGAACACAGAATGATTAAAGTGTATATGTATGTATGCTTGTACCCACTTGAATTTCTCTGTCTGTGAGATAATAAAGTGTTTCTGAAGTTTTGAAGTTGAAGTATAAGACATCTTGCCATAATTCATCGACGTTTTCCTTATTAACCCACCCATCGAAAAAACCATGTAAATGTAACAATGGAATGGGCAGGCTTTAGTTTTCGCCCGAAAAAACAACAACTTTCCCATATTCTCACCCACCTCCTCCTCTCCCCAAAGGTACCCCCCCCCCCCCCCCCCCGGCCTCCTTTTCCCCCACTCCACCAACCTGTGTCCAGAGAATTTCGCCAGGTGAAGAGCGCGATCCAGGAGCCTAAAAACCGCAGCTCTTCTTCCAAAGAGCAATAACTCTGTTTAACCGAGCGAGGCGGGTGACAAAAAAACATGGCGGTGAGCAAGGGTGGATACGAGTGGACGTTTTAATAACCAGTCTCACGCCTGGGGGATCAGGAATGGAAATGCGATTATGGAGCTGCTTCATCGCCGATTTCCATCTTTCCTTTCCTTTCTTTTCTTTTTGTCCACTTTTCTATACTTGTGTGGAGGTAGGGCGGGGATTCTCTGTTGAGTTCTACTACTAGAGAACATACCCAAGGTCAGGGGTCTGCTTGGTTGAGTTGGGTGGCTTTTGTGTGAGGCTGAAGAGACAGAAGTAAATATTTGTGCGATTACTTAGAGACATAAGGCGTTTGGTTTTGGATTGTGGTATCGTGGTGGTGGTGGGTGGGAGGGTGCAGGGGGGTTAGTGTGCAGAAACAAGAGGGTAAATGTCTCTCCCTACATGCTTCTTTCTCCCTGGCATCGGATTCAATCCTGAGCCAAGGCGTTAAGAGAGAAATCGAAGTGGTCAGCTGTTCTCATCCAATATCAGTGTAGTGCTTTTGAGAGAACTCACAAATCCCTGGTTCTCTTCTCATTACGTTTCCAGTTCCAGTCAAATTATTATCTCAAAACAGACAAATTCCTTTGTGTACTTGTCTGTGTATTTTAGGGAACTCCAGGTTTCCAGATTTCGCGATTTCCAATTTCTGTTTCAGGTAATGCTAGTGGATCTGTCATCTAGAGGTAACTCACCTGCCTAGAAAGCCAAAGGTCCGGGTTCGATCCAGATGTGGGTTCGATCCCCATTTGTGCCTGAAGCTCCTCCCCCCATTTCTAAGACCGTGAGTGGTGGTCTGGGTGCTAGTCTTTCTGATGAGATAAACTGAGGTCCCGTGTGCAACATGCATTTAGCGGACGTATAGGAACTCACAGCAATAAGAGAGTTGTCTTCAGCAACATTTTGCAGAAAAACCCACTCCTACAGGCAACCAAATACACATGCGGACAGATTTTTAAAATGGGTGGCGCTGCTCTGGTGGCGACACACTCTCCCCAGGGAGAGCAGCCCAGATTTTAAGCAGAGAAATCTGGTGTGACTTGAATTGGAATAGAAACAGAAATTCAAAATACAAATAGCTTGACACATTTTGAGAATCACATGTTAGTGAAGCCCTAATTCAGTTTAGCATTGTGTAGTATTTATCATTATCGAAGTTATAGTTTTAGGACTCACAGTTTTGTAAAGTTCGAGGTTTTTAAAAAAAAAATTATGTATCTAGTACAAAGGCAGGGAGGGATAGGAGATGGGTGCCGCCCTCAGTATGCTGGCCCCTGGATAAGCTGAGGTCTCTGACGCCTCGCTCCCCTACGACCACCTAGGTTATTGGACACCTTTACCTTTCACCTTTTTACAATGGCAACTCCTTTTTTGGCGTCTAATTTAACACCGGCTTTGAGACACAAATTGAAGGTCTTGATGCTTTATGCTTACTTGATTCTGTAAGCCTTTCTCATTCTCTGCTCCGTCTCAGTCTCTATCCCCCCTTTTCACCTCTGTCTCTCCCTCTCTTGCCTCTCCCTTTCTCTCCCTTCTGTGTGTTAAGTCTTTCGGTTTGTTTCTAGATCAGTGATCAATTGATCTATACATTGATATCAATTTTATGCCTAAAAATAATAGATGGATAGATATAGCTAGAGAGAGAGAGAGAGAGAGAGAGAGAGAGAGAGAGAGAGAGAGAGAGAGAGAGAGAGAGAGATGAGAGAGAGAGAGAGAACTTGTTATGCTTAAAAAAATAACTTGTAGTTATAGTATGGCTTCGAGAGAGACAGAAACAGAGAGGGAGGGACTGGTTTTTAAAAAAACGAAAGGGCATGAGTGCTTATATTATTATCCTCGAAGTAAAAAAGATAAATACACAAATCAATAATAAAGGAAGAAAGAAAGAAATAAAGAAAGAAAAAAAGAACGAAGGAAAGAAGGAAAGAAATCAAGAAAGAGAGAGAGAAGGGGACTGGTTTAAAAAAAAAAAAAAAAAAAAAAAAGCGCATGGGTGCTTATATCATTATCCTCAAAGTAAAAACAGATAAACAAATGAATAGATAAAAAAGAAAGAAAGAACGAAGGAAAGATGGAAATAAAGCAAAAGAAAGAAAGAAAGAAATGACTGAATAAAGGAAAGAAAGAAAGGAAAAGAAAGAAAGAAAGAAAGAAAGAAAGAAAGAAAGAAGAAGACAGACAGACAGACAGACAGACAGACAGACAGACAGACAGACAGACAGAGAACTATAGAAAAGAGAGAAAGAGAAAAAGAAAGAAAGAAAGAAAGAAAGAAAAAGGAAAGAAAAGAAAGAAAAGAGAAAAGAAGAAAAGAAAAGAGAGAAAGGAAGGAGAGACACAAAGAACAAAAGACCCCCCCCCCCCAAACAAATTGCACACACGCTAAACCCCCACCCCCATTCAGTAAAAGAGTAGGCCAGCTATGGCCAGTGGGATGGGTGGGTGGATGACACAACACCGAACACGCTCACCATGCACCCTGCAGCCTGGAGAAGGATGGGCTCCGCCAGGTTCATCTTGCCCCACCACCACACACTGCCTGAAAACAGTCAATGCATGCAGTGCTCTGACCTGACGACTCTGTAATGAGTTATATATTATTATTTATTCATTTATTCTTTCATATCGAGGATAATGGATTAAGCACTTATAATTATGCTTCTGGTATCACTTAAAGTGGAAAGACGTCAAACTGAAGACTACTACTCATATGCTTTTTACACTTGTGTATGCAGTTTTGTAAATCTTGTCATCTGTTCCCACCGGCACACGATGGCCTACTCTTACAAAAAGCGGAACAGAATTTAACGTGTGTGCAAGATGTTCTGCGTTGCGTTCGCACACGGGGTCTAGGTTTACAGTCACATCCGAAAGACTTTTGGGGAGAGTGGAGTCAGCACTGATGTTAACTCCAGGGCAAAAAATCCCTCGAACGGGAATCGAACGCGGATCGTCAAATTGCGAGCGCAATGTTCTGACCACTAGGCTATCCCATCCCCACACAGTTAAGGGGAGCGAGCAGACCAGCAGATCAAGTCCTGTGATGACCCCCCTCTCCCCAATTGTTTCAACCCTCAGTTCCTCCGCTCCACATGCACCACGAAATGAGTCGCTTTGCACCTGACTCACTTTTTACCGTTAGGAGCCATTTTAGGCAGGTTGGGGGTCAGGTTGTCGATTTTGAGTAATTGATTGATTATAAAATTATAGCCATTTTTCTACTTTGTATTGAAGTACCAAGGCGTATTTTGTTTCTTTTTGGTTTAAAACGTATTGAAAAGAAACACCCAAGCTCTCATTCTGACCACCTATTATGATAAAAAGTGTCCATTTTTTTTATTTTGTCACTTCTGCAGTATATCATTTCAATTTTTTAAAAAAACTTTTCATAGAATTGTCCGATTTCAGTCTTTTTATGTATAGCCTCGTTATTGCAGATTTTTACATTGTTAACAATAAAAACTGACCTCAGGTGCAATGCTACTCATTATGTGGTGGAGCGTCACAATATTATCATGCTAAGCTCTGAAACAACATCACCCTCTCGCCTACACACACACACACACACACACACACACACACACACACACACACACACACACACCACACACACACACACACACACACACACACACAACAGAAGGCTTGACATACACCCACACACCCGTCCAGACATGTCCAAAAATGACTAATTCAGTAAATATTTGTCCTTCTTAAAGTAAATACTTTTATTTAAAAAAAACAGAGACGCATATATCGTTGAGGAGCGGAAAAGAAAAAAAATGTATAGACATAATATCTTTTTTTGTTTTGGTCTTTGTCTTTTTCTCTCTCTTTTTTTTTTTGAAGTGGGGAAAACCGCAGATGATTATGTATCCAACGTATTTACTCAGACATTCCTATCCAACAAACGTAATCTATGTCCACAAAAGATGACAGGCCTGTTGGGCAGGTTTTCCATTGCTAACCTTCCTCCTTCAATACACGCCTCCATCTATCTCCCCTCCTTCCCCCCCCCACCCACCCCTTATGTACCCCCCCCCCCCACCCCTACACCTACCCCCCAGCCTAATACACTCGGTAAACTTTCCCCCCAGCCTCCATCCCAACAAAAGGACTGGGGTGGTCAACACCGCGACAAAACACTAGTGACCACCACTTGGGGTAGGTAGGTAAGGCCGTCCGCGCGGCTCAAGCCTGTCATTATATTTTTTTTCATCCACGATTCAAGTAGACAAACCCTCTCAGTCCGCTGCTCCCGGGAGAGATTCGGTAGTGGGGTGTTTTTTTGTTCTCGAGCGAGGACAAGGCCTAAGACGATATATGGAGATTAAATGCGAAGAGGCAAGGAATGGAAGAGAGGAGGAGGTGAGGGGTGGGAGGGGTGGGGGTTAGGGGGTGGGGGGATGGAGGGGAGGGGGCGGGGATGGAGGTTGAAGTTCATGGTGGTCCCAGGGTTTGAAGGGACAAAGGAAGGAGTAGTCACTGTCAAATCGACTGCGGTATGGACCATGCGCCTTATGTAACCGCTACAGAGCGGCTAGTCCTGGGTGTAGTAGGTAGGGGTTGGGGTGGGGAAGATGATGGCTCTAGGGGTAGAGTTGGGGGTAGGGGGAGGGAAGGAGTGGGGAGGATATAATATTTATGCCAGAAGGAGAAGGTCTAAGTGTTACCTTTCATAGTGA
>CM060330.1:40018947-40031447 GCA_030674155.1 Stramonita haemastoma
TCTGGGCGCTTTGGGGGGATAGATCACCTGGTTAGTTAGGTAGCTAGGCTAGCTGGCTGACTGCTGAGTCAAGAGTGGCTGCAGTTTGTTTCCCCTGCTGATGTCCTGAAGTGGAGCAAGTGGGGAGAGGTTAGAACTCCATCTTCGTTCTGTCGTGGAGAAGGGAACTAGAAGTTTAAATGAGCTGTGTTTTCTTCTGCTTTAAAATGGTTTAGTTGGCCCTTGTCAGTTCGTTGACTGCACCAAGAAAGGAAAATGGTGGAAGTAGTTATGGATATGATACAACGCGCACACGCACACACACACACCACAGAGAGAGAGAGAGAGAGAGAGAGAGAGAGAGAGAGAGAGAGAGAGAAGAGAGAGAGAGAGAGAGAGAGGAGAGGCGAAAACAGCCATTCAACAAATTATTCCAAAGTTGATATTTACCTTGCACCGAAAAGAAAGACCAAGCTCACGGACAAAACCAAGTTCAAACAAGGCAGAAGAACTGCAATTATTTAGATCTAAAGTGTTTTCAGTAAATCTTGGTTTAAAGTAAATTAACTGAATGGGATTGATATGGGCGAATATATAGATAGGCTAATATAGATTAGTCTAATATACGTTATGTAAGACTTAAAAGCAACTTTTGGTTGCTGTCTTCATTATAAACAGGGAGAGATGATTATCGAAGCTATTATTAGAAGCATAGTTAAAACTCATAGTCTTCCGAGACTGACGAATGTCTACTACTACTACTTGGTACTGTTTTCAGTAATCCAGGGCTAAAAACCTACAAACTGACAGCTAGATTTCATTCATTTGCTTGAAAACACTTGGCTTAAAAGAGACATTTGATGCTGTTATAATGATGATGATAAATTTTGATAATAATAATGAATAATAATAAAATTAATAATAATACATTAAATTATATTACTGTTGTTGTTATCATTATTGTTATTATTAGTATTACGAAGGTGATGATGATATGATGTTCATCATCATCATCACCGCCATCATTGTTTGTTGCTGCTACTTCTCTTTTTACGTTTTAAAAACAAAACACACCGTAATGGTAGTATGCAGGCAGACAAAGACACAACAAAGATTAACAAAAAAAACTTATATGGAAGAAAAGCATATCTGAAGTTCTCACACTCTAAACCCATTGCGTTTAAAGTAAAGCATCTTGTTCATGGTATAGTATATATATACAATCACAAACACCAATAAACAATATCAACAAAAATCAATGTTTTACGGTTGCTGACTTAATTTTAGTCTGAACCGTCCGCCATTTCTGTTGCATGTCTTGAAAGTTTCTGCTTCCAGTAACTTTTAACTATTTTCTTCGACTCTCTCTATCTGTCTGTCTGTCTGTCTGTCTTTCTGTCTGTGTGTCTCTCTGTCTGTCTGTCTGTCTGTCCTCTCTTCTCGTGTTCTCTGTTCTCCCTCTCCTCCCTCCTCTCTCCCCTCCCTCCCTCCCACCCTCTCTCTCTGTCTGTCTCTGTCTGTCTGTCACTGTCTCTCTGTCTCTGTCTCTGTCTCTGTCTCTGTCTCTCTCTCTCTCTCTCTCTCTCTCTCTCTCTCTCTCTCTCTCTCTCTCTCTCTCTCTCTCTCTCTCTCTCCACACACACACAACACACACACACACACACACACACACACACACACACACACACCACACACACACAACTTCACACTATAACTCCCACTCCCACAGCGTCAAAACCTTGAATACTACCAAGCGGAGCGAAGCGGATCCCTCGCACGGGCGACAATGTTGTCTCCGCGATGTTTCCGCCCTCGTGACCCACCGAGCCACAGGGGACCCCGAAAGCGCGAGGTCCACGTCATAGCAATGAGGGATAATGACGTCGCGATCACAGTTCGGGCAGAAAGGGAGATGAATCTGTCAGATTCCGCCGCCCTTCCTTTCGGCAAGATGGCTGAATATGACTTCTGGTGATACTCTGGGGATTTCGGGTGACGATGTTGAATTGCTGGGGCAAAAAAAAGGGGGGGTAAAAATGAAGGGGGGGGGAAGAGAGAGAGAGAGAGAGAGAGAGAGAGAGAGAGAGAGAGAGAGAGAGAGAGAGAGAGAGAGAGAGAGAGAGAGAGAGAGAGAAGAATGGTGTAGTCGTGCTTTGTCAGTTGAGAAAGTTCATCCCTGATGGTATTGAATCATTTTATTTTGCTGTTGCATGTTTGTGAATGTATTTTTTTAGGCTTGTATGGTGGGGATGGATTTTTGGAATGTTGTCATCGTTGTCATTGTTTGTGATACTTTATGTTGTTGTTATTGTTGTTGCAATCACGCTTTTGTGAACTGAGTTTTTTTCTGCGCTTTACAAGTCATAGATTCATTGATTGTTTATAAGATATAGATACAGTCATGCTTCTTCTTCTTCTTCTTCTTCTTCTTCTTCTTCTTCGCAATTCTTTTCTTCTTTCTTCTTCTTCTTCTATTCTTCTTCTCTCTTCGCAATTTCTTCTTCTTCTTCTTCCTTCTTCTTCTTCTTCGCAATTCTTCTGTTCTTTTCTTCTTCTTCTTCTTTCTTCTTCTTTCTTCTTCTTCTCTTCTTTCTTTTCTTCTTCGCTTCTTCTTCTTCTTCTTCCTTCTTCTTCTTCGTCCTCTTCTTCTTCTTCCTTCTTTCTTTCTTTTCTTTCTCTGTCTCTTCCTGTCTCTCTCTTCTCTCCTCTCTTCTCTGTTGCTTGCTTCGTCTCTTGTCTCTCTTCTTCTCTCTCTTCTTCTTCTTCTCTCTCTCTCTCTCTCTCTCTCTCTCTCTCCTCTCTCTCTCTCTCTCTCTCTCTCTCTCTCTCTCTCTCTCTCTCTCTCTCTCTTTTCTTCTTCCTTCCTTCTTCTTGCTTTTTTTCTTGTTTGCTTGCTTTCGTTCTTTCTTTCTTCTTCTTCTCCTTCTTTTTATTCTCCATGGACTTTAAACGTGTTCATATTTATGTGTCCTGTATCTTGAAAAAAATTCTTAAAGGCCTTTTCTACGGATATCTGCAATCCAACTCTGCAGTTTCTTTCTTTTTCAGTGCTTTAGAACACTCAGTTGACATTCTTTCTGATATGATATTTTTCATATTGCACCCTTTTAAGAACTTTGGTTTGGGTGCAAAGTAACTGGGATTATTTCTGATGATTCTTATATTGCTGCCCGGTTAGAATTTGGTATGGGGTGCATAGCAAACAAGACCAGCTCAAGCTAAAATCACATCAATGTGTTCTGATTTAGACAAAAGTGTTACATTACGGAGTATATGTTAATGCTGTTTAGTAAGATGGGAATCTTTATAGTCGACTCTATCGCTATCTTTCGAAAGAGCATTTTCTTCAATGTCCTTTTTTTTTATTTGTTAGAAACGACCCTGACAGAATATACATTGTACACGCATGCATAATATTAGAGCCTTACACGCGCGCACACACAAACACACAAACACACACACACACACACACACACACACACCTCACACAACCTCCACACCACATCACACACACCCCAACCACTGACTCTCTCTCTCTCTCTCTCTCTCTCTCCTCTCCTCTCGCTCTCGCTTCTCCCCCCCCTCTCTCTCTCTCGCTTCCCCCCTCTCTCTCTCTTCCCACAAGCAAATCCACCCATCTCTCACCCCCAACTTCACCCCCCCTCACACACACACGCTTAGTCACCCCACTTACCCCGTTTCACAAATCTTTAACAAGCGGAACGACTGACAAAGGTAGGAAAGACTTAAACCCTCTTTCCCCCAAAAGGTTCACTTCGTGTTTTAATTAATTAAGCCCCCTCTCCATTCATGGTCACGGGCGAACTGTATGGTGCCCTCGTCAGCAGGCAGAGAGAGAGATAGGGAGAGAGACAGATACAGAGACAGAATGAGAGAGAGAGACAGAGAGAGAGAGGAGAGAGAAAAGAGAGAGAGAGAGAGAGAGAGAGAGAGAGAGAGAGAGAGAGAGAGAGAGGGTACGGTCACGTTTGTGCATATACCCCCCACCCTGTTCCCTCACCTGTTGGATTTTGACATCCGCGTGCAAAAGGCCAAAGGTCACTGCTGTCACCGAGGACGTTTTCTCTTTGTCAATAAAACGGACCCTTCACTGATGACTTTTTACTGTCTTTACTCCCTCCCAACCAAAAAGATTTTTTTAAAAGTGGGTGTGTGAGTGGTGGTGGGGGGGGGGGGGGGGGCTGTGTGTGTGTGCGCGCGCGCGCTTGTGTGTAGACCCTTTACTGATGACTTTTACAGACTTCACAACGCAAAAAAGTGTTTATTAGGGGGTCTATCTGTATGGGTTATTTTTGAGAGAGAGAGAGAGAGAGAGAGAGAGAGAGAGAGAGAGAGAGAGAGAGAGAGAGAGAGAGAGAGAGAGAGAGAGAGAATTAGCTTTTGCATGGAGAGAGATGAGTAAATTCATTCTGATGAGCAATACAACTTTAGATGACAAAGTCTGATTTATTATCTTTAGTATTGGTTTAGGTGTCCAAAAACAATACTGCAACGCACTGTCCAAAGAGGAAGAAAAAGAGGCAGATCAAGGAACAGATGGGAGGACAACATCAGCGAATGAACAGGCCTAGAACTCAACAACATTTTGAGAAAAGCAGAAGAGAGAGAGGAATGGAGAAAACTGGTTGTCAAGTTTTCAGGGGTGCCCCCACAGTCGCCAGACTACGGGATAGATAGTAGATAGATAGATAGATAGTAGTAGATAGTAGGATAGATAGGAGTAGGATAGATAGGTAGGTAGTAGATAGTAGATAGATGTAGATGGGTAGGTGGGTAGGTGGGTAGGTAGATAGTAGTAGATAGATAGTAGTAGATAGGTAGATAGATAGACAGATCAGACAGACAGACAGAAGACAGTACAGACAGACAGACAGATAGATAGGTAGAAAGTTACCGTTTAATACCTTAGTATTTCACTGACATAGTGTCCTTGTCGCCTGTCTCCTTTGCCGCTGTATATGAGACGACGACGATGAATGGATGATGATGATGAACGACGGTGGTGAATGATGATGAAATGATAATGCATCGATGATGACGTCGACGACGATGAATGATGCATCGATGATGAACGATGATGATGGTAATTGCAATAACTGTTATCCTCCACAAAAAAATGAATAAAACCTAATGCTGAGAAAAAAAATGTTCGGGTTTGATTTTTTTAGATATATATACTGTTCATTTCTATAAGGAAACATGATCATCCTTCGTTATAATGATGATGACGGTGATGATGATTGTTAATATCCCAGCAAAGAATTAACAAAACCTGATGCCAAAACAAGGTTGTTCAGTTTTTTGCATGTTACAAAAAACCAGCATGATTATCATGTTGTTTTTGTTGTTGTTGATAATTTTGTTCATAACATATATTTGATTTCGTTTAAAGTAGCGAGAAAATGTATTTCATTTTCTTTAGTTTTTATTATCTTGTATGTATGCAGACAGCTGCCCGTTTCCCCACCTTCCAAATCTCTCTCTCTCTCTCTCCTCTCTCTCTCTCTCTCTCTCTCTCTCTCTCTCTCTCTCTCTCTCTCTCTCTCTCTCTCTCTCTCTAACACACACACACATAACAAACAAACACACACACACACACACACACACACACACACACACACACACCACACACACACACACACAACACACACACAGAAGTAGATAGATGTCCAGAAAAAAATCTGAAGTCTTGGGGTAAACGCACACTTCTGTAAAGCAATATGTAGAGCGACTTTTCGCCTACCGACCAGGCCATAACTAGTGGTGGTCTGGGTACTAGTATTTTGAACTAGTTTAAATTTAGTACACGTGAAAAATCCCACAGCAACAAGGATTTGTCCTTGGCAAAGTTTTGTAGAAAAAAGCTCCTCTGATTAGGTTAAAATACACTTACAAACAAGAACATTTAAAAGAAAAATAGTGGCGATGTACACTTATGGGAGGTTGAACAAATTTCACACGGAGAAATATGTCATTTTTATAAGCGGTACAGAGAACAATAATAATATAACAATACGATACAAATGCAACACAACAAATTACAATGCACACAAAAACAATACAACACTTAAACTAGCTCCTCCTCCTCCTCTCTCTCTCTCTTCTCTTTCCTCTCTCCCTCTCTCTCTCTCTCTCTCTCTCCTCTCTCTCTCTCTCTCTCTCCTCTCTCTCTCTCTCTCCTCTCCTCTCCTCTCTCTCTCTCTCTCTCTCTCTCTCCTCCTCTCTCTCTCTCTCTCTCTCTCTCTCTCTCTTCTCTCTCTTCTTCTCTCTCTCTCTCTCTCTCTCTCTCCCCTCTCTCTCTCTCTCTCCTCTCTCTCTCTCCTCTCTCTCCTCCTCCTCTCTCCTCTCTCTCTTCTCTCTCTCTCTCTCTCTCTCTCTCTCTCCCCCCCTCTCTTTCTCTCTTCCCTCTCTCTCTCTCTCTCCCTCCTCCCTCCTCTCTTCTCCTCTCTCTCTCTCTCTCCTCTCTCTCTCCCTCTCTCCTCTCCTCCCTCTCTTCTCTCTTCTCTCTCTCCTCTCTCTCTTCTCTCTCTCTCCTCTCTCTCTCTCTCTCTCTCTCTCTCCTCTCCTCTCTCCTCTCTCTCTCTCTCCTCGTCTCTCTCTCCTGCTCTCCCTCTTCTCTCCTCATCTCTCCTCTCCTCTCTCTCTCTCTCTTCTCGTCTCTTCTTCTCTCTCTCTTCCCTCCTCTCTCTCTCTCTCTCATCCTACTTTCTCTACTCGTCATTCAATCTCTCTCTCTCTCTCCCTCTCTCTCCCTCTCCTCTCATCCCTCTTCTCTTTCTCTCTCTCTTTCTGTTCTCTCTCTCCCTCTGTCTCTTCCTCATCTAGCTTCTGTGCGATCATCATCTCTCTCTCTCTCTCTCTCTCTCTCTTCTCTCTCTCCCTCTCTCTCCTCTCTCCTCCCTCTCCTCTCTCTTCCTCTCTCTCTCGCTCCGTCATCATACTCTCTCTTCTTTCTTCGCATGACTCACATCATCCCCACCACCACACACACTCCACCTCACCACCACTCACCACTCACCTCCATCCACCACCACCTGCACCACGCAGATCAAACCTATCCAACTACAGACGACAAAACCGACGAAACACACACACACACACACACACACACACCACACACACACACACACACCACACACACAAACACACAACACACACACACACACGAACACCACCACGACACACACACACACACACACACACACACACACACACACACACACACACACACACACACACACACACACACACACACACACACACACACACCACACACACACACACACACACACACACACACACACACACACACACACACACACACACACACACACACACACACACACACACACGCCACACCACACACACACACACAACACACACACACAACACACACACACACACACACACACACACACACACAACACAAACACACACACCCCACAACACACACACAACACCACCACACACACACACACACACAACACCACACCACACACACACACACACACACACCACACACACACGACCACAGACGTTCCCACGACATGATTAGCAAATATGAGCATAGACGGACAGACAGACACACGGAGAGACAGACAGACCAACAGACAAGAGAGTTGAAAGGATGTGATTAGCAAATATGAGCACCAGCCGCCCGCCAGATTGAATGTCAACAGTTTGGTCAAAAACCCTGAGCCCCTAGGGAACAGGAAGGGGAGGGGAGGGCTTTGATTTTTGTTGTAGCTGCCCATTCTTGGCGGCCTGAGCATTCCTTTCTTCTGAGCTTGTGTCTTTTTTTTTTTGTCTTTTTTTTGTTGGTTGTTGTGTCTCTCTCTTTATCTCTGTTTCTGTCTTTCTGTCTGTTTCTCTGTCTTTCTGTCTGTGTCTCTGTCTTTCTGTCTGTGTCTTGTCTTTCTGTGCTGTGTCTCTGTCTGTATGTTGTCTGTCTGAGTGTGTGTAGTGTGTGTGTGTGGTTTCTGTGTCTCTGTCTATCTCTCTGTCTCTGTATGTATGTCTGTCTGTCTGTGTGTGTTGTGTGTGTGTGTGTTGAGTTTTCTGTATCTTTGTCTATCTCTCTGTTCTGTATGTCTGTCTGTCTGTCTGTCTGTCTGTTTTGTCTCTCTCTCTGTTCTCTCGTCTCTGTCTCTGTCTGTCTTGGTCCTCATCTTATTATAACTCTCGTCTTCTTCATCTCTCTCTCTCTCTCTCTTCTCTCTTCTGATCTATCTATCTATCTATCTATCTATCTTGTATTTCATATTTTGATACGATTGTATTTTGTGATACTTGTATGATGTTGATATATCTGTATCCCCCATTCAGAAGTAGCTATGGCCTATATTGATTAAACTTCGATTTCATTTTCAATCTCTGTCTCTCTCTGTCTGTCTCTCTGTCTCTCTCTCTCTCTTTCTGTCTGTCTCTGTCTATTCTATATGTTGCGAGTCTTGTGTATGGGGAAACATGACGCTGGGGATGAATGGAAGATGAGTGTGTGTGTGTGTGTGTGTGTGTGTGTGTGTGTGTGTGTGTGTGTGTGTGTGTGTGTGTGTGTGTGTGTGTGTGTGATGAGGAATGGATGTGGGGAGCGAGGGAGTGTATGATTGATTTTGGAGGGATGGGAATGAGGTTGCTGTGTTTTGTGTTTTGTTGGAGTTTTGACAGGAAAAAAGACTTTTTGAAAGATGGGAGAAATGTGGAGAGATCCTGTTGTTGATAGTGTGCTTATTGTAAATGAATTGTTTGTTTTTTCTGTTAGTACTGAATGCACTGGGGGCGGTGTAGCTCAGTGGTCAGAGCACTCACTTTCCCCAAGCTATAGTTAAGCAGCATAGAGCGTGGTTACCAAGTGGATGGGTGACCGTTTGCGCGCCTTGGCTTTAGTACAGTCACCCAGTTCACTCGGCTGTAAATGGGTGCCTGCTCTCTTTAAGATCAGGGAAGCAGGTAAAGCAGCGAGAGAGAGGAGATAGGCGCCACCCTCAACATGCTGGCCCCTAGAGAAGCTGAGGTCTCTGACGCCTCACTCCCCTTACAACCACATAAGGTATGGGACACCTGTACCTTTACCTTACTGACCGCTGTGGTCAAGTGGTTTTAGTCTCGAGCCTGTCATATTTTTTCAAGAAAACAACAAAAATTGAATTTGACAATGACCAAACAAATGTTTCATAAAAAAACTTAAAGTCTGTATATTGATACTAGAGAGCATTTTTACAAAACTTATGTAAAATGATCTATAGACAAGACAAATAGCTCGTCATCTTCTTCTTTGTGGAGCGCTCAGAGACAGCAACTATTGTTGTCTGTCATATGAGCGAACGTGCATTGCACTGCCGTTAAGCGCCTGAAAAGTCAAGCCCAGCGCTTCCGACTTCGTCATGGAAGACATATTGCTATCTTTGAAGTCTTTCTGGAAAAAAGACAGGAGAGTGGATGGACCAAGAAGGCAGACAATAGACAAGAACAAGGAGGTGACAGGAAGAAAAGGCACAAACAGAGAGCGGGATAGAAAAGATAGAATTTCTAGCACAGAATTTCCAGAAGGTGGGGATGCTATCTATACTGACAGGACCACGGTATACCAGTGGGTGAGCTTATCATCTGACCTTGCTTCTATATTCATGTCGAGGAAAGGAAACTTAATTAAATGATGATTGAAAGATGGGAAAACTCAGACCATCCGTCCATCAGTCTGTAAATCTATAGTTACAGTTCTGCTGTGGACCAGTTTGTTCTGTAAGCCTTTGTGGCGGCTTCGATCACCCGTGAATTTGCGTAACTGAATGAAAATGACAAAGAATGCATTCATAATTAGCATGTCACAAGTCCTCTATATTTTACTTACCATGACTCGGGCCAGAAAGATCTTTTGAGTGAAAAAATGGGACTACCATTGCCTTCCTCTGATAAAAGAAATAAGTTTGCTGTATATCAGAACGTGTAACTGCTGTAAGCGGTGTGGGGTTGATATATCCAAAGAAATAGACATCAACTCGTAGTGGAACATGTATACTTATTCACATAGAAATAGACATCAACTCGTATGTGGAACATGTATACTTATTCACATAGAAATAGACTCAACTTGTATGTGGAACATGTATACTTATTACATGAAATAGACATCAACTTGTATGTGAAATGTATACTTATCACATAGAATAGAATCAACTTGTATGTGGAACATGTATACTTATTTATATAGAAATAGACATCAACTTGTATGTGGAACATGTATACTTATTCACATAGAAATAGACATCAACTTGTATGTGGAACATGTATACTTCTTCACATTCTTCCCAAAACTAACGGTCTAACACTCCCGCATCTGCAAGCTTTGGTTTTGTTAACTTCCATGTACCCCTTGGTTTGTTTTGTTTTTTCTTGAACTAAAATCTTGAATCTTGGTAACATTTCATCCTCCGACATTTTGTGAAAAAGTAACAATAACTTAATCAAAATCACATTCTACTGAGTGAAAGGAATGTTGAATTGTACGTAAGAGCAGACATGCATATATACGGGTGCTTTAATCTTATACAGGTGTAAAGGCACGCGGAAGAGACCCGTAAAGCATGCTAATGCTTGCAAGTTGCGGTAACACGGAACGACGTAGCACGCATCCGTGGCTTCATCAACACAGTTGGTCAAAACGCAGTCTGCTATGGAACTTTCCGGTCGATAAATAAATGGTGCAGCGAATATAGATAATGCAATGACGCTTCTTTAAAAAAGAAGATGAAAACAGACTTGAACTAACCTGAACTTGAAGATCGTTAAAAAATTAATTGTTAGTTCGCTTAATTGTTACTTCACCGTTGCGTATTTACCAACATGACAATTACCTCCGCGAAATTTGCATTCTTCAAAAAACAACTTAGCAGACCTTGAGAGCGACTAGTAACCTAACATACCTTTGTCTTTCATTCTTTTTTTTTTCTTTTTTTTAACCCTTTACGTTTCAGGAGGTTTTGAGACGTCAACACAGCCGGACAAGTGACTGGGTCTGTTTTAATGCACGAGCTGACCTGGCCCTGCCTCTCCTTGCATCTTTGTCACACTTAGGTGACAGTTTCAGGTGGATGATCTCTGATTGCCGTGGATCTTGCTTCATCACAAAATGAATGCGTTGAAGGGAGTTACGTTTGGTTGGTGGAGGAGGGGGGAGGAAGGATTGTGGGGGGTGGGGGAGGCACCTGTGTGGATGTCTGGAGCTTGCCCTGCTTGATTTAATGCTAGTGGAAACCCAAGCAAAAATCATTCTTTGATGTTGTCATTTTCTACTGTGGTTTTGTTCTTCCCGCGGTCGACCAGTGTCGCTTTATTTTGGGAGAATGGCTGTCACTTCTCTTTAAGGAATCAGAAGAGGGGAAAATTCACAAAAGCGAGGAACGTATTCGCATGAAAGACAAGGTAATTTTCCGTTACTGCGCATGCACTATCGTTTTACAAAGAATGTCGCTTGCAAGGTTTTCAGCAGAAGGTAGTTTAGTTAGTTAGTGACCGTCATACCTCGGGTAACAAGGAATGATCATTCACCGTTGTGCATCTCTCTCTCCGTGCCTGTTTTTAGGCCAAGGAAAGAAGAGGAGGAGAGAAGAGAAGAAAGCAAAGAAAAACAAGTTTGGTTCGACAGAGATGGAAAACACAATGATAGAAAAGAGTAACAACATTTTTTTTCAAACAAGAGAAAGAAAGAAGAAAGAAAGAAAGAAAGAAAGAAAGAAAGAAAGAAAGAAAGAAAGAAAAAAAAGAAAGAAAAAAAGAAAGAAAGAAGGGCATGATAGAAAGCAATAGAAGAGGCTAGGAGTAAAAAAAAAAAAAAAAAAAAAAAACACTGACGCAAAGGAGTTGAAGACAGAGAAAGAAAGAACATCCCCCAAAAAAAAAAAGTAATAGAAGGGATGGTTAGACAAACAGAAAATTCAGAAACAAAAGCAATCAAAGGGAAGAAACAAGCAAGGAACCCCATAAAAACAAACAACTGCCCTCACCTCACCCCACCCCACCCCCCACAAAAAATGAAAACAAAGAAAAACACAACCAACTGAAAAGGAGAGAGAGAGAGAGAGAGAGAGAGAGAGAGAGAGAGAGAGAGAGAGAGAGAGAGAGAGAGAGAGAGGAGGAGGAGGGGGGGGGGGGGGGAGGGAGAGAGAACGACACACGACACACAGACAGGCACTACAGAGACGAACACAGTGAGGATCAGACAGAAACACAAACAAAAAAACATGAATCATATGAAAACAAAATGGGAAAAGATAACAAAATGTCGATCTGTTGGGCTGACAAAGGAGGACTGAGCCTGGTTGATAAAGCAGCAAATTAAAACCCAGGCCTGTTTCTTTGACGATACACTGATGCACCGGATAGAATGCATTGTTCAGTGGTTATTACACCTGTCTTTTTTTCCTTCTCTTTTCTCAGTTCTTCAGGAGTTATTACACCTGTCTTTTTTCCCTTCTCTTTTCTCAGTTCTTCAAGAGATATTA
>CM060330.1:40038947-40043947 GCA_030674155.1 Stramonita haemastoma
CTGATGATAAAAGCCGTTACCGTAAAATGAATGGCGCCGGATGTATTACAAAGATGAACGCCGTTTATGAAAAAACGTTTTTTTCTGTTTTTGAATAGATGTGAATCAGATAGTCATTTGCAATCGGCTTGCTTTGTTAAGTTTTTTTTAACCCCTATATTCAGAGCTATCATATTCTGGGAGAAATATCTTTTCTCTCAGGGATAAAATTATATCTCGACGTCGATAAATACCATCATAACATTTTTTTAATGAAAAGTATGTGACCAGGTTCTTTTTTGCGTATTTTCTTGTTAACATGTTAAAATTATTAAGACGTGTGTGTTTGGGGGGAGGGGGGGGGGGGGGCTGACAGAGAGACAGACAGACAGACTGACAGACAGAAAGATGACAGACAGACATACAGATAGACAGACAGAAACAGCAACACAAACAGGAGACAGACAGTGACACAGACAGAAAAGGGGAAAGACAGACAGACAGAGGGGGTCAGCGATTTTTTTTTTTTTTTGGTTTTTTTTTTTTTAAGTGAGTGAGTGCAAGTGACGCACTTATCTTGCAGGTGTATCTATATTGACTGCGATTGTCCAGTAGATTGCATTAAAAAAAATCGCCTCTTAGTTAAAGTTTAGCTGTTCATCAATGGTGAGATTTTTCGTATGCGATCGTTTTGCCTATTATTGAGGTAGCTACATTCCGACTTCGGAGATGTACAGAGGATGCATCATTAACTTAACAATCTGAAAAAAAAAATATCATTAAGTTATTGCTCTAGGTCTCAGTGTCACTTGATTAGTCAAGGATGGGTATTACTGCGATCTGTAAGCTCTGTTTTCTGTGCAGACCCGCTAGTGCCTTTTCAACTTTGACTATGCATTTGCGCGTTAAAGATCCCGTAATTTCAGTCTGCGGTGAGTAGGGAAGCAGGAGCATAACAAGCAACCAACAGAAGCTTCATGGTGTGGTATTTCCTTTTAGGATATTTTCTTAAAAGGGCTGAAAAAATAGAATAGGAGAGAGAGAGAGAGAGAGAGAGAGAGAGAGAGAGAGAGAGAGAGAGAGAAGAGAGAGAGAGAGAGAGAGAGAGAGAGAGAGAGAGAGAGACAGACAGGACAGACAGACAGACAGACAGACAGACAGACAGACAGACAGACAGACAGACAGACAGACAGACAGACAGACAGACAGACAGACAGACAGACAGACAGACAGACAGAGACAGAGACAGACAGACAGAGAGAAGGTAGAGAGAGAAGGGAGAGAGACAGAGACAGAGAGAGAGGAGGGAAGAAATGAGAGACAGGGAGAAAGAGGGTGGGTTAAGAGAGACAGGGAGGGAGAAATGGAGAGGGAGGGAGCGACAGACAGAGAGACAGAGACAGGGAGGAAGATAACGACGGAGACAAGAGAGAGAGAGAGAGAGAGAGAGAGAGAGAGAGAGAGAGAGAGAGAGACAGACAGACAGACAGACAGACAGACAGACAGACAGAAGACAGACAGACAACAGACAGACAGACAAATAAAACGGACAGAGAGATGGAGACAGGCGCACACATATACACACACGCACACACACACACACACACACACACACACACACACACACACACACACACACACACACACACACACACACACACACACACACACACAGAGGTAGGTTATAAGATCATAACACAGCGTGGTAATGGAATCACTACATGAAACTGTACCTTTATCGTTGCTCTGAAGCCTCGTTTAGCGCCGGATAAAGGCAAAAAAGCCTTCTTTTGTGTATGATCATATTTGAACGCTGTTTTCATTACGCGAATGATTTCAAAAGAAATTGGATACTTAATTCCGGTAAATTATAAAACAAAGACTACAGAATAAACATACAAAGGCAATGGGCTAGAAGAAAAAAATATATTGTAGGTGGGTGGAAAAGGGAAAGTGGGTGGGAGGGCGGGGGGGGGGGGTGCAGTGGGGAGGGGGTGGGGGAAAGAGAACGAAAATCAAAGAAAAAGATGAAAAGAATAGCAGAGAAAGTAATGGTGGGGGGGGGGGGGGAAATGGATATTGGTAACAAGAAAATGACGTGCACATAATATCATGAAAATTGGTTGTTGTTTTGATTACTTCCTCTATTTTCAACGATTAAAAAGAATTCCTTTCAGGTATAGAAACATAGTACATAAACAAACAAACAGTCAAGCCAGTAACCTAGTTAATGTGTATGTGCACACGTATGTGTGCAGATTTTTGTGTGCGTGCTTGAATAAATGCACGCGGGCACACTCACACACTCACACACGCGCGTGCGTACACACATACACTCACACACGCACGCATACACACACTCACACACACTCACACACACACTTACACACTTCCACACACACACTAACACACACACACACACACACACACACACACACACACACACACACACACACACACACACACACACACCACACACACACTTACATTAAGAAGTCCAACCGATAGTTTAACATACTGCTTATGACCATGTCAGTAACCTGTTTACGAGATAGAGACATTGATCCCGTGCTGTTTCTTAACCTAAATAGTTGTGTTTGGATTGTTCAGGGTTGGGTGGGTGTTCTCTTTGTTATGTACAAGTACTTTTTTGGTGACTATTGGTTAAAAGTTCTAAGTCACGTGTTCTGTTTGTTATGTACAAGTACTTTTTTGGTGACTATTGGTTAAAAGTTCTAAGTCACGTGTTCTGTTTGTTATGTACAAGTACTTTTTTGGTGACTATTGGTTAAAATTCTAAGTCACGTGTTCTCTTTGTTATGTACAAGTACTTTTTTGGTGACTATTAGTTAAAATTCTAAGTCACGTGTTCTCTTTGTTATGTACAAGTACTTTTTTGGTGACTCTTGGTTAAAATTCTAAGTCACGTGTTCTCTTTGTTATGTACAAGTACTTTTTTGGTGACTATTGGTTAAAATTCTAAGTCACGTGCTCTCTTTGTTATGTACAAGTACTTTTTTGGTGACTATTGGTTAAAATTCTAAGTCACGTGCTCTCTTTGTTATGTACAAGTACTTTTTTTGTAACTATTGGTTTAAAGTTCTAAGTCACGTGTTCTCTTTGTTATGTACAAGTACTTTTTTGGTTACTATTGGTTAAAATTCTAAGTCACCTAATTTCCTTTTCCCTGCTTCCCCATTTCTATCTTCTTTGTTTAACATTATGGGGGTTTTCCTTCTTTTTTCATATTGCCTGATATTCTTTATGTGAACAGACAGTAAACTGAAGAATACACTAATGCAGTCAACGTGAAAAAACGTTGAATTGCAAGGACTCTCTCTCGTATCTCAATCTCTCTCCCGTTTTCAGTCTCCTCTCTCTCTCTCTCTCTCTCTCTCTCTCTCTCTCTCTCTCTCTCTCTCTCTCTCTTCTCTCTGTTCTCTGTCTCTCTGTCTGTCCTGTCCTGTCTGTTCTGTCTGTCTGTCTGTCTGTCTGTCTCTTCTCTCTCTCTCTCTCTTTTCTCTCTCTCTCTCTCTCTCTTCTCTCTCTCTCTCTCTCTCTCTCTCTCTCTCTGTGTCTCTCTCTGTGTCTCTCTCTGTCTCTGTCTCTGTCTCTGTCTCTCTCTGTCTCTGTCTCTGTCTCTGTCTCTCTCTGTCTCTGTCTCTTTCTCTCTCTCTCTCTCTCTCTCTCTCTCTCTCTCTCTCTCTCTCTCTCTCTCTCTCTCTGTTATATATATATACACACACACATATGTATAAATATATAGAGATGTACACGCATGCGCACATGTGCACACTACACACACACGCGCGCACGCGCACAAACACACACACGCACACACACTTTTTCTTCCTCAAATTATAAAAGCTCCATTTTAACTATTTGTCTTTTTTGAAAGGAACAAGATATGTTACTTTATTACTGATGAGTAACCATTATCCCCTGTAGAAGAGAGTGTGTTTTTTCCGTCAATATTTGTTTTCCGTAAAACACAGCTCCGATCGCCGAGTGAGATCGCCCGCCGTTCATATCTGTCTGTATAAAATCAGAAATGAAAGATTATTATTGTGATAATAAAATCACACAGCGACGCTGAAAGCGAGTTGTCAACGGCATCAAGACTTCTAATGCATGATCGCAGTCGCCTATTATGTTATGGATTTGTCGAATGTTTTGTTTGGGTGGCAATAGAAACATAGGGGAGTTGTGTTGGTAGTGGTGGAAAGGGGGGAAGGGTTGGGGTGGGGTGGGGGTGGGGGGAATGAGGAAAGAGAGTGAAGGGGGAGGGGGAGGGACTGATGTTTTCTGCTTGAAATAAAGTTAGAGGACGTATCAAGTTGTTGCAAAAAAAAAATTAAAAAGCAGTATACAACAAAATTTTGAGAAAGGCAGAACAGAAAGAGGAATGGAGAAAACTGGTTGTCAGGTCTTCAGGGGTGCCCCACGGTCGCTAGACTAAGGGATAGATAGATAGATAGATAGATGATAGATAGATAGATAGATAGATAGATAGATAGATAGATAGATAGATGGATGGATGGATGGATGGATGGATGGATGGATGGATGGATGGATGGATGGATGGATGGATGGATGGATAGATAGATAGATAGATAGATAGATAGAATAGATAGATAGATAGATAGATAGATAGATACAGGATAGCTCAGTGGTTAGAGCACTCGCTTTCCCCCGGCCACTGTTAAGCAGCATCACGCGTGGTTACCCTTTGGATGGGTGACCGTTTGCGCGCCTTGGCTTCAGTACAGTCCCCCATTTCACCCAGCTGTCAATGGGTACCTGCCCTCTTCAGGGTCAGGGAAGGTAAAGCAGTGAGGGAGAGGAGATGGGCGCCGTCATCAATATGCTGGCCCCTAGAGAAGCTGAGGTCTCTGATGCCTCGCTCCCCCTACGACCACACAGGTTATGAGACACCTTTACAAGGATGGAAACATACAAAGTGCTGGAGTGCTTCGAAGTTGTTGAACATTCAGTTACCTTTGGTCATACAGATCAGCCGA
>CM060330.1:40048947-40051653 GCA_030674155.1 Stramonita haemastoma
AAAAAAAAAAAAAAAAAACCCCCCCCCCCCCCCAAAAATTTTTTTCCCCCCCCCCCCCAAAAAAATTTAAAAAAAAAAAAAAAAAAAAACCCCCCCCCCCCCCCCCAAAAAAAAATTAAAAACCCCCCCCCCCCTTTTTTTCCCTTTAAAAAAACCAAAAAAAAAAACCCCCCCCCAAAAAAAAATTTTTTTTTAATTTTTTTCCCCCTTTTTTTTTTTTTTTTTTTTTAAAAAAGGGGGGGGAAAAAAATTTTTAAAAAAAAAAATTTTTTTTTTTTGGGGGGGGAAAAAGGGGGGGAAAAAAAAAAAAATTTTTTTCCCCTTTTTAAATTTTAAAAATTTTTGGGAAATGGGGGGGGGGGGAAAATTTGGGGGGGGGTTTTTTTTAAAAAAAAATTTTTAAAAAACCCTTTTTTTTTTGGAAAAAAAATTGGGGAAAAAAATTTTAAAAAAAAAAAAAATTTTGGATTTAAAAAAGGGGTTTGGGGGGTTTTTAAAAAAAAAAAAAAAAAACCATTTTTTTAAAAATTTTTTTTAAAAAAAAATTTTTTTTTTTGGGGATTTTTTGGGGGGGAAAAATGGGAAAAAAAAAACTTTTTTTTTCTTTTTTTTTTTTCGAAAAAGGGCCCTTTTGGTTTTTTTTTAAACCTTTGGTATAAAAAAAACTTTGTTTGGGCTTTTTTTGGGTTTTTCCCCAAAAATTCAAAAATTTGGGTTTTTTTTGGGGGCCCCACGGGTTTATTTAAAATTTTTTTTTTTTTTTTTGGGGGGGGGTTTTTTTGCTTTGTTTTTTATTGCTAAATTTTTTTTTGGCCCAAAAGGGGTTTGGGGTTTTCCCCAATTTTGGGGGTTTTTTGCAAAAAAAGGGGTTTCTGTGTTTTAACCCTTTTTTTAATTTTAAAAAGTTTTTCGCAAACAAACTGACTTAAAGGGGAAAAAAACTAAAACAGGAGGGGATAGTTTTTCTTTAATTAGATAGATAGATAGATGATAGATAGATAGATAGATAAAATAGTTTGATAGTTTGATAGATGGGTAGATAGATAGATAGATAGATAGATAGATAGATAGATAGTTTGTAGGATAGATAGTGTGTGTGTGTGGTGTGTTTTTGTGTGTGTGTGTGTGGGGTTTTTGTGTGTGTGTATATAAGGGGGGGTAACCGATTACAACTTCGTAAGTGCAAAACACACAAAACACACACACAAACACACACCCACCCCACAAAACACACACATTTCTCTCTCTCTCTCTCTCTCTCTTTTCTCTCTCTCTCTCTCTCTCTTCTCTCTCTCTCCTCTCTCTCTCTCTCTTTTCCTCTTTTCTAGCCAAAGTGGTCAAAAACATTGGGGCTCGCAATTTGACGCCCCGAGGGGGATTCCGTTCGAGGGGATTTTCCCCTTTGGTTTTAAAAACCTCAGTGCGGGACTCCACTCTCCCCAAAGGTTTTTTTCGGATGAGACTTTTAAACCCAAAGGCCCCCGTGTACGACGGGACGCAGACATCTCGCGCCCCACGTTAAATCCTGTTCCGCTTTTGTAAGAGTAGGCCCTTGTATGCCCGGGGGGGAACAGATGAAAGATTTACCAAAAAATGCATAAAACTGGGAAATGGATGAAAAAAAGTAATGAACGCTTTTCCATTATCCTCGATTTAAAAAAGGGTTTTACGAAAAGAATTTTTCCCCCCCCCCCCAACCCCCTCCTCTCTTTTCTCTCTCTCTCTCTCCCTCTTCTCTCTCTCTCCCCCCTCTCCTTCTCTCTCTCTCCTCTCTCTTTTCTCTCTCTCTCCTTTTTCTTCTCTTCCTCCCTCCCCCCCCCCTGTCTTTCTCTCCCCTTTATTTCCTCCCTGTCTCTCCCCCGCAATAATGTGCCCGAATGAACAATTACCTAAAAAGCCTATCATTTGTTAGTTGGAAAATCACCCCTCCCAATGGGTTTTTTTTTTTTTTTTAGTTGCTAGCTTCTTTTTACACAACAGAAAATTAAAAAAAGAAAAAAAAGGGGAAAGGGAAAGGGAAAGGGAAAAAGAGAAAAAAAGAAAAAAAAAAAGAAAGAAAAAAAAAAAAGAAAGAAAGAAAAGAAAAAAAAAGGGGAAAAAAAGAAAAAAAAAAGACAAAAAAAAAAAGGAAAAAAGAAAAAAAATGGGGGGGGGGGGGGGGAAAAAAAAGAAAAAAAGAAAACAACCCCAAAACTTTGTAGGGGGGGGTGCACATTTTAAACCCAAAATTGATACACCCCCCGGGACGCACCCGGGGTTTAAAAGATGACGAAGGTTTAAGCAGTCAGCAGGTAAAAAACCATGAAAATTGTCTGTTTTGAAGGCACTAAAAAGGGTGCCGTGGGGTGTATATGTGTGTGTGTGTGCGCCGGGGGGCGCGGCGCGCGCGCGTGTGTGTGTGTTGTTTTGTGCGGGGTGTGGGCATGCGTTTTGGTTGTTGTGTGGTTTTGCGCATTTCGTGTATGTGTGCGTGCGTTTTGGGGTGTTGGGGTGTGCGTGCGTGTGTTGTGTGTCTATGTGTGTGTGCGTGCGCGTGTATGACCCAAAAAGGGAAAATTTTTATTTTTAGAGGTTTTAAACCCCCGGTTTTTTGTCTGGATGTGGAGGAAAAATCGGGTACAATTTTTAAAAAATCCGGGTTTTTACAGGACCCGAATTTTTTTTTGCCCCCATCAATTTTATGGTCCACGACAGTGTAGTTACTTT
>CM060330.1:40059253-40069253 GCA_030674155.1 Stramonita haemastoma
TTGAATAAAACAGGGTAAGTCATTTACAAAGATTGAAAACAAGAGAGGTCCCAATACTGAGCCTTGTGGTATCCCATAGCTACTAGGTAGTAGTGCTGATGTTTGATTATCAACAGTTACAAGCTGTTGCCTATTTGACAGAAAACTTTTTAGAAGCTGAATAATATCAGGTGTCAGTTTGTACATTTCTAATTTGCGTAATAACAGAGAATGATCAATCACATCAAATGCTTTTTCAAAGTCAACAAAAAGGAGTCCTATAAATTTATTGTTATTTATGTTGTGTAAGAGACTTTCAGTAAGCTGAGTTAGAGCAGTGTGGCAGGAATAGTTTTTACGAAACCCCGATTGATCTTCATTTATTAGACTGTTGTTAATAAAGTAAGAACTTAGCGATGTTTGTATGTGTTTTTCTATGGGTTTAGATATTATTGAGAGAATTGAAATTGGCCTATAATTCGAAGGAGAAGAGTATTCCCCTGATTTATGTACTGGAATGATTTTTGCTTGTTTAAACTTGAGAGGAAAACACCTTTTTTCAATACACAAGTTGTATAGATATGTTAGTGTTTCAGCAATGACTGGACTAGATAGTTTTATTATCCGTCCATCCAAATTGTCTAAATCACGTGTCCTTGAATTTGTTTGTAATTTTAGACTATTTAATACATCAAAGATTGTCATTGGCTGGAGATTGAATGGAATTTTAATGTGTTTAGAATTAACATGTTGTTCTAAGTAAACAAGATCATTTTCGCTTGACTTGTCGCATGTTATAACTTTATCAGCTACATTTGAAAAATGGTTGTTTAATTCATCAGCTGATATTTCTTTAATGGATTGTTGGCTCTTTGAAATATGTTTATTACATAATGTATTAATGGCTTTCCAAATTTGGCGAGAGTCAGTTGTGGTAGTTAACAACTGTTGGAAGTAGTTTCTCTTCGATCTGCGTTTTAGAGAATTCACTTTATTTCTTTGTTCTCTAAATTGGTCATTTGTACCATGGGTTTTCAGATAGTTTCGTAGGTTTATCTCGGAATCTATGTCCTTTGTTATCCAAGGAGGTTTCGTTTTTTCTTTAACTCTTTTTCTTATGAAGGGAGCATGTTTGTCATACACTGAGATAAATGTATTTACCCAAAAATCAGCAGCTTCATTGGGATCTCTTATTTGATAAATATCATGTAAAGGTGAATTCATCAAGTCTGAAAGAAAATGTTTCTCACTAAAGTTTTTGAATCTTCTGTAATATATGGTTTTATGTCCAACTTTAGGAATTTTTATACGGTGTTTAAACCAAGTAAAGCAGACAGGATTATGATCACTGCATCCACACGATGGAGTACATACTTCAGTTATGTGTTGTTTTGCATTAGTATATATATGATCAATTAATGTCTCTGAGTTTTCTGTTATACGTGTGGGTTTATCTACTAGTTGGTCTAGGCCAAACATAGTATAGTTGTGATTCCATTTAGGCTTAGGTTTGAGTAAATCTATGTTAAAATCACCAAGGATAACTGTTTCATAGTTTAAAAGTGTAACTTCATCCATTAAAGAATTGAATCGATCAATCCAGTCAGTGGGTTCTGACGGATTTCTGTATATAAATCCTATCAATAGCGGACTACTGTGTTTTAGTTTGATTTCTACCCATATTGATTCAATATCATAGACATCAAAGTTATGTAGCCTTTTACAGCATAATGAAGATGCAAAATATGTTAACAAGCCTGTAGTTTTTGGTTTGTAGGGATCTTGACGAAATATTTGGTATCCTGGAATGTGCATATCTGTATCAGTTATATTTGAGGAAAGACGAGATTCAGCAAAGCCAAACAGATGAAACTCATTCCCCTCATTAAATAGTATGCTAGCAATATCATCTGTTTTATTCATTGCATTGTTTATGTTGAGGTAGCCTACTCGGAGACCCTGTTTTAATGGCCACTTGTCTGAGGTGCGCGCATGTGTATATGTGTGTGTCAAAGTCACATTCTTAATTCCAGATGGTACTGTGTGTGTGTGTGTGTGTGTGTGTAGGTGCACGGGTGTGTGTGTGTGTGTGTGTGTATGGGTGTGTGGGTGTATGTGCATATGTGTGTATGGCTTTTGAGTAGATTTTTAAAATATTTTTTTATTTTTATTTATTTATTTTATTTATTTATTTTATTTATTTTATTTTCTCTTTTGGTTGTTGTTATAGTAGTTGCTTGTATTATTTATAGGCATAGTTTATTTTAAAGTTGTTGAAATCATGTTAGCAAGTTAATGTTGGTGAAATGTTTGTTGTTGTTGTTTTAATTGTTTGTTTGCTTTTTCCCCTTTTCTTTCTTTCGTTGGCTTTTTTGTTTGCTAGGGATTTTCTGCTTTGTTTTTTGTTGGTTTTTTGTTTTGTTTTGGATTTGACTTTTGCTATTGTTTTGATTTTTTTCTTTTCTTTTCTTTAGATAGATGGCTTGATGGAAAAAAGCAGATCGCTGCTTACTCAATGTACCATCTGGAAATAAAAATTTGATTGATTGATTGATTGATTGATTGATTGATTGTGTGTGTGTGTGTGTGTGTGTGTGTGTGCGTGTGTGTGTGTGTGTGTGTGCGTGTGTGTGTGTGTGTGTGTGTGTGTGTGTGTGTGTGTGTGTGTGTGTGTGTGTGTGAGGGGGGGGGGGGAGAGAGATAGAGAAATAGAGAGAGAGCATGCGCGTGTATGCGTGCGCGCATGTGTATATGTGTGTGTCAAAGTCACATTCTTAATTCCAGATGGTACTGTGTGTGTGTTTCTGTGTGTGTGTGTGTGTGTGTGTGTGTGTGTGTGTGTGTGTGTGTGTGTGTGTGTGTGTGTGTGTGTGTGTGTGTCTGTGTCTGTGTCTGTGTCTGTGTGTATGTCTGTGTCTGTGTGTCTGTGTTTGTGTTTGTGTGTGTGAGCACGCATGCGTGTGTGCGGGCGTGTGTGTGTGTAAGCATGCTTGCATGCACGCACGGACATGTGTGTGTATTGTATGAGTCAAAGGGGGAGGAGGTGCATGCATCTGTGAATACACCTACTTGTTTGTGTGCATATCTGTGCACGTACATGTGCATTTGAAAAGAAATTGTCGCTGAAAGCAATTATTTTAACGAAACACACACACACACACACGCACGCACGCACGCACGCACGCACGCACGCACGCGCGCACACACACACACACACACACACACACACACACACGTACCCACGCATAGAGACACAAATCAATGTAACAGAGAACTTTTCATCATGGCTTGACGGTCTTGTAGCCGTCCTATTCGTCATCAAAACTATTACAATTTCAGATGAAAACTGATGATAAAAGCCGTTACCGTAAAATGAATGGCGCCGGATGTATTACAAAGATGAACGCCGTTTATGAAAAAACGTTTTTTTTTCTGTTTTTGAATAGATGTGAATCAGATAGTCATTTGCAATCGGCTTGCTTTGTTAAGTTTTTTTTAACCCCTATATTCAGAGCTATCATATTCTGGGAGAAATATCTTTTCTCTCAGGGATAAAATTATATCTCGACGTCGATAAATACCATCATAACATTTTTTTAATGAAAAGTATGTGACCAGGTTCTTTTTTGCGTATTTTCTTGTTAACATGTTAAAATTAGTAAGACGTGTGTGTTTGGGGGGAGGGGGGGGGGGGGGGCTGAGACAGAGACAGACAGACTGACAGACAGAAAGATAAACAGATGATAGACAGACAGACATACAGATAGACAGACAGAAACAGCAACACAGACAGGAGACAGGCAGTGACACAGACAGAAAAGGGGAAAGACGGTGGAAGGAAGGACGGTGGTAGAATGGTTAAGACGTTCGCCTGCCAATATGTAAATCGTGAGTTTCTGGGTTCGAACCCAGCCTCGCCCTTTCTTCCCAGTTTGACGAAAAAAATCGAACTGAATGTCAAAGTCATTCGGATGAGACTCGAAACCGAGGCCCCGTGTGCGAATGCACGCAGAACATCTTGCGCACACGTTAAAACCCCGTTCCACCTTTCGGAAGAGTAGGCCATCGTGTGCCGGTAGGAGCGGATGACAAAATTATAACAAACCAGCATGCACACAGGTGTCGTGTTTAGACACCATCCCTGAAGAAAAATCGGGGAGTTGGAGTTGGGGATCTTTGCGCCTGGTGGCAGCATGATCTGTGGCTCTGTAGGTCAAATGCAAGCGCTTTGATTTGTCTTTACAAGAGATAGCGCTATACAAATTCCATGTATTAATTAATTAATTAAAGACAGACAGACAGAGGGGGTCAGCGATTTTTTTTTTTTTTGGTTTGTTTTTTTTAAGTGAGTGAGTGCAAGTGACGCACTTATCTTGCAGGTATATCTATATTGACTGCGATTGTCCAGTAGATTGCATTAAAAAAAAATCGCCTCTTAGTTAAAGCTTAGCTGTTCATCAATGGTGAGATTTTTCGTATGCGATCGTTTTGCCTATTATTGAGGTAGCTACATTCCGACATCGGAGATGTACAGAGGATGCATCATTAACTTAACAATCTGAAAAAAAAATATCAATAAGTTATTGCTCTAGGTCTCAGTGTCACTTGATTAGTTAAGGATGGGTATTACTGCGATCTGTAAGCTCTGTTTTCTGTGCAGACCCGCTAGTGCCTTTTCAACTTTGACTATGCATTTGTGCGTTAAAGATCCCGTAATTTCAGTCTGCGGTGAGTAGGGAAGCAGGAGCATAACAAGCAACCAACAGAAGCTTCATGGTGTGGTATTTCCTTTTAGGGATATTTTCTTAAAAGGGCTGAAAAAATAGAATAGGAGAGAGAGAGAGAGAGAGAGAGAGAGAGAGAGAGAGAGAGAGAGAGAGAGAGAGAGAGAGAGAGAGAGAGAGAGAGAGAGAGACAGACAGACAGACAGACAGACAGACAGACAGACAGACAGACAGACAGACAGACAGACAGACAGACAGACAGACAGACAGAGAGAAGGTAGAGAGAGAAGGGAGAGAGACAGAGACAGAGAGAGAGGAGGGAAGAAATGAGAGACAGGGAGAAAGAGGGTGAGTTAAGAGAGACAGGGAGGGAGAAATGGAGAGGGAGGGAGCGACAGACAGAGAGACAGAGACGGGGAGGAAGATAACGACGGAGACAGAGAGAGAGAGAGAGAGAGAGAGAGAGAGAGAGAGAGAGAGAGAGAGAGGAGACAGACAGACAGACAGACAGACAGACAGACAGACAGACAGACAGACAGACAGACAGACAGACAAATAAACGGACAGAGAGATGGAGACAGGCGCACACATATACACACACGCACACACACACACACACACACACACACACACACACACACACACACACACACACACACACACACACACACACACACACACACACACACAGAGAGGCACACACACAGAGGTAGGTTATAAGATCATAACACAGCGTGGTAATGGAATCACTACATGAAACTGTACCTTTATCGTTGCTCTGAAGCCTCGTTTAGCGCCGGATAAAGGCAAAAAAGCTTTCTTTTGTGTATGATCATATTTGAACGCTGTTTTCATTACGCGAATGATTTCAAAAGAAATTGGATACTTAATTCCGGTAAATTATAAAACAAAGACTACAGAATAAACATACAAAGGCAATGGGCTAGAAGAAAAAAATATATTGTAGGTGGGTGGAAAAGGGAAAGTGGGTGGGAGGGCGGGGGGGGGGGGGGGGTGCAGTGGGGAGGGGGTGGGGGAAAGAGAACGAAAATCAAAGAAAAAGATGAAAAGAATAGCAGAGAAAGTAATGGTGGGGGGGGGGGGAATGGATATTGGTAACAAGAAAATGACGTGCACATAATATCATGAAAATTGGTTGTTGTTTTGATTACTTCCTCTATTTTCAACGATTAAAAAGAATTCCTTTCAGGTATAGAAACATAGTACATAAACAAACAAACAGTCAAGCCAGTAACCTAGTTAATGTGTATGTGCACACGTATGTGTGCAGATTTTTGTGTGCGTGCTTGAATAAATGCACGCGGGCACACTCACACACTCACACACGCGCGTGCGTACACACATACACTCACACACGCACGCATACACACACTCACACACACTCACACACACACTTACACACTTACACACTTACACACACACACTAACACACACACACACACACACACACACACACACACACACACACACACACACACACACACACACACATTAAGAAGTCCAACCGATAGATTAACATACTGCTTATGACCATGTCAGTAACCTGTTTACGAGATAGAGACATTGATCCCGTGCTGTTTCTTAACCTAAATAGTTGTGTTTGGATTGTTCAGGGTTGGGTGGGTGTTCTCTTTGTTATGTACAAGTACTTTTTTGGTGACTATTGGTTAAAAGTTCTAAGTCACGTGTTCTGTTTGTTATGTACAAGTACTTTTTTGGTGACTATTGGTTAAAAGTTCTAAGTCACGTGTTCTGTTTGTTATGTACAAGTACTTTTTTGGTGACTATTGGTTAAAATTCTAAGTCACGTGTTCTCTTTGTTATGTACAAGTACTTTTTTGGTGACTCTTGGTTAAAATTCTAAGTCACGTGTTCTCTTTGTTATGTACAAGTACTTTTTGGGTGACTATTGGTTAAAATTCTAAGTCACGTGCTCTCTTTGTTATGTACAAGTACTTTTTTGGTGACTATTGGTTAAAATTCTAAGTCACGTGCTCTCTTTGTTATGTACAAGTACTTTTTTTGTAACTATTGGTTTAAAGTTCTAAGTCACGTGTTCTCTTTGTTATGTACAAGTACTTTTTTGGTTACTACTGGTTAAAATTCTAAGTCACCTAATTTCCTTTTCCTGCTTCCCCATTTCTATCTTCTTTGTTTAACATTATGGGGGTTTTCCTTCTTTTTTCTATTGCCTGATATTCTTTATGTGAACAGACAGTAAACTGAAGAATACACTAATGTCAGTCAACGTGAAAAAACGTTTGAATTGCAAGGAACTCTCTCTCTTCTCTCTCTCTTCTCTCTCTCTCTCTCTCTCTCTCATCTCTCTCTCTCTCTCTCTTCTCTCTCCTTCTCTCTCTCTTCTCTCTCTGTCCTTCTTCTGTCCTCTGTCTTCTGTCTCTCACTCTCTCTCTCTCTCTCTCTCTCTCTTCTCTCTCTCCCCTCTCTCTCTCTCTCTCTCTCTCTCTCTCTCTCTCTCTCTCTCTGCTCTCTCTCTCTCTCTCTCTCTCTGTCTTCTCTCTCTCTTCCCTCTCTCTCTCTCTCTCTCTCTCTTCTCTCTCTCTCTTCTCTCTCTTCTCTCTCTCTCTCTCTCTCTCTCTTCTCTGTTCTCTCTGCTCTCCTGTCTCTGTCTCGTCTCTGTCTCCCTGTCTCTTCTCTCTCTCTCTCTCTCTCCTCTCTCTCTCTCTCTCTCTCTCTCTCTCTCTCTCCTTCTCTCTCTTTTCTCCTGTGTTATATATATACACACACACACATATGTATAAATATATAGAGATGTACACGCATGCGCACATGTACACACTACACACACACGCGCGCACGCGCACAAACACACACACGCACACACACTTTTTCTTCCTCAAATTATAAAAGCTCCATTTTAACTATTTGTCTTTTTTGAAAGGAACAAGATATGTTACTTTATTACTGAATGAGTAACCATTATCCCCTGTAGAAGAGAGTGTGTTTTTCCGTCAATATTTGTTTTCCGTAAAACACAGCTCCGATCGCCGTGTGAGATCGCCCGCCGTTCATATCTGTCTGTATAAAATCAGAAATGAAAGATTATTATTGTGATAATAAAATCACACAGCGACGCTGAAAGCGAGTTGTCAACGGCATCAAGACTTCTAATGCATGATCGCAGTCGCCTATTATGTTATGGATTTGTCGAATGTTTTGTTTGGGTGGCAATAGAAACATAGGGGAGTTGTGTTGGTAGTGGTGGAAAGGGGGGAAGGGTTGGGGTGGGGTGGGGGTGGGGGGAATGAGGAAAGAGAGTGAAGGGGAGGGGGGAGGGACTGATGTTTTCTGCTTGAAATAAAGTTAGAGGACGTATCAAGTTGTTGCAAAAAAAATATTAAAAAGCAGTATACAACAAAATTTTGAGAAAGGCAGAACAGAAAGAGGAATGGAGAAAACTGGTTGTCAGGTCTTCAGGGGTGCCCCCACGGTCGCTAGACTAAGGGATAGATAGATAGATAGATAGATAGATAGATAGATAGATAGATAGATAGATAGATAGATAGATAGATGGATGGATGGATGGATGGATGGATGGATGGATGGATGGATGGATGGATGGATGGATGGATGGATAGATAGATAGATAGATAGATAGATAGATAGATAGATAGATAGATAGATAGATAGATAGATAGATAGATAGATACAGGATAGCTCAGTGGTTAGAGCACTCGCTTTCCCCCGGCCACTGTTAAGCAGCATCACGCGTGGTTACCCTTTGGATGGGTGACCGTTTGCGCGCCTTGGCTTCAGTACAGTCCCCCATTTCACCCAGCTGTCAATGGGTACCTGCCCTCTTCAGGGTCAGGGAAGGTAAAGCAGTGAGGGAGAGGGGATGGGCGCCGTCATCAATATGCTGGCCCCTAGAGAAGCTGAGGTCTCTGATGCCTCGCTCCCCCTACGACCACACAGGTTATGAGACACCTTTACCAAGGATGGAAACATACAAAGTGCTGGAGTGCTTCGAAGTTGTTGAACATTCAGTTACCTTTGGTCATACAGATCAGCCGAAGCCTCATATCACTGTTTCCATGCTCTGATCATTTGGCTATCACTGTTTCCATGCTCTGATCATTTGGCTATCACTGTTTCCATGCTCTGATCATTTGGCTATCACTGTTTCCATGCTCTGATCATTTGGCTATCACTGTTTCCATGCTCTGATCATTTGGCTATCACTGTTTCCATGCTCTGATCATTTGGCTATCACTGTTTCCATGCTCTGATCATTTGGCTATCACTGTTTCCATGCTCTGATCATTTGGCTATCACTGTTTCCATGCTCTGATCATTTGGCTATCACTGTTTCCATGCTCTGATCATTTGGCTATCACTGTTTCCATGCTCTGATCATTTGGCTATCTCGTCCCCGAGAAGCGGTCAGAAGGTAATTAAAGGAATGGATAAAAGAAAAGAGGAGGGGGGGGGGGGTGAGAACCCTTGACGGAAGAAAAGGAATACAGAGTAAAGACAAATGGAAAATAACTCTCTCTCTCTCTCTCTCTCTCTCTCTCTCTCTCTCTCTCTCTCTCTCTCTCTCTCTCTCTCTCTCTCTCTCTCTCTCTCTCAGACAGGCGCCTTAATGGAATGCACCAACAAATAACACTAGGACTACAAAAGCATGCAAAAGACGCAAAGGAACACAACTCCAGACATAAAAAGGGACACCCACGCGACGCCCATCGATGGTGAAAGCATATTGAACATGTAGCAGTATGTTCAATCCTACCTGAAGTCGGGTTCGGGCGTGACGTCACCCGCAACATCCACATTTTCCCCCCAGTCTACGGCCAAAAAAAAAAAAAGATAACCACTGCATAAGTAAAATTAAAGAATCCATGAAGATAAGCTTATTAAGTAAAAAAAAATTGAACATGTGTGCATTTTTTAATATACAAATACGAACGTAAACATATCCGGTGACGTCACACTTCACTCGACTTTTAAAGAGGATGGAACATACGGCGTCGACATAATGTCACATCAATGGCGCTCCCAGGTCCGCGTTTTTGTCGTGGCGAGTGGGTTCCTGTAGGAGAGTGGGTGGTGGGGCGTAGGAGGAAGACAGGGGGGACAACCCTGGCCATTGTCCGGTAGTGTCCGGAGGATGACCACAAGATAATATTGACCCCCTAGGTCACTGACAAGCTGCGCTGGCGCCCTGATGGAACCAGATGATTGACCGATCGCTTGAACGTTTTTTCCTGGGGGGGGGGGGGGTGCAGGGGGGACTAGCGTTGTTGTTGTTTTAG
>CM060330.1:40079253-40089253 GCA_030674155.1 Stramonita haemastoma
TGCGTGCATGCGTGCGTGCCTGTGGTGTGTGTCTGTATCTGCGCACGCGCACATGCTAACACCTGCAGACGAAGAGGACTGGTCGTAGGCAGGCAGTGTTGACGCAAGCTGTGTGATGGGAATATCAGAGCAGCCTGAAATTTGCTCGTGACATCCGCCAAAATATGAGGAGCTGTGGCCCCTGGCCAGGGAATTCAATATTTGCACAAATTTGGTGACTCTGACAGACAGACAGACAGACAGACAAAGCAGGCAGGCATGCAGGCAGGAGGACAGACAGGCAGGCAGGCAGGCAGGCAGACAGACAGACAGACAGACAGAGCGCAGGCTGTCAAAGCCATTGTTGGTACAGGAAGTGGGGCAAACACAGTGGCTGGCTGGCTGGTTGGCTGGATAGCTGCACGTGCATGATCAGCAAACTTCAGGCAGAAATTGGCTTGTTGTTTGTGTGTGAAGAGATATTTCGTCATTATTCAGGATCAAGCTTTTTTTTTAAACGTCTTTAGATGTGGTCATCTGTTGTTGTTGTCATCTGTTGTTGCTTTTTCTTTTGGATAGATATTGATTGTGGATATTTTTAATGACTCTGTTATGTCTGTCTCACTATTTCTCTCTCTGTCTATCTCTGTCTGTCTTTATGTCTGCCTGCCTGCCTGCATGTCTCTGTCTCTGTCTATGTCTCTGTCTCTCTCTGTCTGCCTCTCTTATGAATATTATTATGTATACTTGTTTCCCCTTGAATATCCATGTTATAGCTGATGTAATATTCTTGTTTTCATGAACATTGTGACACTGTAACTTGCAACATACGGGGAATTCAATACTTGCACAAATTTGGTGATTCTGGCAGACAGACAGACAGACAGACAGACAGGTCACAGGCTGTCAAAGCCATTGTTGGCACAGGAAGTGGGGCAAACAGTGGCTGGCCGGCTGGCTGCACGTGCATGATGAGCAAACTTCAGGCAGAAATTGGCTTGTTGTTTGTGTGAGAAGAGATATTTTGTCATTATCAAGGGTCAAGTTCTTACTTGATTTGGGGACGGTTTTTTTATTTATAAGAGTTTTAAGAATAGCTTCATCTTGTTGTTGTTTGGTGGTGGTTTGTTTGTTTGTTTGTGTTTTAGAGGATAGAAGTTGTGTATGAATTTTTCATAGTAAGGCTTGATCTGCCTTTTCTGTGTCTGTCTCTTTCTGTTCTCTATGTCTGTATTGTATGTCTGTCTCCCTCCCTGTCTCTATCTCCCCTTTCTCCCTCCCTCTCTCTGTCTCCCCTTTCTCTCTCTGTCCGTCTGTCTCTGTCTGTCTCTCTGCCTGTCTCTCTCTCTCGTCTGTCTGTCTGTCTGTCTGCCTCTGTCTCTCGTCCCTCCACCCTCTCTGTCTCCACCCCCTCCCTCTGACTGCTGCTTTTGTATTTATGTGTGTTACTGTGTGTTTGTTAGTGTATGTGTTTGTGTGTGTCGGTCGGTGGGGCTCTAAGCAACATCATTGGGTTGGATTGGTTTGTGTGTGTAGGGGGGGGGGAGGCAAATTGTATGTGTTATATCATCTGTAACTCTTTTGTTTGTATTTCTTGTTGACGACGACGACGACGATGATGACGACGACGACGATGTCGATGATGACGACCATGAAAATGACGATAATGGCTATAGCTACTACAATTTTTAACATTACTCTTCCATCAATGTACTTCATCAGTTACAATGATTTTGCCGGTCCTTCCCATTGTCAGGTGTTTGGTTTTTCCGCCCATCACTCATGATTTATTTTATGATCTGTCAATACTTTTGGCCTCGGGCGTTGGTGTAAATATTCCATCAGCTAGTGTCTGCCAAAATCAACAGACGTCCGTTCCCTAAAGAGAGATTTCACTGGTGTGAGAAAAATCGATTGTTTTGACCTGTTCATAGTCGGTGTTTACTGCAGCGTGTTGTGGGTCTGTCTGTTTTTGAGGATATATGTAGTAGGTTTTGTGTTTCTCTGAGTCATCATTCTTTTTCTGGTTTTTTTCAGAGAGAGAGAGAGAGAGAGAGAGAGAGAGAGAGGAGAGAGAGAGAGAGAGAGAAGAGAGAGAGAGAGAGAGTATGTGTGTATTGTGTTTTGGAGTGTGTATAGTGTTTGTGTGTGGGGGGGGGTGTGCGAGAGAGAGAGAGAGAGAGAGAGAGAGAGAGAGAGAGAGAGAGGAGAGAGAGAGAGAGAGAGAGAGAGAGAGAGACGTACATACATACATACAGACAGACAGACAGACAGACAGACAGACAGACAGACAGACAGGGACCGAGAGCAAAGTAAAAGTTTCTATCTGGTTCTCTGATGTTTTTTTGTTGTTTTTTAACCTGTGTGGGCCAGTGGATAGAGGATAGAGCATTGTGCTTGCGATCTGACAGTCTGGGTTCGAGCAGCCACCAAGATAACCCACCTGTTCAAGGTGATGTTTTTCCCTCTGAGCTTAAAAATATGTACCGACTTCATTCCCTTGAAAGTCCTTCGGATGAGACTATAAACCGAGGTCCTGTGGGTGAAAACGCAAATCTTGCTTACACGTTAAAACCCGTTCTGCCTTTTAGAAGAATGGGCCATTGCATGCCGGTAGGTACAGAGGACAGGGTTTTTTAAAAACCAAACAAACAACAAAACAAAACGAAAAATGGATGCACACTGGTGTCGTGTTTAAAACATCAACCCCGAAGTCGGAATAGGCTATCAAAATAGTGGGGCAAAAATGGTCGCATACGCAAAAATCTAACCATTGGTGAACCTCAGAGCTCCATCCGAGGAACAACATAAACAACTGATCTGTACTGCAGGATAAGAACTAAAACGGACATGTGTGCCCGCCTTTGTGCAGGTCATGCCTACTGTCTGGCACTGGTTTCTTCTATTCTGGTTGTTCAGGAGTCCTTTCTGGCATCAGGTCAGTCATTTACTGCTGTCTGTTAACAGTTATGTTCTGCTGTCACTTGCCTAGGGTCTTGTCATTCTTCGTTGTTATGCCATCCATTAGTTCCTTTTTCTGCCCGAAATACTTTCTGCATTCAGCATGTCAATCTGTTTTTATGTGCTTCGATTTTCAGTTATCATTTGTGTGTTGTTGGGTTGTTTATTGTTTTTTTTGCTAAACAGTCGTCATCACTATCGTCATCAATAGTAGTAGTAGTAGTAGTAGTAGTAGTAGTAGTAGTAGTAGTAGTAGTAGTAGTAGTAGTAGTAGTAGTATCAGTATCAGTAGCAGCAGCAGCAGTGGCAGCAGCATTGTACTTATCATTTCTATCATTATTACCAAGATCATCATGATTTTTTTAAAATCATCATGATCATCATCACTATTATTATTATTATTATTATTATTATTATTATTATTATTATTATTATTATTATTATTATTATTATTATTATAATATTATATTATTATCATTAAAAATATTTTAAAATTATTATTATTATCGCTATCATCATCATCATCATCATCATCATCGTCATCGTCATAGTCATCCTCATAATTATTATCATTATCGTAATCAACATCATCGTCATCATCATCACCATCATCATCATCAACATAATCATCATGATTTCTATCAATATCATCATCATCATCATCATTATCATAAATATCATTATCATCATTAACCTTCCACATGTTCCTGTAATTAGCTTTTGCTTTCATTAGTCAATTTCTTCTCTGATTTTTAAGTTTTCTCATGAACGTTTTTTGCCTCCCCTGACCGTCAAGATGTTGTTGTCTTTCCCATCAAACCCCAGTCTATATTCCATCAGTCAGTGTCCCCCACACCAAACACACCTTCTTTCTCTTCCCTGGACAGTCTGTACTGGAATGATAGAGGCCTCTTCCTTCTGACTGTGGACTTTGTCTGTCCAGGTCTGGCTGTGTGTGTGTGTGTGTGTGTGTGTGTGTGTGTGTGTGTGTGTGTGTGTGTGTGTGTGTGTGTGTGTGTGTGTGTGTGTGTGTGTGTGTGTGTGTGTATTTAGGGTCATCCAGTGGCTTCGTATATTTTCGTTCTTTCGAGAAAAATCGCTTAGTCATAACTTTCGTTTCTTTCATTATCATATGTTTTTAGAGTCTTGTTTAAAAACATATTTTCCACATTATCCCCCCCCCTCCCCCCTTAATTTCTGGCAAAATTGTTGGGTTTAAAAAAAAATATCCTGTCAAAATTTTTCCTGTACCATGTGTGCATGCAGTTTGCAGTTTACAGTTGGCAACAACTGTCAGTTTCCCCCACTTTCAGCTCCTCTCAGCTGCTGTCCATTCCATCCCAGCTGGTGCTAATTATAGCAGAAACTGACCACACTGGGACTTGGTAAAAGGAAGGGGCTAATTTTACCACTGGGCCCTGGACCCTTGTAGTGAGTTATGTTGGACTTGTGCCCTGTGGAGCCATGCCCTAAGAATAGAAACATTTTGTTTGAAGTGGTTTAGGCACTGTCCTTCAGAGTATTCAGCCTACAGTCTGTAGGGGACCACATTCACTGGCAGTGTTGACCAAAGCTACGTGATTGGAATGAGAGTAACCTGAAAGGTGATCATTATATCCGCTAAAATATGAGTGTGGCTTCTCCTTGGTGGATTTCAATATTTGCTCAGATTTGGTGACTGTGGCGGACACAGTCACTTAAACGTTGGCTGCTCGTGCCTGGTCGGCGAAATACCCCAGGATTCAGCTTGGTGCGAAAATGATGCAGTGTTGATTCTGTAGCATGTGTTTAGTCATTGTAATAGTATATTAATTTTCAAAAATCTAAACCCCTACTGGGAATAAATAGTTTTTGTCTTGATAATTATTTTTTCTTCTGTTGCTGTGTGTACAAGGTCAAATGATGGCTAAACTTGAAGAAAAGTGTCATCGTTCTTCAGTATCTTTTATTGGCCTGTATACAAAGATACCAGCATGCACACAGGTGTTGTGTTTAGACACCATCCCTGAGGAAAAATTGGGGAGTTGGAGTTCCCAGGGCGGTTCATAGATGTAGGCTTATATCGCAACGTTCTGGCGGCTCCTGCGACGGCACTGGAACCATTCGTATTGGCGATTGTTTTTCCAATGGACCATTCCAGCGACGTGGAGAGGGGGGTTCTGCTACATGGGTAACAGCTTGCCCTCCATACTTACTTACCCAGGCTTTTCGCTCTAGAGCCTAAAGCGCAACTCCATAATCTTCCGAGACTGACGGATGCCTACTATGCTATACGAGGATCATTGGATACAGCAAAAAAATGGCTGTATGTTTGTCCCTTTGTGTAGGCAATGCAAGCTAAGTGTCACTGATGTTGAGCCCCCCAAGAGCAATTCCTTCCATCAGATTAGGAATTTGCTGCTGTCAGTCAGTGATTTTCTCCCTTTCACCTGCCACTTTTCTCAACCTCTCCCATCTTTTTCTACCGTCTGTCAGTTCCTTTATCCCCCTGTGTGCTTTTTATATTAAGCCTGTCAATTTTTGGTTGTGTCCATAATTATTCCGTCCATCTGGTTTTTTGTTCTGGTTGGGGCTTTTTTCTTCTTCAATATTGTTATTAATTTTTGTCTGTGACTTGTTTACAGTGCTCTGAGAGAAATTGTTGGCATCAGATTAGTGATTTGTTGGTGTCTTCAGTGATTTCTGCCTTTCATTTCATTGTGGCTTCTTATTGTATGAACACGTAACAGGCATAATTACATTCATTGTGGTCAGTGTTACTTTCCTCATTTCCCAGCTATCATTCCCTGCCACACAGTACTTTGCCACCTCGCTTGTCTTCTTTCTACATGCAATGTGTAACATTTTCCTGCCCTGTCTACCTCTTACATGCAATGTGTACCCTTTTTATGCTTCTTCTATCTCTTAAATCCAGTATGCAATGCTGTCATGCCTTGTCTACCTGTTACATGCAATGTGTAACATTTTCATGCCTGTTCTATCTCTTAAATCCAGTATGTAATACTTTCATGCCTTGTATACATCCTACATGCAGTATATAACGTTTTCATGTACCTCCGATGCGGTTTAGACATGAACTTTGCCTTACCTTACCTTACCTTACCTACCTTGCCTTGCTTTGCGTTGCCTTACATCTGTCCTGTGAATGTTCGTATCTTTCTATTGTCATTCTCTCTGGTGTTGTAATCAAACTTACTGTCCTTCATCATTGATTAAATTCTTTATTTCTAAACGGTTTTCAATCCCATCAGCAGTTTTCTCCTAAAAGTTTTGCCGAATTGGTCATTTTTAAGAACATCATTTGTTTCCAACTAATGCCAGAGAGCGTTGTTGTCCTTCCCATCAAACCCCAGTCTATATTCCATCAGTCAGTGTCCCCCACAACAAACACGCCTTCTTCTCTTCCCTGGACAGTCTGTACTGGAATGATGGAGGCCTCTTCCCCCTGACTGTGGACTTTGTCTGTCCAGGTCTGGCTCTGTGTGGGGGGGTGCAGTTACGGATTTCGGGTCATCCATTGCTATTTCAGAGAGTTGTCAGTCATTTTTCTGTCCTCCAAAAGAAAGCATCGATCCAGTTTTGTGCAACGTTTCGTTAGTCATTCTGTTTCCCCTTTATCTATTTATTTATTTATTTGTTTGTTTATTTATTTTGTGATCTATTCATTTATCTACTTTTTTTTCTACTTGCTTATTTTATCTATTCTTTTATTTCGACGGTTGTGGAATAAGCACTCCTGTGATTTTTTTGTACAACCCGTCTCGGTGTGTATGCAGTTTCATAAATTTTATCGTCTATTCCCACAGGCACACAATGGCCGACTCTTCAAAAAAAACAAAAAAAACAGAACAGATTTTAACGTGTGCAGAAATTGTTCTGCGTACATTCACACACGGGGGACCTCGGTTAAGTCTCATCCGAAGGAAAAGCACTTTTCTGCCCAACCTCAGGCACTTTGTTTCACTGGTCTTTTACCAATATTTTTTTTGTTGGCTTGTGTTCTGTTATGCCATTTTCAGCCAGACTGATAGATTGCCCCACACTTGCATTGTCCTTTTCACACGCTAGGCAAACGCGGCAAACATTTCAGGTGAGATCATTTCCCCTTGCTGTTCTTCAAGACTGTCAGCTTTAGGTTTTAAGAAAGTGGGGGAGGTGGTGGCGATTTTCAGCAGTGTTGACCCAGACTGTGTGATGGAAATAACAGTAGTCTGAAATTTGCTCGTGACATCTGCCAAAATATGAATGGGGGAGGGGGTGTGTGTGTGTGTGTGGGGGGGGGGGGGGGGGGGGGGGCTCCTCGGTCCAGTCAGCAGATGTCAATATTTGCACAAATGTGAGGACTGGTGGACACGGGCTCAGCCCTCAAACACTGGTTCCATAAGCGTGATCAGCAGACTTAAGCCAGGAGTCAGCATGATGTGAAAAAAGCAAGATCCTAACATAATCCCGTTCTCAGAGAACAAAAGATTTGATTTTATTTTGGTCCTCCAAAATTCCAGATTATGCATCGTAACATAATCCTGTCTTCAGAGAGCAAAAAAAAAATTTCATTTTGTTCCTCCAAAATTCCAGATAACGGACCCTGACATAATCTTGTGTTCAGATAACAAAAGCTTTATCTTATTTTGTGCCACCAAAGTTTCAGATTATTTATGTATGCACACGTTAAAATATTTCTGTTTTAAGAGTCTGAGAATGGGATTTTTTTCTTCAAAACAAAGTTTGAGATTATGTGTGTGTGTGTTGTGTGTGTGTGTGTTGTGTGGTGTGTGTGTGTGTGTGTGTGTGTGTGTGTGTGTGTGTGTGTGTGTGTGTTTGAGTAAGTGAGTGTGTGTCTGTGCGTGCGTGTGTGGGTGCGTGTGCACGGGCACGCATCTGCAAAGATAAAATGGCTTCTAATAGACAAGATTTCAGTGTTTATAAAAAAAAAATGCAGTAGCTCTTCCAGAGAACACTAGTTGGTAGGGTCACTGTTGGCACAGAAAACTACATTGGAACATTGGCTGCATCATCATCAAACTTTAGTCAGAAGCAAGGTTATAGGAGTATGTAGAACAGAAGTATTCCTAAGTCTTGACTTTAGAAAGTAAGAATGTGGTCATCTATTTTTTATTCTCTTTTAAGGAAAAAAGTTTCAGTTTGTCATGTAAACACTGACACACCACGCACGCACGGCACATGACACACACACACACACACACACTCACACACACACACCACCACACACACACACCAACACACACACACCACTGATAGAGCCCGTGTGCGAACGCACGCAGAACATCTTGCGCACACGTTAAATCCTGTTCGCTTTCGTAGAGTAGGCCATTGTGTGCGTGGGAACAGATGACAATATTACAAAACTGCATGCACACGGGGACCGGATGAAAAAGCACATGATGCTTATTCTGTATCCGATATAAGAATAAATAAATAAAAAAAATAAAACACACACACACACACACACACACACACACACACACCACACACACACACACACTACACGCACCAACACACCACATCTCTCTCTCTCTCTCTCTCTCTCTCTCTCTCTCCTCTCTCTCTCTCTCTCTCTCCTCTCTCTCTCTCTCTCTCTCTCTCTCCTATATTCTGTTAGCATGCAAGTCTGTGTGGCAGAATATTGTCCCCGGCCAGTGTTGACCCAGACTGTGTGATGTGAATGAGAGCAGCCTGAAATTTGCTCCTGACATCCGCTAAAAATATGAACTGGAGGGGTGGGGAGGTAGGGGGGGGGAGGAGTCTTCATTCCGTCAGCAGATTTCAATATTTGCACAAAATGGGGTGACAGTGGCAGGGACAGGATATGAGGCCATGGTTGGCTATTGGGGGAAAGAGGGGAAACTGCGTCTGCAAACTGGCTGCACGTGCTGAGAGGGCAGAGAAAGACGTCTGGAGCTGGGGGTGTTAGGAGAGCAAGCAAGGGGTCTGTGTGTGCTGCCTTCATTTCAGTGTTGAAGACTTGTTTCTGTAAGAACATGTTTTTCTTTTTCTTTCTTTCTTTTCGTTTTTTATTTCTATTTTCCCAATCCTCCAATAATATTTGCAAAGGTTCACCAGTGATGAAAATTTTGTGTTTGTGACCATTTTTGTCCAGCTTGAGGTAGCTGCATTCTGACTTCAGGGATTTTTTTTCTTTTTTTCTTTATTTCTTTGTCGTTCTTCAATATCTTCTTCTATTTTGGTTTGGCTTCTTTGGGGATTTTTTTTTTAATTTGTTGTTTTGCTTTATTTTGTTTTTATATTTCTTACTTGTGTGCTTAGTTGTCATTTTGTTGTTGCTAGGCCGTTCATCCCATTGTAACTATTTGCCGTTTGTCAGATAACATTGTAAGTGTATTTTAGTAACCTGGCTTTTCTGCCCTTTCTTGCTTGTTTGATTTTATTTTTTAGTCTTTTCTCTCTTACTTCTACAATAGTGTGCTTATTTTTACACCCAGCCCCTATGTGTATGGAGTGCAGTGTGCCCTGTGTGTGTGTGTGTGTGTGTGTGTGTGTGTGTGTGTGTGTGTGTGTGTGTGTGTGTGTGTGTGTGTGTGTGTGTGTTAGAGACAAACAGACAAGCAGGTAAGCAGGCAGGCAGGCACACAGACAGAGAAACAGACTCATAGAAGCAGACAGACACAAACATAGATACAGATACAGAAAAGACACAAATTAGCAGCACACTCCAACAATAAAAATCCAGAAAAACACACACACACACACACACACACACACACACACACACACACACACACACACACACACACACACACACAACACACACACACACACACACAATTATAAACATACAAAAAACCACCCTGACCAAAGACAGATAGGTAGGCAAGCAAAAACAGTTCATCACAAAACCCGAAATCCCTCTCGCATTCCTTTCACACCAGTCACATTTCCACCTCACCCCTCCAGGTGACCACTAGACCCCCCACCTTTCCACCCATCCGTCTTTAGGCACCCGTTATAGCCATGGGCACCCCCACTCATGACAGTCCACTATCTTCTTCGCCAGCTTCCCTTCGCACCCAGCCCCTAGCAT
>CM060330.1:40096753-40101753 GCA_030674155.1 Stramonita haemastoma
AAGGAGTTAAACACTGAGTGTGAAGATCGGTAACTTGCTTTTTCTTATCTTGAAAAAACACCAGAAAGAAAGTGACTGGGGGCGGGATGGCTAAGTGGTCAGAGCGTTTGCTTTCCCCCAGTCAAGTTAAGCAGCGTCGAGCGTGGTTACCAGTTGGATGGGTGACCGTTGGCGCACCTTGGCTTCAGTACAGTTCCCCCAGTTCACACAGCTGTAAATGGGTATCTGCCTTCTTTAAGGTCAGGGAAGGTAAAGCATCGAGGGAGAGGAGATGTGCGCCGCCCTCAATATGCTGGCCCCTAGAGAAGCTGAGGTCTCTGATGCCTCGCTCCCCTACAACCACCTGGGTTGTGGGACACCTTTACCTTTACCTATCTTGAAAAACACCACAATGAGAGAGAGTGACTAAAGAACGACGCAAACGTTTGCATTTAATATAGGCATTCTACAAAATCTGTCTGGTCTGGTTGCGCGGCCCTCAATATGCTGGCCCCTAGAGAAGCTGAGGTCTCTGATGCCCCGCTCCCCTGCGACCACATAGCTTATGGAACACCTTTACCTTTTTATTTATTATTATCATTACACAAAGTAGGAGAGGAACTGATGGGTGGGAAGAAATGTTACGTTAAGACAAGAAAGGTGAGACTCACTGCGCTGAGTATTCTGCCCTCGTGGAAAGCTCCATGCTTTTTAAGGATGCTGAGGTTTGGCATATATGCGACCGTTTACCCACCATTAAGGAAGTCGCATTCTGGCTTCAGGGATGATGTCTAAACTCAAGACTATTATTTATTTATTTATTTATTTATTTATTTATTTATCTATTTATCTATTTATCTATTTATCTATTTATCTATTTATCTATCTATTATTTATTTATTATTTATTTATTCTATTCTTTTATATCGAGGAAAATGCGATAAGCACTCTTGTGCTTTTTTACTTGTGTGTGTGTGCTTGTGTGTGTGTGTGTGTGTGTGTGTGTGTGTGTGTGTGTGTGTGTGTGTGTGTGTGTGTGTGTGTGTGTTGTGTGTGTGTGTGTGTGTGTGTGAATTTTGTTGCCCGTTCCAACCGCCCAAATGGCCTACTCTTTCGGAAGGCAGTGCGGGTTTTAACGTGTGCGCAATGTGACATGCATGCGTTCACCCTACGGGACCTTGGTTAATAGTATCATCTGAGAGAGTGTAGTTAATACTGATGTTAGCTCTCAGGGGAAAAATCCCCTTAAACACACACACACACTCACACACCACACACACACGCACACACCAAACAAATAAACAAACACACACACACATGCACGCACGCGCGCGCACACACACACACACATACACAGAGAGAGAGAGAGACAGAGACAGAGAGAGACAGAGAAAAGAGACAGACAGACAGACAGAGAGACAGACAAACGGACAGAGAGAACAACAGAACCACAGCCCACTCAGAATGCCAGGAATGCGCGGAAGAGCAACCTTGGTCACACCATCACAGTTTGTCGTGACACCGCCACGCGTGGAAGCGAAAATATCGGCAGAAGGATGGGACAGGAGGTGGTATTGAGGAGGGGAGGGACGGGACGAAGAATATCTTGATCACACATCACACACACACGCACACACACACACACCACACGACACACACACACACACACACACACACACACACACACACACACACACACACACCACCACCACACACGCAAACACTCACACTCACCACACACAAACACGACACACACACACCACATCACAAATACACACACACACACCACACACACACACACACACACACACACACACGCCCACACACACCACAACACACACAACACACACACACACACACACACAACACACAGAACATCTTACGCACTCGTTAAATCCTGTTCCGCTTTTCGTAAAAGCAGGCCTTTGTGTGCCGGTGGGAACAAATGACAATATTTACAAAACTGTATACCTACGGGGACTAGGTGTAAAAAAGCTCCTTGAGTGGTTATTCTATTATCCTCGATGTAAAAGAACAAATAAACGCACACACACACACACACACGTACGCACGCTCACACACACACACACAACACACACACACACACACACACACACACACACACACACACACACACACACACATACACACGCTCACGCACACACATATACTCATACACACACGCACACACATACACGCACGCATGCACGCACGCACACACACAAACACACACAGAACATCTTACGCACACGTTAAATCCTGTTCCGCTTTTCGTAAAAGCAGGCCTTTGTGTGCCGGTGGGAACAGATGACAATATTTACAAAAGTGCATACCTACGGGGACTGGTTACAAAAAAAAGCACACGAGGGCTTATTCCATTATCCACGATGTAAAAGAATAAATAAACAAACACACACACACATTCATTATCACTCACACACACACACCACACACACACACACACACACACACACACCACACACACACACACACACACACACACAACACACACACACACACACAACACATCCATTATCCTCGATATAAAAGAATAAATACACACACACACACACACACACACACACACACACACACACACACACACACACACACACACACACACACCGCTATAATGCAGGGATGTCTAGTGACGGTAGGAACAGAAAAACGGCGTAACAGTGTAAATAATATCTGGCCATTGACAGTACAGTTCCACTGGCAACGTGCACGTAATAAATTTCAGTATTCGCGTGATCACAAAGCACTGAAAAAGAAAGCAAAAAATTCATGATAATTACAGCCAAATATAAACCGAAAAGAAACAATTACAAAATATTGGGGAGAAAATGTATCGTTCAAATATCGAAAATATAACTTTCAAATAAAGAGTCAGACGGTAGAATCTTTCAAACGAAAATTTGTGAATCATAAACATGTTTTAGGCAGAACAGAGAGAGGAATGGAGGGAACTGGATGTCAAGTCTTCGGGGGTGCCCCCATGGTCGCCAGACTAAGAGATAGATAGATAGATAGATAGATAGATAGATAGATAGATAGATAGATAGATAGATAGATAGATAGATAGATAGATAGATAGATAGATAGATAGATAGATAACAGACAGACAGACAGACAGACAGACAGATAAATAGACAGATAGGTAGTGTAGATAGATAGATAGATAGATAGATAGATAGATAGATAGATAGATAGATAGATAGATAGATAGATAGATAGATAGATAGATAGATAGAGATAGAGAGAGACAGATAAATAGACAGATGCATAGATAGATACATAGATAGATACATAGATACATAGATAGATACATTGAGAAACGTATCTACTGGATATGCCAATACACACAAACAGTCACATTTCTGTATTGCTACTAGTGTAGATCCATGTCTAATATCACTTATGTGAACAGATATTAGATTGAAGAACAGACCAGTAGACCTAATTGTTTATTCTACTTCCTAATCACGTCTTAAATGAAATCGTCAGTTTCTTTGTGAAAACTTTTTTAAAAATAAAATTAAGACAAAAGTCGTTTGACCACCTCACATCATAATCAATACCTATTAACCATGTTACTCACTTTAAATGTTAAATCATCAATTAAATGAAAGGGCATGACATTAACCGAACGCCATGTTTATAAGACTATTGGGTTATTTGTTTGGGGCTGGTAATTTTTTTTTCTTAGGGGACAGGATAGCCTGGTGGTTAGAACATTGACCTTGCAATCTGACGACCCGGGTTCGAATCCCGTTCAAGGGGACATTTTCCACTGGAGTTTACATGAATGCCGACTCCACTCCCCTCAAAAGTCTTTCGGATGAGACCATAAACCGAGGTCCCGTGTGCGAATGCACGTAGAACATCTTGCGCACACGTTAAACCTGTTCCGCTTTTCGAAAGAGTAGGCCATTGTGAGCCGGTGGGAAAGGATGACAGGATTTACAAAACTGCATACACACGGGATTGGATGAAAAAGCGCATGAGTGCTCATTCCATTAGCATCGATATAAAAGAAAGAAAAAGAAAGAAAGAAAGAAAGAAAGAAAGAAAGAAAGAAAGAAAGAAAGAAAGAAAGAAAGAAAGAAAGAAAAAAGAAAAGAAAGAAAGAAAGAAAGAATGAGAAAAGAAAAGGAAAGAAAGAAAGAAAAAGCAAGAATGAAATCACCTTCGGACAGAAGTAAATCAGTAATGTCTTTTTTGTCAATATTTTCTTCATTAAAAGTATGATATTTCGGATGATTGTCATCGCTTGGCTTACGTATCAACAAATAAATGGATATCGTTTTTATTTAGAAAAAATGAACACAGAGAGAGAGGGGGGGAAGAGAGAGAGAGAGAGAGAGAGAGAGAGAGAGAGAGAGAGAGAGAGAGAGAGAGAGAGAGAGAGAGAGAGAGAGAGAGAGAGAGAGCGAGAGAGAGATTATAGCATAAAACTAAAATGCAGTCTGTGACCTATAGCGATGACCTTTTGTAGAAAAGAGACACTGAATGTCAGAAACTAGGCCCTTCAGTCACGAAATGTTATTGTTTTAAAATGACGAAACCAGGCCCTTCAGTCACGAAATGTTATTGTTTTAAAATGACGAAACCAGGCCCTTCAGTCACGAAATGTTATTGTTTTAAAATGATGAACCGCCTAACCAAGTCCTTTAAGTACACGATAAATGTTATTGTTTTAAAATGATGAAACCAGGCCCTTGAATCATTGAAATGTTATTGTTTTAAAATGATGAAACCAGGCCCTTGAATCATGAAATGTTATTGATTTAAAATGATGAAACCAGGCCACTTCAGTCACGAAATATTATTCTTTTTAAAATGACGAACTCGCCCACCACATAAAAGATCCAAAATTTAAAACATGAATGAAGCTGAATCGATCTGAACTGTTTCGGAGGTTAGACAATCTATAAACATTTGATCAGAAACGCACCTCTAAGAGTACGCACGGTACTAGAATCTGAAGTTAAAACTGTGCCTTTCGGGAAAGAATTCTT
>CM060330.1:40106753-40109253 GCA_030674155.1 Stramonita haemastoma
CTTTATTTTTCAAGGGTCACAGATGGCATTTTCATACTTTTTTTTCGTCTGACCCTTGCTCTGATTAGGGACTAGTAAAATAAAGACAAAAAACCCAACCAACCAAACAAAAATTAATACTAATAAACAAACAAAATCCAAAACCAAAACAAACCATAACCAAAACAACAAAAAAATACTAGCAACACCCTCTCCCACAAAAACCACCACCATCGACAACAAAAGTTTAATGTATGATTTAGAGAGAGACAAGGCAAGGCAAGGCAAGGCAAATTCTTTTATTTCGAGGATAATGAATAAGCACTGGTGTGCTTTTTTACATCCAGTCCCACAGCGAGAGAGAGAGAGAGAGAGAGAGAGGGGGGGGAGGGGGGGGGACGGACGGACAGACAGACAGACAGACAGAGATTAGTGGACAGTATTATCTTTACCATCCAAGGAGATTAGGTAAGCAGCATAGCTATTTTCACCCACGAGTGGCTGTTGTCCTTGAAGAAAGTGCACCTTGTCCTTTTGAGAAAATTACCAATACATTAACGGCTAACGACGCAAATCCTCCGTCACTGCAGTAGTGGTAGTAGTAGTAGTAGTAGTAGTAGTAGTAGTAGTAGTAGTAGTAGTAGTAGATAGTAGCAGAGCAGCAGTAGCAGCAGCAGCAGCAATAGTAATAGTTGTTGTAGTGGTGGTGGTTGTCGTAGTAGGTAGTAGTAGTACAGTAGAAGCCAGCAGCGCAGCAGAATAGTAATAGTAGTGTAGTAGTGTGGTTGTCGTAGTAGTAGTAGTAGTAGAGGCTAGTGCAGGAAGTGAGTGTAGGTGTAGTGGTGTGTGTAGGTGGTAGGAGTTGGTGGGGTGGTGTGGTGGTGGTGGTGGTGGGGGTGGGGTGGGGCGGCGGCGGCGGCGGCGCGGCGGCGGGCAGCAGCAGCAGCAGCAGCAGCAGCAGCAGCAGCAGCAGCAGTAGTAGTAGTAGTAGTAGTAGTAGTAGTAGTAGTAGTAGTAGTAGTAGTAGTCGTCTCTGAGGACAATAGCTGGGCCTTCTGTGGTCACATCAGACATGCCCTAATCTGTGCATGGCAGTCTCTGCCACCCATGGTGCAGGCAAACTTGATGGTCCAGTTTTTACTGTCCCTCTCCTTGTGGCTTCTTCTGTCTTTCCATGTTAAGAGTCTTTGCTTCTCCCTTACACATTCTTTTCATATGCAACATTCCCCAACCCACTACAATTGTTGTAACATAGTAAGGAGTTGCCCCTTGTTGGGTTTCTGGGGGCCAGTCAGTATATATATATATATATATATAAGAGAGAGAGAGAGAGAAGAGAGAGAGAGAGAGAGAGAGAGAGAGAGAGAGAGAGAGAGAGAGAGAGAAGAGAGAGAGGGAGGAGGGAGGGAGGAGGGAGGGAGGGAGAGAGAGGAGAGAGAGAGAGAGAGAGAGAGAGAGAGAGAGAGAGAGAGAGAGAGAGAGAGAGAGAGAGAGAGAACATTCCCATCTGAAAATTCTGTGCCAGAAATTCCCTTCTTGTCTATTTTCTGCCCTTCTTGGTCCATTCTCCTTCCTTTTTATTATTATTATTATTATTATTTATTATTTTATTTTTATTTTTTTTATTTTTTTTATTTTATTATTCTACAAAGACTTTAAACATAAGTTCTCTCCCACACTGAGGTCGGATGCGCTGGGCCTGACTTGTCAGGCACTTAACGGCAGCGCAACGCATTTTTTGCTCATATGACAGACAACAACAGTTATTGTCTGAACGTTCAATGAAGAAGCAGTAAGGAGTTGGAAGAAGAAAATGGGGAATGGAGAGGGATGGAAGAGGGCAAATTGGAAAGGAATGTAAAAGGGAAAATTAAAAAAAAAAAAATGCAAGGACAAAACATTTCACAAAGTTGAAACATGCTTTTCAATTATCTATCTTTCATAAGAATCGAACACAACGCATGATAGAAACATGTAACTTTAGAAGATCTGCAACAAAGCAGAAGATGCAGAGAGAAGCGTTTTGATCTTTGTGTGAAGGCAATCAGACCAACACGTGACGTATGATTGCTAATCCTTTTCTTACTCCCTTGCATCCATCGATTTTTCTGAAGATGGGAAGAGGACATTGACTGGACGGGTGCTTTGTCTGTCTCTTTCGTCGACATGCCCTGCTGTTTGTCCAAATTTGTATAATTATGCTGTCTCTTTGTCATTTTGTGTCACTCTCTGAGTCTCTGTCTGTATCAAGTTCTCTCTGTCTCTGTCCTCTGTCTGTCTGTCTGTCTGTCTGTCTGTCTGTCTGTCTCTCTCTCTCTCTCTCTCTCTCTCTCTCCTCTCTCTCTCTCTCTCTCTCTCCTCTCTCTCTCTCTCTCTCTCTCTCTCTCTCTGTCTCACTCTCTCTCTCTCATCTGTAACCCTTTGAAATATCTATAATCATCAGAAAGATTCTCCCCCTTCCCCATGTCTATCTCTGTCTCTCTCTGTCTCTGTCTCTCCCCCTCTCTCTTTCTCTGTCTGT
>CM060330.1:40114253-40126753 GCA_030674155.1 Stramonita haemastoma
TTTGTACTGTCTCTGTCTGTCTGTCTGTCTGTCTGTCTGTCTGTCTGTCTGTCTGTCTGTCTGTCTGTCTGTCTTCTCTCTTCTCTCTCTCTCTCTCTCTCTCTCTCTCTCTCTCTCTCTCTCTCTCTCTCTCTCTCTTCTCTTCCCTCCCTCTCTCTCTCTTTCTCTTCCCCCCCCCTCCCTCTCTCTCTCTCTCTCTCTCTCTCTCTCTCTCTCTCTCTCTCTCTCTCTCTCTCTCTTCTCTCTCTCTCTCTCCCCCTCCTGCCTCCATCCCTTCCACCCTTTTTAGGGTAAAGGTTGGGTAAAAGAAGTATTATATGCTTATCTATCAACTTGGAAATAAAGATTTACCATCATCTTCATCATCAACATCAACATCGCCATCTCTTTCACTTTATAGCTCCCTTTCACACCCCATTTTATCACCTCGATTTTAACCAGACTGAACTTTGCATATTGCAAAGAAACCCAACCAACAGCAACAACACAGAAAGAAGCAAGGAAACATGAAGAAACAAAAACTAAGTCACAGAAAGACAGACAGAAGCTGAACGCTAAAGAGACAAAGACGGCAGTTGTGGTGACAAAGTGCCAGGCACTGTATCCATCTTCCCCTTACCTTTCCTACTTCATCCACACTTGTGTACAGTTAACACACACCATTCTCCCCAGCTTCAGGGAAGAAAGAAAAAGGCAGAAGACTCTCCCCACCAGCTTTTTGAACCAGTTCAAGATGCAGTTTATAGATGTCGCCATAAAATGGTCGTCTTTATGGGATATCTTTCCAGCTTGGCCATGTTTTAAGTAGCCAGCTAAAGTTTTCTTCCCTGATATATCAACATCAAAAGTAGGCAGTTGGAAATCGTACATCACAGGCACAGCCTCTGCAGAGTAGGATATTGGTGGTTAGTGTTTAGAGTCCACCGATTTTTATGGCGCTGTTGTGGACAAGTGCATGCTTAAAAATGGATGATTATTGTGCTGTTTTGGGTTTTTTTCTGAAAAATACTTTTTTTTGTTTTTTGAAAATAACTGTAAAAGAAATGGGTTGAACAGCCTCGTGAATTGAAAGCACTGCCATTGTAGTGACATGTGGAGAGTCTAACATAAGAGAAAAGACAAGAAAAACTAGGATTTAGTTATCCTGTTAAATAAAATGTTCCTCCATGATCTTGATGGAAGACTGTTTTTGTACATTGGTATTAAAAGACAGGGATTTTTGGTATGCCTTAGTCTATTCCTTTTACACTCTGTCCATAATTCCCTTTGTTGAATCCTCTGCATAATCCTGTCTGTCAGGCAGGCTGAAAATTTTACTGTAGGCTTCTCTGTTTTTGTGAAATTTCAACCAGTTTGGTCAAGTGTTATTTAAGCATCTGAAGAGCCTGATTTAGACATGTAGTACCCTACCATAATGTACATTTTTACTCGCTTTTTTAACCATACTTATGATTTAAATAAGAAAAAGTGTATAAAACCAGAAAAAAGGAGATATAAAATAAAGAAAGAACATTTTTAAAGGAGAGAACAAAGCAAAAAGGAAACAGGGCAGAAAATATTTTTGTATTTTGTACCACTCTATGTCACGCAGATTTCTCTGCGTGAAATTCGGGCTGCTCTCCCCGGGGAGAGCGCGTCGCCACATGTGCAGCGCCTACCCTTTTTTTTTTTCTTTTTCCTGCATGCAAGTGTATTTGTTTCCCTATCAGAGTGGCTTCTTTCTACAGAATTTTGCCAGGGACAACCCCTTGTTGCCGTGGGTTCTTTTACGTGCGCTAAATAGTGATGTGTAACACACGGGACCTCGGTTTATCGTCTCATCCGAAAGACTAGCGCCCAGACCACCACTCAGGGTCTAATGGATGGGGAAAAAGTTTTGGGTCCAAACGGGTACGCACACTCCGACCTGGACTTTTTGCTTTCTAGGCAAGGCGCGGTGACCACCTAGACCAATCTAGGAATTGGAATCAAACAATTGGAATATCTATTCCAATTGATAAAGCTCCATCAAAATCTAGTCATTTTAAGATCCGAATAAAGCAAAGAAAAAAAACACCAAAATTATCAGAAAGGACTTACCAGTGCCTAAACCAAAAGAGACAAAGATGCCATGAAACTGGTAAAGAAGCACACTGTGTATCCATCTTCTCTTCCCTTTTCCTCATTCCACCACACGTCTGCCAGTTTAAAACACACCTTTCCCAACAGCTTGAGGAGAAAGCAGACTCTTGCAGCAGGCTCCTGCCCTCCTTCAAGATGCAGTTTACAGGTGTGGCCGTAAAAGTTTGGCCACCAGTGTGTAACCTTCTGTCTTTGCTGCAGCTAAATCAGCCAGCCCATGTGTCTTAATCAGAACAAGGCAGTGGTATTGGCAATCACTGGATGGTAGGCTCTGGTGTGTATGGCTGGTCATTGAGTTAAGAGTTTTATGGGGTTGAAGTCAACAAGGTGAAGACCCTGCATGTTTTTAGTAGATTGTTGCTGGGATGTTTTCCTCTTTCAAAAACGGTATTTTGAAGAATGAGCATCAGCTGGGTATGTGCATTGTTAGTTGTTGTAGCGTTTTGCCCAGAACAGGGCAAAGAGCAGGACATTCTTTGGTGGAAGGTGTATGGGAAGTGTTTAGATTGTATGCATGCATGGGCATGTTTGTTTGTGTGCCTGTGTGTGTGTGTGTGTGTGTGTGTGTGTGTGTGTGTGTGTGTGTGTGTGTGTGTGTGTGTGTGTGTGTGTGTGTGTGTGTGTGTGTGTTATAGTATTGCATACCCGTTTAAGTCAGGGCAGATTTCTCTGCCTAAAATTCCGGCTACTCTCCCTAGAGACAGTAGGTCACCTGAAGACCAGCTCTACCCATGAATGTTTTCCCTTTTCCTGTCTGTATGAGTATTTGTTTCCCTATCAGAGTGGCTTTTTTCCACAGAATTTTGCCAGACACAACTCTCCTTTATTGTATTCGGGCCTAGTCCATTGAAACATTGATTTCAGAATCGAAAAGAAGCAGGAGAATGTAAACACACACACACACACACCGCACGCACGCACGCACGCACGCACGCACGCACGCACGCATGCTCGCACGCACGCACGCACGCACACACACACGCACGCACGCACACATACACACGTACGCACGCACACGAAAGACAGACACAACAGACCAGAACAGAAGAGAGAAAGACAAACCAGACCGTAGCACCAAACAGACAAAGATGGCAAACCTGGTGACAAACTACCACACTCTGCATCCATTTTCTCCTTGGCCTTTCCTCCTTCAGCCCACAATCTGCCAGTTTTTAAAACGCGCCATTCCCAAACAGCTGCGTGCGAAGATTCTCCCAGCTGGCTTCAGCTCCATTTTAAAGATAGGTCTACAGTTTATGGATGCGGCGATAAAAGTTTGGCCACCAGTGCGAATCTTTCTGTCTCTGTCCTTGTTCATTCCCTCAGCAGATACATCCCAATGAAAAAGAAGCAGCGGTTGTTCGTAGATTACCGACAGTCTCGTTTGGAATGCCATTTGTGATGGCGATTGTTGATATTCTCAGTCAGATTTTAATGGGGCTGGTGTCAACATTGTGAGGACTGGGGGTGTTTTAAGAGGATCATTATTGTGCCATTGGAAAGGAGAGTGAGGGGAGGGGGGTCGGGGTAGAACTTTTGCCACGGTAAAATAAAAGAATATACGTTTGTTTGTGTGTGAAATGTGATAAAGTGTTATGTTCAGAACGGGAGGTAAAATTACTGTCAAGAGCGAAAAGTGTATGTGTGAATGCAGGTGTATGCTTGCATTTTTGTACCTTGTATGTATAGCGCTATACAAATTCCATGTATTATGTATGTATGTATGTATGTATGTATGTATGTATGTATGTATGTATGCATGCATGCATGCATGCATGCATGCATGCATGCATACTTTTATCTAGTTTCTTACCATCTATCCCTTCCTCCCTTCCTCCTAATGGAATGATATCTTGAAAATAAACATATCAAGTTGAATACATGAGACTGAAGAATGCATCATCTCATGTGCGTACACACACACACACACACACACACACACACACACACACACACACACACACACACACACACACACACACACACACACACACACACACACACACACAGATATTTTTTTTAGTTATTCATTCATTTATTTATCATTTTATTTTGAAAATACTGGAATAGCACTCATGCGCTTTTTTTTCATCCAGTCCCCATGTGTGTGCAGTATTGTAAATTTTGTTATCCGTTCCCACCGGCACACAATGGCCTAATGTTCCAAAAAGCGAAAAGGGTTTTAACGTGTGATGTTCTGCGTGTGTTCGAAAGAGAGAGAGGGGAGAGAGAGAGAGAGAGAGAGAGAGAGAGAGGAGAGAGAGAGAGAGAGAGAGAGAGAGAGAGAGAGAGAGAGAGAGAGAGAGAGAGAGAGAGAACACATACATAATTATCGAAACGAAGCGATGGCGTTGGTAAATCACCCGTACATTATCGTTCCCAATGCTGTTTGTGATGTAAGTCGTTAATATTCCAAGTCAGATTTTTTATAGCGCCGGGAGTCAACATGGTGAAGAGTCTGTGTGCTTTAGGTGGGTCGTTATTTTGCAATTTTGGTGTGTGGGAAAGAACAATTACAGCAGTTTTATGACACTACTCCCTGCTGTGTGAAGCCAAAGTAATTGATGTGTTTGCAAACAGGGAAAAATAACCTGAAGATGCTTGTAGTACTCAATTCGCTAAGCGCCGAACTTGGAATGACAAAGGTTGAGATCTGGACTTTAAAATATTTGAGTTTTGGACTCACAAAGGTGTGAGTTTTGGACTAAAATCAAATTTGAGTTTTGAACTTAAAACGTTTTGAGTTTTGGACAAAAAAGGTTGAAGTTTTGGACTAAAAAGATTTGAGTTTTGGACTAAAAGGGTTCGAGTTTTGGACTAAAAAGGTTTGAGTTTTGAGGATTAAAACAAACTTTGAGGTTTGGATAAAAAAAAAGTTTGGACGCAAAAGACCCGAGTTCGGACCCCAACTGTAAACTGATGTTGTTTCCGCAAGTGTTCCGTTGCTCATGTGGGCCCACATCTGTAGTGTGTGTGTGTGTGTGTGTGTGTGTGTGGTGTGTGTGTGTGTGTGTGTGTGTGTGTGTCGCGTGTGCGTGTGTTCGCGTACGTACTTACCTATCTGTCTATCTGTCTATCTCGTCTGTCATCTATCTATCTATCTATCTATCTATCTATCTATCTATCTATCTATCTATCTATCTATCTATCTATCTATCTATCTATCTATCTGTATCTATCTATCTATACTACCTATCTATCTATCTATCTATCTATCTATCTATCTATCTATCTATCTATCTATCTATTATCTATCTATCTATCTATCTATCTCTATCCCTTAGTCTGGCGACCGTAGGGGCACCCATGAAGACTTGACAACCAGTTCCCTCCATTCCTCTCTCTGTTCTGCCTTTCAAAAATTTTTGTTGAGTTCTAGGCCTGTCCATTCGCTGATGTTGTCCTCCCATCTCTTCCTTGGTCTGCCTCTTTTTCTTCCTCCTTGGACAGCGCCTTGCAGTATTGTTTTTGCAAGTCCATACCTGCCTATGCATAAATGCGTGCACGGGTGTTTGTGCATACCTGCATTGGGGGTGCGTCTGTGTGCATGCACGCCCAAATTTCTAAATGTTTTGGTTCAACTTGCCCTTGAGTGACTGACTCCCTGAGAAATTCAGCTCTGTTCCTGAAGACTCCTCAAGAAGCTACGGGAGAAGTCATGTCATAGTAAATTTCTGCTCAAGCGGATTTTCCCCCTGGAGTTAACATCAGTGCTGACTCCTACCCTCCCCCATGTCCTTCGGACGAGACAAGAAACTCAGGTCCCGTGTGCGAACACACCCAGATAATCGTCACTCTCACCACACTCACCTATCCTGATCTAGTATAACCGCTGGGAGTACTCACTGAAGATTTTGCAAAACCCGTTCCATCATTTAGAATGGTGGCAGGCGGTAATTAATAACCAAGGACCTCGGGAGCGGAAAGTCATGTCGTAGTAGATCTGGCAGGCGGATTTTCCCCATGCGAGAACAGCCAATCCAGTTGTGGACTAAATTACGTCACACCAACATGTCTTATCTTGGGTTGTCGAAAACCGTCCCGTGACTTTGCTGAATCTAAAATGATATTTATGCAGTCACTCTTTTTAGCCCCCTTCCACTTCTACCGTGCTGTTCCCTGAGAGGTACAGAGTCGCTGCAGAACAATATCCATCTTTACAGAAGAGTAAGCAGTTTTGTACCGGAGGAATGGATGACATACTTAAAAAAAAAAAAAAAAAACCCTCACGGTGGCTGGTGTCGTGTTTAGACATCATCCCCGATTCCGGAATGCGGCTGCCTTATTTGTGGGCAAAAACAGTCGCACACGCAAACATCTCATCATTGTGAACCCGGAGCTTTAGCTGAGGAATAAAATATAAAAAAAAAACGGTCTGGAAGTGAAGTAATATTTGGTATGTCCCCCTTGAGCCCCTTTCTCACCCATCTCCTAGAGAAATGTCCTCTATCGACTAAATCACAACAAAATGTTGACACATAAAATTCATTAGATAAATGAATAAATAACATCTAAAAGGTAAAGATGTCCATAACCTATGTGGTCGTAGGGGCGAGGCATCAGAGACCTCAGCTTCTCTAGGGGCCTGCATATCGAAGATGGCACCCATCTCCTCTTCCCCACTGCTTTACCCTTCCCTGACCTAAAGAGGGCAGGTACCCATTAACAGCTGGGTGGACTGGGGGACTGTAGTGAAGCCAGGTGCGCAAACGGTCACCCATAAGAAAACAGATACTATGTCTGTGGTCGATATGCTTAGCTTCACTCTTTCCTATCCGAGGACGCGAAATCAAACAAACAAAAAAAAGCACCCGGTTTTTCCTTAAAGGAAATTATGAATGGGTTTAGGCGCTAACCCGTGACGGGGGTACCCGTAAGAGGAGAAAGGTGTGTCACTATCCCATTACAGGCAGACAACATGAACTACGGCACAACTCACACTCTCCCAAACAAAGAAAAGGGGGGGGGGGGGGGGGCAGAGGTTGGGGGGGGGGGATTCATCCTTTGACATTCGGTCCAATTCCTCGCCAGTTATCCCCCTCCTTCCCCCTCCTCCTCTCCCCCCAAACTACTTTACCTCCCCATTGGCAGTTATGACATATCCCCCCCCCCCCCCCCCTCTCTCTCTCTCTCTCTCTCTCTACTTACCCACCTTATTCCTCAAGAATAGCTCTCCAGCATTCTGTCAAAGCTGTCTCCCCATGCTGTTCTCTTCTGCTGTTACCTGAAGCGCTTTTCGAGAGATTCCTCGTTGGTGGTCTGAAGCGATGGCGGGCGCTGGATCTGTTCCTGTGTCAGGAATAAAATAAAAAAAATAATGGAAAAGGAAGGAAGGGTTGGTTGTTTTTTGGGGGGCTGGTAGTTAAGAGGTGAACGTTGTATAATGGTGTTTGGGGACTTTCTGAAAGGCAACAAGAGGCGGGCAAGATTGCCAAGGTTTGGAGGAGGGCTGTGTGTGTGTCTGTGTGTGTGTGTCTGTGTGTGTGTGTCTGTGTTTGTGTCTGTGTCTGTCTGTCTCTGCCTCTGTCTCTGTCTCTGTCTGTGTATCTCAGTCTGTATCTCTCTGTGTCTGTCTGTGTGTCTCTGTGTCTGTGTGTGTACGTGTCTCTGTGTCTGTGTGTGTGTGTGTCTGTCTGGCTGTCTGTCTGTGAGTGTGAGTGTGTCTGTGTGTGTCTGTATATTACAGCATGGCGGAAAAAGGACACAATAATTTATGCTGGCTAGGGTAAGCTTTCCCTGGCACGCTGGAGACAAAAGACTCTCGGCAGTTTCACTGTGACCTTTGTAGACAGCAGGGGTGATTTGAGAATGATCATGGACTAGAAGATAATATATTATAGTGGTGGTGGTGGTAGTAGGGATAAAGGAGGGTGGGGGAGCAAGGAAGGAGAAGGGGGCTGGTAATAGGAGGGGAAACTGGGTAAGAAAGGAGGGGGGGAGGGGAGAGGGAGAACAATTGATGGACGATGAAGACAGGATTCAGGTGTGCTGGGTAGTAAGAGAGAGAGGGAGAGGAGAAGAGAGAGAAAGAGAGAGAGAGAGAGAGAGAGAGAGAGGAGAGAGAGAGAGAGAGAGAGAGAGAGAGAGAGGAGAGAGAATGATTGAATGAATAATCTTTATTTTCAAGGAGTAACAGAGGAAGTATATACATAACTTTTTTTTCATCCGGCCCTTGCCCTATAAGGAATAGACAAAAAAAAACAACCCAAACAACAACAACAAAAAAACTACAAAAAACAAAGATAAAAACAGAAAGCAAGAGAACGAAGAGAGAGGAGAGAGAGAGAGAGAGAGAGAGAGAGAGAGAGAGAGAGAGAGAGAGAGAGAGAGAGAGAGAGAGAGAGAGAGAGAGAGAGAGAGAGAGAGAGAGAGAGAGGTTGGACTAATGGTTAAAGAAATCGATTTTTTCTAACTGCTGTAACTTACAAAGCTTTTACTTACGCTACCTAACGGTTATTTCATTGTGTCACAGGACTTCGATTAAGAATTGTAACCGTGACATTTCGGGTTTGGTGCAGTGGTTAGTGCAGTAGCCTGCCAGTTGGAAGGTTTAGAGTCTGATTCCCACTGATGGTGTAAGGTATTTCTAGGTTTGGGGAGGGGGGGATTCTGGTCTACGCTGGGATGTATTTTAAGAAGCAAAAGTTTACATGTCGTTGTGACCACAATAACATGTGTTTACATTAACATGTGGTCACATCAACATGTGGTCACATCAACATGTGGTCACATCAACATGTGGCCACATCAACGTGTGGTCACATCAAGATATCACATCAACGTGTCACATCAACATATGGTCACAACATATGGTCACATCAACATGTCACATCAACATATGGTCACATCAACGTGTCACATCAACAGGTGATCACATCAACATGTCACATCAACATATGGTCACATCAACATATGGTCACATCAACATGTCACATCAACATGTGATCACATCAACATGTCACATCAACATATGGTCACATCAACATATGGTCACTCATCAACATATGGTCACATCAACATATGGTCACATCAACATATGGTCACATCAACATGTCACATCAATATGCCATATCAACATGTGGTCACATCAGCATGTGGTCACGACACGTGGTCACATCGACACGTGGTAACAACGACACGTGGTCACATCGACACGTGGTACAACGACACGTGGTCACAACGACACGTGGTCACAACGACACGTGGTCACAACGACAGTCATGATCCCGAGGGAAAAACGTACTTTTCCCGTCCCGTAAGTTTATATCAGAGTTTGCATGGTATCCCCATTACTGTCTTAGTCCTCACTGGCCATAATATGATTTAAACAAAAAAACAAGCAAAAAAACCCCAGTTAGGCTGTGTATTGATTTAAACACATGTAGCTGAGATCAAGACTATAGATACTGACAGAGAAGTGTGTCTCGTGTGGCCAAATTCTTGCTGAAAAAAACAGTGATTTTGTGATTTAAACACAGTAAGAAAAGACACATACACATGCTAATGATAATTGATTCAATACTTCGTCCATCATTCATCATCATCATCATCATCATCGTCACCACTATCATCGTTGTTGCCTTCAACACCACCATTATCACCATCCATACTGTTGTAATCGTCGTTGTCGCCGTCATCATCATCACTATCATCATCATCACCGTCATCATCATCATCATGATCCGGCCAGTAAGGAAAGACACATGCACATGCTAATGATAACTGATTCAAAACATCATTGTCACCATCATTATCATCACCATCATTATCATCACCACCACCACCACCGCTATCATCATCATCATCATCATCATCATCATCATCATCATCATCATCATCATCTCTTCATCATCTCTTCCCTCAGTAGTGTCATGGAGAGAGGAATATTCCATAAACGTATATGTGCGGGTGTGAACGCGTGCGTATAATGTGTAAATAATGGTGATCATATGTCTTTTCTAGTCAATGGTTTTTAAGAACATTGTATCTAAACATTGGTGTGTGGTGTATGCGTGTGTTTGCGTGTGTGCAAGCGCGCGCGCGTAGAGTGTGAGTGTTTGTGACATTTTATTTGAAGTTATATAATGTTTGAACAAAAAGAAATGTAGCTCTTTCGTGTGTTTGATTATGAATTTGTAGCAATATGCCTGTCAGTATTGTAATTGCCCTTCAGGGATGATTAAAGTATTTTTGACTTGACTTGACTTGATTTGACTAAACGCAACACCTCATCAATAAAGATATTAGTGTACTTAAACAGATGCTTATCCCCGAAATCGTAATGCAGCTACCTTAATGGTGTGTGTGTGGGAGGAGGGGGGGGTGGGCGGTCGCATACGCAAGCATCTCACCATTGGTGGACATGGGAGGTCTACCCGAGGAACGATAAAAGCATCAACAAGAACACACAACACAAAGCAGATGCTCCACTGATGAAACAACTCTCGCTTGAATAAGCGTTAGGTGTGTACGTGCCAGTTATTTCCGAGTTTTTGCTTACTGACTAATTAAAATCTGACATCTATAATTTCTAGATTTTTTAACACGCATAACTTGGATCTTTTGTATGAATGTTTTAACACAATTTGTCATAAGGTACTGGTAGATCGTACAGACGTGAATTTGAAAAAAAGGCAGCTCCCCCCCCCCCCCCCTAAAAAAAACCCAAACAGCAACAAGCAAGCAAACAAACAGCAAAAAAACCCTAATAAAAAAACAAAAATAAAAACAGAACAAAAATAAACAAACAAAAGACCAAAGAAAAAGCACTCCTACCAACAAAATCCAAATCCATAATCAACTCTATTTCGCTAATAAACCGAGGTCCCGTGTGTGAACGCACGCAGAACATCTTGCGCACACGTTAAATCCTGTTCCGCTTTTTGTAAGAGTGGGCCATCGTGTGCCGGTGGGAACAGATGACATTTACAAAAAAAAACTGCATACACACGGGGACTGGGTGTAAAAAAGCACAAGACTGCTTATCCCATTATCCTCGATAAAAGAATAAAATAAAATAAATAAATAAGATTCAAACTTGGGACTCCTGGACTACTAGTGTAGGCTAACTAGGATTACAAGTCCATTTCCTTCCTTAACCACTCGGGGATCGCACGGTGTAACCGGTAGTGTAGAAAAATCCAGTCCATCCCCCACCTCTTTATCCCATCGTCTGCATTAAATCAAATGCCAAAGTAATTCGAAACTGTAAAAAGCTACTAGGAAGGGTAGAAAGGAATGTTTCAAACCGCTTTTCAATGAGCACATACAGTCAGAAAGTGAGGATTGAAAGAGGAAGAAAAAATTGTATAGTTCTTTCTTTTTCCCCTCTTTTTTTTTAGTAGAAAAGATACGTTTCTTATACTGTAAGACTGTCAGTAGGTTTGTGTTTTGTTGTATTGTGTGTAAGTTGTGCATTGTCGTATAGGGATGATGATGGTGGTAGTGATGGTGATGATGGTGGTGGTGGTGGTGATAATGATGATGAGATATATCATCAATCATGTAGTAATAATAATATTAAGAAGAGGAAGAATTAATAATTATAACAATAATGATAATACAAAAATAAAATATGATAATAACCAGCAATGTTGATGATGTTAATAGTAATCTTAGAAGTACTAATAGCAGTAGTAGTAGTAATGCAGCAGCAACACTTGCAGCAATAGTAGTAGTAGTAGTAAGTAGTAGTAGTAGTAGTAGTAGTAGTAGTAGTAAGTAGTAGTAGTAGTAGTAGTAGTATAGTAGTAGAAAAGGAAGTAGTAGTGGTTAAAAAAAAACTAGTGGAAGAAGTAGTAGTAGTAGTAGTAGTAGTAGTAGTAGTAGTAGTAGTAGTAGTAGTAGTAGTAGTAGTAGTAGTAGTAATAGGTGGCAGAGCGATCACAAACCTTCGCTTCACAGATGACATTGACGGACAAGCAAGATCAGAGCAAGAACTTGCCAGCCTAACAGAACACCTGAACAGGGTCTCTAAAACATAATGGCATAGAAATCAGTGCAGAGAAGACCAAACTGATGACCAATAACTTCAAGGGCATCAGCACTAATATCAGGGTCAATGATCAGATTTGACCAGACGCTGGAAACGGTTCAAAGCTTCAAGTACTTGGGAGCTGTTTTATCAGACAAGGGGTCCAAGCCAGGGGTAGTATGCAGGATTGCACAGACAAGTAACAGCACTGTCAAAACTGAACACCATCTGGAAAGATAAAAAATATCTCACTCAACTTTAAGATCAGGCTTATGCGCTCCCTTGTTATATCCGTTATTCCTGTATGCCTGTGAGTCGTGGACCATGGCTGCAGATTTAGAGAGGAGTAAAGGCAGTAGAGATGAGATCCTTCCAGAGACTCCTTGGCATCTCCTACAGAGACCAC
>CM060330.1:40130778-40135778 GCA_030674155.1 Stramonita haemastoma
TTTTGAACTTGAAGTGAACGTTATTGGAGGCACTTAAACAGATGAGGTGACAGCCTTGATACGGCTTTCGTGTTAATATGTTGGGGCTGTGAACAATATTGAAATAAAATCAAATGAAAAAAGCTGTCTGCTGCGTGTAAGAAAAAAAGTTCTGAATGAAAAACAAACAAAACAACAAACAAAACAACAAAAACAAAAAGAATATCACCACAGGCTTGTGGTAAAGCAACCATTTTGTGTATATTTTCACACTACACTAGTAGTACATCAGAATGATCGTCTCTGAAAGGTCGAGTCTTATTAGTGGGGATTTTTTTTTAATCATTATTCTTTTATTTCGATGATAATGGAACATTCATGTACTTTTTTCTTTTTTACATCCATTCCCTGTGTGTATGCAGTTTTGTCAATTTTGTCATCCGTTCCCACCGGCACACAATGGCCTACTCTTCCGAAAAGCGAAACGGGTTTTAATGTGTGCGCAAGATGTTTTACGTGCGTTTGCACACAGGAGTGTCATCCATACGAGTTTTAGGGAGGAGTGGAGTCGGCACTGAAGTTAACGCCAGAGGAAAAATCCTCTTGAACGAAATTCGAACCCAAGTCGGCAGATCGCGAGCGCAATGCGCATCACTGTAACCACCAGGGTATCCCTCCGTTTGATTACGTTTCTACCCAATGACATACGTCAGAAGTTATATCCCTACCCAAAAAGTATTACCTGTCTGCCCAATGACAGTTATCAACAGTTAGATCCGTACCTCCGAAAAAAGTGTTCAGATAGTGTTATTCGAATTCAGGCACTTTCCAAAGTGAGAATGCGGCTACCTTACAAATACAGTTGCAGACAGGAAAAAAGAAAATCAAAATAATGGGTGCCGTTAGGCTGCGGCCATAGTAAGGCTACGGCCATAGTAAACCCGGCCCGTCCGTTGTTTTGACGGCCGTCTCTTTGACGGTAGAACGGATCCGTCAAAGCGGCCATAGTCAACCCTCTTTCTGACAATATGGTCACCCCGAGACTGCGAGTGACGCAAAAAAATGAGGCTGCCGCGGTGACGCAAATCGACAGAAAATAGTTCGACATAAAAAGTGTTTTTACGTAAAATCTCCCCCCAAAACTTTTATCAAAACCATTGGAATGTAATCGGGAAGGGTCAATTTACTAGTTTGTGTAGTCAGAATTTTTGAAGCACCATCAATAAGTTTTTCTTGATTATTTTCCTTTCCGTCGACCCGGCAAACGGACGTGTTGCTCGAACGTCAAAACGACGAATTAAAAAGAACGGGCCGGGCCGGGTCTACTATGGCCACGCACAGCCGTTTTCAGTGACGCCACAGAGTAATTCAGCCGGGCAGCATTTTTCACCCGGCCCGTCGTTTTGACGGCGTCAAAACGACGGGTTTAGGCCGCGGCCATAGTAAACCCTTATACTTGTGGTCCTAGGGATCGGAGAGCAGCTCGAATTTCACGCCGAGAAATTAATCTGCTGTGACATAAAGTGGTATAAAGAAAAAATATGGTACCTCACTGGTGGGTAAACGGCCGCCGCATACCAAAGTCTCACCATTTGTAAACCGTGTAACTTTCCCCGAGGAAAAAAAAACAACAACAACAGAAGAAAACAAAACATAACAAACAAAAATCTAGGCAAATGTTGCAACACTGGACTCTTGTCATGTCTTTACTGTAAACTTCAAGGCTAAACCTTTGGTATCGAAGGAGAATATTGTGATAGGCAACATACAAATTTTACTTTGTATGCCGTGTCCCCCCCACCCCCACCCCCAACCCCCTATCCCCACCCCCCACCTGACCCCGACCCCTACTACGCCCGAACCATTTTGCACTCTGGCCACTTACACGAGAGATTCTACACCATACCAGTCTGCATTGCACCTACCTCGCCTCAAATCAGCTAAAGAGTGCGTTGCTTGTTAGATTTGAGTAGACAAAACTCGCTACGCGCGAAACACTGTGCCACTGTTGTGGTAAAAGCAACGAACCTCTGGTGTGAAAGGTTAGGAAAGACGTCACTGTAACCTCTGTTTACGAAGGAAAAGAGAGGAGGGAGAGAGAGAGAGAGAGAGAGAGAGAGAGAGAGAGAGAGAGAGAGAGAGAGAGAGAGAGAGAGAGAGAGAGAGAGAGGGCAGGAGGAGAGAGAGAGAGAGAATAAAAACTTGACACCCTTTGTTCATTACAGGCGGTTTACTCCCCTGTGCTAATTGAGGTCTGATCCTGCTCTTTGCTCGGCTTTTGATTTGTGGATACCTACGTGTGTGTGTGTGTGTGTGTGTGTGTGTGTGTGTGTGTGTGTGTGTGTGTGTGTGTGTGTGTGTGTGTAGAGAGAGAGACTGACAGAGAGAGAGGCGGTGTGTGTGTGTGTGTGTGTGTGTGTGTGTGTGTGTGTGTGTGTGTGTGTGTGTGTGTGGTGTAGACAGAGAGAGGGAGAGAGAGAGAGAGAGAGACAGACAGACAGAGACAGAGAGTGGTGTGTGTGTGGAGACAGAGACAGAGTGTGTGTGTGTGTGTGTGTGTGTGTGTGTGTGTGTGTGTGTGTGTGTGTGTGTGTGTGTGTGTGTGTGTGTGTGTGTGTGTTAAGAGGCAGTCATGGATGAAGGCGGATAAGCGCAACCTGTATCTTTCCTCTGTCTGTCTGTCCTGTCTGTCTCTGTCTCTCTGTCTCTTCTTTCTCCTTTCTCTCTCTGTCTCTCTCTGTCTCTCTTCCTCTGTCTCTCTCTTTCTCTCTCTGCCCTCCCCCTCTCTCCTCTCTCTCTGCTCTCCTCTTCTCTCTTCTCCTCTCTCTCCTCTCTCTCTCCTCTCTCTCTCTCTCTCTCTCTCTCTCTCTCTCTCTCTCTCTCCTCTCTCTCTCTCTCTCTCTCCTCTCTCTCTCCCCCTCTCTCTCTACCCCCCCCTTTCTCTCCCCCTCCCTCCCTCCTCCTCTCTCTCCTCTCTCCTCTCTCCTCCCCCCCCCCCTCTCTCTCACCCCCACCCTTCTCTCTCTCTCACTCTCTCTCTCGCCCATCGATATTTCCGCAGCAGAGCATCAGAGAGTGACAAAAGTGTGTTGTCTTTGAACTCGTGCAAAAGAGACTCCTGATAATCTCATCCAACGCATCTCGTCCGAATGGAAGCAGGGGTAGGGAAGTAAGGAGGGAGGGAGGAAGGGGGAGGGAGGGAGGTGGGAAGGAAGGGCGGGCTCCAAATAATTTTCACACCGGTTCTACAGTCAGTTTCCACAGCCGAACATGTTCTGGTGCAAAATTGCTTTCCGATATCCTCTTCTGTGTCTGTCTGTCTGTCTGTGTCTGTCTGTGTCTGTCTGTCTGTCTCTGTCTCTGTCTCTGTCTCTCTCTGTCTCTCTCTCTCTTCTCTTCTCTCTCCTCTCTCTCTCTCTCTCTCTCTCTCTCTCCTCTCTCTCTCTCTCTCTCTCTCTCTCTCTCCTTCTCTCTCTTCTCTTCTCTCTCTGATTGATGTGATGTGATGTGATGGTGGTACAGTAGTGGGAGGGGGGGGGGGGGGGGTTGTAATTTTTTTAAAAAGTGCTTCCCTTGTGAAAATGGGGTCGGCTCTTTCCTTTCTTCTAGGACGGAAATGATTGTGGATAATATTAAGACTGGTTTTCGTTGTTTTTGTTGCTGTTGATGTTGTTTGTGTGAAGCTTAGGGGTAGTCAGTCCACTGATGAATTGATGATGATGTGTGTGTATTGATGAGTAAGACAGTCAGTGAGTAAATGCATTGTAAGGACGACATAAGGAGGCAAGTAACTAATCTTTCTTTCTATTTCTTCCTTTAACATCAGTGCCGACTCCACTCTCCTCAAAAGTCCTTCGGATAGACTATAAACCGAGGTCCGGAATGCGAACGCACGCAGAACATCTAGCGCACACGTTAAACACTCTTCTCGCCTTTTGGAATTTCAGGCCTTTGTGTGCCGGTAGGAGCGGATGACAACAAAATATTATATATATAAAAAAACGAGCATGCAAACAGGTGTCATGTTTAGACACTATCCCTGAGGAAAAATCGGGGAGTTGGAGTACTCAGGCATGTTAGGGGCTGTATAATTTATGGCAACGTTCTGGCGGCTCCTGCGACGGTACTGGAACCATGCGTATTCGGCGATTGCCATTCCAGTGGACATTCCAGCGACGTGGAGAAAGGAGGGGGGGAGGGGGGGGGAGATCCGCTGCATGAGTAACAGCTTGCCCTCCATACTTATTTACCCTGTCTTTGGCTCTAGAGCCTCTAGTGCAACTCCATAGTCTTCCAAGACTGACAAGGATACCTACTCAATGAACATACATACACACACACACACACACACACACACACACACACACACACACACACACACACACACACACACACACACACATATATATATATAATATATATATATATATATATATATATATATATATATATATATAATATAGATAATATATAGATAATATATATATATATATATATATAATGTGTGTGTGTGTGTGTGTGTGTGTGTGTGTGTGTGTGTGTGTGTGTGTGTGTGTGTGGTGTGTGTGTGTGTGTGTGACGTTTGTTATACCTTCTTGTAGTTAATGGTGTGTGGGATTTTTGTTTGTTTATTTGATTTGTTGGTATAGTTTATGCTGTGGCTGCTTTTTTCGGTCCATTTCTCCATGAAATGTTCTCTCACCATGAAGGGGGGGGGGGGGAGGAAGAGGCAAGGGAAAAAGTGATGGTGCGGTGTGACATCACCTCGGTTCGATTCCTCTGAGTCTGGTCTGATTGCCAGAGATGCTGATCATATCAAGGAGCTTTGTTGTTTTGCCACAACCCTCCCCCCCCTCTCTCCACTCTCTCTCTTCCTCTGTTACCCTGGGAAAATAAAGATTATTCTCTCTCTATCTATCTGTCTGTCTGTCTGTCGTGTCTGTCTGGCTGGCTGGCTGTCCGTCTCTGTCTCTCTCTCTCTGTCTGTCTATATGTCTCTCCTCTCTCTCTCTCTCTCTCTC
>CM060330.1:40158278-40163278 GCA_030674155.1 Stramonita haemastoma
GCTCGAATGAATTTGTTCGCCTGACTTGTCACAAATTACTTATGGCTAAATTATTATCGGCGTGTTCTTTGGCAAAAACCAACAACACAACATCCCTCCCTACCTCAACTCCCTCTCCTCCCTCACCCCCTCTTTCCTCTCCTTCACATCCATATATATCCACAGAACCACCACCACCACTACCCAACCATCACCACCACCACCACCATTCCACCCCCTGCAATGTTACATTCTAAAACACTTCTGCGAGAGAAAATTGCAATATGCATCCGCAACTTTTCAAATACATTTCGCACCTAAAACCTAAAAAAAAACAAAAACCCAACAAAAAACAAACACCCCACACAAAAACAAACAAAATCGCCTCCCATTCAAAAGCGAGGAATCCATTTGTAAACCTGTTCCTCACGTGATCATTCCCAAAGCGCCTCGCGCGAAAAAAGCATTAAAGGTCCGCCATTGCATAAATCGAACATATCGCAAATCTTGCCGCCATAATTATTCGCAGCCGGTTCTGTGGACAAAAGTCAAATTCCATGCAAAGGGAAGGTTTTAGCCTCGGCGTAAGGGCGAGTGCTCTGGGCTCAATAGATAACAATACTGAGCAAACAGGCTTGAAATAACAAGGGGCCGAAAGCGATAGAAACGGAGCAGCCGAGCGGAAAATATATGATGGAAAAATAGTATTCGCGGGCGATTTGCTCGCCCGGTGAGAAAACACAATAATTCGCGAGATGGAAAAGGGACGAGTGTTTTGTTTTGGTGCCCATCTATTTGATCTTGATGTCTGACTGTTTCTCTTAGTTTGAGTTTGGGTTTGTTTTGTGGGTTTTTTTTTTTAAAGTTGTGTTTGTGTCGAACTTTGGTTTATTTTTGATTTCATTAATTTTTCTCTTCGGCAACAAAGAGGAGAGATTCAGATGGATGTCTGGGTTGTTTTGTGAATATGTGTGTGTGTGTAATGTGTGTGTTTGTGTGTGTGTGTGTGTGTGTGTGTGTGTGTGTGTGAATGTGAGTGAGACAGACAGACAGACAGACATGCAGGCAGGCAGACAGGCAAGCAGACAGGCAGACAAAACGTTTAGCATTACTCGAGGTTTAGTAAATAAAATGATAGTAAAAGAACGTGTTTTGAATAGATGCCAAGCTTTGGTCTGCAAAACCATAGAAAAATTTGGCATTTTTGTCTGAATCACACATGATGTTTACTTCAACAATCTCTCTCTCTCTCTCTCTCTCTCTCTCTCTCTCTCTCTCTCTCTCTCCTCTCTCTCTCTCTCTCTCTCTCTCTCTCTCTCTCTCTCTCTCTGAGATTGAATGTAAAAAAAATATTGAAAAAAGCTCATGGGTGCTTATTCATTATCCTCGAAATAAAAGAATTTGATTTAATTTGATTGGATTGAATTGGATTGGATTGGATTTTGATATCTCTCTCTCTCTCTCTCTCTCTCTCTCTCTCTCTCTCTCTCTCTCTCTCTCCTCTCTCTCTCTCTCTTGTATCTGGCCTTCTCCTGTACTTTAACTTCTGCAGCGGTCTGTCTTCCCACTACTGGCCCTAGCCGACCCGTTTCGCCGTCAGATAAATTCAGCAATGAAGTATTTTCCATTGGTTTTTTGGTGAATCCTGCTGATATTTGGGACATCAAACAATGTATCGGCACACAACAACAAAGAAGGGTATATTTATGGCTTGCCATCTAAAACTTTTATTCCATGCTTGACCGAAGTCAACGGGATTGTGAAACACACACACACACATACACTCAGAGAGAGAGAGAGAGAGAGAACCCCCCCCTCCCCTCTCTCTCTCTCTCTCTCTCTCTCTCTCTCTCTCTCTCTCTCTCTCTCTCTCTCTCTCTCTCTCTCTCTCTCTCTCTCTGTGCGCGCAATTCCCAAAGGGCTCTCTCAGCGAACTAGAACTGTAAAGATTGAGTTCGCAGAAATGGATTTTCCTGTTTTTTATATAAAACGCCCATTCGGTACCTGCACACTCAGTGATAATTTTGTTTTCTCTCTCTCTCTCTCTCTCTCTCTCTCTCTCTCTCTCTCTCTCTCTCTCTCTCTCTCTCTCTCTCCTCTCTCTCTCTCTCTGCTCCCAATGCTCGCTCGCCAATCAAGGACTTGCATTACCTTTTGACGTCGGCATAATGACTGTATGGCGGAAAAGAAGAGGGCATTAGGCTCTTTGTATATTCTGCTCCTTCATGTTTGACGTTTCGCCCTCGCTCACAATGACAGGCAGAAGCGTCCTGTCGTTCACGCATAACGGTTCTGTGTGGGCAAGGTTTTTTTTGGTTTTTTTTCTCATGTGTGTTTTGTGTTTTTAGCTTTGTTCCATTGCACTTAGAAGTCAGCGCGTTGAGACTACGTTTTAATATATTATTGTTGCTGCTGCACAGGGAGTGGGGTAGGGGTTGGGGTGGGAGTGAAGTTAAGTGTGTGTGTGGTGTGCGTGCGTGCGTGCGTGGTGCTGTGGTGTGTGTGTGTGTGTGTATAATCCAAAATTAAACTAGTGTGGTGTGTGTGTGTGTGTGTGTGTGAGAGAGAGAGAGAGGGGGGGGGGGGGAGAGTGAGTGTGTGCGTGCGTGTGTGCGTGCGTGCGTGTGTGTGTGTGTGTGTGTGTGTGTGTGTGTGTGTGTGTGTGTGTGTGTGTGTGTGTGTGTGTGTGTGTGTGTGTTTTGTGTGTGTGTGTGTGATAAAAAAAATTAAATCGAGAGGTGTTTGTGTGTGTGAGTGTGTGTGCAAGTGTGTGTAATCAAATTTTGAACAAGAAATGAGTTTGTTGATTAAAAAAATTGATAAAACAAGAAAAAGCGAAAGTGCTTTTAATTTGTGGGTGCAGATTGTGTACACAAATGTGTGTGTGTGTGTGTGTGTGTGTGTGTGTGTGTGTGTGTGTGTGTGTGTGTGTGTGTGTGTGTGTGTGTGTGTGTGTGTATGTGTGCGCGCGCGCTTGAGCTCGCGCTTGAGCTGTTTTAGCTTTCTAGAAAGATGGCGTTTGTTTTACGACTTGATTCAGAGTACAACATTGAGTGGCGGGCATAGTTATAATTAATTATAATCTCTTGCTTGCTTCCTGTTCATCGTCTGGAGCTCCAAAGTTCACCAATGGTGACATGCTGTGTATGTGACCGTTTTTTTTGCCCACCATGAAGGTAGCCGCATTCCGACTTTGAGGATGTATGCTGGGTATGTTTATGTTTCCGTCACCCACTGAACGCTGACATGAATGACGGGATCTTCAATGTGCATATTTCATCTTCTGATGGCTTGATGTTAAAAAAAAAAAAAGAAGAAGAAGAAAAAAAAGGAAGAAAAAAAAAAGGATAAAAAAGCGAAATGCATCTCTTATTCAGTGTACCATCTGGAAATAAAAAATTGTACTTTGATTTATTGATGTGTATATCGTCAAAGGGAATTAAGGCACTAGCAGGTCTGCACTTGAAGTTGACCTGGAAGATCGTAAATATCCCCACCCTTAATTTACCAAAATCTGCCGAGATTCGAACCCACGACTTCATGGAGCCATGGGATCGAAGACTTAGGGTCTTACCCACTCGGATTTAGGGCCCGTCACCTCTGGCTTTTAAAACTGACCAGAAGTCAGCTAGTGTCTTTTTACGTACTTCCTCCTTCTTTAACCCCTTCCCCCCTCACCTTTTCCTCACGGCTTCCATTCACTCACATGCACAGACATTTCCAGAGATCTTGTTTGTATTTACGAAAAATAATGTCAGTTTGGATATTTAAATTAAGTAAGCAAGCTACCTGTTAGCTTTTTAAAATTTTGTTTTTATCTCATTTCAAAGGATTCTAACTGTCTCTACTGTATGCTGTAAGACTCGTTTCCTGTTGTCGGTTAGGCTACACACCGGTATTAATTTTGACTACTTTTCCTTCTATATCACTCTTACATTCGCACTGCACGTACTAAGGCATCTACAGAAAAAAAACACCCACTTTTTGCTGAAAGACCCCTTACTCAAAACTCATGGGATTTTGTACAAATTTGGTAGGTTTCAACTTTTTGAAATATATTTTACAGCAAATACTGTACCCCTCACCCCTTTGTCGTCTTCTAGCTTCCTATCCCCAATAAGCATGCGCGGGGTCAATGCTGTAGGATTACAAGCAATGCTCATTTGATGATCATTTCCAACTTTCTCGTGATTACCTGGTATTGCTCTATATCCTCAATCCCCAAAACAAGTGCACAATGCATTTTTTCATACTTTAAAAAATCTCTGAAAATCAACAAAAATATGTTCCAACCCGCACTCTATAAAAGATACGGCGCACGGTGCATTTTTTTCACGGTGCATTTTTTTTCATACTTTAAAAAAAACTGTGAAAATCAACAAAAATATTTCCGACCCGCACTCTATAAAGGATGATACTACATGACCCCGGAGTGTAACTACATGACCCGGAGTGTAACCTTAGAACCGACTTGCTTGTCACAGCAACAAAACCTCGTTCCTTCTCCCCCGAGTGCCTGTGGTAAAGAAAACCAGACAAGCGACTAGCACATTAATTTTATTTATATATATATATATATATATATATATATATATATATATATTATATATATATATATATATATTATATATATATATATATTTCTTTTATATCGAGGATAATGGAATAAGCACCCATGTGCTTTTTTACATCCAGTCCCCGTGTGTATGCAGTTTTGTCAATTTTGTCATCTGTTCCCACCGACACACAATGGCCTACTCTTTCGAAAAGTAGAACAGGATTTAACGTGTGCGCAACCTAACCAAGCAGTGCCGCCAACGAGAGGAGTGGAAAGGACATCATTTTCCGCCCAAACACATCTGATGGTGTAAAAAAGCGAACGAGAGAAGAGAAAGAAGATAGCTACCAAACAAAACATAGAACTTTGTTGGGATGTTTGAGATTGTTTATAACATAGGTAAAGGTAAAGGTGTCCCATAACCTATGTGGTCGTAGGGAAGCGAGGCGTCAGAGACCTCAGC
>CM060330.1:40168278-40215778 GCA_030674155.1 Stramonita haemastoma
TGGGGTTCTCAGACTGAGCACTGGGAGGAGAACCATAGTTTGTTAAGACAAAGGGGAAAAGCTAGTAAAAATAACCAAACTGTGTTCCTGTAAGCGTTTCCACTGAAATCTTTAGTATAAGTTGGATTGTAAACCAGGGCCCACTACACAGTAGCAACAAAAACACCTTACACATGAAACCCTATCCTCTTTTTCATGGATGAGTGGGTATGTTATGGCCAGAGGTATCAGTTGACGCCTGTCCTTAGTCAAAGCATCTGCTACATTGCGGATGTAGTGTTGTGTGTTTGTCATATGGAATATTTAACTGGCTGAAACTGAAACACCTGGTGCATTAGGAATAGTCTTGAGTACTAAAGCTGACACTGACAGGTGACCTAGGTGAAGTATCAGTCCCGCTATGAATATTCATGATAACATTTTTAACCAGAATGTATTGATTTTTTTTTTTTTGGCTATCTGCATCTACAGAGTGGAGCATTGCAAACCTATTATCACAGTTGAAGAGTTCATTTAAAACAGTTATAGGATTGCTTGAAAGAATTAAGGGGAAGTGCATACTTTGTAACTTTAGAGCTCTGAAGAGCCACAGAGGAGGGAACAATCACATGAAAAAAATTCTTGATTTGTGAGCTCCACCACAAAATGAGTTACTTAGTACCTGATCCACTTTCCCGCTAGGTGCCCTTTCAGGCAGGTGGGGGTTGAGTTGTTGATTTTGAGATTTTGATTAAATATATAATTTAACTATAGTCATTGTTCTATCTTGTAATGAAATATCAATTCATAATTTTGTATTCTTTTGCTTTTAAATGGGTTGTAAATAATACCCAAGTCATTCCGATTAGTGATTACAGACCTGTGCACCTTCTGTATTTTTCCGTATTTGTTCCGGGAAAAAGTTTGAAAATACGGAAATGGGTTGTTCTCTGGAAAGACGCACAAAAGTGTGACATGGAGGCTAAAAAATGAATTTTCACCCAGCTGTTTAAAAACTGAATTTTAAACTAGTCAAATCTTTCCTCATTAATATGATTAAGTCCAGAAAAAAAGGAATAAATTGTCAAGTGGTCTTCCATGTATGGGACATCAAATGTCATAGGTCAGCAAAAATAACAGTTGTGACATAGTAACCAAAAAGTCACTAAAAAGTCAAAAGATGTAATAAAAATACTGATTTTAAACTTCTGTGGACTTGTTTTAAGTAAGAAAAAGAGTCTTCACTAACAATGATGTGGTAATGGGTATCTAGTGTACCAAGGATGTATGCTTTAAGCCCATGTTATTTCGTTACTTCTTTACCGCTCAAAAATCACCTTTATATTTTTGTTCCCTTCTTTGCATAGAGTGAAGCCAAATTTTCCTGCTTGAAAACACACATGAACCCCAATACTTTCCACTGGTGTTTGTTTGCAATCTTTTCCAGTTATTATTACATAAAAAATCAGACTTTAAATAAAAAATGTAACAGTTGCGACACAACAGTTGTGGCACAGTAACCAAGCCTAGATTTAGCTATTTTGTTGAATACTTTCATTCTTTTCATGATTCTAGTACTTAGTCTAGTTTTGAGCAGACTTCTGTCCTGATTCTTTGTTTTCCAGGATACATTGATGCAATTGATCATGACCAGCTTAGTAAGGAAGTGGTGACTTTGACATTATTTTTTTTAAATGCTGCTCTCTACATTTCTCTAATTGGAAATAACATAGGTTCTTATCTAGATTAATTTAATGGATGCCAATTAATAAACAATCTGCTGAGAAAAAATTGAAAATGTGTGTATACTTCCTAAAAAAATTCATTCTGTGCACAGTTGCAGCAAAGAAACGAAAGTGGTTTCCCCGCAACAACTGTTACACTTATACAGTTCAACTTAATTGTCATTCTACAAACAGCACTTATTTTCTTTTGAAATAAATATAGTATCCTTTTCAATCATAAATTGTCAATATTGTGCTTAAAAACTAATGTAAAGTACAAGAAAATAGGTTTTTATTTGGCAGAAGTGCACTACTGTGTAAGACTCTGGAAAGTTGTCTGGTAAAATTCAGATCAGATCATCCTAGGAACACTATAGTCAACTGCTATGTTATTGTTCACTTGCTCAAGTTGCTTGCAATGGTATTAATCATGAGAAAATAACAACGAGCACAAAACTAAAGAAATTCCACTTTCAAACTTCAATTTTGGTTTCATGTGAACAGTTGTGACAAACAAACCACACAGAGTAACGAAAAATTTGAAAATTAATAACACAGGAACAATCTGGAAAAGTAGCATCTGCTAAGACATGAGTAATCTGCCTGGTGTTTTGAACTGTATGCATTCACCTACAAAATATAGTGCCACTATAGTTTATATCAAGTTTGTTTAAATTTTCAGTTGAACAGTTATCGCACCATCATAGTAACCAAAGACACCTGATGAAAATATGACAAAAATTTTTCTGAGATATTTGTTTAAGACAAAACTACATGCCACCAGTTTATGTGTACTACAACACTCTCTAAAAATAGATGCAAGAATAGTCTTGGGAACACTCCACTGTTGTACAGGGCTTGTGTTAGCAGTCTATCAAATGAAGGAACCAAAGCAACAACTGTTACACTATTTTTGATGACGTCATTTTTATGCTATTTACTACAAACATTTAAATTTCATCAAGCTTTATGTTCAAAACTATGTCTGACTGACTGATGCATGATACTTGTTTGACTTTGAAAGTTCTGGATAAATAATCAGGACAGGTTGTTTGGAGGCTGGTCTGCCATGTCACAAATCAGCCATGCTGAAAAGTGCATTTTTATAACTTTGCACTACAATATACAAAAAAGTAGAGTACACTGACTTCAAAGCTTTTAAAATTCTTTTTCTTTATTGTATTCAAGAACCCAGACATAAACATGCATTCAAAAATGGATGAATTGAAAAAAATATAGTTTATCTAAATGGGTGACCCCCCACCATGCATGTTTCTGGAGAACAGCCCAATACGATTTTATTAATGAAAATCCGATTTTTGTCCAGAAAAAATCTGGAAATCGAAAACGTTGTCTTCTATCGTTCTGCGATTCCGTCAACTGCATTACGTCGTCTGCTAGGAACAATCGTTCAGTTAGCTAGCTACTTCTCCCTTTGTGACGCTTGCAAAAGCGTCACTTTGAAAACAAAATGGCGGATAGTGGTGTAGACCGTCAGGGTGAAACAGACCAAGCTGACACGCTTACTAGCAAAGAAAGACGTGGAGTAAACGCAAAAAGACGCTAACAGGCCAGAATGGGGCTAGAAGAGGTACAGATACGGATATTTATGCGCAGACAGCAAAATTGGCTGTTCGTTTTGCTGATTAATGTTTGAAACTTGCGCTATGTCTCGCATTGGGCTGCTCGCTAGGGCCTTGCGAAAGTTGAGCTTTCATTTGCAAGTGGTGTCGGAAATTCGAACACGGTCGGAAAATAATAAATCAGGGCACTTAAGTTAAGAAGCGCTGATTTCTTGGCAAATCATGGAACAGTACACCTGTCGCATCTTCGGGAAATCAGTTGATCACTTGATCGTTAAAATGGCAGAGCGACTCTTTCTGAAGTTGTTTTCAGTCATTTAACCTCATCATATTCTCATGTTTGCTCTTTAATTATTGTGCCTTTTTGGTGTGCTTTGATTGGTTTTTGATTGTTTTTTTTTGTATTCAAATCAAAATCTTCATTGATTCTTTTCATATTTCGTCGAATGATGTTTTAACATTAGTCATTGCCTTAATATTCTGGAGACTTAACCGAGGCCCTGTGCGAACCACTGCGAATCTTGCGCACACGTTAAATCGTCCATTCGTAAGTAGGCACGTGTGCGGTGGGAACGATGACATTTACAAACTGCATGCATCGGATGAAAAAAATCCATGATTGCTTATTTCTTTATCTCTAATGAAATAATAAATAAAATAATTGTATTCGTCTTATTCTTACTGTTGTGTGTTCTTCCACCTTTTATCAAAATCTTATGTTTTATGGGACTTGTTTTGATGATAGATGGTGGTGGATTGATGTTCTCAGTCATCTAACCTCATCATATTCTCATGTTTGATCTTTAATTATTGCGCCTTTTTGTTTTGTTTCGTTTTGTTCTGTTTTTGTTTTTTTGTTTGTTTTTTATTCAAATCAAAATCATCATTGATTCTTACCTCTTATTTTCGTTTCTGAATGAGTGCCTTGTTTTGTAACATTACCTTAATATTGTATCTCTATTTCTTACCTGTTGTTTGATACTTGGTATGGTTTCTTGCTCTTGGTAATTGGATCATTATAATTGTTCTTGTTTAGTTGAGGCTATCTTTTTATCTTGATGTTATCCCTGAAAAGGGAGGGGACTGGATGTAAAAAAGCACATGAGTGCTTATCTATTATCCTCGAATAAAAGAATTTTGCCTTGCCTTGCCTTGCCTTGCTTTGTCTCTCTCTCTCTGGCTCTCTCTCTCTCTCTCTCTCACACACACACTGTTAATATCTCCCCCCCCCTTCCCTCTTCAATATTTTGCTGCCTCTCACCTCCTTGTCTCTTTCCCTTTTCTTTAGTATTGCCCTAACCACTACCCCCTCCCTTCTCCCTCACACAGTTTCTCCCCCCTCCCCTCTTCACTAGTTTCCCCACCCTATCTCCCTCCTCTTGTCTCCCCCCCCTCACTCCCCTCTTCTCTAGCATACACTCAGTCAAACACACATACACATACAAAGATACACACACACACACACACACACACACACACACACACACACACACACACACACACACACACACCTCTATTATGGTATTCTTTTTTTTATGACAGCTTTAAAAAGAAATGACAATTTTGAACAGTATTCAGGACAATTCCATAATATCACATAAGTGTCTAGATTTGCTACTTGATAAAAAAAACAAACCCAAACTTATAAGCTTTTGTACAATGGAAAGAAATTAGAAGGGGGATGAGCAAACAAATTAAGAGGGGGAAAAAAGCCAATAAGAAAATAGAAAATCAAAGACATCTATCAAAAAGTGTGTCACAACAAGGGGCAAAAATACTAAAACTCACTCAGTGAAAAATACTGAAAATTGCCATGGAAATACTGAAATCAGTCGTAAGGGGGTGCACAGGTCTGTGATTACCTTTTATGATGGTAAACTTGTCAATTTCTCATTTTATCATTTCCTGCAGTCTATCATTTCAACTTACAAGTAATAACTTTTCATAAATGTCCACTTTTCTTCTTCTGTTTTTTGTATCAATTGTACAGCCATTTTATTGCAGATTAATAACATGTCAATAACTAAAAATTGACCTGGTGCAATGTGACTCATTATGTGGTGGAGTGTCACATTTGAAATGTTTGTAACAGCTGTGAGGTCAGCTAAGGCCAGAAAGGGCAGTTATTAAAGACCTGTCTAGAGAATGGAGATCATATGCAGACCTTCACCTCGTCTGTTATATGTTCAGTTCTGGTTGGCAAAAACTATAACTTAGTGTTTCGTCATGGTGATTCACAGTTTTCTAGGTTCTCTGTTGTGTGTGTGTGTGTATGTGTGTGTGTGTGTGTGTGTGCGCACGTGCATATGTATGGATACATGTTGTTATACAATAAGCATTCATGTGCTTTTTTACATCCAGTTCCGTGTATATATAAATTATATATATGCAGTTCTGTCATCAGTTCCCACTGCAATGGCCTACTCTACCATGTGTAATGCATACATGTGTATGTGTTTTGTGTAATGTGTGTGTGTGTGTGTGTGTGTGTGTGTGTGTGTGTGTGTGTACATGCATGTGTGTGTGTTGTGTGTGTGTGTGTGTTTTGATTTTTACTTTTTTTTAATTGAACCACCTGCTCTCCTGTTGCAAAAGTAATTTCTCTTCAGGAGACTCTTACATGTTGTTATGAAACTTATGTATTATGACTTATGTTAATTTCAAACAATATATTTATGAATATATAATCATACTGAGTCACACGCAGAATTGCTTTCACCTGTGCCCATGTTGTTTCAAGTTTCGCCCATAAACTGACTGGGAGTTCATGTAGCAGCTGCATAGAGCTACTCTGTGTTGAAATAAAAAAAAATTTTTTAACTAGTTCTAATGCTGAATTACTGACTTTTGATGTTAGTTGGTCCTATGCTTTCATCATGTAGTGATGTACTCCAGGATTTGCCTTGATTAACAGTGCTTTTGATTAAGATATTGAAACTCGTAGTGAGTCAGTCCAGCCTTTTTTTGTTTTTTTTTGGTCAAATTTTGATTCCCAGTTATTTATTTTTTGGCTTGCTTGATTGAATACCAGTCAAAGAAAACTTGTTGTCAAACTTTTATTCAAAGAAACTTTAAACAGCATTATCCAGTAGCTTAGTTTTTCTTAAATTCACCAGATTATCAGTAGCTTAGTTTTTCTTAAATTCACCAGATTATACTAAGCATATTTTTTGCCTGCACATGTGTGCAGCATTCCTTTCAAGAACACACATGTATACATGTATACTCAGATACTGTGTGTTGTACACACCATATTACACAATTTTACACACACACACACACACACACACACACACACACACACACACACACACACACACACACAGACACACAGAGGATAGCCTAGTCTAGTGGTTAGAGCATTGCACATTGCGCTCATGATCTGCCAACCCAGGTTCAAATCCTGTTCAAGGAGATTTTTTCCCTGGAGTTACCATCAGTGCTGATGTCCAGTCTCCAAAATTCCTTCAGACGAGACTATAAATAAACTGACGTTCAACGTGCGAACACAAGCAGAACTTGCACACACACTAAAAACTGTTCATCCTTTTGGAAGAGTAGGCCATTGTGTGCATGTGGGAACATGTGACATTTACAAAGCCACATGCAATATTATGATGCATACAGGGACTGGATGTAATAAAAGCACATTGAATACTTATTTCATTATCCTCAAAATATAAGAATAAGATAAAAGAATAAAATAAATAAGGTGAAATAAAACGCGCACACACACACACACACACACACACACACACACACACACACACACACACACACACACACACTCTCTCTCACGCTCTCGCACATAAAATTTATAATTTTACATGTATGTGACAGTGTCAAGCTATTGATAAATCATGTAAACTTACAAATGCATAGCATACACATAAAATTTAGAGTTTACCTTTATTATACTAGTGATGCTCTTCCTTTAGCATGATCTAAGATATTCAGTATGTGTAAAACATCATGTTTCACAACATGAAGACCAAACTGTGTTTGCTTCGCAGGTGTCCACCCAAGCAGAGATCATGTATCCAGACTTCTTGACCTGTGGTCTGTGTGCTGATGAGTTTCCACTGTCCCAGATACTGGATTTCATCGTGCACAAGACCTCCTGTCTGCAGACCCCTGCTGCACAGTCCCGGTCTGCAGGAGACCTGGGTAATTAGTCATGTCCATGTGTGTGTGTGTGTGTGTGTGTGTGTGTGTGTGTGTGTGTGTGTGTGTGTGTGACTGTGACTGTGTGGTTGTGTTTGCACTTGTAAGCATTAGCATTCATGTATGTGTAAGCATTATGTCAGGAGTCCTATCATTTTACAACATCCAAGGATCACACCAACCATGCCCGTGACCAACCATCCTCTTTATTCATCTTATGCATTTTTCCACAAACAAATATATTATATATCACTGGCTTGAAGCTAATCAACACAGCACTGTCTTCTCTCTGATGGTGAAACAATGCACCTTACGTGTGTGTGTGTGTGTGTGTGTGTGTGTGTGTGTGTGTGTGTGTGTGTGCAGCAGTGTCCCCACAGCAAACACTGTCATGCTACCTGTGCCAGCAAGAGTTCCACACTGCGCGGGGGATCCTGCACCACATCCAGTTCAGCCACCGCCTGGAGATAGTGCAGCAGAAGACACCCTGGTCACCCCACGTGGGTCACGGCCAGCAAGCGACCTCGACCTCAACACCCTCGATCCCTCTGACCCCCTACACGGCAGACAACAGAGCTGCCACAGCAACCACCGTCTGTGACTCTCGTTCCACCATGGTGTCCCACATCCCCAACGAGGTTGGCACGTCTTCCCTGACAGAAGCGGCCATGCCTGTGACCTGCGCCAAACTGGCCTCCACCCAGGGCACCACCATCTGCTGCAACGGCAAGGAGTGTCAGGTCACCATCACCCCCCCTCGCCCCCCCACCCCTCCCCCACCCAAGAAGTGCTGCAGCGCCGTGGTGCCCAAGAAGCGAACGCGGCACATGCAGGAGCACGACTCTGAGGACATGGAGCAGTGCGCCCTGGAGACCCTGTGCAGCCTGGGGGGCCGGCTCTTCGGGGGCCAGAGGACCAGGCCCGCGGGGCCCAAGAGGGGCAAGAGGGCCTCCCCCAAGGCCTCACGCAAGAGGAAGGCCCAGTGCATCCTCAGCTGTGAGAGGGAAAGGGTGTGCGTCACCAAGGCTCCCGAGGAGGAGGAGAGCGAATCTGAAGCCAAAGAGGAGGAGAGGTGCCAGACGTGTGGAGAAGAAGAAGAGGAGAGAGAGGAGGAAGAGAGAGAGGAGGAGCGTTGTGGTACTGATTCTGGTGTGGCTGGCAGCAGCAGCAGTAGCAGCAGTAAGCCAGGAGAAAGCAGGGTGGAGATTTACAGCGTGAGAAAGACAGCATCACCAGCAGGAAAACGGTCATCATGAACTCCGGGATGACCGTCACTGTCCAGCCCACAGAGTCGGCCGCACCTTCCAGAAACAACGGCAGCGGCGTTAGCGGTCAAGCCATGCCTGCCGCGCAAGGACGCAGCGTTGCCAGTGAAGACGCCAGCCGAGAATCGGCACACATCCTGGCAGAGCTGATGTACCACGCTACCCACCCTGGGGACCAGGCACCCATCCCCAACCTGCAGGTGACCGCTGCCAACAGTCACGCCCCTGTGTCTGATGGGGGAGGATTGATGCAGTCTGCTCTCTCCGACCCGGCCGTTTCAGACCTCTTGCCGCTAGACCCCAACATCTCCTCGGCCGACGCTGTCAACTTCAGCAACTCTCTGTGCCCCATGTTCATGAACCCTGGTGCCCCCACTTCTCTGGAGCTGCCTGTGACCATGCCTGGCTCTTCTGCCTCGCTGCAGGGAGGTGGTGGGGATCAAACCCTCGACATGCAGCACCTGCCTGACCTCGATGCCCTGACCGCTGTCATCCAGCACTTCCCTTCTCTGGACCACCTCAGCCCGCATGCTGCAGTCCTGCCAGTGTCTCACATCCCTGTTTCTTCAGGCGGTAAAAGCAGCAGTTTCGGTTCCAGTGAAGAGGATGGGGATGGAAGGAAAGCGACCGGAGGCAAGAAACGTCGCTACCCAACGTCTCGGCCGTACAAGTGTTCTGAGTGTGACCAGGCCTTCAACCAGCCCATTCACCTCAAGAAACACATGAGCAAGCATACGGGTAAGTGAGAAGGAATTATCGTTTTGAACACTTCCAAGTTTTGTTGAATGTGAGTCACCTTTTCATGATTCATTCTGCAGTCATTTGCCTTTGTTTAATGCGTGTGTGTTGTGTGTGTGTATGTATGTGTGTACACTCATGTGAGTGCACATATGCATGCATGCATGCACATAAATTTCTCTCTTTTTCTAGGTTTTCTCATAATATTTTAAGGTGATTTGGTGTTTGTTTGTTATTAGTCCTCCAAGTCTTTGTTAGGTTTGTGTGATACAATATATGGGTTATTCTCAGAAACATGTGAGGTTTTTGTGACATAGACCTTGAAAAATAAATGTCCTTGGAAGTTTTTGCTTTCTTGTCATATATTAGAGTATTCTGTTGCAAAGTGCAATCTGTTGAAAAAATTATGAATCATTAATTGTTTTTTTTGTAATTGAGGCATAAAGGTTCTATTTTTAGCTGTGTTGCGGTTGTGACATGGAAACCAAAAGTAGCATTAAAACATCTTTTTACACAAAATATCAAACAAAAAACACTCACAAATGCTTTTGTTTTTATCTATAAAACAAAACTATCAATTAGAAGTATGACAATCATCGACAAAGCATGTTTTTGCTTTTTTGTAATGACACTCTAAGACATTTTGTATACCCAGATTTAAATTTTGGTTTTTGTACAAATGACCACAGCAAGCATCCCCCACATTATCCTGAACTTAAACCACAGAATGATATCCATTAAACTAAACAGTTTTCTTTACATAAGAATGGAAGCTGTTTAATATTAATGCCTTATAGAAGTAATATGTTTTGGTTGTGACATGGAAATCATTTGGTTGTGACATGGAAACCATACCCTTCAAAAGCACAAAACCTGAAATTGTAGCAATGAAAACACAAATTAAATCCAAAAAACAACCTACTTGAATTGGGAACAATGCATTCTATTAACATTATTATGATTATTTACATTGATTTGTCATTTTAGAGTGATCTGTTATGATTGTGACATGGAAACCGTTTGGTTGTGACATGGAAACCACACCCCTCAAAACCCACAAATCACTGAAGTGAAGCAATTTAAACACAAATTGAAAAAAAACCACCATCTGAAATTAGAAACAATGCATTCTATTAACATTATTTATACTAATTTGTCATTTTAGAGTTAGATGTTTTTTGTTACGGCTGTAACATGGAAACCGTTTGGTTGTGACATGGAAACCACACCCTTCAAAACCACAAATCACCCAAGTGTAGCAATTTAAACACAAATGGAAAAAAAAAACACCATCTTAAATTAGAAACAGTGCATTCTGTTAACATTATGTACATTGATTTATATAATTAAAGTGATATATCAATCAATATTATTATTGATCAAATGCTGCGTTTGGTTGTGACATGAAAAAGCTGGGAGAAACCAAAGACTGGAACTCTAATTATAGCATCGCGATACTCCTTTGGCGGGAAAAAGTATGTGTCAGATATATTTAAGGTCAAGATGAAGTACCAACCTGAAAATCTCGGTCAGTGAAAGAATGTGCCAGATTTTGCAACAGATTTACATCGTTTGGTTGTGACATGAAAAAAGGGAAACCATGTTGGTCATCTGGGGTTTCAAGCAATTTACGAGGATAGGAGCTCCAGCTGATCAAAAACAATGTTTTCTTTATACTGTTAACAGTTTAATTCATCCCTTGTGGCTATAATGTGTTGATGATAACATATAGTTCTTTGTGAGTAAATTGTTAAAATTGGGCCTACTTTGGGAAACCAACGTCACAACCGCAACAAGCTTTTAATCTGCCCTCTATTTAATGTCCATGACAAAGAAAGTACAATTTTTCTTCTAGGGAACTTGAAACAACATCTGGGCATTACTTTAATACAAGTTGTGTTTCAAATTAGCAGTCTTTCAAGTCCGAAGAACAATCTGAATAAAGTATGCACCAAAATGTCACAAATCCGCCATGTTGGAATGAGCAATTTGGTGAAATAAATTCACAATATTTAAAAGCAAAAACACAAATGGTCATATAAACATTTAAATTTTATTTTTTTAATTTAAACACAACCAGTAAACAGCATTCACCACAATTTTAAACTTAATTCAGCCAAATGGCAGATGTGTAAAGTAGGTCACTATCATGCCTCACATGTTTCTGAGAATGACCCATATACATGCAGTGTGTGTGTGTGCTCATGCTTGCATACAATTACATATGTGTGTGTGTGTGTCTTTGTATGTTTTTCTAGGATAACTTTTTTGTTTTGATAAATTGTGAGCAAGACATGTTGCACACATGCAAACACACATAAACATGCACATGCATGCATACATGTGCATGTGCGCACTCACACACACATGCGCACACACATGCACACACAGAGCCATAGAATGATAGATTGTGTGTGCACATGTGCTCATGTTCACACACATGCGCACACACACACGCACACGCCAATCACACACACACCACACACATGTGCGCACACGTTAAATCCTGTTCCGCTTTTCGTAAGAGTAGGCCATTGTGTGCTGGTGGGAACAGATCACATTTACAAAACTGCTTACACACGGGGACTAGCTGTAGAAAAGCACAAGAGTGCTTATCCCATTATCCTCAATATAAAAAAAAGAAAACACACACACACACACACACACACACACACACAAACTTTTTTAAGTAGAGTGTTGGGAAATCTTTAAAGCCAGCATAGTCTTAAGGAAAAAAAAAGATCATGAGCTAATTAAATAAATATGATATGTCCTGTTTTGTGCAGGTGTTAAGCCATTCAAATGTGACCTCTGTCAATATTCCACTGTGGAGCGCAGTCACTTGAAAGCTCACAACCGGATCCACACTGGTAAGAATGTCTGACCATGTAGAGAACATTATTTTCTTTTTAAACTGCCTGGTATTTAGCAGCAGAAGAAAGTTCTAAGACTTTCGGAAGAGAGCAAGCTACAAAACATTTAGATTTAAAAGATGAAAATGTAAAGGTGTCCCATAACCTATGTGGTCGTAGGGGAGCGAGGCATCAGAGACCTCAGCTTCTCTAGGGGCCAGCATACTGAGGGCGGCGCCCATCTCCTCTCCCTTGCTGCTTTACCTACCCTGACCCTAAAAGAGGGCATGTACCCATTTACAGCTGGGTGAACTTGAGGGGACTGTACTGAAGCCAGAGCACGCAAATGGGTCACCCATCCAACTGGTAACCACGCTCGATACTGCTTAAAATTGGCTGGGGGAAAGCCAGTGCTCTGACCACTTAGCTATCCTGCCTTCTAGATATAGATCTATGGTCTCTAAAGAAGAAAATTTTCTAAGACATATTCAGCTCTCCTTACAGTTACAGTGTCTTTTCTCTCTCGATTTTCTTGTTTGTTTTCTGAGGGGGAAAAAGAGTGAAGGACTTCTTTGCTCTGCCTGTTTTGAAATCAAATAATAATTTCCAGCAGTTTTATGGCCCTTTTCATCGTTCACCAACTCCAATAGAATTATGAGCCAGTTGGATTTTCTTTTCCTCCCTCTTTTATTCCTTTATATATTCTCTCAGTTTGAAAGTCTCCATTGTGGAGTTTCTCATTCTGTCTTTGAGCATTTTTATAAGCTGTCAACCTGTCTCAGAGTCTTTTCAAGGCACCAGAATTCAATTTTGTTGTTGTTTTGTGTCTTGGCTAGATGTGTGAGCTTTTCCTATGGTGAGATTTTACGTATGCAGCCAACTGTTTTTACGTACTCACCATACAGGTAGCCCCCATTGCAACTTTGGGGAAGGTGTCCAAACATGACACCTGCTTACATGTCTTCAGAAGAAAATTTAGTAAATTATAGCTGTTCCTTTTCTGCTTACTCAATATGTTTGTTTCACTCACATATATAGTTTCACACATTTTTCTCTTTGTGTGGCTTCTTATCGGTACTCATTATGAACTCCTTACCAGAATAGTTGCAAACTTTTTCCGTTATTTCTATCATACCTATCATGTAGTTGCTATCAGCTATGTCTTTTATTTTAACTCTTTGGCAGCCATGGGTGACTTTCATTGACGGCGCAGGTTATGTTAAAAAGGACAGTTTTTCATACAGAAATAGGGTTTCAAACCTCAGTTGATTTGGGCAGCTGATAGCAGACATATCGTCCTTCACCCTTGATCCAGTTTTGAGTGGAAAAACCCAACAGTGTTAACTTATTCTGACACAGACTGAATGCAGAGAAATCAGTAACAGCGCTGAAAAATACTTGGCGCTGAAGACTGTTTTTCAGTAAGAAACTTGGTGGGTAGGGTTAATGTTTGGGGCTGTTGCATATATCTATATTTAGATCGGTTATGTCAAATCTTGTACTTCTTATTCATCATCATCATCACCGTCGTCGTCGTCGTCATCCTCCTCCTCCTCCTCCTCATCATCATTATCATCACCACCACCATTATCATCATCACCACCACCATCGTCGTCGTCGTCATCATCATCACCACCACCACCATCATCATCATCATCATCGTCACCATCACCACCACCACCACCACCATCATCATCATCATCATCATCATCATCATCATTGTCATTGTCATCATCATTGTCATTGTCATCATCATTATTTTTCTTCTTCTTCTTATCATCATAGTCATCCTCGAGTTGGTGTATATTCACAAAATGCTCACATCCTTCCCGTTTTTTGGGTAGTGTTTTTTGTTTTTTTCCCTCCAGGAGAGAAGCCGTTTCGATGTCCGTTCTGCAGCTACGCCACAGCGCAGAACAGCACGCTCAAAGTTCACCTGAGACGCCACCACCAGGACAGACAGAGCGGCAGTATGGGCACCACCACTACCTCAACCACTACCTCCACCACCACCTCCACCTCCTCCTCCTCCTCCTCTGCCAAGAACAGATAGGAGTGCTGAGGTCTTGCCCCAGCCATCAGCAGTGAGCATTGGGTGTGCTGTGATGTTCCTGTTTGCCTGCCTGCAGCACTTCTTTCAACTTCGGGTTTCAGGGAAAATTGTTGATTCATCATGTATGAGAGGCACAGAGGGAGAGGGAGAGTGAGTGACTATGAGTGTGAATGAGTGAGTGAGTGAGTGAGGCACAGAGAGAGAGAGAGAGAGAGAGAGAGAGAGAGAGAGAGAGAGAGATCTTTATCTTTATTTTTTGAGGGTTCCAGAGTAAGCAGAGAGAGAGAGAGAGAGTAATGCATGCTTAACTCGTGTCCATCAATAAATAGCAATAGGAAAGCAAAGATTCCCCCACTTCAGTGTTCCTTGGCCTATGGTTGGGATTTTATCACTCCCTAGTTGCACAATGGAAAAATTGGAAATTTGATCTCAGAAAGAAATGAAAAGAAAAAAGATTCCATTGTTCTGCCTCGCATTCCATGAACATTCTCGCAGGGGCTGCCTTCGTTCAAAGAATAGTCCCGCAGATAGTGTCACCGTAAAACAACTCTTTATTGGTCCAAAGATATGCGTAACCATCCATATGGAAATCTAGAGAGCCAATAGGAGCTGTAGTGTAGTGGTGAAGAAGTGAAACAAAACCCCAAAGAGAATACTAAGTAAACAGCTAATAATAGTGACAATAACTGGTGGCTGATATACAAAGCAAGAATAAGTCCAATGCATACATGTGGAAATGCTTTACATATCAAACTGTCATATTGTGAGGTTTCAGTCTGTACCACTAAACCACACCTTCCAAATGCAGTATGTGTGAGTTTGAGATGCGTAAATGAATAACAAGGTACATGTGGCAACACACTTGTATGACAGGGCTAAGCTAGGACTGAATTCAGTGATAAACAAAAGGCTAATAAACTGTAGACAAGTTCAATGTACAATAAATGTAATGTACGAAGAGAAATGCAGTATGCAAATGTTATGTAGTGGCACCGGCACAACCTTGTCAGGCACTAGTAGGAAAACATCGTTACGATCTTCAGATTCACTAACCTCAGCGCTACTGCGTCACTACGACGTTCATGCATAAACAAATAAACAAAGGTGATCCATCTTTCAACCCTTCGCCTGGTTTATCTATAAAAAGTAATGAAATGAGTGTAACATGATATCAAAAACAGCACCGAACTGGAAGATGTCCGCTGCTAACTCAAACCAAATGAACTCAATTAATCACCATTTGCTGCGGTGTAAATCATGCACAGACATAATGAACTGATGAGTAAACAATGAATTTATATTCATACAAACAACTTACAAAGTGTGGGGACTTCAGGGATCTGTACATTTCAATGTGGCACTCACAAAGACATCTTGCCGACATGAAGACAAACAAAGGCACAATTGCAAAAATGTCTTGAAACCGGAGACTGGTCAGAGCATCGAGAAAGCTACAAAAATCAGTCTGGTTCCAGAACACTCTTCGTCTGATATCTACTTGATATCACAACAAAAATGACACCAAATGGAAGAAAAAACAAAATGGGTAATCTACACGCTAAAACAATGATCACTAGTTCCTCTGGCACTGTGCATAACATGCATCTTGTCTTGGCTACACTGACATCTGAAGGCTTGTGTAACCTGTTCAGGCAGACGTCTCCAATGATCACCCATCCAAGAGGTAGCCGTTGTGCAAATGGTGAAAAAGGGGGTCCCAGCCCCTGTTCCAGTACATGGTGAGCCTCAGGTAGGTCACACCCCATGAGAAGGCTAATGAAGACTTCATTTTCAAGCAGAGGAATCTCTTTTGCAATGCTGTTGAGGTGGGGATGGTGAAGAGCCACGTCGGGAGTCGGTATTTCTGACCTATCATCGGGAATCTTGCTGCATTCTATCACTGAGGGCAGTCGTAGGGTTTTCTGTCCATCCAAAGACTGGACACAAAGTCCTTGGAACTGGGGTCCACACATACTGCAGGTCCCAGAGCATGATGTCAAGCTGTAGACGATTTCCTGTGACCTGTTCTCCATGCTGTCCATGACTTCTGGTGCAGCGAGTGGGCAGTTGCTCTGATCATCCAGTACCGCATACACAGGAATGCTCTTTTCAGGCTGGTTCTCAGGGAAGATCTGGACTTTGATGATCCTGCCACACGATCGACTGGTCTGCATCCCATAGCAGAGGGATGTGCATCTGGTTTTCACCCCTGGGAGCTCCCCGCCATCATCTTCAGGAGGGGACTGTTGTGAAGATGTTGGTATAGCAGACGATGAGTCGCCCTCACAGTGCATCACAGTGTGATGTTTCTTTCCACACATCTCGCATTGGACTGTGGCAGTGCACTTGTTGGCGACGTGTTCAGTTGATGACAAGCATTTGAAGCATATGTTTGTCTCCTTCAGCAAGGTGATGCGGTCCCTCCAGGTCTTTGCAGTAAAGGCTGTGCATTCTGTCAAGGGGTGCTGTGCCTTATGGATGGGGCATCTCATGTCTTGCCTAACATTGGTTTTTCGATTAAAGAATCGCCCTTGATCTCTTGGAATGTTCCTTTCTTGACGTTTGTCCTTGTTGAAGGAGAAGGCCGGGTTGTTTTGTATCTTGCTGATGTTGCTTATGAACTTTGCTAAGAATAGGAAAGGGGGGAAAGTCACTCTGTGTTCCTCTTTATATCTGGCTGCTTGCGTGACCCACTTCTGCCGCTGAGCTGGTGGTAGTTTGCAGATGATGGTGTTCATACCAGCTGATGAATTGTAGATGGAAAACATGACCTTGAGCTTGGGATTTTCCTTTGCACACTGGATCTCATCCACAATGTCACTCAGTTCGTAAAATCTTTTGTCGTCTTTATACGTCAGTTGAGGGAAACGGTTTAATTTTCCTTTCAGGCAAGACTCTACAAGCTCTGCTGATCCGTAACGTTCCTCCAGCCGCTGCCACAATAGACACAGGCCTCTCATAGGATTCGGTGGGTTGGAAGCTCGCAAGCTCAGTGCATACTTGCTTGACTCTGGGCCCAGATACTTCACAAGGTGGTCAAGTTCTTCTTGAGGGGTCACATCTAGTTCTCTCATGATGCTTGAAAAGCTAGTGCGCCATACTTCAAAGGTTTCAGGTTGTTCGTTTAAGTGGGTCAGCCTGGAAAACAAAAACTTGGTCAAGGCCTGGGCATCAGGTAGGGTCACAGCGTTGTTCACAAAGTGTGGGGACTTCAGGGATCGGTACTTTTCAATGTGGCAGTCACAAAGACTTTTGCCGACATGAAGACTAATAAAGGCGCAATTGCAAAAAAGTCTTAAAACCGGAGACTGGTCAAAGCATCGAGAAAGCTACAAAAATCGGTCTGGTTCCAGAACATTTATTATGTACAGTGTTTCCTTCACTAAACCAGACAAAAACAACCGCCATCAGAATCTTTGCAGCAGTTCTTACCCCCATGTCTTTCTGTGTATGTTGGATCATAGGGTGTGGTTAGCTTCATGGCTAGAATGTCCTTCTCCTGAGGCATGTACAAGCCTTGTGATTGTGCGGTAACCATCAAGCATCTGCTTCTGGAGTGTCGAGATGTCCAGGATATTAGGCACAAGCATTTTTAACCTCTTTTTCCTGACTCTGTACGAGTCAAACACACTCTAAATCCTACGCAAAGGGAAGCGACTCCGTAAAAAAGATAGGGTAGCATCACACATACACAACAACAAAAAAATACAACCAGGTATCATTTCACTTTCCTTTTATTTTTTGAATGTTGTCAACATATTCATGAACACTTTACAACAATTTTTTGAATACTTTGATGATACATGACTTCACAAAAAAAAATCCAAACACGAAAATTGACATGTTATCACTTCTTGACCTGATACCCTCATCAATCAAAAGCCATAGAAAAGAAAAATAAAGGCAGTAATACTTACATTTCCACACATCAGCATCAAGGAAGTATCCTTAATGCTCACAAATTCACAATGACAGTATTTTTCCAAGGGAAAAAAAAAAAAAAAAAAAAGTCAAACAGCACCTCAATTTTTAGTCAAACTGAAAGTGTCGCATCAACTGACACAGAAAGATTCAAAGAAAAATGAAAGTGTTTTACACTTCTGAACATCAAAAAACCAAGAAAAAAACATAGGAAAAGTTACTGCACAAGTTGAGCATGAAACTGTGCAAAACAGAGGCCTTTGCACAAGTTGACCTTGCACAAAACACATCCAAAAGTTGACTGGACCCCTCGTCCTTTGGCTGTCCGGCGGCCTTCTTTTTGGCAAAGCACACAGTTCTTTGCTCTGCCTGTCATCTTCACCACCTGATGCTCCAGAGGATCACTGATGGCTTGGCCAAGAAAGGAGGCAGGCTGCTGCTGCTGCCGCCTGGTAAGTACGTTGTTTTTGATCAATTCATCGTACACGGCAAGACGGAAATACATCATGTCATGGAACTTACAGTTCTTGGGCGAGGTAAGTTACACAACTTGTAGAGGATTCCAGCATTGATCATTGCTGCCTCCAGCAGGAACCACAGGAGATACCTCCACCATTTCCTGGACTGCCGACCCATGGTGTAGTAGGAGCGGCGTTGGTCGAACAGGTCCACTCCACCCATGCTGGCGTTGTAGGCCAAGTCAGGAGTGGGTATCTCCTTCTCCACACGTCTTCCTGCAAATATATACCCCAGATAATTAAAAATCTGTACAAATATTATATGATTCCTGAAAAAGAATACAGTCAATTTAAAAAATCCTTGCCTTTTATCCCTGAAAAAGAAAAAAACTATTATTACTAGTAATGAACTTACCTTTTTCCCTGAAAAAAAGGGACTACTGATTAGTTATAATAAATCAGTTATGAACTTACCTCCATCACCACGACGAAGTGCAGTCCCCATGGTAGGCTGCACCCCAGTGGACAGCACTGTCACCATCCGCTTGTCTGCCAACGTTGCCCATGTCCCTCTCTGTCGCATCCTGGGTTCCCCTTCTTCGTCGCTGGCCTTTGCATGCGCTGGCTGAAGACCAGGTCTTTGGCCACTGCTTGCAGTGACCTATGTGCCACAGGCATAGGTCTTCTTCCTCAGCAAGTCTTCCTGCAGGGCCACGGAGTGAAGAAGTTGTCGAAGAAGAGTGGTGATTCTTCTCCAGGTACTCCTCAGCCAACTCACACGACATGGTGACCCAGACCACCTGAAAAAAAGAGAGCAACAGCACTGTAACTTCTAAACTGACTAGTCACTATAATGCAGTTTACAACATCATGAAACCTGTTCAAAGAAGAAAAGTGGGAATTAGCATCTGAAAAATAATAATCATAATAGTGTTCATTATCACACATACAACCATACCATCTCTTTCATCCATCACCCATCATCATGTGTGTGTGTGTGTGTGTGTGTTTTAATTTTTTTTTTGTGCCTAATATACTTACCAACAAATAAAAACAAAAATGAAAGAGGGAAAATAATCTTACCTGGTTCAGTGTGCATGGTTTTTCCCGTGTAAACGTCATAGGTGAGGAGGTAGCCGGTCTTGGGGTCGGCACAACACCAGATCTTGATTCCCCAGGGAGTGGGTTTGCCCTTGATGTACTGCTTGAAGTGCAGTCTTCCACTGTAGCTGACCATGGCCTCATCAATACTCAGTTCCCTGGGTGGCTTGAAGTGCTGTTTGAAAGTTGTAGACGTCATGTTGATCAGAGGACGCACTTAGAAGAGGGGGTCGAATCCTTCCTGGCCCCGTGGAATTTGCTGGGTATTGTCATTCAGGTGAAGGTATTGAGAAATTTTCTCAAACCTATTCTGACTCATCAGCTTCGACACGCTGGGAATATTGAGTCTGTCATCATTGGCCCAGTAGCTTCTCTGCCTTGGAAGTTTTATAATCCCCATCATGATCCCAATCGCCAAATACAGTTTCACCTCCTCCTCAGTCACCGGCTTCCATTTCGTGTCTTCTTTGCCGGTCTGTGCCTGCCTTTGTTCAGCGTACCTGTTGGTCTCATCCCGAACGATCTCGTAAAATTGATTTGGGATAAGTAAGCTGAAATAATCAAACGGGCTTGCACCAGCCTCTAAATTGTGCACAGCACCTACAAACTCTTGAAAATCAGACACATTGACCGGCGAATTTCTTGCCGACCATGCTCCCAGATTGAGAGGTTCGTCAGTTTCCTCATCACTCGAAAGTTCTGGTGTGCTGACTGGCGAAACTTCCAAGTTTTCAAAATCTATCTCCAAATCGCTTTCAACAGCTCTCACCTCACGCAACTCAGAAATATCATAGCCCTCAAAAACAGAATCGTCATCACTGTCCTCGAACCACAAGCTGTAAAATTCTTTGTCCTCCATGTTGGAAAATCACTAGATCGTATGATCGACTTCAAAAATTTCGCAGCGAAGTGAACACAACCGCTTGCCGCCCAAAAATGGTGTCAAACGGAAGTAGAATGTATGCCGGAAACGAGGCTAAAGCAGTCATGTGACTAGCATGTGACGCAAACAAAATGGATGCGCCCATAACGACCATGTGGAATCCGAACGTTCCTGAACGTTCGCCGATTTCATGCCATGTTTTTTTTTGAACGTTCGCCGCAAAAGAGGGTTTAAAGTGCAGGCTCCCTAAAGATCCTTTTTTCGTGTGTGATGTTCCACAGGATACCATTTTTTGACTTCCTGAGAGAATCTGGCTTTTTCCGTCTGATATGAGCAAAAGTGGTATAGTTGGTCTCTAAGAACAAGGCTGTTTTAGGGATTGTGGTTTTGGTTTTATCTCATTTTATGTGTGGTTGATGTGGTTTTACTCAATGCGGTGCCAGCCGTGGGCTGACCTTTATGGTTGACCAGGGCATCCATACAAGGAAGGATATCAGAGTTGGTTGTAATGTATACCCTTTAATCTGTATATAGTGGCACAGTTTTATTCTGAGATTTAATATTTTATGAGGAGACAGCCCTGATATGGCCTGTGTGGTTGGCGGGGCTATAAACAACATGATTGGATTGGATGTACATCCCATATAAGCCCCAAGCATATTTTGCAGTTAAGTACGCCGGTTATGGCCAGTGGTATGGTTGACATGATGCTATATGCCCAGCATGCACCCAGCTTCTTCCTGGAGAGGAATGGACTCCACCAAGTCCAGTTTTCCCATGACACACTGCCAGAAAAAAGTTCTGTGCAGTGCCGCAATGCTCCCTGAACGAGCCAAGTGATTGAGTTCTATCTGATCTTGGTTTGTGTCTAAGAATAATTACTGATATTGAATTCCTGTTGTCACCAAGAAATTGTTGTTTTTCCATAATTGGGAATTGTGTTCTCTTAACTTCAAATACTGTACATAATGGTTCCTGTAAACTGAAGGCTATGATTATTAAAGCAGAAACCGTTTTCTGCCGGCATAGCTCAGATGCATGGAATGGGAAGTAATTCATCGGCATTTGCTCATATGTAGAGTTGCCTCCCTTACACTACTGACTATTAGAGGCGTCAGTTTCAGAAAGAAAAGGTCTTTTTTCATATGGGGTTCTACTTAAAAATAGAAAATCCCCATAAGCAACCTGTAATCAAGATCAGAAATACCCTTTATGTCAAAATTAGGGGAAAAAACAAACTGCTTTTGTTTTAAAGCTGGTAAAAAACTTTTTGAATGAATTTATATAGCGCTATATATTGCAAAAACAAATCAAAGCGCTTGCATTCGACCTATACAACACACAAGCAATCAATGACAATTAATAGTTTTAGCAAATTCGAATATGCACACACACACACACACACACACACACACACACACACACACACACACACACACGTGATAAAGTTGTATTTACCTCTTCTAACACCTGCATATCACCAGCATTATAGCAACAACTAAAGACAAAAGCATAAGTTGACAACTCTATTCAAACTGCAGAACATATCCAGTGCAATCACTTGTAAATAAAGAATAGTGCAGGATACTCAGAGTTAAGATACTGTTAGATTTTAGGGCCATTTTACATTAGACTAAGTAGGCTACCTCAATTTCAGGAACAAACTATTAAAAAATTTCAGACTTTGTTCCCTAGGTAATTCACAGGCATAAGTTGAGTAAAACAAAGCTTTACTAGAATTTGGAAAGGAAGGGAAGTCACTACTCACACAAATGTGGTCTGGGTACTGATCTTTCAGATATGATCATAAACCGAGGCCCCACATGTTACGCATAATTACATAGGGTATGTAAATGAACCTGCATCAACAAGGGACTTGGCAAAATTCTGTAGAAAAAAATCCACTCAGATAGAGAAACAAATACAGTTGCAGACAGGAAAAGAACAATATTATGGGTGGTGAAGCTCTTGTGGCAACACCTTTCCCCGGGGAGAACAGCCTGAGTTTCACGCAGAGGAATCTACTGTGACTTAACGCTCTTGCAATCCGCTCTTGCAATCCGTGTTTCTGAACACAAAGTGCCCCTAGATTTCGCATTCCATCACAAAATCAGGTCAGACACACATGTTCCCTAGCCTTTTCCTCCTTCTAAGTACACACCAGCAGCTATAATTACTTCCAGACTCTCAACAGGGTTTCTCCTTCTGGCCTGATAGAGGTTTAACATGTGGTAGCAATTAGTGATGGTCACAGCGTGATGGAAATCTACTGTGTGTAAATCCCAGCTGGCAAATCGCAGTTCGGACTCAAGGGGAGCAATTATTCAATGCCGGCAAATCCTGGTATGGGACTAAGAGGGTTAATTAAAGGGATGTACTATACAAACTTGCAAACAAAAGAGTTAAAAGCATCACATGTTGGTACATGAAAGCAAATGTACAACAGCAGTCCCCCCCCTTCACACCTCTGCCTGAAGCAACATGCCACTGAAAGGGGTCCATCCTCCTCCTTCAAACATGTATTCCTTGCCATCATGAAAAGTTCTCGGCCACACCTTCAGTCCCGCTCTCACTTCCACAACACAGTGTCCTGTAGATCAGTTGTGCTACAAAGCACATATCCTTTGACTTCATTATCCACAACAATGGCAAGACTGGCTTCTTTCTTCCTAATAGGGGGATATGGACTTGTGGTGGCCAGGAATAAGTAAGTACCTGTGACAGGAGCAGTGAATACTCCTGTGTCTTTGTCATATCCCCCCACACTGCTGTGAATATACCCACAGGTCAGGGTCTTTTCCCAGCAGGTGGTCACTCTCTCTCCCAGCCATGCATGAAGCCAGCCTGGGTGGGTGTTGACGGGGGTATATCTCCACTCCAAATTTGTCAGCTTTCCTTCGATCTTCTGGACATCTAATGTCAGTTTGTTCGTCAGTGCCTTTCTGCATGCTCATCTCTCCGTGTACAGCCTGCATGTTAGTCACGACATTAATGAGTTTTGTCAGGATGTCGTCATAATCAGTCACCCAGTTGCTGCATGTCCATCTGCTGCCTGCAAGTGTCTGTGTGCGCCGAGGTCAGGTCAGTCGAGGCGATAGCCCTGATATGGCCTATGTGGTCGGCGGGGCTAAAAGCACCATTATTGGATTGGATTGGTCAGGTCAGTCTGCACAGAGGTCAGGTCAGTCTGCACAGAGGTCAGATCAGAGGTCAGATCAGTCTGCACAGAGGTCAGGTCTGCGTGGAGTGCAATCAGCTTTGCCAACGCTTTGTCCTCCTTTGCCCTCAGCAGGGCCAGGTGTTGGTGGAGGACGTTGGCGTGCTTGTCTGTCATGGCCATTACCCCTCTCTGCAGGGTAGCATGCTGTGTGGTCAGTGCCACATTGGTGTTTCTCTCTGCATGGTCAGTGCCACATTGGTGTTTCTCTCTGCATGGTCAGTGCCACATTGGTGTTTCTCTCTGCATGGTCAGTGCCACATTGGTGTTTCTCTCTGCATGGTCAGTGCCACATTGGTGTTTCTCTCTGCATGGTCAGTGCCACATTGGTGTTTCTCTCTGCATGGTCAGTGCCACATTGGTGTTTCTCTCTGCATGGTCAGTGCCCCATTTGTGTTTCTCTCTGCGTGGTCAGTGCCACATTTCTCAGCATGGTCAGTGCCACATTGGTGTTTCTCTCTGCATGGTCAGTGCCACATTGGGGTTTCTCTGCATGGTCAGTGCCACATTTCTCAGCATGGTCAGTGCCACATTGGTGTTTTTCTCAGCATGGTCAGTGCCACATTTCTCAGCAAGGTCAGTGCCACATTTCTCAGCAAGGTCAGTGCCACATTTCTCAGCGTGGTCAGTGCCACATTTCTCAGCGTGGTCAGTGCCACATTGGGGTTTCTCTGCATGGTCAGTGCCACATTGGTGTTTCTCTCTGCATGGTCAGTGCCGCATTGGTGTTCTTCAGCGTGGTCATGTTAAATCCTGTTCCGCTTTTCGTAAGAGTAGGCCATTGTGTGCCGGTGTGGGAACAGATGATAATATTTACCAAACTGCATACACATGGGGACTGGATGAAAAAAAAGCACATGAGTGCTTATTCCATTATCCTCAATATATAAAAATATATAATATAAAATAATTTTTTTTTTTTTTTTTTTTTAAAGTATGCTGTGTGGTCAGTGCCACATTGGTGTTTTTCAGCACGGTCACTCCTCTCTGCAGGAGGGTCTGGTCTGTCATCAGTTTGCTGTTGGAGTCACACAGCAGATTTACGCACTCACACACACACACACACACACACACACTTTGAATAGCCAGCAAGGTATAGATTACAAAAACCAAGTGTGGGTGAACTGGATGGGAAAGAGTAATGTGTTGTCTCCATTATTTCCGTCTTTGATTTTTGTTTGACCGTACCTATGGACACTTGAGACAATCTTTTCAGTCATATTAGTTGAAACAATCCGTTATCAATATATGAAAGCTACTACTACCCACTTATGCTGACATTAGATGAATTTAAAGTTGAGATTAATTTGCACAGCCAGTCATCTTATCAATACAGATGTGCTTGCTTTGTATTATTGTGTAATTTCTTAAGACAACAGTTTTCCCTGTGTGCAATTCAGGCCATTGCATGTCATCGCTAGTGTAGCTTTACTCTAATCCATTCTAGTCAGTTTTTAATGGGGAAGTTTGGCAGAGATACTTTTGTTGTCGCCATGGGCTCTTTGATGTGCACTGTGCCTCAGTTTACAAAATGAAAGAACAGAACAGCACCCAGACTCTCACTCAAGGTCTTGTGAAATGGGAGGGAAGGGGGTGGCTTTTCTTGGGATTTGAACCCCAGCTCTCTCTCTCTCTCTCTGCCTTAAGAGGGTGCTGAACACCTCTTGGCCACCAAGTCACAGTGTTCAGAGAGAAGTGGAAAACACGGTCACGAATGTATTTTACAGACACAGTCATCATCATCAACAATCTGTGCCTTGTTCTTGGATTGACTTTGAGTGGAATTCAAATCATGGATCTCTGGTCTTCTGGCAGTTTTATTGATTTTTTTTAAAGATGTATTTGTTGCAAGTTGTGTTTAAAAATTTTTTTTAATGGAAATTGATATCTATAGAAGACTTAGGTTAAAAATTGAGCTCCCTGCTCACCAGGACTGCAGATGTTTTCTTGTATGGTCATATAGTATTCAACATGTATGAGTTGCTATACAGCGCTGGATGTCTGTTGTTAGTAATGGGTGTAGTGGGGTGGCCCCGAGGGGTGTGAATGAAGCTGCAGGCTCTGTGTGTCTGTCCTGCTTGAGTTGACTGTTGTCAATTATACACAGACAGTGGCTTTGCATGGAGCAATCATCATGACAGTTGTTTTTCAAACTTGCGAATGCCAGAATCAGCTGCTTTTAACCAGTTGTTGAAATCAAAGTAAATGGTATCTTGGAATTGTATTTTGTATGTGAGCTCCATAGAGCAATTTCAATGTATTTTGTATGTGAGCTCCATAGAGCAATTTCAAACAATGTCTGGTCATAACTTTCATCATCGATTCTAGTGAATGCAGCAAAGATTGAAACAGCATGTTTCTACATGAAAAAAATGGCAAAAGGCTTCCCTTTGATTACACACAAAGTCATACATTGTTAACATCATATCAGTAGAGGCATGGATTGTAAAAGATTTTGTAGACATCCCTGGTGCAATTTTTTTCTTTTTGGTTTGTGTGTCAAGTTTTTTGTTTGTTTGCAGTGTTTTAACTTCTTAGTGTGGTGTGTGTGTGTCTGCTTGCTTTCAGCTTGGAGTGTATTTCTAGCATTCATCCCATTTGTGCTTTGCTCAGTGTCAGCTATCATCATCTACTATGAGTTTCCTGATTGTTTTGCTCAAGCTTACCTTTTTGGAATGGTATTTTAAAAATATAGGGGATGAGATAGCTCAGTGGCCAGAGCATTCGCTTTCCCAAAGCTAAGGAGCAGCATTGAGCGTGGTTACCAAGTAGATGGGTGACCGTTTGCATGCCTTGGCTTCAGTACAGTCCCCCAGTTCACCCAGCTGTAAATAGGTACCTGCCCTCTTTATGGTCAGGGAAGGTAAAGCAGCGAGGGAGAGGAAATGGGCACCGCCCTCAATATGCTGGTCCATAGAGAAGCTGAGGTCTCTGGTGCCTCACTCCCCAATGACCACATAGGTTATGGGAACACCTTTACCTTTTTTTTTTTCTTTTTTTTTTTAAGAAATCCTGAACAGCATTTCAAGATTTTTTGTTCAATTTCACCTTTATGCTTTATTTGATTGTCCAGTAATGGCTGCATGCTTGAAATAATTTTTATTGCTGTGTTGCTGTTGTCTGTAGGCATTGTTGATGGTACAGGTGATGTTGGTTTTCCCTTGTTATTTCTTTGTTGATTGTTGAAGATTTATTTTGTTTTTTTGTGAAGCACTTCCTGCTCTGTACTGTTTTGTAAATTTAGTTTCAAAACCATGTGATGATAATATCTAAAAAGCTGACTGTAGCGGACTGATTAGAGAGTGTAAACTATGTTGTCAAATATAATGATAAATTATTAGCTTTAATTGGACATAGGTGTAAATAAACGGAAATTTTGAAGTGGAAACAAAAAATACATGAGAAAACTTCTTCTTTTGTTGTTGAATATATGTATACCACTACCTGTAATCAGAGTAAAAGGGTATGGTTTATTGCAGAATAGTCTGAACTTAACCTTTGAAAAGTAAATTTAGTGTCTCTCTGGATGAAATTTTATTTTAGGTGGTAGACTATTCCTTTCCTAGGTAAGTGCGTTTCACTGGTTTCTGCCATGATTGCATTTTCCTGTGTGTATTTCTATGGCTTTTCAGAAGCTCTTGGTGGAAACACAGGTACCTTGTTTGCTCAGACTCATGCCATTTTTACCTGTGAAGTAATGAGGTGCAGTTTTGTATATATATATGTTATTGCTGGGTTTGTTTCAAAGAAATATATAAAAGATGTACTTTTTGGAATTATTGGTAAATGTTAAAATTTTTATGATATACATTCCTTTAGCATTTTCTTTCTGCCTGGGAAGAAAGCTATGAAAAAGATCCAACTTGGCGTAAACTGGGTTAGATTTGAGCTGTTGCCATAAATGAAGATGAATTTTGTTTCGATTTTCAGATTTCGGCTCTTTTTTTTTTAATGTGATCACACATACTTTGGTAAGGCTTGCTCATATGTGTTTTCTATGCCTGAGGCAATTGTCCATAGCTTAGCTTGGGTAGTGGGTAACTGACAAATATGAAACTATTGGTATGAAGTGTATGGTCCTTTATGATTGACAGTGTATTCAGACAATGCTGTAGTATATCTTGTCTTGAAAGTGAGGTGATATTATAATAATAATAATAATAATGATAATAATTCATGGAATTTGTATAGCGCTATATTTTGCAAAAACAAATCAAAGCGTTATTATGTCATGCAAAAGGGTATATGTGTCCTAACGTATCAGCTTCATCATGTTCCTTTTTTTTTCTGCTTTGAGCAGTTGCAATCTTGGGCTCAGGCTTAACTGAAGGTGGGGCATGTTGATGTAAACAAGATGTGTGTGAGGGTCCCCTGTGGGCCCTCTTGCAGGTAGCTGGCTACTTCCACCTCCAGTCCAGCTTTTGCAGTCAGCATGCTTGTTAAGTATCAGTTCAATTCAATGTCCCCCATCACCACTTTACTTTTACTTTTATTCTTTTATATCAAGGATAATGGGATAAGCACTCTTGTGGTTTTTTACATCCAGTCCCCGTGTGTATGCAGTTTTGTAAATGTCATGTGTTCCCACCGGCACATGGTGGCCTACTCTTATGAAAAGCGGAACAGGATTTATTGTGTGCGCAAGATGTTCTGCATGCGTTCACACACGGGGCCTCGGTTTGTAGTCTCATCCAAAGGACTTTGGGGGGAGTGGAGTCAGCACTGATGTTAACTTCAGGAGAGAAATCTCCTCGAACGGGAATCAAACCCGGGTCGTCAAATTGCGAGTGCAATGTTCTGACCACTAGGCTATCCCGTCCCCACTGTCACTGGTAGGACCTCTGCGCAATGCCACCAGGGATTGCTGCCATCTCTCTCCGTCTCTGCCTAGTTTTACGATCTCCTATAACCTTCCCCCTCATACTTTATGAGGAGACTGTTAGTATTTGTGTGGAAGGATGCCGATTTGCTAGCAGCAGATTGCCCAATATCTCCTGTTGCTTATGGTGCAGTGGTGGTGAAAATAAGAGTTACAAGCTGCAATAAGTTACTAGCTGTCTTTCACTGTGAATTGCTTTGATCTCCAGATGCTTGACTACTTAAAAAGAAGGCTTTAAAAACATTGGTTTCATGTGGCAGTTTTCTTTTGATCCAGTGTTGTATGTGTGTGTGTGTTTTTTTATATTAAGTGATCTCTACTCTGGCTTTTTTTGGTGTGTGTTCTTAACGATAAAACAGGGGTACCTTGGTCTGCATGGCTTAATATTTTAATGTTCAGAGTTTGATTCGCAATGGAATCCTCTATATCTGATTGTATTGGGACCATAATGGTGTTATGATCATGTTGATGAATTCTGAAAAGCCAACATTATGTAATAATCGACCATGTTGATGCATTCTGTAAAGCTGTGTGCAATTTTGTTCTGGGTACAGCTGCTGTGGAAAGTCTTGCAATGATCATCTTGCTTGCTGTGTTCATGGCTTTTTCTGCCTGTTTGATATTTTCTGCGTTGATTCATGATGTGCTCTGATTGTAAACTGATAACATGAAATGAAACGGGAATGGTTGAAACTTTTTGTGTGTGTGGAGTTGAGTTTTTTGGCCGGGTGAAAATATGGTACCTTTTGTGAGAATGCTATTTGTAAAAACCTCTGTCTTTTCTACACAGTTTGACTCGCACAGGCACGTACGCACGCACGCATACATGCACACACACACACGCACGCACACACACACCACACACACACACACACACACACACATATCCATCACTCGAATACTGCAGAGAATCAGTCAATACAAGGTTTATTACTTTCTGCACTTGGACACGAAGTTTAAAAGACAAATCACAATGTTAGTGGCAGTTTCACTCTGCTGTTCAGTATTAATCACTCACTCACTCACAAGTCTGCCTCTAAACCCCTTCTCTATCAATACAACCCTTTTCTCTGACCGACTAGTGCCAAGCTGGCAGGTCTGTAGGATTTCAGCAACATCAATGCATTCTGTATTGTACTAAAACTTTTATTTTTTCCACAGCAGATGTTTCTGCGTGTGATTTAGGATGAGCACTATCCTTTAAATGACTTTCTGCAATTCCTTGAAGGTTTGAATATAATTTTGGTGAATTGACTTGTCTGGCAAAAAGTGTTGAAATCAGCATAGGATTGGATAGGATAGGAAAGTATAGCCTAGAACTATACTGTATAGTACTGTACTGTACTGTACTGTTCTGTACTGTACTGTATTATACTATGCTGTACTGTACTAATACTACACTACACTACACTATACTACTATACTATACTATACTACCCTCTGCTCTGTTCTGCTCTCCTGTACTATACTCTTACGGTACAGTATAGTACAGTACTCTGATATACAATACTGTACTATACACTCATGGTATAGTGTAGTATAGTACAGTACTATGATATACAATACTGTACTATACACTCATGGTATAGTGTAGTATAGTACAGTACTATGATATACATTACTGTACTATACACTTATGGTATAGTGTAGTATAGTACAGTACTATAATATACATTACTGTACTATACACTTATGGTATAGTGTAGTATAGTACAGTACTATGATATACAATACTGTACTATACACTTATGGTATAGTGTAGTATAGTACAGTACTATGATATACAATACTCACTTGTGGTATAGTGTAGTATAATACAGTACTATGATATACAATACCAGTGTACTATACAGTTATGGTATAGTGTAGTATAGTGCAGTACTATAATGATACTGTACTATACTATACCATTATGGTATAGTGTAGTATAGTGCAGTACTATAATGATACTGTACTATACTATACCATTATGGTATAGTGCAGTAAAGTATAATACAGTACTATATTATATGATAATGTACTGTACTATACTGTTGTATACCTTGATGTATAGTATAGTGCATTATCATATAGTGAAGTATAGTACTGTATTATACTTTACTGCACTATACCATTATAGTATAGCACAGTATCATATAGTACTGTACTATAGGAAGGAAGGTGGCAGGATGGTCGAGACATTCGCCTGCCAACAAGTAAAAACTGTGAGGTTCTGGGTTCGTACCCAGCCTCACCCTTTCTTCCCAGTTTGACGAAAAAATCAAACTGAATGTGTCATTCGGATGAGACTATAAACCGAGAGGCCCTATGTGCGAACACATGCAGAACATCTAACGGTTAAAACCCCGTTCTGCCTTTCAGAAGAGCAGGCCATCATGAGCCGGAAGGAGCGAATGACAAAATTATTAAAAAATACCAGCATGCACACAGGCGTCATGTTTAGACACCATCCCTGAGGAAAAATCGGGGAGTTGGAGTCCCAGGGCAGCTCAGGGCTGTATATGGCAACGTTCTGGTGGCTCCTGCGACGGTACTGGAACCATTCGTATTGGTCATTGCCTTTCCAATGGGTCATTCCAGTGGCATGGAGAGGGGGGTCTGCTGCATGGGTAACAGTTTGCCCTCCATACTTACTTAGCCAGGCTTTGCACTTTAAAGACTAGAGCGCAACTCCATAGTCTTCCGAGACTGATGGGTGCCTACTACTACTATACTATACTATACCATAAGTGTATAGCCTTATATACTGCTCTTTACCTTGAGTGTATAGTATAGTACATTATATATATAGTATAGTACTGTATTATAATATATAATACCTTAGTACACTTATGGAATAAAACAGCATAATACAGTACTATAAAATATGATACCATATCTACACTTATGGTCTTGTGCAGTAAAGTATAGCACAGTACTATGCAGTACAGTACTCATACTGTATAATACTGTACTATATACTAAACACTAAAGGTATAATATAGTATAATACAGTACTAAAATATATGATACCGTTCTGTACTAAACACTTAAGGTATAATAGTACAGTGCTATAACGTAATGTATAGTACTATACTATACTATACTATATTACTATACTATACTATACTATACTATACTATACTACTAATACTAACTATACTATACATTACTGTAAAATACAGTATAGTACTACACTACACTGCACCGCACCACACCACACCACACCACACCACACCACACCACACCATACCATACCATACATACCATACCATACTATACTAAGCACAGCTCCATAGTCTTCTGAGACTGACGGATGCCTACCGCCTACTGCCTACCTACTAGTAACTGTACAGTAAAAGTACAGTACAGTATGTGATACTGTACTATTTACTATACACTTAAGGTATAGCACAGTACAGTACTATACTATATGATGCTTTACTGTGCTATACTATTTTATTTATTTATTTATTATTTCTATTTTAATCTTTTATATCAGGATAATGGGATAAGCACTCACATGCTTTTTTTCATCCAGTCCCAGTGTGTATGCAGTTGTGCAATTATTGTCATCTGTTCCCACCGGCACACAATGGCCTACTCTTACGAAAAGCGGAACAGGATTTAACGTGTGCGCAAGATGTTCTGCATGCATTCGCACATGAGGCCTCAGTTTACAGTCTCATCCGATAGACTTTTGGGTATCACTTAAGGTATAGTGATATACTATATTATACTGTACGTGCTATTACTACACTTAAGATATAGTACTATACTATATGATACTGTACTGTACTATACTACACTCAAGGTATAGTACTATACTTTATACTGTAGTGTAATACTATACACCATACTATATGATACTGTGCTGTACTATACTACTTTTCACCTTTAGTTTACCTATGGGAAGAAACAACGAGACCTCAAACATCAAAAGTATGAAGTATGCCAGCTTGACACTAGTCAGTTCTTTTGAACAGTCAACTGGAAACCCTTTTGCTACTACACAGAAACTTGCTTCTTTCTGGTTTGTTAAGTCTGTCCAAGCCTAAGGCTCATCAGGCCGGTGCTTATCCCAGTTTCTGTGGCGTTAGGTGACTGAAGTCATAGACTACCCCCTGGAAGGACGCCAGTCTATCGCAGGGTTAACCCCAACACAAGGTGGTACCCTTTACACCTGGAGTGGGGTGAGAAATAGCCGTAAAGTGCCTTTTCCAAGGCACAACGCCATAGCCAAAACTGGGATCGAACCCGCAACCTTTACATTACGAGTCCAACGCCCTAACCACTAGACTACAGCGGCGGCTAGGGAATCACTAGGATACAGAAATCACCAGGAAGGCATCTACACTCCCTGCAGATGTCTGAGTGTAAGGGCAGTCACCATGCTGCCTTTGCCTCTGCTCTGCTCACATGGGAGCACTTCCCCCTACACTGTTTGTGCAAGTGAAGACTCGGAGGAGAGCTCCCCTGACAAATCTGACTGTACTGGATTGTCTCTTCTTAAATACCTCTCTAACCTAACCATGCCACTCATTAGTTTGAAACAAAAAAAATCCATTCACTGCAATCCCTTGTTCAGAAGAGTTTGAAAGAGCACTACTTTGCTTTCCTCCAAAAATACACAGCAACAGTACATTGTGACACCGACAAAAGTACACTGAAAGGCCCATCGGTAGTGGATCACTACCCAGAAGTAACGACTGAACAAACAATCCACATCCACACACTTACAGCTGTGCATCCAGCTAATACCCCAGCCAGCAGAACCACAAAGATTTCATGGGGGCCAGCTCTGACTCACTGACTTTTAATTTTTCAAAAACATTCTGTAATAACGTGTGGACATACGAATGAATGAATAGAGAAAACAAACAACTTTGAAATTTTCCTACACAATTATTATTTACTTACACAATGCTCATTTTGATTCCAGTATCTTCATTATTAGCCTTAAAAAAAAAAAAAAAAAACTCACACTAGGCCCAGGTCGTTGTGTACCCAAACCCTCCACAACTGTCTCAGATGCTGAATAGAACAAAACACAGTACCAAATTTTTTTTTTTTTTAATCTGCTCTGTTGCATGCAAAAAATGAAAGCAACCTCCCTCCCTCCCCAATTTTGTCTCAGACAAAATGATAAGAAACGTGACAATAAATGCTCCAGTGATTAGATTGCTGGCAGTTTCTAAACAAAATGGATCAAGAAATGCGCCGTTACCTGCACACAAGACTTCACCTAGCACAGCGGACTTCTAAGAACAAGGACAACAAGGCATGTACTGGAATATTGGACGGTGTACAGATTTCAAACAGCATACAATGAATGGATGATAATTTTTCTACTGTACACACTCATCAGTCACATGAGCAATGCCCTGCTTCACAACATGGAACCAGTAAAGCCATAGATTAGTTGTTCAACTTAGAGAAAATACAAAAAAAAATGTACAATTTTAGTCACAAATGCAAAAATGTTAAACCAATCTCTTCCAAATCTATAGTTTAAGCACTTACATGATTTCCTAAGTGGAAAAAAAATTACATTTTAAAAACAAACTAGGTTTATGATAAATCGAAACCAAAATACCGTAACAAGCTATACTTAACCACAACGACTGCACAATTTTCCTCACATGATGTCATGTATTTTACACAAGACAGGTCATGGGTTTAAGTACTTATCACTGCTACAACTCCACACATTGTAAAGTTACCTCATTTCATGAGCTAGCACAGTCAGATATGTACCAGCGTTGGACTTCTGGAAGTGTAAACTACCAAATTTTTTATTGTATTGTTAGAAAACAAATTTAAGCATGGATGCAGGGTTCTCAATTATCTTTTAAACTACACAAGTAAAAAAAAAAAAATGCTGACTACTTCCCACTGCATTTACAAACTTTCTCTAAGTGGATAAATTTGAAATAAGGAATTTTGAAATACGAAACGCATCTGTGAGATTCAATAATACAGCTTACTTCTGGTAATTAGTTTTTTGATAATTGTACCATGTACTATCAGTAGTTACTCATTGTTATCTTTATATTCAAATGGAAACTTTATTGGGGAAAGAGATGTTTAATGACTAAGAGGAAAACCTGTCAAAACCAATAAGATTTTCTGTGCGGGTTTCATGTACATCAATTCTAAAAGAAATAGTCACTCCACACCAGAGGTCACTATCTACCGTGGCCTTTGAACCTATACATACATATAAATAGATATAAAAATCACAAATTAGCATAAACATGACCGGTATTAATAATCAAGCTCACAAAATCTTACAGATAAATAAGCTCACCAAAAAATAAGCAGAAATTTACTTTGCATATTGTCATCATATTGGAATTCTCAAGACAAGACAGACTTCAAACACACTAATTGTGACCAAAAATCACATTGTGACAGGAAAAAAAAAATAGTTGCCTTAATTTGTACATGTCCATTAAAGCCTTCCCATATACACAGCTTACACATACCACAGATGATGATAGACCAGGGAACAAAAATGGACCATTACACTTTTTACATCCCAAATAGGGGACGAGAGAGCTCAGCGGTCAGAGTACTTGCTTTCCTCCAGCCAAGGTCAAGCAGCATCGAGCGTGGTTACTGATTGTAGGGTGACCGTTTGCACGCCTTGGTTTCAGTAAGTCCCCCAGCTGTAAATGGGTACCTGCCCTTTTAGGGTCAGGGAAGATAAAGCAGCAAGTGGGAGGAGATGGGCGCCGCCCTCAATATGCTGGCCCCTAGAGAAGCTGAGGTCTCTGATGCCTCGCTCCCCTACAACCACATAGGTTATGGGACACCTTTACCTTTTTGTTTTTACACAACAAATCTATGTGAAGGAACAAACATGAACCATTACACTGTATACACCAAAAATCTATGTCAATGCCAATGTGACAATCTAGAAACAACCCCAGTCAACATGACAACATACAGAAAAAAAAACATGTCTTCATTTATGAAATATTCAAAGGAAACTCTTTTTTCTTTTTTTTTCAGGATGCAAGCTCTTTGTTTTTGTGTGCCCACTGGGGAAAGAAAATGAGAATAAAAGAAGAAAAAAAAAGACTCCACTGATAAATCAGAACAAACAAACAACGTTATTCCCTGATCAGGGAGAGTGAGAAGAAAGTAGCCAGTGAACACAGCTTTTTTATTTCTCTTTCTGGTCACACACCTATGTCAGGACGTGCAAACCTGAAGTTGGCAGTTAATTGAAAAGTAAAATCACTGACAACAGACTTCACAAACCTCTTGAAAAAAAACCCTGTAGTTTTCAAACCATACACAAATGATAACTGTGGAGATGACAAAAATATGCATCATAATTATTATCCCTTATTCCTAAACATCACAAAGAGTTTAGCAGTGATTGCAACACCATGCATGACTAGCATGCTCAAGTGTTCGAAAAGAAAGCTGTTTACCCAAGTTGATTCTATTTCAAAGTCAGCACTAATCTGGGACTTCTCACTCTGAAAAACGGAGTATTTCCAAGAGTATGCATGTCTGGTTTGGGAGTTATTCCAGGCCTTATGCCTCAGAAACAAAAGCTGTATCAACGGAATTCAGCTCTCTATGATACAGGCAGGCGAAGAGGAAGTTGACAGATGTTGCCTTGAAATAGGGAACTGCAGGATCAAGTCAGAAATCACAAAATGTTCTGCAAACATCCAGTGTTTCAGATCCATCTTCATTAACTTCTCTGAGAAATATCTGCTGATCTTGAAATAGGGTTGAAAAGGGTTTGTAGTAACTTTTTATCAACTCTACATTTGACAATATGTTCTTAGGACAATATCAGAGTGCATATAACAACATATAAAGTAAACAGTTATATATAAGAACAATATTTTGCTTCAAAAATAATTCACAAACATTACTCACGAATCTGTTACCTTAACTAACTAATCACATTACACCAAAAATCAAAGAGGCAAATTATGTGGAGAAAAGAAAACACTCAAAGCAATGAAAAAACTGTGGCAAAAAGAACAACAAATGATCCAGACACAAAGAAAAAAACAGCACTAAAGCTACAACACTTCTGGAGATCCTGAATGATTATTATGCACATGTAGCATATATCCTTCACCAACATTGCTTTAATCATTCACGTATTGATTAAATGATTCACATACAGCAGAATCAAGATTATCACACACCTAAACCAACAAAAATCACCACTCCAACCAGCCAGCCGTTGATTATAATAATACAAACAGAATAAGAAAATGAAACAGAAATTTACAACTCAATACAGTTGCAGACAAAAAAAGCAACTGAGTACATTTGTTTTTCAAGCAAAAATGGAATGATCCTTTTTTACAAATAATTCATACTCACAATCTTGAAATCAGTATGCAGTCAAGTGTGGCCACTGTTTAGGATATGTACGCTATAGTCCAGCACTAACCTTCATGACCAAGTCGTGTCTCTATCCACTTATACACGAGTTCTTTAGGGGTAAATACAATATCAGAAGTTTGGGGCTACAAAGCCTATCCCTTGATTTTTACACAAAAATATGTGTTTACAAGTACCATGCACTGGAAAACGGAATATACAAACATTCATAGTTCACCTCATGATATTAATCTCTGCTTCAGGTCTTCTGGTTTGGGGGGGGGGGGGTAAATATCGTTTCCTTAACATTAATGGCACCAAAATTTGGAGTCATCGTTAGTCATAATTGATTTTTTTTCTTATCTTATTCATTCTAAATTTCTTTTGGCCTATTCTGTTTAAGGATCTTGCACTTTCTATACCCTGAATGCAGATTCCTCATTCTGTAAACAGTACTTTGCTTTTAGATAAGGAGATAGGCAAGTCCTCACTGTAAAATATCTAGATATCTTTGCAATTGGAGTATCGAGCCAATCAATCTTTGTTGCCATCTGGTCACTATGTACACACTACTGATTGATTTTCTTTCTGGCCCAAAAGCAGTCTTTCATTTTTTTACATACAGAGTTCATTCAACATGTCCACTCTGGAAATAGTTCTTAAGGAAATTGGCATATGTTTTACATATTGCTCAATATTGTACACCCTCAAGGTTAAATTACACCCAAACATATCAGCTGATAACATTATATGTGAACTAACAGAGTTCTAAGACTGGTTTGTTGCTGTGTTCACATGCAAATGGATTAAAAGGTCTCTGTAATATTGAGAAGAGTGCCTTTTATTATCATTATTATTAGTATTGATCTCAACACAGGTGGTGCCTAAAGTGATTTATCAATACATGATGTGTATGTGCATGTGCTGATCACAAAAGCAACCAGGTCAAAATTCTAATGAACATCTACCACTGTGTACTATAACTAAGTGATTGTAGTGTGACACAAAATTATCAAACAACCATCTTGAAATATACTAGTCACACATCTACCTAATTCTAAAACAGAACTATTTTCATTCCTTGGGATACTACAAGCATGGCTAAAAGTAAAGGATAAAGCCACAATCACTCTAAAGAAAATTAATCATACAAGAACACAAAATCAGGAGGGGGGGGGGGAATAAAAGGTAACGCTACATGGAGAATAAATGCCTCAGCAGACAGTGTGAGACAGAACCACACCGTCAGTCTTTCCCATGATTCTGCCTTGCTTCTTTTCTGTGACTGCAGACTCTAAATGGTGACTGCTTATTCTGAAGGGTGTGACTGCAGATTCTGATGGTGACTGCAGATTCTGAATGATGTGACTGCAGATTCTAAATGGTGTGACTGCAGATTCTGAATGGCATGACTACAGATTCTGAATGGTGTGACTGCAGATTCTGAATGGTGACTGCAGATTCTAAATGGTGTGACTGCAGATTCTGAATGGCATGACTGCAGATTCTAAATGGTGATTGTAGATTCTGAAAACCATTTGCTTTGGAGACAGAAGAAAACTATGAGCGTATTTTGGACTAATAGGAAAAAATCCATCCCTTGATTGCCAGAGAAAAAGTACTTACTGATGCCAAAATATAATTCTATGGTTAACCCAGCCCTCCACTATTAATCATCCTTTTTCTGAGAGGAAACTGGTTGCCTTAGTTTTTTAGTATTGTAATGCATACAGCTATTTTTATGATATGTTTCTCTGAGAGGTAGCACATGTGTATTGTGATCATAAAACGATATAATGTAGAGATCAAAGCTACAGCACTAACATATTGTGTGGGCTATTTTGCAATGATATTCAAAGATGAAAAGAAAAGTATTGCACAGCAATGATATCCAGGTCTGACTCTTGCCCTTCCCTTGTTAAAAAAAAACATTCCAAGTTCTTTAAGCCCTGCTGACCATGAAGGCCATAACAGGGCTATCAGTTATACTGCTGTTGAAATTTCAACTTCAGACCACATAACAAATGTTGACTGATGTAGTACCCTAGGCATTCATTGGGGATGTGTTCCAGTTCACAGAGTGTTGGCTGAATGTTGTAAAACTCCAAAGTTTCCAACTGTGTCTAAAGAACAGTTTTATGAACAGGTCTCCAGTCTGTAACTGCTGAACACAATTTGACTAGGCTGTAAGAATTGGTTACTGGAAACTTGGAATATTACTAAGCTAAGACCAGACACGGCAGTTATCTCTACCTCTCCACCTCCCCCCATATTAAGGTTTTACAGTGAAATACAGTTGAATGGTTTTGTCATAAAGGGAAAGATCATATTGGAATGAAGGAAGAGGATCTAACTCTATATTGGATCACAAAGAGCAATGAAAGTTTCTGTGGGTGAGTAGGTAATGGAGACCAAATACATTTTATTGATCAAAAAGCAGGTTAATATGCTTTTAGAATAACAACAACATGACACCAGCTCAGATGAGAAATGAATGTACTCCCCGGGAAGAGTAGCCCAAATTTCACATACATAAATCTGCTGTGACTTAAAGTGGTACACAATACAATACAATACAATTGAATACAATACAATATAATCCAATACAAAGCAGCTATGCATGTGAAACAATGTTGCAAAAATAAAAGCTGACTTAATATGTCCCCCCAAAAAAAACAAAAGCAAACAAACAGAAACAAAACAACCCCAAACAAAACAAGTGAAAACAAACAAAAATCCAAAGAAAACAAAAAGTAAAACAAACAGAAACACTGCTATAAGGAAATGCCCACTGCAATCAAACTTCCTAAGCCAGAATATGACATTCACTAACAATAAAATATACCAATAAACAACACATACTTGCCTGTGGTACTCTTGAGATCAAACACATGAATTCATTATAACTATGTGACTGTCCACAACTACTGCAAATAGATCTGGAGTATTCTTTATGCAGACTACAGACATCCTGCCTTCTTCACTGTGAAGATTGCTACTCTGTGTGTGTGCGTGCGTGCGTGTGTGTGTGTGTGTGTGTGTGTGTGTGTGTGTGTGTGGTGGTGTGTGGTGTGTGTGTGTGTGTGTGTGTGTGTGTGTGTGTGTGTGTGTACACACACATATCTACACTAAGTAAAAGTTACAGCAATCTGGTTACAAATACTTCATATATTTTCTTAGCAGCTGTACATACACCAGCCATCTTTATAACATAGACACACAAGGCCTATAATCAAGCTCTTTATCCCTATGGTATCAAATATCAAGGCAGTTGACTATGCTGATAATAACAAGGGTACCTTACAAAACCCTTCAAAGTCAAGGATATACAATCATTAGGCATTCAAAACTTCTGTTCAGTGGCAACGATCATTATACATTCACCCTCCACAATTGTCCAATTTGTGGACAGAGGTAGCCTAGTTCATGTTTAAACAACGTTTGACATGTATTTATTTATTTATTTTCATTTATTTTTTCTTTTATATCAATGATAATGGACAATTATTATTATCATAATGGCTATTCCTTTGTGTTATCTATGGGCCAAAGTTGTTAAAGGCACCAAAAGTTTCTGGCATGCCTGTGAGTTGTGCAGCCAACTCCCTCCATGTCTATTACCTTATTGTTTGGAGTTATTGTCAATTTTTTTTTTAAATGGGGGTTACTCAAAATGTTTTTTGCTCTCGGTTTTTTGGTTTTAAAACAATGCTCTATTGTTAGATATATGTCTAAAATTTGAAAGGACATGTATTCACTTATACTTTTTGAAACAGTGCTGGTTTCGCAGTTTTTCAATAGTTTTCTTACTATGATATATTATATATAGTTTTTAAATGAGTATCTTCCATGATGTAAATCAGGATTGGCTTAATCACTTTTTTCTGACATAATCCCACACAGGTAACATCATTCTAAAAGTAACATTCTTTAACTTTCATGACTAATATCAAAGCAGCAAAGACATCTATCATTCATCCTGAATGTTGCCTGTATGGTGGATACAGGTTTGTGGAGTCAACCTCATACTCTCTTAGAAAGGATAAAATCTGTAATATGCATAGTAGGTACTGTGGAGGAAAGACAGACATAAGTAGGCCTGTACATCACATGATATGAGAGACTACAAACCGTTTGCTCATCCTGTTTTTTCTACCAGCATTCTTCAAACCAACCTTCAACCCACTTCCATTAATGCAATGTTAATGTTAATGCAATGTTAGTAATTATGGACGTGGCTTCTGCATCTTTGAAGAAACTGTAGTTGTTTTTTTCCCCTTTTTTCCTTAATATTTTGGGTACTGGATTTTTAATTTGAGAAAAAATAAACTAATTAATATTAAGTAAAGTCTATATTAACTGAAGTTGAACTACTGTCCATAAAATCTAGATCTTTGCAAGATGTATCATAGTGAATATTGAATATTTTCAGTTGGGGATTGAGATACGTGCTATTTATCCTAACGACGCATTTCTTTTCTCCCTTTTACAGAAGACCTCATCTTATTAAAGCTGCTAATGACCAGTTCCATGATATAGACGAATAAATGTAGAAAATCTGTTACAAAAATGAAATCAAGCTGGTGAGAACCCCCCCCCCCCCCCCACAAAAAGTCAGCATGTGAAAAATGCTTCAAAAAGCACAAATTGTGCAAGGATGTCCTCCAAATTATTAACAACAACAACACCAACAATGATAAACCATAACAGAAACTAATTCCACAAATGCCAAAAAGATCTCTCAAAAAAGAAACGATGAACATTTCACAAAGTACATTACAGAAATGGTTCTTCCCTAAACTAAAACGGAAAGAAAAAAACACATAAACCAATTAAGGCAGGGTGGGGGTGGGGTGGGGGGGATGGGCGGGGGCGGGGGCTTGGGCAGGGGGGGGGGGATAGATTATTCACAGGCAATAAATTTCTCAAGAAATTAACATTTCCCAAATGATAGATTATTCAGAGGCAATAAATATGTCAAGAAATTAACATTTCCCAAATGATAGATTATTCAGAGGCAATAAATTTCTCAAGAAATGAACATTTCCCAAAGATTATTCAGACAAAAAAATTCTCCAGAAATGACCATTTCCCAAACGACAGATTATTCAGAAGCAATCAATTTCTCAAAAAAACCACCCCGAACATTCCCCCCAAAAAAAACGTTCTGATGTAGGGAGGGACATCTCAGAAACCCTCAAAGACATGCTCGCTCGCGCCTCTTGCCCAGAAAGTGTGAGAGACGTCTAAAGACTTGGAGAGTGTAGCAGAGGAAGACCAGAGAAAGGGACACTTGAGGCACGAGGGCTGCACGGTCTGTCAGCTGGTCTGTGGGCTGGTGGGTGTGGAGGCCAGAGGTCTCTCACTTCTTGCGGTTGAAGATGTTGGAGATGTTGGCTTTGGAGGTGGTGTCCTTGATCCGTGACATCACCCGGGCCTTCATGTCCTCTGCCGAGGTGCTCACCACGCTGCCGCTTCTGCACAACACACACACACACACAGATATTTTTTATGTTACACACATATACAGACACAGACACACAGACACACAGACACAGCACACAAACACACACCATACCGACCATACCATACCATACCAACCATACCATACCATACCATACCATACATACCATACCATACCATACCATACCATACCATACCATACCATACCTTTTACCATACCATACCTGTTATACCATACCATACCGTTTACCATACCATACCTGTTTACCATACCATAAATTGTGTATAGCCCTACCGACCACGAAAGCCATACCAGGGGCTGTCTACTCATTCAGTTTCACACACACACACACACACACACACACACACACACACACACACACACACATATATAATATATATACATATAATAATATACATATATATATACACACAATACAGACATATATATAATATATATACTATATATATATATATATATATATATATATATATATATATATATCTGAAGTGTTTCCAAATCCTAAATTCAAGACCTGGACAATAATCCATATCTTGTCACAACATACAAAAAACCCCACATTAAGTTTTTAGATTAAATTCTTACATTATCTTTTTGGGTCAAGGAAAGGGAGAAACACCTTGGGATTGCGTCGTCTTTTTGAAAAACAGAAAAAGAAGACTCGACATATTCTATTTTCACTTGACAGGCCCATATAAATAGCCGTTTGAAATGAAAACCAACTCCTCTTTACAGAAACTATAGATATCTGATTATATATAAGCCTGACAGTGTAAGTATCACCTTACCATTCAGGAGGCAGTGCTGCCCCCCCTCCCCCCTCCTCCTTAAAAAACAACAACAACAAACCAAAGCCCTCAAGGAAAAAAATACAAAAACAAAAAGCCCCCCCCCCCCCCCCCTAAAAAACACCAACACCCCAACCAAACAAAACTAACGAAACGAAAAAAAAACCCACCACTAATAATAAACAACTGAATAATGGATTACAGTCAGAATTTTGCACTGCACTGGACTTATTCCTTTTCTTGATACGCTTAGTGATTATGCTCACGATGTTATGAAAGGAAACACCGAGTGCTCCACTAAAAGATCTCCCACTGATACCAGTGCAATGTCATACTAAATAATATATATATATATATATATATATATATATATATATATATAATATATATATATATATATATATATATATATATAATATATATATAATATTCCCACTTTTTATTCATCCCTCGGTATATCTCCAGACAGTTAAGAACAATGCTATCTTAGGTAAACACATTCCAAAAAAAAAAAGTCTGATGCTAAAAGCATGGTTTAAAAGAAAGTTTTCATGGCCAGAGTTCTGTCTCTATTGCAAAGAGTCAGAGGACCTTAGGGAACCGTTTAGCCAAATATGCATACACTGCACTGCCCAAGGTCTTTGGTGGGGTGGGGGACTCAAATCAAATCAAATCAAATTCTTTTATTTCGAGGATAATGAATAAGCGCTCGTGTGATTTTTTTTTTTTACATCCAGTCCCCGCCTTTATTAGGGATAACATAATATAAAAGGAGAGAAAACGAGCGAACAAGGTTTATTTACAGAAGGTAATAGAATAAGCATAATATTATTAACTGGTTGTTTTCTCTTTTCATGATGGCTGTAGGAATAAATCTCATCATGAAAAACCCCCAACTTTTTTCTCTGAATTTTACGGCATCCACCGTAATATATAAGCTGTCCACTCTTTGACCTCTCTCCACAAAAGAAGTACACGAGGAAACGATTCATGTTGAACCACCACGACCCTTACATGTGCAAACCTAACACTCCCCACTGACCGCAACAGCAGTTTTTGAAGAGAGGCATGTACGACTTCTGCAGTCAACTCTTTGGGGGCAGGTAAGGACGGTCACCTCATCCACCCACACTGACAATGTTACACGAACCTTGAGACATTACAGATCTTGGCACTAACTCAAAGCTAATAAAAAATATTCATGGAAAAAAAACCCCAAAGGGTCAGGGCACAAAGGTCACAGACTGGAGGCCAGTTTTCCGCACTGTAGGACAACCAATGCAGCCAGACTATTATACTGAATCCCAGGTCTTGCACCCGCCCAAAAAGCCAGAAGTGTCCGAATTTTCCACCAGCCACTACACCCTGAGTGGTTCCTTTCGGATGAGATGATAAACCGAGGTCCTCACTATGCAGCACGCATTCAACGCATGTTAAAGAACCCGTGACAACAAGAGTTGTCCCTGGCAACCACCCCACCCCTTAAAAAAAACACACACACACACAACGAAAAAAACACCAAACTAAAAACAAACAAAAAAACTCTGATAGGAAATGAAAAATACAGACGAAGAAAATCTTAACCAAATATGCATACACTGCCCAAGAAAAAACAAAAAGAAAAGAAAAAAGCAAACAGATGGCGCTGCTCTTGTGGCGACGCGCCCTCCCCCGAGGAGAGCAGCCCGAATCGCACGCAGAGAAATCCGCTGTGACAGAAAGTGCTACACTAACTATACAACAACACTGTGGAGATCAGGTTACAGTATGGAACAGGCCAACTCACACAGGACACTACACCCTTCCTCTCGCATGACATCCTAGAGCCAAGCTTCCCGCCCCCCCCAAAAAGAAAAAAAAAAAAGAAAAAAAATGAAGACCTGCGGTATAAGTCAGGATATCAGTCAGATAGCACAGCAGCACTGAAAGTCTGCATCTGATACCAAAGTTGACACTCACATGCATGGCCCTAGTTTTCCCACTGGGCCCATAAACATTCAACTAGGGGTAGAGGCCAGCCGACCTTGACCTTGAGCACTAGCATCAAGTGCTAGGGACCTCACAGACTCGATTCCTGTTCGAGGGGATTTCCCTCTGGAGTTAACATCATGCTGACTCCACCCCCCCACAAATCTTTCGGATGAGACTATATACCGAGGCCCCGAGTGCGAACGCACGCAGAACATCTTGCGCACACGTTAAATCCTGTTCCGCTTTTGGTAAGAGTAGGCCATTGTGTGCCAGTGGGAACAGATGACAAAATGTACACACAAAAAACTGCATACGCAGGAAAAAAGTAAAATGAGTAAAAAAAGCACATGAGTGCTTATTCCATTATTCTCGATATTAAAAGAATACAATAAAAAAATAAATACCACCACCACCACCACTACCACCACCAACACACCAACCACCACCACCACCAACCACCACCACCACCACCACCACCACCACCACCACCACCACCACCACAACCACCACCACCACCACAACCACCACCACCACCACCACCAACCAACCACCACCACCACACCAACCACCACCACCCAACCACCACACCACCACACCACCACCACCACCACCACCACCAACCACACCACCACCACCAACCACCAACCACCAACAACAACAACCACCACCACCACCAAACCACCACCACCACCACACACCAACCAACCAACCAACCACACCACCACAACCACCAACCACCACCACACACCACCCACAACTACCACCAAGACCACCACCACACCACCAACCACCAACAACCACAACCCCCAAACACCACCACACCACCAACACCACCAGAAACCCTCACACGCTCCTTTACCTCTCGGGCGAGCCATGTCCAGCTTGTTCTCGTAGTCTCGGATCATGGAAGTCACCACCTCCTCGTGTTCCGGGGCGATGAGGGCCAGGTCCTGCCGCAGACACCTCAGCCCCGGCAACATGGCCTCCTGGATCAACTGCTCGTTCAGGACTGACCCGGGGTCAAGGTCGATAAGTTTTCAAGGTCACCGAGCGCGGGTACACTCGTTCAATTTTTACGTGAAGAAGTTGGAGTTTAGCTACCTTGAAGCAATTGTAAGTTTATATTTAATTTTTTTTTCTTTTATATCGAGGATAATAGAACAAGCACTCGTGTGCTTTTTTTTTTATTCAGTCCCTGTGTGTATGCAGTTGTGTAAATATTGTCATCTGTTCCCATAGGCAAAATTTTACCCTTGGTGAACCTCGGAGCTCTAGCGGAGGAAAAACACCCCTACCAAAATAAAACCGCATCAGTTAGCTTGTTCAGTGTTGTAAACTGAATATTATGATAAATTAATACATATTTATAGCCATTTGGATTGTAAACAATGTACTGGGGTGGGAAAGCAGTTTTTTCAGCTGAAATTTTGTACATGTACACGGATTTGGATTTCCTCATGGTTTTCCTGTTTCGAAGAAAGATGATGAGAGAGAGAGAGAGAGAAGAGAGAAGAGAGAGAGAGAGAGAGAAGAGAGAGAGAGAGAGAGAGAGAGAGAGAGAGAGAGAGAGACAGAAGACGAGAAGACAGAGACAGACGACAGAAGAAGAAGACAAAAGACAGAGAAGGTTGGAAGAGAGAGAGGAGGTGAGAGAGAGAGGAGACTAGAAAGCATGCAGCAAAAGAAGGAAGCAGCAGACGACAGACAACACAGAGCAGGAGACAAACAGACACAGAACAGAGAAGGTGGTGGGGGCTGGAGAGAACTAGATAAGCTTGCACCCAAAAGAAACATCCTCTGTGAAAGTCATCAGGCGATGAATTAACAGAGATATCTTTCCCGACATGCAAACAGCAGTTCATTACACCAAACACACACACACACAACGGGCGGTGTGAACCCCAAAGAAAAACCTATGATTATTCACCAAGATCAACAGTGGGTTTTTGTTGTTTTGTTTTGTTTTTCCTCAAGCTCCGGGGTTTACCAATTGTGAGATTTTTTGCGTACGCGAACGTTTTGATCCCACCCTTAAGGTGGCTGCATTCCGATTTCGGGGATATTGAGTTACGAGTTTTTTTGTTTGATTTGTGTAA
>CM060330.1:40225778-40228278 GCA_030674155.1 Stramonita haemastoma
GCATCTCTTGGCAGGACCACAGAACCAATGAGTCAGCGTGGCAAGAGGTGATCATGAAAGCTGTCTGGGTAATGAAGTATTGGAGGGCAAGCTGTTACCCATGCACCAAACACGTCGCTGGAATGGTCCATTGGAAAGCCAATCGGCGATACAAATGGTTCTGGTACCGTCATCGTCGATACAGGAGCCGCCAGAACGTTGCTATATACAGCTACACTCTCTACAGAAATTATGCCGGTTTTTAGCTAAATCCCTCATCAGAAGTGCTGCAAATCAGAAATCGGCTATCTATCATTATACAAATCTCAGCTTGATGAATTATAAAGACATAGCCCATGCTCCATACTGCTGATTCTGAACATCAATACTGACTGTCGAGGTATGGGACAGGGTGATGCTGCTATGGTATGAATGGTCAATATGGATGTTGTCTGATGGTGTGTATTATATGGTAAAGATGGTGCAGTAAACAAGAAAACCAACGGCAAAGATATCAGTTTTAAGACTTGAATAAAACATTCACAACAACAATATCTCTCTCTCTCTCTCTCTCTCTCTCTCTCTCTCTCTCTCTCTCTCTCTCTCTCTCTCTCCTCTCTCTCTCTCTCTCTCCTCTCTCTCTCTCTTTTCGTGTTTATGAAACATACATGTATGATTGTGCATTTTTGTGTTGCCAAGGTCTGAACAAAGCTTATGTGAAGTTATGTTTAATTGGGATTGTTTCTTCTTCTTTTTCCTCCCTCTTTCCACTCATGTACCCTCAAATGTGTTGTGGGCAAAGGCTGATGTGTATTGATTAAACAATTTAAGATCTCCCTCTCTCTCTGTGTGTGTCTGTCTGTCTTTCTCTCTGTCTCCATCTGTCTGTCTGTCTGTCTCACTCACTCACTTATTCACTCACTCACTCACACACACACACATATTCTCTCTCTCTCTCTCTCTCTCTCTCTCTCTCTCTCTCTCTCTCTCTCTCTCTCTTCTTTTCTATTCTCTTCTATTCTTTCATTCCCACGTGCATTTCATCGTTCGTTCAATACGATGTGCACACAGAACGCAGCAGCTTTTAAACAAATGAATCTTCGCACAGGGCTTCGTTCCACACCATTTCTCAGTTTGGCTTTCTGAGATGTGTGTGTGTGTGTGTGTGTGTGTGTGTGCGTGCGTGCGTGCGTGCGTGGTGCGTGCGTGCGTGCGTGCGCGCGCGCGCGCGCGCGGTGTGTGTGTGTGTGTGTGTCGTGTGTGTGTGTGTGTGTGTGTGTGTGTGTGTGTGTGTGTGTGTGTGTGTGTGTGTGTCGTGTGTTGTGTGTGTGTGTGTGTGTTGTGTGTGTGTGTGTGTGTGTGTGTGTGTGTGTGTGTGTGTGTGTGTGTGTGTGTGTTGTGCTGTGTGTGTGTGTGTGTGTCAATCAATCAATCAATCAATCAATCAAATTTTTATTTCCAGATGGTGCATTGAGTAAGCAGCAATCTGCTTTTTTCCATCAAGCCATCTATCTAAAGAAAAGAAAAGAAAAAAATCAAAACAATAGCAAAAATCAAATCCAAAACAAAACAAAAAGCCAACAAAAAACAAAGCAGAAAATCCCTAGCAAACAATAAAGCCAACAAAAGAAAGAAAAGGGGAAAAAGCAAACAAACAAATAAAACAACAACAACAAACATTTCACCAACATTAATTTGCTAACATGATTTCAACAACTTTAAAATAAACTATGCCTATAAATAATACAAGCAACTACTGTAACAACAACCAAAAGAGAAAAAAAAAAAAAAAAAAAAAAAAATTAAAAAAAAAAATATTTTTTTAATCTACTCAAAAGCCATACACACATATGCACATACACCCACACACCCACACACCCGTACACCTACACACACACACACACACACACAACACACACACACACACACACACACACACACACACACACACACACACACAACACGGTTTGCGCTCATCCACTCAGCTCGTGTGTGTGTGTGTGTGTGTGTGTGTGTGTGTGTGTGTGTGTGTGTGTGTGTGTGTGTGTGTGTGTGTGTGTGTGTGTGTGTTTCTTCTTCTTCTTCTCATTGGTTTAATGTCCGTTCACTACAAGGTGATTTAGACAATGGTACATTCACGTTAAGAATGCACTGAAAAGGGGATGAGGGGAAAAAGTGAAAGGATAAAGAAAATAATGGATGATGATAAGTTTATACAATTTCATTTATAGTAACTGACCTACTGGTGACTGGCAAATACTTGCTGCAACTGATATTAGGACATGCGACTCGGAATCATACAGAAAACTTTGGAAATTTCCGTATTTTTCCCTTAGATCTATCCCTTTGCTTTTATACGAGGCAATGAGCACAGGGCAATCAAACAGTATATGGTGGACTGATAAAATAGCAGAACAAGTACATAAAACATCTTTTGAATATTTAGTTTTCCAAGCATTTAGACGTAATTTATGAATTATAATTTCTATATTTCGTGGGCAACACAAACGATTTAAGGGAA
>CM060330.1:40233278-40235778 GCA_030674155.1 Stramonita haemastoma
TGTATTTTTTCTTTTTTTTATATTTCGAGGATAATGAAATAAACAGTTATGTGTTGTTGTTTTTTTTACCATCCACTCTCCGTGTTTTTGCAGTATTGTAAATTTTGTCATCCGTTCCCATCGGCACACAATGGCCTACTCTTCAGAAAAGCGGAACGGGTTTTAACGTGTGCGCATGAAGATGTTCTGCATGCGTTCAAAGAAAACAAAAACAAAAAAAAACCTCTGAGGTTGAAGCATGCTTATGTGTGGCGATGTTAGCATTGAAAACAGCCATCACGCAACCTTCTCAGGATTCCGTGACCTGTGTACTTAAGATGTTCGGCGTGCGTTCGCACACGGGGCCTCGGTTTACAGTCTCATCCGAAGGACTTTTGGGGAGAGTGGAGTCAGCACTGATGTTAACTCCAGGGGAAAAATCCCCTCGAACAGGAATCGAACTCGGGTCGTCAAATTGCGAGCGCAATGTTCTGACCACTAGGTAGGGTTGATATGACCCCGTTTTCAGACTGTTGTGCCGCCTGGTTGCTGAACGTATCGGCATTGATAACAAGCCTCACAAGCCTGATGCTTTGATGCTTCAGTGTTCGGGGTGAACAAGTGTAGGGGGTGAGCGAGTACGAGAGAGAAAGATAGTGACAGATACGCAGCAGTTAAACTGACGCGCTCGTACGCACGCTCGCGCACAAACACACACACTACACAACACACACTTAGCCTACACACACACACACACACACTTACACACACACACCACATTAGCCTACACACACACTTACACACACACACACTTAGCCTACACACACACACTTACACACACACACACACACTTAGCCTACACACACCACACACACACACAACACACACACACACACACACACACACACACACACACACACACACACACACCACACAACACACAAAACACATACATATTTTTTAAACACAGGAAAATACCACCCACATGCCATCTCCTCTGTCTTCTCTCCTATGCCCCCCCCCCCCCCTCCCACTTCCTACTTTCCATTTCACCACAACCTGCACTTTGCTCGTCTGATGTCACTGAGAATGAACAGGCATTGAATTGAGAGAGAGAGAGAGAGAGAGAGGAGAAGAAGGGAGAGGAGAGAGAGAGAGAGAGGAGAGAGAGAGAGAGAGAGAGAGAGGAGAGAGAGAGAGAGAGAGAGAGAGCAATGGCAATGACAATATTCATTGTGTTCAGCTTTTTAAGCCCATTCACAAGGGGACAGACAGTGAGAAAGGGGATTGGGCACAAAACACACATTTTCAGAAATACAAGTATGTATCATTTCTACAGCCCAAATGAGAGAGAGAGAGAGAAAGAAAGAGAGATAGAGAGAGAGACAGAGAGAGACAGACAGAGAGAGAGAGAGAGACAGAGAGAGACAGAAAGAGAGAGAGGCAGACAGAGAAAGAGAGAGAGAGAGGGGCAGACAGAAAGAGAGAGAAACAGAGAGAGAGAGAGAGACAGAGACGAGACAGACAGACAAACAGACAGAGACGGGCAGAAACAGAGAGAAGAAATCATTATCAATAAACATGGCTATTCACTGATGCAGAGAATCATCACCCCCCTCCTCCCCCCCCCCTCCATCCCTACCCCCTCCCCCTCAACACAGCACTGCCAACATCATCGTTCTATCACAGGCAAATGGAACCTCGCCAACCCAAGCTACAGTTTCGGAAATAAATCAGACATACTACATGCCCCCCCCCCCCCTCCCCCAATAGATCTTCATATCCATAAAACATAACGTTCACATCAAAGAATGTTTCGGAATGAACAAAACAGGGGAATCAGTTACCCATGTTCATGCGCACGTCCTATTATACATTCTGAAATTCTGTAACGCATTACGCCTTAATCTAATATAAGCAATCCCGTTCGTTTTACCAGAACGGCAAGAATGCGGTTCCGAAATGGTCTGAAAATGACAAGTCTTGCGTCTTTCAACCTGTCTTCTAGTGTTGAAAATGACTGACTGAAAGCTTTGTCCTTACTCAACTGTTTTCCCCATGCGAATAAAGAAATAAAGAACATACTTGTTGACCCTTACTCACTTCATACCCCCCCCCCCCCCACTGGGGATGTCAGGGGGCTGTCAGTATGAATAGCATCCCCACTTTCTGGAAATTCTGATAAGCGATTCCCTCTTTTCTATCCCTCTCTTGTTTCTGCCTCGCTTCTATTTTATTCCTGTACCCCTACTTGCTATTTTCTTCCTTCTTGGTCTATTGTCCTGCCTTTTTTTTTACACCAGAAAGACTGAAAACGACAATCATTATCTCCCATGCCGAAGTCGGATGGGGATGTGGTTGACACCCGTTGTCTTAGCGGTTGGATTAAACAAGATTGAAACTCAATGTGTGTTGATTTATTTTTATAACGAAAAACAAACAACACAACCCATCCAACACTTACAAACACCTTTGCATTTGTTGTTGCTGTAGAGGTTGTTGTCTTTGTTGTTGTTGTTGT
>CM060330.1:40245811-40253311 GCA_030674155.1 Stramonita haemastoma
GGAGCTTTACTATAACACCATATACCGATCATGTACGAGATGCAGAGGGGAGGTAGGTAGGTAGGGGGCTTTGCTATACCACACACAAGTCATGTTCTTTGGGGGGTGGGGGGGTGGGGGTGGGGGGGCAACGACATAGCCTACACACTTGTCTACTTTGCTATTTCCCTTTCTGGCCTTGCTGGTACGTGCAGGGTATTTCCCAGTATCAGAGCCGTGCTTGTTTATCGCCAGCAGGCAAGGACGAAGTTGTTAGTTATCTACGTCTTGAGTGCAGCTGATGACTGCCTACACTAGTACTTAGCTTGCTCCCCTTGGGGTGAGTGATGAATTAAGTGTTCAGTGTTGACTTGTCTGCTGTCTCCAACTATCTGAGGGTTTTGAGGGTTAACCACGCACTCTCCTGTCTGGAACATAAGTTCTCCTTGGAACTTAAAAGAATATATATATATATGTGTGTATATATATATATATATATATATATATATATATATAATATATATATATATATATATATATACCGTAAAATCCCTAGCATAAGCCCACCATCTAGCAAACGCCCACCCCCCACTTTGGGCCAAAAGTTGTGCACAGGGGTAACTACCTAGCAAACGTCCACCCTGCTTTTTTCAGAGACTATGCTCACTTTCACTAGGATTTGTGCAGACTGTTCTAAAAGTCATCTTTTTCCCCTTCTTTACCTTTTCGTGTTTTTTTCCTTTTTTCTTAATCTTTGTCCCCTCTCCTCACTCCCGCGACAGTCTTACATTGTATCTTTCAAATTGGAAGCCCTCCAGTATCTGGATAACGAAGCAGGTGGGAATGTTTCGGAGTGTGCTCGTGAATTTTCTGTGGATGGGAAGAGGATCAGGGAATGGAGTGAAAACAGAGATAGACTTGAACAGCAGTACGGAAAAGACAAACAAAAACGGGAACTGTCAAAAGGACCAGCAGTTAGATCTGAACATGTCGATCAAGATGTGCTGCATTATCTGGGAGATGAAAGATCTAAAGGCAGGGTATTGCGAAACAAGGACCTACAACTGAAAGCTATGGAACTCGTTGGCCTTCTTTGCCTCAAACTCCCTTTTTTTCTATTTTCCTTCACTTCTACTCACACGACCTAACTTACATGCTTTTGGGGTTTGTATTCACTCAATTACACGGTTGAGCACAAAAATTGTTTTGATCAAAGGGGTCTATCCCTAGCAAACGCCCACCCCCCAACTTTGCCCTAAATCAGTGCACAGGGGGGTGGGCGTATGCTAGGGATTTTACGATATATATATATATATATATATATATATATATATATATATATATATATATATATATATATATATATATATATAAATATATAAATATCACAATAGGAAAATAACGAAGGCATGCAGGACAGAAAGAAAGATACAATAAAGATTGCCCATGGGAATACCAGAGGCCTGTCAGTGTGAAAATTCTGTGCAAGGAATTCCCTCTTTTATATCCTTGATTTTTTGGGGTTTTTTGCCTTGTTCCTTTCCTTCCTGTCACCTTCTTCTTGTCTATTTTCCGCCTACTTGGTCTACTCACCTGAGAAAGGCGTAAAAGATAATTATCTCCCTTGCTGAATTCGGATTTGCTGGGCCTGACTTGTCAGGTCCTTAATGGTGGCGCAACACATTTACGCTTACAATTATGACAGACAACGATGGTTGTCAGCGTTTGATGACGATGACGATGACGATGAAGAAGAAGAAGAAGAAGAAGAAGAAGAAGAAGAAGAAGAAGAAGAAGAAGAAGAAGAAGAAGAAGAAGAAGAAGAAGAAGAGGAGGAGGAGGAGGAGGAGGAGGACGAAGAAGAGGAAGAAGAAGAAGAAGAAGAAGAAGAAGAAGAAGAAGAAGAAGAAGAAGAAGAAGAAGAAGAAGAACAACAACAACAACAACAACAACAACAACAACAAGAATAAGAATAAGACCAAGAAGAAGGAGAAGAAAACGATGAAGTAAAGAAAGAACAAACCCATCACCCTCACCCCCCACAAAAAAAAAAGAAAAAAAGAGAAAGAAACCGTAAAGGAATGTAAGAGACGCTTCAAATCTAATCATACAAGACATTTTCTTCACAGTGAAAAGCCAGCTCCAATTTCCCTGAGGAGAGACCAGCAAGCAGCTTTGATTCAAAAACTCCTTTGTGTCGATTTGTGTCGTCATTTGATTGCGTGCGTGTGCGCACAGATATGCACAGACACAAGTCAGGAGGCACACGTTTGCACCTCCTAGGCACGCACGCATGCATTTAAGCATGCACGTGTGTGTGTGTGTGTGTGTGTGTGTGTGTGTGTGTGTGTGTGTGTGTGTGTGTGTGTGTGTGTGTGTGTTCCTTTTAACGTCTATCCACTAAAAAGTGATTTTAGACAAATAAAGGGGGGGGGGGGGGGGAGGAAGTATGTCGGTGTGTTTGTGAGGACAGGTGAATGGAGGATTTAAAAAAAAAAAAAGAAAAAAAAAAAAAAGAAAAAAAAAAAGGTCTAATTATCAATAAAGCTTGAACCATAAAAAAGGACAAATAGAAGCAAGTAAACTTGAGTAAAATAAATGCTACAATATCTGTGTGTGTGTATGTGTGTGTGTGTGTGTGTGTGTGTGTGTGTGTGTGTGTGTGTGTATGTGTGTGTGTGTGTGTGTGTGTGTGTGTGTGCGTGTGTGTGTATGTGTGTGTGTGAGTGTGACTGTGTGTGTGACTGTGTGTGTGACTGTGTGTGCGTGTTTGTGACTGTGTGTGTGACTGTGTGTGCGTGTTTGTGTGGTGTGTTGTGTGTGTGTGTGTGTGTGTGTGTGTGTGGTGTGTGTGTGTGTGTGTGTGTGTTGTGTGATTTAACAGGCAATAATTATCATCGGTAAATTAAAATGTTATTAAAACAAGAAAAAGCTAAAGTCCTTTTAACCTTTAAATTTTAACCATTAACCTTTTGAAAATCATCAATAAGCAAAAGTGGGGTCAAGACCCTTTGATACTGAAGCACTTAGCAACATCACTTGTTTCGTTCTAAGTTAACCTACGGTCAAGAAGTGTTTTTCAGTGCTCCGAACTACCTCAAAAAAGAAAGCTACAAAGTTTAGATTGCAAGGCATATCGCCTTGCGCTTGGTGTTCCCTTTCATGCATCATCATTTGGTACATATAAAGAAGTAGATGTTCTTCCTTTAGAAGAATACAGACGACTAGCATGCGCAAAATATATTGTCAGAAGTTCTTCATGCAGCAATTTTGTCGCAAAAGAGGTTAAAATGAAATCCGATGTCGATTTTCCCAAAAGAGCAAGAGGCATATTTTCTTTATCTACAATTAGGTCATATTCGAAAGAATTACTGGACAAAACAGGAATCATCCCAGAGAATGTTGATGTCGAACAAAAAACCACACCCTGTCCAAAGTGGGAGCAAAACAGAGCACACTTTGACATTGAGCATACACCTTACAGGAAAGACGATAATCCACATATTGTGTGTGTGTGTGTGTGTAAGTATGCGTGTGTGCATGCATGCGTATATGCACATGCGCATATGTATGAATGTATGCGTATATGTATGAATGTATGCGTATATGTACGTACGTAAACACATACGTGCGTATGTATCCATGCGTTTACTATTTTATTCAACAATTTGTTTTTCATTGTTGAAGGACCAAAAGCTGGATCGACCAAGCTCACCACGTAACGTTAAAAGTGCCAAACCAACCTCAAATGTAAATGATGAAGATCGATTTGTTGTCCCACCCCTCACACAGTCAGTGCACAGATACTGTCATAAAAAAGGACTTAATTAAGAACGGCACCTATCTTTCCCAGCCCAGTGGACCAGCTACGAGTGTTGCTACGCATGACACCAAACACAACACAATCATACAACGGCCAGATTCTATTCGTCAGCCACAGAATCCCTGCATGACTATGTTACGTTGTGCCTTTAAACGGTTTCACAAGAACGTAAAGAAAAAGGATAGAATTTTTTTTTTTTCAAAATCAAGGAGTTTTGAGGACCAAGCTCTTCTTTTCTCATCTATCTCTTTCTCATGCTATACGCTGAAATCTTACAAGAACCCCCCCCCCCCCCCCAGCTTATGCTATAAATCATCTTTGCAGTTTTCCCCTTCTCGTTTTTCTAAAAAAAAAATCACACAGCTCTCTTATCTTCATCAGCGTTGTTCCACCGAGCTGTGAAATATGGATAAGGGGGAAGATGCAGCCAAGCAGAGAGAAGACAGGTGGAGAAGAGATCTTCAACCTGGAAAAATGGGGGCTCATTTCAGCAACAATTAACCTGGAAGTGGCATGACAAACGGGAAATGAATTGCCAGAAAATCTCCATGTGAACGCGCAACGTTTTATAAGCCACTGTATCTGGCTAATAGCTCGCTCCTCTGACCTCCCCCTGTGTCAGCCTCGGCCAGACTGAGAGGGAAAACCAGTTCAAATGATGGGCAGAGCAGCGAGTTCTGGTGGCAGTTATTGGAGCCAGCAGAGTTGCTGAACCTGTTCAGACTTTAAAAAATTTTAATTTGATACATTTTGGTTTACGTCCCTCTCCCCATCCCTTCAACACACATACACAAACGCACACGCACGCATATACTTATATACATATATACATATATACGTATGTATGTATGTATGTATGTATGTATGTATGTATGTATGTATGTATGTATGTATGTATGTATGTACGTATGTATGTATGTATGTAGGTATGTAGGTATGTAGGTATGTATGTATGTATGTACGTACGTACGTACGTACGTACGTACGTACGTACGTACGTACGTACGTACGTACGTACGTACGTACGTACGTGCGTACGTATGTTTGTATGTTTGTATGTATTTTGTATGTTTGTATGTTTGTATGTATGCATGTATGTATGCATGTATGCATGCATGTATGCATGTATGTATGTATGTATGTATGTATGTATGTATGTATGTATGTATGTATGTATGTATGTATGTATGTATGTATGTGGTATGATAAAATGCTCACAGCCTCATTTACACCCAAAAAATCATGACCGACAATGCGTGAGACATCAATAGTTGAATATAAAAAAAAATCTATCTACACAGCACAGAAAGAAATACGCAAAGTGCTGAAGAGTGCAACTAAATGCTAAACAAAGTTACGAAGTTCTAGCCAGTGCCCTAAAATACTACATTTAAAGGCTTTTAAACTTACACAGCCTAAAGACACCATACAGAGTCAGTAAGCGCGATACAGAATACAGAGTCAATAAACACGGCATCGAGCATAGAGTATATGGAGTATATATTATACAGTAAGTCAGAGCGGGATTTGAGAGGTTCAACAAAACACAAACTATGTCTGCGCCCTAAAATTGCCAGAGTCAAAACAACCGTCTGCATGAAACATGACCTACATGAAAACTACCACCCACTTATTCAACCTCCACGAAGATTGACAACCAAAGTACATCCCTCACAAACCATTATTCCAACATAAATCTCTTCTTGTTATCATGGATAAAGTTTCCACTGTCGTAGACAGCTGTCTCCAAATCTTGCGCACACATTAAATCCTGTTCCACTCTTCGGAAAAGTAGGTCATTGTGTGCTGGTGGGAACAGATGACAATAATTACAAAACTGCACACACACGAGGACTGGATGAAAAAAACAACACGTGAGTGCTTGTTCCATTATCCTCGACATAAAAGAATAAAATAAAAAGAAAAAGAAAAAAATAATTAAATAAATCCCTGCTGAGGATATGTCTAAACTCCACACACGATATGACTGCCACCATCATCCAGCGAGTTGACCTGAAAACTAAACACGCTTTGCCAACAAGGAACTAGAACGTCCACCTCTTTTTTGGTTATTAACGGTTACCCTCTTCTCGTTCGCCTTTGTGAGGAGCGCAGATGCATAGACAAAGACCGGGCAAAGCATTCTCTGCTGCAAAATTCATGAGATGGGCCCCCTGAGAAAAGGACAGATGTCAGTGAAGACAAGAGAGACAAAGATATGATTATTATCCCCATGAATGGAAACAGGGGGGGCAAGGGGTGTGAACATTTGACAGGAAGGCGATAGGCTGGGGTGTCAATTGTTCACAAAAGTGGCATAATACTCCAGAAAGTTACCAGGAACCGACTGACCAATTTGGGCGGTGGAATTGTCCCCGTGGGGATTGGTAAGTCTCGACACTGAAACACCATCATGCACTGCTTTTATCTTGTTCAAGCTTTCTTCTTCTTTCTTCTTGTTCTTCTTGTTCTTGTTCTTGTTCTTCTTCTTCTTCTTCTTCTTCTTCTTCTTCTTCCTCTTCGTCTTTCTTCTTCTTGTTTAAGCTTTCTTCTCCTTCTTCTTCTTTCTTCTTCGTCTTTCTTCTTCTTCTTCTTCTTTCTTCTTCTTCTTCTTCTTCTTCCTCTTCTTCTTCTTCTTCTTCTTCTTCTTCCTCTTCTTCTTCTTCTTCTTCTTTCTTCTTCTTCTTCTTCTTCTTCCTCCTCCTCCTCTTGTTCTAGGTGCTCCACTGACGCATTCTGTAACTGCATGGTTTGCCTTTGTCTCTTCAACAAACCTACTTGTTCATGTCTTGAACAACTTTTTGGTTATTGTTCCCAAGGTGGTGACAGCGATCAGCGTATTTCTTCCATCACCTCTGCATCCCATCACCAGCAACATCTGTGCGCCTCCTCCAGCACTAAAGTTTTTACAGAACATAATGCCCATACCGATAGAATAATAATCAGAAAAGATACAGTTTTAGGACAAGAGAATGCACACACAAAAATAAACAAGAAAATTAATCATTTGAAAAGACAACAGTTTTTGGACAAGATACTGCGAAAAATGGAGAAGAAAATTATGGAAAGCGATAATTGAAGAAGTGAAAAGATTTTGGATAAGCTAAGGAAACGTTGTTGGATAAGACAATGCAAAGAATGGACAAGGAAGTTATGGAAAGCGATAACTGAAGAACTGAAAAGATTCTGAATAAGCTAATGAAACGAACGGACAAGTCTTTAGGTTCAGTTAAGATATATTGCACTCGTACATTCGCAAACACGTCAGTTTCTATTTTTGTCAAGAAGATCGGCAAGGAAATGAAACAAGAACAAATACTGTTGCTGTTCTGATGCATTCCCCAGCTTTACACCCTAGGGGTTACCCAGAATTATTATGCACTCTGTAACTCACTTATCTCACCTGGGAATCACTTGTCCATAATCCCCGCAAAACACACAATCACCACTCTTCAACAGAGAGCTGCAGGAGTTAGAATATCTCTGAATACAGATTTTCACACATTTCCATTTCACCCCCCCCCCCCCAACACTTTCTACTGCCACCCACAAAATGATTCTTTGAAACAAAGTGGGATGGATCAAATGGTAATGTTGTTACTGTGAAGGAATCTGTTCTTGACGCAGTCTTGGTGGATCATATGTTGTAATTTGATCTATCCCGCTGTTCATGTGATTTCATCTCTCTTGCTATTCAG
>CM060330.1:40265811-40273311 GCA_030674155.1 Stramonita haemastoma
GTGTGTGAGTGTTGGTATATTGTGTGTGTGTGTGTGTGTGTGTGTTGTGTGTGTGTTTGTTGTGTGTTATGTATGTGTGTGTTTGTGTGTGTTGTAAGTGTGTGTGTGGTCTGTGGTGTGTGTACTTGTCGTCGTCTGTGACTGTGTTGTTGATGTACTTGGGGTCGCGTGTCTGTGACTGTGAGGTATGTGTCAGCATAAAGCAACACGAATCTGGAAACTTAAACTCTGTACAGTACAAGGAGGTAAAAGGAAGACAAAGGCCAGGAAAGCTTCCACTACTCCGTACAGGCACAGTAGTCCCAGCAACGTTACAACCACACCTCGCCCGCGATACATGCCTCTTGCCTCTGCATGACGTATGACACCTTCACCTGTCCAACCTCCCTTTTGCCAGGGGAGGGAGACGAAGAGGCAGACAGAAAAAACGATGGGAAGACAACATCAGAGAGTGGACAGGCCATGGGTGGAACGATCTGCTACGGAGGGCGGAGGACCGTGGGGAGAGGAGGAAGGAAGCTGGTTGAAGAATCTTCAGTTGTACCCCCACGGTCCACGGGACTACGAGACAGGTGAAGGTGAAGGTATGTGCATCAACAGAATGTCTCCCCATCTTTTCTTCTTCTTGTTTCTTTCTTTTTTCTTTTCTTCTTCTTTTTCTTTTTTCTTTTTCTTCTTCTTCTTCTTCTTCTTCTCCTTCTCTCGGGTATTATAAGATCAGGCTAATGCTTTAGTGCCGAGGTTCAGGGTAGAGAGCTTTCTGTACTAACACAATGGAGTAGGCCGTCAGCTTATTCTGAGGTCGAAACTACACCCATGAGTTCCATACATAATCCTTGTCCTTGATAGGACGGCGCCATCCAAAGCTTTTATAAATACAAATTATGAGCTTCATCTCTCCGTAATCCTTTCTGATACGAGTGGCTCGGGGAAAGGTAGTATACAGTCAACAATCTCACAGATTCTGTACAGTCAACAATCTCACAGATCCTATAAGTCAACAACTCACAGATCCTTACAGTCAACAATCCTCACAGATCCTGTACAGTCAACAATCTCACAGATCCTGTACAGACAACAGCCTACACAGATCTTTTACAGTCAACAATCTCACAAAGCTAGTCCTCTCCTTTTTTTTCATTCTGTACCCATACAACTCCAGGTTTTTTAGGTGTCATCCAAAATCGCAAACAACAAAATAAGGGAAAAGAACAACAAAGGCAGGTAATCTGACAGTTTTGAACTCAAAACAATTCAATCCTTTCGAAATAGATTTAATAAAAAAATAGTTTTTGATGTTTTGTTTGTTTGTTCTGTTTTGTTTTTTGTTTTGTTTTTGTTGTGTTTTTTTTTTGGGGGGTAGGGGGGGGGGATGAGACTGTTCCTAACTTAAATAATACAAACTATTTCTCTTCTCCCGCGCCGCTCTGAATCATTCCATTCTCTCTAACTGAATAAAGACATGAATATTGCCCAAAGCGGTGACATGTTCGTCATAGCTATAGCTCACTGTTATGTTTGCAGCGTGATAAGGTTAGATGGCCGGAATGAATCAAAGGGAGAGAGCGACGTGAAGGAAGCACATGAAATAGGTTTCTCTTCTTGCTCGTGGGCGTTAAAGGCCCCATTCCTACACCAGATGTAAAAGATTAAAAAAAAAATTTTTAAACCCGTAAAGGTGTCCATAACCTATGTGGTCGTTGAGGAGCGAGGTGTCAGAGACCTCAGCTTCTCTGGGGGGCCAGCATGTTGAGGGCGGCGCCCATTTCCTCTCCCTTGCTGCTTTACCTTCCCTGACCCTAAAGAGGGCAAGGTACCCATTTACATCTGACATCAGATGTACCGCATATAAATTCTGAACTAAACTTTTTATCCTAAGCGTGTACGTATGTGTGTACGTGTGTGCTTGTGTGTATGTATTTTCATTTACTATTTATTTTTCTTTTATTTCGAGGATGATGGAATAAGCACTCGTGTGCTTTTTTTACACCCAGTCCCGTGTCTATGCAGTTTCGTCAATCAAATTCCCACTGACACGCAATGGCATAATCTTGTGAAAGGCGGAACAGGTTTTAACGTGTGCACAACAGTTCTGCGTGCGTTTTCACACGGCATCGCATCTCAGTTTAGTCTCATCCGAATGACGTTTCGGGGGAGTGAGGTCGGTGCTGATGTTCACTCCAGAGGAACACCCACTCCCCCCCCCCCCGCCACCTCCAATGGGTGCCTCGGTGGCGGCTCAAACCCAGGCCATCAGATTACGACCCATGGCTCTAACCGCTAGAATGTCCTCCTCTCTCCACACCCCTCCCCCCTCCCCCGCCACACCATTCTCCCACCCAGTGGAGATTGGAACCAGTGCTGCAAGTTACTATACCGTCATACCACAAGCCCAACACTCAAACCACTAGGCTATCCTGCCCCCTACATACAATACAATACAATACAATGCGATACAAACCCCACAATCAGCACATTGAAAAACCTTGAGTGGGCAGCAAGAATACTAGCCCCCCCCCCCCCCCCCCCCCAACTAACCCTTTCTTGATCCCCCCCTCCCCCCACAAGAATTTCCCCCCTCCTCATTATTACCCTACCTCCCTCTCCCCCTTCCTTCCCCTCCCTGGGCCCCTTGCACTCCAATTTCTTCCATTCACCCGTCACCCCAAGACCCTAATACGTTGACGAAGAACTACTGTCCTCTTATTAGGAGCCTGAGGCAGTGGCAGAGGTTAAAAGACCCCCCACCCCCCCCCCTCCTAATCTATGGACAAGCAGAGAACAGGAAAAAAAAAAGCAGCTGGTGAAAGCCCTTGCTTTTTCTCTTGCTGGTTTGGGCTGTGTAATGTCTGCACTAGCCTATGTGGTGGCCTTTATTAGCCCTGGGAAAACTTAGTTTCTAGAATCATCGGTTTGGTTGGTTGGTTGGTTGGTTGTTTTTTTTAAGTTGAGTTCTGGTGTCATATAGTTTTGTCATCACCTGCATGTTTGTGTGGGGGGGATATATGTTGGTGTTTATTGTGGTGAATGTCTTTTGTCTGTCTGTGTGTCTGTCTGTCTGTTGCTGTCACACACAAACAAACACGCATGCGCATGCCAAAATGAGAGAGAGAGAGAGGCAGAGACAAAGAGAGACACAGAGAGACAGAGAGTGAGATATAGAGAGAGGGAGGGAGAGAAAGAGATAGAGAGACAGACAACAAACAGACAGACAAAGACACAGACAGACAAACAGTGTCTTCCTTTCTTCCTGTCCATTCTTCTGTTATTCCTTCATTCATCATTCCGTTGCTATTTCCGATCATCTGAATAGTTGATTATATTCCTCCTCCTTCATGTTTCGGCGCCAACAAAACAAGGGATGATGAACTCAGCAGACGGCAAGACGAGGTATATTAAACTATTTACAGTCTGAGAGGTACAGACTCTGTTTTCAGGTGACAGAGACAGACAGACAGACAGACAGACAGTGGCGGCACTGAGGCAGAAACTCATCTTTCTTTCCAGCAGAAGAATGCAACAGAAATAGCAGAAAATGGCATCTGAGATGTTTAAAAACATGTTTTTGGGGAGGACGTTTTTTTATGATTCTGTTTTGGCCTCTAACTCGGAAATATTACGTGGTGAAAATGTGTGAGGCTTTTTCGTGTTTCTTTCTGTCTTTTATTTATATTTGTATATGCTTGTTTGCTTTATTTTTTCATTTCAAGTAAAATTTGTCTCTGTCAAAACTTTTGACGAACAAGTTTTCAAGTAAACAACAAAAAGACACTCACACGTACATGCATACACACAGACAGACACACACATACACACACGTGTACATACACAAACACACACACACACACGTGCACACACACACACACACACGTGTACACACACACACTGTACACACACGTGTACACACACACACGTGTACACACACACACACAACTAAAAAACAAAACAAAACCCAAACCATAAGAAACATTTTCATTTTCCCCCATGTCTCTGAAGATCTCGTCCATTACTCATTTATTGTCAATCCCAACAGTTAATCACATTCCTCTGTGTTTCCTCTCCAGCACAGTAATATAAAGTATGGCAACCTCAGCCGACAGCTTCAAGCACAGACTCTGTCCTTTCACTTTGACAGGCACACAGAGGCACTGATGCAGACCCTAAACTTTCTGGCAGAAGAGAGAAATAGCGGAAAAATGGCACAGGAGATGTTAGAAGCATTGGGTTTTTTTTTGTATGTGTCTTATATTGTTTTGTTTTGGCTTAGAACTCGGAAACACGAAGTGCCGAAAATGTGCAAGGCTGTCGTTCTCCTTGATGTTACTGTTTATTTTGTTACTTTGGTTGTAATTTTTTAAATTTCTTTGTTGAGGTTTTTTTTTTATATCCTTCTTAATAGCAGTAAAAATTGTATGTTAAATAATAGCTCTACACACACACACACACACACACACACACACACACACACATACACACACACACACACACACACACACACACACACACACACACACACACACACACACACACACACCGGATTCGAATCTCGATCAAGAGGATTTTTCCTCTGATGTTAACATCAGTGTCGACTCCACTCCCTTCAAAGGTCCTTCGGATGAGATTATAAACCGATGACCCGTGTGCAAACGCACGTCAAAATCCGTTCCGCAGAAGGCATTTGTGTGCTGCTGGGAACAGATGATCAATTTTACAAAACTGGAAACACACAGGGACTGGGTGCAATTAAAAAAGCACATGGGTGCTTACTCCATTATCCTCAGATTAACCAGAGGGCTGGTTGTAAAAGCATTTACTTATGCATTACCTCTTAAATAAAATTGTTCATTATCATGTTCATCCTCGAAATAAAATATCAAAATAAATAAAAGATAAACACACACACACACACACACACACACACACACACACACACACACACACACACACACACACACACAGCGCGCGCGCGCGCGCGCGCGCGCGACCTATCTTTTCATTTTTCCTTATTCTCAAAAGCTCCCGTCCTTTATTCAATTATTTCTGATCTGAAAAGTTGATTACATACCCGAGTGCTTCAGAACCAACAAAAACAAAGGATGATGAACTCAGCAGACGGCAAGACGAGATAAACCATTTACAGTCTGAGAGGTACAGACGCTGTTTTCATGTGACAGACAGACAGGCAGACAGACAGACAGACAGTGGCGGCACTGAGGCAGAAACTCATCTTTCTTTCCAGCAGAAGCACAGAGCAGAAACTTCACAACTATGCACACACACAAAAAAAACAGCAGACAGCATCACCTCGGACCCTAAAACATGATCTTTCACATGAGGTGTGTGTGTGTGTGTGTGTGTGTGTGTGTGTGTGTGTGTGTGTGTGTGTGTGTGTGTGTGTGTGTGTGTGTGTGTGTGTGTGTGTGTGTGTGTGTGTGTGTGAGTGTGTGTGTGTGTGTGTGTGTGTGTGTGTGTGTGTGTGTGTGTGTGTGTGGTGGTGTAGTGTGTGTGTGCGAGCGCGCACGTGCGTGCGTGTGTGCATATTTGTGTTGCTACTTTAAAAGAATAACTGGGCAGCAAAGCTTTTTTTTAAAACAACAACAACAACAAACAAAAAAAAAAAGCACATTTCTTGTCAGTTTGCATGTATAGAGTGACACGAGCATTCTCAAACGAAGAAAAATGGAACAAAAGAGGTGCAGTGCTGACTTCACTTGAATGATGCCTTCTCTTCTCTGCGTTTTCTTACTGATGGGGTTGAGCAATGCCCGGTCTTCTGTGCTTGTAACTCTGCAAGAGGTCTGTCTGCTGGCTTCACCCAACACATTCTGATTTTTAGAGAAGCTCATTTTTTGTACAGGACGCATGCTGGGTATGTTCATGTTTCCATAACTTACAAAAATTCTGACATGAATCAGTGGATCTTTAATAACCCTATTTGATGTCTGCATGTGTATACTGACGATGTCACTGGCAGATCTACACTTTTAAGTTGATTTTGGAGTATAAAAATCCCCATCCTTAATTCATCCCACACCACCTTTGAGAGTTTAACTCACAACCTCATGGACCCACAGGACTGGAACCAAGTGATCTTAACCACCTGGCTTCAAACATCCTCTAGATTCTTATCTAGCCTTTTTTTTGTCTTCTCTTCTTCATGTCCCCTTCCACCTTCCAGGGCAGAATACAATACAATAGGCAGCACTACCAGGAGTAGGAAAAAGGCATTGACAAGAAAATGGATGATCACAGATAGTGTCTGTATCAGACAAACGTATTATAGACAGGATCCTCTGCAGTGACTGTCTGACAAAACAACAGGCACAAGCAGAACTGACAACTGTGAAAATGAAAAAAAAAAAAGAGAGAAAAAAAAGTGTCATTGCCCCAAAGACAGGATACTATAATAGTAACTGACAAAAACAACAGGAGCAGATAGAAAGGACAGCTGTTGTGGTGAGAGAGAGAGAGAGAGAGAAGAGAGAGAGAGAGAGAGAGAGAGAGAGAGAGAGAGAGAGAGAGAGGAGGAGAGAGAGAGAGAGAGAGAGAGAGAGAGAACAGTGGCACTGCCCCAAAGACAGGATACTCTGGAGTAACTGACAAACACAACAGGCACAGACAGAACAAACAGCTGTAAAAATGAAAAAAGCCCGTGCCAATGCCCCAAAAGCCTACAAATGAGTGTGTACAGAACAATTCCTGAACTTTTCCCCCTACACTGGAGTTCATAAAAATAGCAAAATTCTGTGATTTTTTTTCAGGCTGCTCAGGGGGTGTTCTTGACAATTACAACAGTTTCATCTCGGGTGTTTACTGACCAAACAGTTTTTGTATGGCGACTGAAAATCTCTGTGTAACAAGCGTCCATTTCCCCAGGGGTCTTTCCTGACCAACTGAACTGTTACTACTCAAGTCAGATTCAAATCAACCAACAACTTTGTGTTACGCATCATCAGAGAGTGTTCAATGAAAAACGGGAAGTCCATTTGACCAAGAAAATTCATCACTTTGATCAATCATTCGTGACATTGCTCGAACTACTGGTATTCTGTTAAAGCAAACCTTGAAACTAAACATTGACAAAAATATCAATAGGATCATGATTATTAAATGGGATTACTGTGTTCTCTTCCTCCTCCTCCCACTATATTCGTCTTCTTTCTTTTCCCATTACATTGGGGTTTTTGCCTTCTACTCTTCTTCCCATTGTCTTTCTTCTCACCCTCTGAAGAGCGTTGGGGACGTTGCTCTGAAAAGCAGTTTATATGTATGAAATATGCACCTAAACATTAAGTGTTTTCTAAGCTGTCATTCTGATAGGTATAGATAGGTAGATAGATAGATAGATAGATAGATAGATAGATAGATAGATAGATAGATAGATAGATAGATAAATGAATAATAGATAGATAGATATATTAGATAGACAGGCAGGCAGGCAGACAGACTAGCAGGCAGGTAGACAGACAGATCAGATGGTTAGCTAGATAAATAAATAAA
>CM060330.1:40278311-40283311 GCA_030674155.1 Stramonita haemastoma
CACACACACACAACTGCCCAAACCATTTCAGTACAAAAAAAGTATATGAAACATTTCTAGATAAAACACGTAGGCGGCGGGACAATCTGTAATAGGTGTAAATGCTGTTCCAAAGTGGTGCTCGACCCTGGAGAGACTTTTGGCCTTTCCTTATTGACCATTATAGTTTTTAAACATAAATCTTCTTCATTTCTTTACCCTTTGTTGCCACCCGGAAGCCTTTTAAACACAATTAAGGCTCCGTGTATTATCATTCTTTTCTGTTTAAGAAACCTTAAAACTAGCATACTGCCTTTTCTAATCAACTCTGACACAGTAACCTCGTTCTCTCTCTCTCTCTCTCTCTCTCTCTCTCTCTCTCTCTCTCTCTCTCTCTCTCTCTCTCTCTCTCTCTCTCTCTCCTCTCATTCACACTTTCTCCTCACTCCTCCTCTTCTCCCCCCCCCCCCCCCCCTGTGCTGTTTTATTTTTTTTTTTATATAATTATCTATTTTATTCTTTTATTTCGAGGATATGTAATAATCATTCATGTACATTTTTACATCCAGTTCCCGTGTATATGCAGCTTTGTAAATTCTCTCATCCATTCCAACTGGCACACAATAGCCTACTCTTCCGGAAAGCGGCACGAGTTTTAACATATGTGCAAGATATAGATGTTCTGCGTGCGTTCACACACGGGTCCTTGGTTTCTAGTGTCATCCGGACTTTTGGGGGGAGTTGACTCGGCACTGGTGTTAACTCCAGAGGAAACATCCTCTGTAACGAGGTTCGAACCCGGGTCAGCAGATTATGAGCAAGTGCGCACGCGCTCGTGTGTGTGTGTTTGGTGTGCATGGTGTGTGTGTGTGATGTGTGTGTGTTGTGTGTGTGTGTGGTGTGTGTGTGTGTGTTGTGTGTGTGTGTGTGTGTGTGTGTGTGTGTGTGTGTGTGTGTGTGTGGTGTCTTTGCACGAGCATGCATGTTTCTGAATGTGAGTATATGTGCGAGCGTGGGTGTAAATACACACACACACACGAACGCACGCACGCACGCACACACGGACGCACACGCACACACACATATGCACACACACAGAGGAGTCAAAAATGGAGAAGGAAACAAAAGTCGTTTCTTTTTTTTACCCCCCCCCCCCCTACTTTTCCAAACCTCTAAATATCCTCCATTCCTAGCTCGACCATGACTTAGTTATTTTCATCCGTGTGCCCAGCTCAGCGGATTAGAGTCCTGTCTGTGGGTTTTGTCGACAACAAACAAGGGCTGATGAGCTCTGCAGACGACAAGATAAGGCACACTTTTTACCCTCTACTCCATGGCACACACCATTCTCTGCCATTTTTCAAAGCCACACATACAGTGGGGGGTGATGATGTGGAAACTTAGGATTTGCTGCACGGAGCAACACCGGAAATTTTTATAAGCTTGCACTGGAAAAAAAAGTCATAAAAAATGAATAAGAAAAAGATTGAAAATGCAGTTTAAAAAAAAGAAGTCATATGAACTTGCAAGAAGTAAGTGTTCGTACATTTTCTATATTATTGTTGTGTGTGTTTGCATGTTTCTTTGTTTTTGTATACTTATGTCAGAAGAAAACGTATAAAATCTATTTAACACACAATTAGATGATCGATTGTACATGTCCAAAATACAGTTTTTCGAAAGTCTGATTATTTGTTGCTGTTCTTTTTCGCTGTCTGATTTTTATTACATGTATACATTCTATGTTGATAATATATATTAAAAAAAAAGACAAAACCCAAACAACTCAATTGTATGATCAATCATGCAGGCGGAAAATTTGTACATTTGAATTGGTAATAATGGGTTAATGTTTTTCTTGTTCTTATTTTCTCTCTGTTTATTTCCCTCATCAAGGACAAAAATCGGTCAATGGATTTTTAGCGATTCGGTTGACAGATTGGCTTTTTTTCTTTTAGTTTGGGAAGACGGTGGTGGTGGTGGTGGGGTAAAATTATGCAAGATTTGAATTACAAAAAAAGAAGAAATATTGTGGACAATGGCATCTGAGACAACAAAACATTTTTGTGTGCATCTTTTCTGTTACAGTTTCTGAAAAAAAATCGGGCGGCATAGGGCAATAAAATTGAAGAATTTTCTGTTGTTTTCTCCTAATGATGGCATTCAAATTTGCTTTTTTCTGTCTAACATGTCTAGACATTCATGTACATCATTTATCTCCGCGCACACACACACACACACAACACACACAACACACACACACACACCACACACACACACACACAACACACACACATAAAAACCACGCGGAAACCAGTGCGTGCCATTCTACACATACTGATAGCTTGGAAGCATAAAGCAATAAACTTTTTCTTTTACAATAGCTATATCTTTGACTTGTACTCTTCTCTATTTTCTCTCTCTACTCTCTCTCTCTCTCTATCTCACTCTCTCTCTCTTCTCTCTCTCTCTCTCTCTCTCTCTCCTTCAAACACACACACACCACACACACACACACACAACCACACACACACAACACACACACAACCACACACACAGCGCGCGCAATATTCCAATCAAAGCACCAGAGTATAATAAAATTAAGTTTGCGTTAAAGACTTATCTAACAAACAAAGGAAAAACCCCAGACAAAACAAAGAAAACCCCCATATGATTCCACCCATTAGTACTTTCCTGCCCATACTTCTCCAAAGTCTCCACTCCGGTCCATATATTTCAGATAGAACACCACAGGCGACACTATTTGAGTCGTCAGGAAAAGAGCTGGTTTCAGAGAGAAGATGGTCAGAGACAGTGTGTGTGTGTATCAGACAGGCCTGTTACCGAAAGGTAAAGGATACCTTGTAGTGTCAGACAATACAACAGACACAGACGGCACTGACAGCCTTAAACCATTGACAACTCAGGACCTCAGTTTACAGTCTCTTTCCAGGGCATTGGCAGGAAAAAGGAAATCGAAACCAAAGGAAAAAGGAAATCGAAACGAAAGTTAACTCCAGGGTGGGAAAAACCTCCCTCAAACACATTTCCCTCAAAAAAGGACACGATGGCGATGTGAACACTAACCTTTAAGGTTACTACATACAATCTTACATGATTCAATTATATAACAGAACTAACCCCCCCCCTCCCCCCATTATGTCTCTGAAGCAATTCCAGACAATAATCATGAAAGAAGGAACAAGTTTGTAAATGGCTTGAATGTTGTGGCAAAGTGGTCCTAGCACCCCGGGGTTTAGCAGTTACCATTCTCAGGCTACTGATCGTAATGACTTTTTTAACATCATTCGCCACTCCGAAACCTTTTAACACGATTAGAATCCAGGAAATGTTTTGTCACCTTTTTGCACAGTAGCTACAAAGTAACAATACCGGTTTTTTCTAATCCACTTCGATATATGCAGTGAGTGAGTGAGTGAGTGACTGGTCGTCAGTCTCTGTTAAGTTGTGTGTGTGTGTGTGTGTGTGTGTGTGTGTGTGTGTGTGTGTGTTGTGTGTGTGTGTGTGTGTGTGTGTGTGTGGTGTGTGTGTGTGTGTGGTGTGTGTGTGTGAGTGTGTGTGTGTGTGTGGTGTGTGTGTGTGTGTGTGTGTGTGTGTGTGTGTGTGTGTGTGTGTGTGTGTGTGTGTGTGTGTGTGTGTGTGTGTGTTGTGTGTGTGTGTTGTGTGTGTGTGTGTGGTGTGTGTGTGTGTGTGTGTGTGTGTGTGTGTGTGAGTGTGTATATGTGTTGTGTGTTCTTCAATGTAATGTCTATCTATGTCAAAGTAGTTTTCGACAAATACAAGCAAGGCATATCCTGTAACTACAACAAAGCTTCTCCAAATGAATGCGTCTGTGTGTATGTGTGTGTTGTGTGTGTGTGTGTGTGTGTGTGTGTGCGTGCGTGCTGCGCGCGCGCGTGTATGTGTGTGCGTATGTGTGTGTATTTTAGTCTGAGAGAGAAAGAGAGAGAGAGAGAAAGACACAGAGAGACAGAGATAGCATGCGTGTTTGACTGCGCGCGCGCGCACAGGGCGTGCATATGCATGAACGCGTGTATTATATTTGTCAGCAACACACACACACACACACACACACACACACACACACACACACACACACACACACAACACACACACACACACACCACACACACACCACACACCACACACACACACACACACACCACACGCACGCTTTCAGCGCGAATGTTGTTCTAAACATAAAAACAGTACCAGGTTAGGCCCTATTGTTAGAGTTTGTTTTCCAACGCCATTTCCGACACGGTTGTGACAGGAAACGAAGACAGAAGAAGCGTGTTTGTGCGCGTGGTTTTTTTTTCTTTTTCTTTTCTTTTCTTTTCTTGTAGTGATGGCTCCAGCGGCGAAAAGGGGATGGATGACATTGATGGCACCGACACTTTGACAGCTGTTTGTTATGCTTTCTCTTCCTGGAGTCCTACTGCTGCTGTACTCAGCGCCTGGTCTTCATTGCAGAGTCTGATAGCATCAAGGGTTGAGAGTTCTGTGTTTTGTGTGGGATTGGAAGAGGTGGGGGGGAGGTTGTGGAGTGGTGGGGAGGTGGGGTGGTGGAAGGGATGTGGGGTTTGTGTGTGTGTTGTGTGTGTGTGTGTGTGTGTGTGTGTGTGTGTGTGTGTGTGTGTGTGTGTGTGTGTGTGTGTTTGTTTATTTATTCCTTTCTTTGTCTGTGTGTCCGTGTCTGTCTCTCGATGGGTGTGTGTGTGTGTGTGGGGGGGGGGGTGTCTGTCTGTTTGTCCATTTCTTCCTCTGTTTGTCTGTGTCTGTGTATCTCTTCCCATTTAGGGTCATTTTGTTCCGGTGAGCCAATGCCACACGAATAATAGGGGCTCTGTTTGATGCTCTATCTATACGTTCAGCTGTTGTCTCTCTCTTCTTCTCCTCTCTCTCCTCTCTCTCTCTCTCTCTCTCTCTCTCTCTCTCTCTCTCTCTCTCCTCTCTCTCTCTCGTCTCTGCTCTCTTCTTCTCTCTTAGTCTCTATCTGT
>CM060330.1:40287840-40297840 GCA_030674155.1 Stramonita haemastoma
TATCATGTTGTTAAGCATGTAAAGGTCTCAAGTGTAAGCCTTTTGATTTGATCTTTTGACCAAGGTCTAGTACATTGCATAAGTTTTCACTTATCATTTCGAGTAACCAGTGTGGTTTGGAATTCTAATTTTTCAACTTTAACCACACTTCAAATCGCATCTTATAAGTAGATGAAGCTCGACTGTGTTGTCCCAGTCTTCCCAGTGAGCCCATAGCAATCTCGCACCGGGTGGAAACCTGGCAAGAATCGGAAAAAATTCTTATGGGATTCACATCCGCGACCATCCTGTCCGTATTCCAAAGCACAAACCACTGCGCCATGGCGGTGGGTGTTCTTAGTTTTCTTATGATATATATGTATATATATATTATATTGTTTTATATATTATATTATATATATATATGAATATATAAATAAATATATATATATATATATATATATATATATATATATATATATATATATATATATATATAATATGTTTCTGTTGGGCTTTAACCTGTAATACGTAATCATAATAAAAAGAATTGTTTTTGTTCCTTTCTTTCTAGTCTGTGTTTACCCGTTTTGCCTGTTCCTGTTCCCATATAGAGAGTCTGTTAGTCTCTCTATATGTGCTTGTCTTTCTCCCTCCTTCTCTCTGTATCTTTCTTTCTCTCTTTCTCTCTCTCTCTCTCTCTCTCTCTCTCCTCTCTCTCTCTCTCTCTCTCTCTCTCTCTCTCTCTCTCTCTCTCTCTCTCTCTCTCTCTCTCTCTCTCTCTCTTCTTGTATGTAGGGCAACATGGGAGGTATTTTTTTCCCATGATGGGTGGCCCACAAGTTATGTTATATTAACTATTTCCTCTGGGCCGCATGTCGAGAGAGAGAACAGATGTAATTTTCCACAATGACTTTTTCACCCCTGGTGACCCATTCAGCCTGAGTTCACCGAACTGTACCGCACTGCAGCACAGAGTTCAACTTCTGAGAGAAAGTTGAAAGTGTGGGTTGTGACTTTTATTTCCTGTTTATTTCAAAATAGCCTCCACACTTGCCATGTCAGGGGTAAAATCTGGCATACATCAGAAATACTCCTAGGAGTAATAACATCCCTTCTGCCGAAGTCATTTTCGCTAAAGCACAGGGCAATTGAGAGAGGAAATGATGGAATTAAAGTAGTAATATACGTACAGCAATTCCCGTAAGGAATAATTTGAGGTCAGAAAGGGGATGGTGTAAAGGGACAATGGGGGTGGGTGGTAACCTTGTGGTTAGAACATTAGAGCTTGTGATCTGATGTTTATGGTTTGAGCCACCATCGAGGTACCCATTCAAGGGGATTTTCCTCCTTGGAGTTAACATCAGTGCAGACTCCACTGCCCCACAAGTCCTTCAGATGAAACTGTAAACTTGGGTTCTACTTTCGAACGCGCGCAGAATATCTTGTGCACACGTTACAAACCAGTTTGGCCTTTAGGAACAATAGGCCACTTTGTGCTGGTAGGAGTGGATGACAATTTTTTTTTATTACGAAAAAAAACTGCATGCGCATGAGGGAGACCTTTACCATTACTATTATGCTAAAAAGAAGAAGAAAGGTTTCACTTAATTCTTTCCTGATTCCAGACAAACTGTAAGCTGTTTCTCTAGAGTCTTTCACATTGTTGTCAAATAGAGAGATTGTAAATGAGTTGTAGAAGACGTGATAGTTCTGATTCTCACTGGAAGGTTTTGTTTTGTGTTGTTTTTACATTATGTTTCCAACTGAATAGTCTGATAAAAAAAATAGTATGGAGGGGTTAAGGTGGGGGTGGGGTCATTTGATTTGGTGACACTGGTAAATGGACAAACCAGGATAGATAGTGCAGATGTGGAGAGAGGCGCGAAGATGAAGGTTGGCAAAAAATGATGGCGCTGACCCTACACGGAAACGAATATCAGGAGAACCATTATAAGTGACCATGGCCTTTCCAGCTCTGACCATCTGGTTGTGGGGAAAACGTTCTCTTCCGCGTTGGAATCACATCAAATTGTATAATTTGAGGGGTCACTTTTCTGTCGTTTTCTGTGGTGGGGTGGTAGAGTCAGATGGTCATAAGGGGGGTGAGGGGCAGGAATAAATTCAGTCAAAAACTCTTAGTTTTATGTTCTCCTTATTTAACTTCTTTTTAAGAAAATTGGTTTATCCGGTAACTTTTTAAAGTTTGGAAATAAAGTTATTTCACATTCTTGTATTCTTATTTTCGGTTGTTGTTGTGTTTTTTTTAACAAAAATGTTACCTAATTTCATTTTTTTAAATATCCTTATTCTATTTCATCTTCTTATTGAATTTTGTTTCTCAAAAATGCCAGAAGGTAGTGCTGTGCTTTTGCAGCAATCGATGTACATAAACTAGAACAGAAAGAAAAGGGGGTTGGAAAATGTCGACAATATAAAAAGCTGGTCATCCGTTATTTGCTAAAGGGATATTGTTTGTGACTGCCCGTTTCTCGCCTTCCTTTTTGCTTGGCACCTCCCCCCCTCTCCTTTTTTCTCTCCTTGATGTCTCTCCTTTTTTGTCCGTCTGGTTGTCTTTCTTTCACTCCTTTGTTTTTCTCCCTCTCTCTTTCTGTCTCTCCCTATCTGTGTCTTCCTATCTGTGTTTGTATCACTATGCTTTTCTGACTGTCTGTCTGTCTGTCTGTCAGTCACTCACTCATTCTCTCTCTCTCTCTCTCTCTCTCTCTCTCTCTCTCTCTCTCCTCTCTCCTCTCTCTCTCTCTTCTCTCCTCTCTCTTCTCTCTCTCTCTTTCTGCCTGTCTGTGTCTCTCCTCCTGTCTTTATCTCTCTCTGCCTCTGTCTCTTTATTTGTCTGGCTCTCATGCTCTATGTATGTATGTGTCTGTTTCTTCTCTACCCCGTGTCTTTCAGTCTGTCTGTCTGTCTGTCTGTCTGTCTGTCTGTCTGTCTGTCTGTCTCTCTCTCTCCTGTCTCTGTCTGTCTGTCTGTTCTGTCTGTCTGTCTGTCTGTCTGTCTGTCTGTCTGTCTCGCCCTCTCTCTCTCTCTCTCTCTCTTCTCTCTCTTCTCTCTCTCTCTCTCTCTCTCTCTCTCTCTCTCTCTCTTTCTCTCTCTCTCTCTCTCTCTCTCTCTCTCTCCTCTCTCTCTCTCTCTCTCTCTCTCTCTCTCTCTCTCTCTCTCTCTCTCTCTCTCTCTCTCCTCTCAATCCAAAAGACCTCTTTCCCATCGCGCACTTTGATATCCCTATTTGAAAGTCTAAACTGAAAACATCGAAACAATATTTTAAAAACTTGATATTATATTTTCACTACATCAACGTCAATTCCAAATCAATCCCAGACACAATACGTGTTGTTTTATGTCACAAAACAGCCTGGATTTCGCGAATTTGACAAGATATGTCTCTTTTGTTTGTTGTGTTTTGTTAGTGTTATCTTTATTGCCGTTGTTTTCGCGCTGAGATGGAAGGATAGACCGTTAAGAAAACTCTTGACATGCTGGGATATGCTCTAAATTATCTTTCGGCATGTTTGAAGCACAGCAGGTTTAGAGTATCAGAAAAACAGAAATGGAAAAGATCTGTCTGTCTGTCTGCCTGTCTGTCTGTCTGTCTGTCTGTCTGTCTGTCTGTCTGTCTGTCTGTCTGTCTCTCTCACACACACACTCACACAAACAAACAAACAAACAAACAAACACACTCACTCAACCACACACACACACACACACACCTACACACACACCTACACACACACCTACACACACACACACACACACACACACACACACACACACACACACACACACACACACACACACACACACACACACAACACTCACTCACCCCTACATAAACACACACACACACACTCACACACACCTACACCTACACCTACACACACACACACACACACACACACACACAACACACACACACACACACACACACACACACACACACACACACACACACACAGATAAAAGGGGACCGGGGGAGGGAGGTTGTACACGGAACCTACTCTTACTTATTTGTACTGTTACTTATTTGTACTGTTACTTATTTGTACATGTTCACAAAGTAAAGCGCCGTCACTTCAAATCACTGGACACTCTGTTAGTGTCCTGGCCAGTTTGCAAAGGTCAGTTTCATGCAGTCAGTTATCTCACTTTGCTGACCATGAAACATAAGCAAAACGGTCACAAGTGAAGTAGGGGCGACGGGGGAGGGGGGGGGGGGCAGATGACAGTTTATACAATGACAAAAAATTGCTGGTTGTTATTATTATGATCAAAAATTAGACATGTCATCTCATATGGGATTGGGTAGAGGAAGGGAGGGTAGTGTAATGTAGTGTAATGTAGTGTAGTGTCATCTAGTGTTGTGTAGTGTTGTGTTGTGTAGTGAACTAGTGTAGTGTGGCATTGTGTAGTATAGTGTAGTGTAGTGTAGCATGGTATAGAAGTATATCATAATTATTTCCCTATCACCCCAAAGTCGGACTGGTGGCTACTTTCATAGAGGGTGGAAACGGTCGTATATGCAAAATATCACCATTGGTAAACCGCGAAACTTTAGCCAAGGAACGCAAAAAGCAAAACAAAAAAAATTATCTCCTCATGGAACATCAAAGTGTGCTGTAGCTTAGCATGGCATTTTTAACTAAAGTCCTCTCAACATCAAGCTATTCTCCCTATAAAAACCCCACATTTTCCCTATAATCATGTATATTTTGTTGGCCAACGAAACTAGAACAGTATTACCTGTATGTCACTGTGGAAGCTCCATCAGATTGATGTGTCCATCAATCATCTGCTTTAGTGATGTTAAATTCTTTTCTTCGTATTTGTATTGTTTTTACTCTCCCTGCTCCCCTTCCCCATTGTTCCACTTTCGTTTGACTTCCATGATATTTGGCAACATTTGCTGTGTAATCTTTTCAAACAATATCTTGGAAAAAAAAATTTTGTTAGCCTAGATTCTGTTGAGTCCGAGACTATGATGCATTGAGTGATAAGACCCATGTGTATAGTTTATGGACGACATCAAAGAATTTTGGTGCCAAAAGGCGATGTGTTTACTGATATTTACTTAAAGTTTGAAGATGTGGGCATAATAGGAAAGAAGTCTTTATGTCTTTATAAGTCTGCAGTTTATCCACTTTGATGTGTACCTATTTCAGATTTGTGAGTTTTATTTATTTTATTCATTCTTTTATTTTCGTGGATAATGGAATAAACACTTATGTGTTGTTGTTTTTTACATCATGTCCCGGTGTGTATGCAGTTTTGTAAATTTTGTCATTTGTTCCCACCAGCATACAATAGCCTACTCTTCTGAAAAGCAGAACGGGTTTTAACCTGTGCGCGCAATATGTTCTGCATGCGTTCGAACACGGGACCTCGGTTTATAGTCTCCTCCCAAGGACTTTCGGGGGAGGGGTGGGGTGGGGGGCTGGAATCGGTTAGTTACTCATCTTTATCCTCTCCTCATGTCTTTCACCCAGTTTAACTCCCCTAAACGTTGCTCTCGTCTGAGGAAGATAACATACAACAGGTGTGTGGCAGACAATCAACGGAGTCTTAATGAGGTGGGGAAAGAGAAGAGAAAGGTGGGGAGGGAGGGAGGGAGGAGGAAAGGTGGATGCACACCTGTGTTTGAAGTCAACCTCCCTGGACAGAAAGCAGGCGCCAGTCCAATTACAATGACTAACGTGAAGCAGAGGAAGAGGCGGTTACTGACAGTGGGCCAACGCTGTTGGAAATGAGGGTTGGGGAAAGTGCACGTGCGTCACGCCGTATCCCAGATTGTTTTCGTTCGTTACAAAGATAACAATTCCACATAGCACTGATAGGTAAAGCCAGGGAGATATTTAAAGAAACCTTGAGGTGGGACTCCGCTGGTGTAAAAATGAAGGGAAATTTTAAAAGATTAACGTGGAATACATGACAGGAACTGACTGTGAAAGCAATAATATCTTTTATATCTTTGACAGCTGTGCTGCTCTCATTTTCTTTTTTCTTTTTTTTGGAGGGGGAGAGAGAGAGAGAGAGAGAGAGAGAGAGAGAGAGAGAGAGAGAGAGAGAGAGAGAGGCAGACGCAGACGTTTATTCATAAAGGCCACAGCCCCTTAGAAGGGGGATAAACATAATAAACACATCATGACATCAAATGCAATAACACAATACACAATACTTCCTACTCACGTTAACACTGTTTTTCTTAACTTAAATGCCTTCTGTAAGTACAATGCTAAATGCCTTACTGTTGTTCTGTTTCTTGTAGTCAAAAGCAATATCAGCTTGAACAAACAAGGTTGCAAGTAATACTTATATGGAATAAATTCTTTTCTGAGATCACTTAATCCAGGACATGAAAGAACAAAATGTACCTCATTTTCTTGTGTCTCAAGGCATAATGGAGAGAGAGAGAGAGAGAGAGAAGAGAGAGAGAGAGAGAGAGAGAGAGAGAGAGAGAGAGAGATTGAGAGAGAATTCGCTTTGCTGTGATTATTTCTTTTGTATTCTTAGAAATCATGTGCAAACCCATCCTCTTTAGTCAGCAGTACTGAAGCTAATGAATGCTTTTGATATGTTCTTTTTTTTGTGTACATGTTGTAGGAAACAACAGAAAGAGACCAACCCTGAGTTACTCCATTGAAACAATTATTTTTTTATGGTACATAAGTTTATTTTGGAGACAGAGAACAGCAGTTCTTTCCAAAGTGAAGTGTTGGTTCACCAAGTTTGTTTGTTTGTTTGTTTGTTTTCAGTGATTTCATATTTCATTTGTAGTTCGATGAGTAGAGTGACTTAGAGTGCATTCTGTGTATGTATCAAGTTAATTGCCAGAGCCAAAGTTTTGTCATTTGTCTAGAATTTTCAAATGCTGATTTAGAACATGATTTCCTGTTCATATCTGTGGATGCATTTGTTTCTTTTAAGTGGAATTTTTGTTTAGAATTTTGCAGGAACAACTCCGTTATTTTATGTTCAGTTTGACTGAAAGTGCAGAAAAGGTATTTATAAGGAAAGTTTGAACTGTATACCGCTCATTCCCTAAACCTGTGCTTTGTCCGTAAATCAGGACTTCATTGCAACTCTTACGTTCGTGACTTCGTGACTTCAGGGTTTTATGAACAGATTATTTCGATGTTACCTTCGAAGCCATATATTTTCTAGTTGCTGTCGTCAGTATTTCACCACTGTCTTTAACCAGATAGAAAAACATAACATGAAGCCCTCTTTACTTACTATTCTCATCTACCCAAGACCTAAGCTGACCCGACTCTGCACTGCTTAATCTTAGTGATCAGATGAGAAAGCTGTATGGTTTTCGCAGCTGTGAGTACCACCATACGTCTGCTGCATATTCACCAATAATTCCAGTGCTGACGCATCCCTCCCTGTGAACCTGATTATACAGATGAGGTCTGACTCCTGCTGAGACCTGGCTCTGTCAGCATCTGCATGGTAATTATGGATTCATACGAAGCAGAGAAGTCAGGCCTGGACCTGACAGAAAAAAAAGAAAGAAAGAAGACATGATCGTGAGCATTGAGAATATGACGATAGGAAAGTATGGTAATGTTCATTGTAAGTAGTTCAGATGAGAACGAAAGAGACAACTGGGCTATGGTTTTGTTGTTGTTTTGATAACATAGAGATACTGGCAGGTTTGGTTTGTTTTGGGTTTTTTTTTTTAATACACAAAGCTGGAATGCAGTGTATTGGAGTTTCATAGATGTTGGTTTTTATTTTGTAAAGATGTGATGTGAGATATCTTTTCCTTCCTGTGTAAAAGTGATTTTGTTTCAGTTCGTGTTTTGACTATGTTCTTACATTAAAAAAAAAAAAAACCCACCACAGAACAACACAAGAAACGACAGCAATAAAGGAAGCTGAATAGACTATCTTAAGCTGAACACACCATCTTAAGCTGAATCGGAAGATGTCTAGACTTAAAGGTCACACATGTCATACCAGTTACAGGAAATCAGTCATTTATTCCATTCTCCCTGACCTTTTCTGCCGTGCAATAGAAACTTCAGAAATTGGCGTTATTTGAGTGCAGAATACTAGAGCGTTGCCCATTAGTATAGTTGGATTGATGTTCCTCTGTCGCTTGTCAAAATTCTAAACTTTGTGCTTGATAGTTCCAAGTTGGATATCCTCTAAATCCTCTCGTTTCCAAGCCATTGGCTTCCTGTCACATTACCCTGTACATTAAAGCTTCATTTTCAATGTATTGAATAATATAAAAAGACAACTGTCAGTTGGTAAGTTAGCATTCTCAGATTTTTATATTCTGAAAGGTCTACATTTAAGAACATCATGGAGGTCTTGAGAAGTGAAAGTAAAGCTGTATTAGCTCACGCCCTGCACGCACGCACGCACATACACACGCACGCACGCACGTACACACGCACGCACACACACAATATTTTGCAGACTTGGAATATCCCATTGTACGTCGACCAAACCTTATAAGTGGATTTTCAATATTCTTTTTCTTTTTCTTTCACATTATAATTATACTAACGTTATCATGTTGTAAACATGTAAAGGTCTCAAGTGTAAGCCTTTTGATTTGATCTTTTGACCAAGGTCTAGTACATTGCATAAGTTTTCACTTATCATTTCGAGTAACCAGTGTGGTTTGGAATTCTAATTTTTCAACTTTAACCACACTTCAAATCGCATCTTATAAGTAGATGAAGCTCGACTGTGTTGTCCCAGTCTTCCCAGTGAGCCCATAGCAATCTCGCACCGGGTGGAAACCTGGCAAGAATCGGAAAAATTCTTATGGGATTCACATCCGCGACCATCCTGTCCGTATTCCAAAGCACAAACCACTGCGCCATGGCGGTGGGTGTTCTTAGTTTTCTTATGATATATGTGTATATATATATATTATATATATATATATTATATATATATATATATATATATATATATATATATATATATAATATATATATATATATATATATATATATATATATATATATTATATATATATATATTTATATGTTTCTGTTGGGCTTTTAATCCTGTAATACGTATCATAATAAAAGAATTGTTTTTGTTCCTTTCTTTCTAGTCTGTTTTACCCGTTTTGCCTGTTCTTTTCCCATATAGAGAGTCTGTTAGTCTCTCTATATGTGTTTGTCTTTCTCCCTCCTTCTTCTGTTCTGTCTTTCCTGTCTTCTGTTTCTTGTCTCTCTCTTGTCTCTCTGCTCTCCTCTGTCTGCTCTCTCTTCTCTCTTTCTCTCTCTTCTCTCTCTCTCTCCTCTCTCTCTCTCTCTCCTCTCTCTCTCTCTCTCTCTCCTCTCCTCTCCTTCTCTCCTCTTCCTCTCTCTTGTATGTAGGGCAACATGGGAGGTATTTTTTTCCCATGATGGGTGGCCCACAAGTTATGTTATATTAACTATTTCCTCTGGGCCGCATGTCGAGAGAGAGAACAGATGTAATTTTCCACAATGACTTTTTCACCCCTATTGACCCATTCAGCCGAGTTCACCGAACTGTACCGCACTGCAGCACAGAGTTCAACTTCTGAGAGAAAGTTGAAAGTGTCGGTTGTGACTTTTATTTCCTGTTTATTTCAAAATAGCTCCCACACTTGCCATGTCAGGGGTAAAATCTGGCATACATCAGAAATACTCCTAGGAGTAATAACATCCCTTCTGCCAAAGTCCTTTTCGCTAATGCGCAAGGCAATTAGAGAGGAAATGATGGAATTAAAGTAGTAATATACGTACAGTTATTCCCGTAAGGAATAATTTGAGGTCAGAAAGGGGATGGTGTAAAGGGAAAATGGGGGTGGATGGTAACCTTGTGGTTAAACATTAGAGCTTGGGATCTAATGTTTATGGTTTTAGCCACCATTGAGGTACCCATTCAAGGGGATTTTCCTCCTTGGAGTTAACATCAGTGCAGACTCCACTGCCCCACAAGTCCTTCAGATGAAACTGTAAACTTGGGTTCTACTTTCGAACGCACGCAGAATATCTTGTGAACACGT
>CM060330.1:40300340-40307488 GCA_030674155.1 Stramonita haemastoma
GGAGGGAGGTTGTACACGGAACCTACTCTTACTTATTTGTACTGTTACTTATTTGTACTGTTACTTATTTGTACATGTTCACAAAGTAAAGCGCCGTCACTTCAAATCACTGGACACTGTCTGTTAGTGTCCTGGCCAGTTTGCAAAGGTCAGTTTCATGCAGTCAGTTATCTCACTTTGCTGACCATGAAACATAAGCAAAACGGTCACAAGTGAAGTAGGGGCGACGGGGGAGGGGGGGGGGGGGGGCAGATGACAGTTTATACAATGACAAAAAAATTGCTGGTTGTTATTATTATGATCAAAAATTAGACATGTCATCTCATATGGGATTGGGTAGAGGAAGGGAGGGTAGTGTAATGTAGTGTAGAGTCATCTAGTGTTGTGTAGTGTTGTGTTGTGTAGTGAACTAGTGTAGTGTGGCATTGTGTGGTATAGTGTAGTGTAGCATGGTATAGAGGCATATCATAATTATTTCCCTATCACCCCAAAGTCGGACTGCGGCTACCTTCATAGAGGGTGGAAACGATCGTATACGCAAAATAACACCATTGGTAAACCGCGAAACTTTAGCCAAGGAACGCAAAAAGCAAAACAAAAAAAATATCTCCTCATGGAACATCAAAGTGTGCTGTAGCTTAGCATGGCATTTTTAACTAAAGTTCTCTCAACATCAAACTATTCTCCCTATAAAAACCCCACATTTTCCCTATAATCATGTATATTTTGTTGGCGAACAAAACTAGAACAGTATTACACGTCACTGTGGAAGCTCCATCAGGTTGATGTGTCCATCAAACATCTGCTTTAGTGATGTTAAATTCTTTTCTCCGTATTTGTATTGTGTTTTTACTCTCCCTGCTCCCCTTCCCCATTGTTCCACTTTCGTTGATTTCTATGATATTTGGCTACATTTGCTGTGTAATCTTTTCAAACAATATCTTGGGGAAAAAAATGTTAGCCTAGATTCTGTTGAGTCCGAGACTATGATGCATTGAGTGATAAGACCCATGTGTATAGTTTATGGACGACATCAAAGAATTTTGTTGCCAAAAGGCGATGTGTTTACTGATATTTACTTAAAGTTTGAAGATGTGGGCATAATAGGAAAGAAGTTGTATGTCGTCTTTATGTCTTTATAAGTTTGTGGTATATCCACTTTGATGTGTGCCTATTTCAGATTTGTGTGTATTATTTAAATTTCATTTATTCTTTTATTTTCGTGGATAATTGAATAAACACTCATGTGTTTTTTTTACATCCGGTCCCCGTGTGTATGCAGTTTTGTAAATTTTGTCATCCCTTCCCACCAGTGTACAATAGCCTACTCTTCAGAAAACAGAACGGGATTTAACCTGTGCACGCAATATGTTCTGCATGCGTTCGAACACGGGACCTCGGTTTATAGTCTCATCCCAAGGACTTTCGGGGGAGGGGGTGGGGTGGGGGGCTGGAATCGGTTAGTTCCTCATCTTTATCCTCTCCTCATGTCTTTCACCTCAGTTTAACTCCCCTAAACGTTTGCTCTCGTCTGAGGAAGATAACATACAACAGGTGTGTGGCAGACAATCAACGGAGTCTTAATGAGGTGGAGAAAGAGAAGAAAAAGGTAGGGAGGGAGGGAGGGAGGAGGAAAGGTGGATGCACACCTGTGTTTGAAGTCAACCTCCCTGGACAGAAAGCAGGCGCCAGTCCAATTACAATGACTAACGTGAAGCAGAGGAAGAGGCGGTTACTGACAGTGGGCCAACGCTGTTGGAAATGAGGGTTGGGGAAAGTGCACGTGCGTAACGCCGTATCCCAGATTGTTTTCGTTCGTTACATAGATAACAATTCCACATAGCACTGATAGGTAAAGCCAGGGAGATATTTAAAGAAACCTTGAGGTGGAACTCCGCTGGTGTAAAAATGAAGGGAAATTTTAAAAGATTAACGCGGAATACATGACAGGAACTGACTGTGAAAGCAATAATATCTTTTATATCTTCGACAGCTGTGCTGCTCTCATTTTCTTTTTTTCTTTTTTTGGAGGAGAGAGAGAGAGAGAGAGAGAGAGAGAGAGAGAGAGAGAGAGAGAGAGAGAGAGAGAGAGAGAGAGAGAGAGAGAGAGAGCAGACGCAGACGTTTATTCATAAAGGCCACAGCCCCTTAGAAGGGGGATAAACATAATAAACACATCATGACATCAAATGCAATAACACAATACACAATACTTCCTACTTGTGTTAACACTGTTTTTCTTAACTTAAATGCCTTCTGTAAGTACAATGCTAAATGCCTTACTGTTGTTCTGTTTCTTGTAGTCAAAAGCAATATCAGCTTGAACAAACAAGGTTGCAAGTAATACTTATATGGAATAAATTCTTTTCTGAGATCACTTAATCCAGGACATGAAAGAACAAAATGTACCTCATTTTCTTGTTTCTCAAGGCATAATGGAGACAGACAGACAGACAGACAGACAGACAGACAGACAGACAGACAGACAGACAGACAGAAGAGAGAGAGAGAGAGAGAGAGAGAGAGAGAGAGAGAGAGAGAGAGAGGAGAGAGAGAGAGAGAGAGAGAGAGAATTGAGAGAGAATTCGCTTTGCTGTGATTATTTCTTTTGTATTCTTAGAAATCATGTGCAAACCCATCCTCTTTAGTCAGCAGTACTGAAGCTAATGAATGCTTTTGATATGTTCTTTTTTTTGTGTACATGTTGTAGGAAACAACAGAAAGAGACCAACCCTGAAGTACTCCGTTGAAACAGTTATTTTTTTATGGTACATAAGTTTATTTTGGAGACAGAGAACAGCAGTTCTTTCCAAAGTGAAGTGTTGGTTCACCAAGTTTGTTTGTTTGTTTGTTTGTTTTCAATGATTTCATATTTCATTTGTAGTTCGATGAGTAGAGTGACTTAGAGTGCATTCTCTGTGTGTATCAAGTTAATTGCCAGAGCCAAAGTTTTGTCATTTGTCTAGAATTTTCAAATGCTGATTTAGAACATGATTTCCTGTTCATATCTGTGGATGCATTTGTTTCTTTTAAGTGGAATTTTTGTTTAGAATTTTGCAGGAACAACTCCGTTATTTTATGTTCAGTTTGACTGAAAGTGCAGAAAAGGTATTTATAAGGAAAGTTTGAACTGTATACCGCCCATTCCCTAAACCTGTGCTTTGTCCGTAAATCAGGACTTCATTGCAACTCTTACGTTCGTGACTTCAGGGTTTTATGAACAGATTATTTCGATGTTACCTTCGAAGCCATATATTTTCTAGTTGCTGTCGTCAGTATTTCACCACTGTCTTTAACCAGATAGAAAGACATAACATGAAGCCCTCTTTACTTACTATACTCATCTACCCAAGACCTAAGCTGACCCGACTCTGCACTGCTTAATCTTAGTGATCAGATGAGAAAGCTGTATGTTTTTCGCTGCTGTGAGTACCACCATACGTCTGCTGCATATTCACCAATAATTCCAGTGCTGACGCATCCCTCCCTGTGAACCTGATTATACAGATGAGGTCTGACTCCTGCCGAGACCTGGCTCTGTCAGCATCTGCGTGGTAATTATGGATTCATACGAAGCAGAGAAGTAAGGCCTGGACCTGTCAGAAAAAAAAAAGAAAGAAGAAGATCGACATGAGATGAGCATTGAGAATGTCATGAAAAAGAGAAAGGAGAGAATGTAAGTAGAGAGAGAGATGAGAGAGAGAGAGAAAGAGAGAGAGAGAGAGGAGAGAGAGAGAGAGAGAGAGAGAGAGAGAGAGAGAGATGAGGTGTGTGTGTGTGTGTGTGTGAGAGAGAGAGAGAGAGAGAGAGAGAGAGAGAGAGAGAGAGAGAGAGAGAGAGAGAGAGAGAGAGAGAGAGAGATTGTGTTTTTTAAATAAAAGACATTTAGGTATGGGACAGTTTTATAAGTAGAAATACAAAATGTTCGAGTCGGATGTCTGTTGTTCAGTGTGAAAAACGTTCTTGTCTCAGTTTAGTTTTTAAGAGGTTTTTTTCATTAAAAAAAAAAAAGAAACTCTATAGAACCACTCACGAAACAGCAAAAAGAAAAACGACGCGGATGAAATGTTGCACACTACCTAATCTTTCACGTCAAATGACAAGAACTTGAGAAGTAAGCGTATTTTGAGGCCAGAGCCTATGGATATTGCCCATCTATCTGATCAAAATTGTGTACCTCTGCTGGTTTGTCAAAATTCCAAAACTTGTGCTTGATTCTCGAAGTCTCTCTCTTCTTTCTGGCCTAATGGCTTCTTGTCACGTTACCCAGTACACGATACTTTAATTTTTAAGGTGCCATTTTTTTAAAACTTGCAATTCGTAAGTCAACCTTCTTAGCTCTTCATGTTCTCAAAATTCTGTGCCCAAGAACGTCCTGAAGTTTACTATTGGTCAGAGTTAAGCTTGACTTGCTCACGCAACCCTCTCTCTCTCTCTCTCTCTCCTCTCTCTCTCCCCTCCTCTCTCTCTCTCTCTCTCTCTCTCTCTCTCTCTCTCTCTCTCTCTCTCCTCTCTCTCTCTCTCTCTCTCTCTCTCAACACACACACACATACGCACCACACCGCCGCACCCCTACCACCCCCCCCCACCCACACCCACCCACACCACACCACACCACACACACACACCACACAACACCACACCACACACCACACACACACCACACCACACACCACACACACCACACACACACACACACAACACACACACACACACCACAACACACACACACACACAACACACACACACACACACACACACACACACACACACACACACAACACAACACAAACACAACACAACACAACACAACACAACACACACACACACACACACACAACACACACACACACACACACACACACACACACACACACACACACACACACAACACACACACACACACACACACACACACACACACACACACACCACGCACTTCTGATGCAGATTAGGGTTATCGGATTGTACATCTACCAGAGGTTAAAAGTAGATCTGACTATCATCAGTATTTTGATTGTTGTATTCTATTCTGTATTATATTACAGCAATGGTAGCATTTATATTTAAAAAAAAATGTCTCAAGCGTGAGCGTTTTGGTCATATCTTATACATTTTCACTAATTATTTCCAGTCACTAGAATTTCTCATTTCCAATGATCTAAATGCCCTTTAAATAGAAAAGAAGGAAGAAAATGGAGCTATCAGAAAATTGAGAAATCAGAAACTTCATCGTAATCATATCATGTAACCGTCATTTTTTCTGTAAAAAAAAAATTGAAAATTTGACCAGCACGAAATATCATCCAGAATTGTTTGAACTATCTGATCCAAAATGAAGAAAGACACCTGACTGCTCAGAAATTTATCACCGTAGTTAAAGTGCAAGTTCTTCTACTGCTCTAAAGTGCATGCAACGTTTTTTGTCACTTTTAACATTGGATCGTTTTTGTGAATTTCGTCATTGAAAAAGAGATTTCGTGACTGAAACAAATCTGTCTGTAAAATCTCAACTATGAAATGATCAAAGAAAGTTGTGGACTTTGTAGTTCGGAACTGTGAGTGTGAATAGTTGGTTAGAGAGGTGGTGGTGGTGGTGGGGAGGGGGGATTGACAGAAAGGTGGGGAGAGGAAAGGTTACTGTGGCTTCTTGGTTAACACACCTGCTGGATAGCAAGAATATACAGCTAGAAAACATGGCGGTTTTTGTTTTGTTTTGCACAGATCCCTGAAGTCCAGATTTTCTTATGTCTTAAACTTAATCATGAAAATGTTTGTTTTTGTTCTTGCTCTCTTTCTCGTTTGGTTCGCTTGTTTTACTGCTCCTCTCTCTCTCTCTCTCTCTCTCTCTCTCTCTCTCTCTCCTCTCTCTCTCTCCTCTCTCTCTCTCTCCTCTCTCTCTCTCTCTCTCTCTCTCTCTCTCTCTTTCTCATCTTTCCATTTATTGCATCTTTCCATTTTGCCCCTGAAAGTGTACTGTGGTCTAAGGCCGATGTACATTAAACAATTTCAGTGTTCAGTGCTCTCTCCTCTCTCTCTCTGTGTCTCTCTCTTGTCTCTGTCTCCTCTCTCTCCTCCCTCCCCCCCCCCCCTCTCTCTCTCCTCTCTCTCTCTCCTCTCTCTCTCTCTCTCTCCTCTCTCCTCTCTGTGTACACATAAAGGAACTTGCGCAGTATTTCTTCCTATGATGGGTAGCTTACTAGCTGTATTCCACTAACTACTTCCTCGGGGTCGCTTGCTGGGAAAACAGGTGTGGCTCTCCACAGTGGCTTTTTCACCCCTAGTGACCTATTCAGCCTGAGTTCACTGAACTGTACCACACTGCTGCAGCAGAAGGGCTCAACTTCTAAACTAATGGGAAAAGTGTCGGTTGCGAAGAGAAGTGTCAGTTGTGACTTATAATTCCTCTCTTTGTTGTTGTCGTATTCAAAAGAGCTCCCTGCTTACCACGTCAGGGATATAATCTGGTCTAGATCAGAAATACTCTTAGGAGTAATGATAACATCCCTTCTGCCAAAGTCAGTTTCCTTTAATGCTTTGCGCATGTGAGAGAAACTGATGGGATTAAGGTTTGGAGTACACACAAACACACACACACACAACACACGCACGCACGCACGCACGCACGCACGCACGCACGCACGCACACACACACAACACACTACACCACAACACACACACACACACACACACACACACACACACACACACACACACACACACACACTGATCCCGGTCAGGAATGGTTCCAGGTTTGTCAGAAAGGGAGTGGTTCTGTACTAGGAAAAGGACTTCAGGTTTATAATTATATTTATTTCAAGGCTGAATAAGTTGGGAGTCTTTTCCTCCTGTGCAAGCTGTAGCGTGGTATATTGTTGAAGTAGGAAAAGAACAGAAATGGGAAAGGCAGATCTACGTGGCAGCTTGATGGTTGTACACACGTATGTAAAAATACTGAGGCAGATACACAAACTTTGCTACTTGTGTATGCTCCTTTCAAACAAAACAATTATGTCTAATCAGCTTTTATATTCCCTGTTTCTGGTTATAGCATTTAGGGGTAAGCACGTAAACTAAATCTGGCATTTCTGAAAAAAACAAGTACCCACAAATGATGGATAGTGGTTGCCAAGTCTGCCCCCCAAAAA
>CM060330.1:40317588-40320088 GCA_030674155.1 Stramonita haemastoma
ATTTCATCATATCATTCATTCATATCAGTGTTCATTTCACTTCATAACAATGTTAACATCAATCAATCTGAACAGATAACGCAGAAGAGACTAGAACCTGTGCCATCAGTTACCACCATGTTATGAGTACAACAATTTAACCACAAAGCCATTTATTCTCCACGCCCGCAAGATCTGACTTACGACGTTGAAGTCTAAGGGAACATGCAATAATATTCCTTCAATGAACTGGGTTCCAGGAAATCCTCTTAAACTTCAGCTGGGCCCATGTCAATGTCCTAGCATTGCCTTCACCCCACAATCCATGTGCAGACACCTCGTCTGCCCAGGTCTGTCTAAATCTAATTTTCTTTCTCCTCATGGATTCCAGCCAAGCGCCTGCCCTGTGAAGTGTTTTGAATTGTCAGACCAACCCATTTCGCTTTCTGTGAAGTGTTTTTATGGTCGGTCTTGTGGAGTGTTTTGTATTGTCAGACCGACCCATTTCGTTTCCTGTGATGTGTTTTGTATTGTCAGACCAACCCATTTCGTTTTCTGTATGATCTCTGTGTCGACAAGAGTTTGTTTCCCTCCCATAGGTAATATTCAAAACCGAACAGTTTCCAGAGGCTCTGCAGATGGCCTTGCTATGATGATACAATATCACCATTTCCGTGTCCCAGTATGGGGCCGAGCTAGGGGAGTTGTCCGGGGCACAAAAAGATGCACAATTTTATTACAATGCCAGCGTCGGCTACTCTGCAGCATTGGAAATAGATATCATCTCAACCCTTAGAGGCGTAGGATTATCAAACACAATTATCATGTACCTGTCATACGCTACAAAAAAAACAACCCAAATTATCAAGATGCCAGAAGAGTACACAACGCAGATGCTGTTGGAGAGGTCCCTAATGGAACACTACAAAACGACATTGAAATTGAAAGTTCAGGTGGTGGGGAAAAAAAAACGTCTAAAATGCTACGGACAATTGGCGTTTGCTAGAATATATACAAAAGCACCTTTATGGTGCAACTACTATCCTTCCAAGCACTTGGGTTTAAAAAAAAATAAGCTCACAATGGTCACAGCGACACGTTGTCACAATGGCAAGTGGTCACAACTTACAACGGCACGTGAGTCACAAATAGTTACGCGTGGTCACAATGGCACGTGCATAGTCACAAATTACAAGTACGTGGTCACAATGGCATGTGGTCACAATGGCACATGTCACAACGGCAAGTGGCCAAAATAGTACTCGGTCACAACGACATGTGTCACAATGGCACGTGGTCACAAAGTCATGACCCTTCACAACCAATGCATGGCTTTATTTTGCATCAGGATTTTAAAGGGCACACACGCGTAGAAGCTGCATGTTCCCAAGTTATTCTGTCAGAAGGTTTGTTGTGACCTTATATACGTAGGTTGAGGACGCTTGCTATAAAGAAATTGTGTATGCAGAAAAAAATATCATGATTACGACTATTACAAAGGTGTCATTGTTGTTTATTTTATTCGTGATAATGATGATTATGATGATGATGATGACAATCGATGATGAGTGTGTGTGTGTGTGTGTGGGGTGGGGGGGGGGGGAGCGTCTTCGGCTTTGCTGCAGGTTTTCTGTAACTATTTTTAGGTGGCAATTTTTTTGTTGGTTGTTTATTCTCTTGTCATGTCCGTGCTTTCTTATCCGCTTTATTACGGTGAAACTACTGATGGTTCACGGTTTCTTTACAGCAAAATGATTCATTCATACCCAAAACCCAGGAATCTTTCATACAGTGTCTGTGATGTTAAAACGAAAATTTCTCTTCTCCTCTCTCTCTCTCTCTCTCTCTCTCTCTCTCTCTCCTCTCTCTCTCCACACACACACACACACACACACACACACACACACACACCCAGCATTTTCTCACTGAATACCCATCCCTTCTTAAGCAGGAAGACAGAAAAATCAAAGAACAAACTCTGTCCGCATTTTATTTTATTTCCAAGACAATTGCGAGAGACTCCTAATCGAAAAGTCAACAAAAACGTACCCAGATGATCATCGTAGCCTCCAGAGATCTTTCAAGGAGATTTTCCCTCAGCCTACCATAATACCCAATCAGGAGAAACCGGCGCCGCGAAACTATGATGTCACCTAGACCAATCTATGCCCCCAGGCAATTTCAATTTTGACCAGGGGTTTCACCCGACCGATGGTTTTTTGGGAGTCTTGCTTTTTAATTGTTTTTGTCTCTTTTTCTGTTTCGGTATAGATTTATCGTCCCAGACTAGATTATTGACGAGTACCGTTAACATCGATGTAGAAAGAAGCCCGGAGGTAAGTTAAAAGGAAAAAGTTAAAATGTAAAGACAATAGGAAAAATGGCCTTTTATTTATAATAATTGCAACGAAAAATTTGGTCCCGTCTTGGTAAGAGAGCTTTCGAACCGAATTATTTCATGAACCCAGTAAGAGACAAGAGAGCCTTTGATACGTAAAGGTCATTAGGATAAGACATTTTA
>CM060330.1:40332588-40335088 GCA_030674155.1 Stramonita haemastoma
CTACTACTACTCTGCTGCTGCTGCTGCTGCTGCTGCTGCTGCTGCTGCTGCTGCTGCTGCTGCTGCTACAACACAACAACAATTACTACTACTACTGCTGCTTCTTCTACTGCTGCTGTTACTATTGCGACTTCTGCCGCTGCTACTACTACTTTTAATACCACAAAATCTACTACTCTCGCCTTCGCCACCACACTATTACTACATCTACAGCTTATGTACTACTACCACTACCATTACCACCACCACAAGTATATAGGTATGGGAGACCACCACCACCACCAATACCTCCACCACCACCGCTACAAAGAGATAGGTATGGGAAAAGGCGATGGTATGGGAGGAAGGGTAGGGGGGCACACAACAGCAGCAACAACAGTTACATCTCCATCAAAGGGAAGTTGATAGTGGAAACTTGTGGAAGCGTACCAAGGAGAAAATGATGAGGTGAAGCACAACAGCACTGAGACCATGAGACACCATCAGACACAGGCCGACAAGTCCCTCTGGCCAGCCGTCTCTATCTCTGTCTGCTCTTCTTATGAAAACTTTGACACAACTTCTTTTTCATCATGCCAGCGGCGCACGCACACATACACGTGCATGCAAGGCATGCAAAAGCACGCACAGCGCGCTCACACACAATAATAGTGCGTGCACACCATACACACCCCCGCACACAAACACAAACACACAGACACACACACCATCGATGCATTTCCCCGTCCTGTAATTCACATTCCGTCCTCTATCTACAGCTCACCCCCCCCCCCCCCCCCCACCCCCCCCCCCCAACACCCCCGTCCCACCTCGTCTTCCTGGTCTTCATATGACTTTAAATCTTTTTTTTCCCCTTTTCTTAAAGTCTGGTCACTCGTTTTTGTTTTGCGATTGTATTGCGGTTTGTATTGCGTCAGATTGAATCGCATAGTATTGTATTTCTTGCATTGTATTTTGTACAGAGCTGTCTTGTAGTGCTTTGTTCTGTGCTAGATTAAACTGCCTTGTACTGCGGTGCACTTGATTGTATTGTGAAATGTAGTTGTGTGGAACTTAGTGCACTGAAGTGGAGTGGAGTGGAGTCGAATGGTGTGGAATGCAGTGCAGAGTAGTGCAGTGTAGTGTAGTGTAGTGTAGTGTAGTGTAGTGTTGTGCGTGAGTGTATAAGTGTAGTGTAGTGTAGTGTAGTGGTGTGGTGTAGTATGTAGTGTAGCTGTGAGTGTGTGTAGTAGTGCAGTGAAGGGTAGAGCAGAGTGGGCAGTATAGTGCAATGCAGAGTATGTGAGTGTAGAGTGGCATAGTATCAGTGCAGTGTATTGTAGTGTGTATATTGAATATTGTAGTGTATAGTGGTGTAGTGTACAGTGGTATAGTGAATGTAAATATAGAGTAGTTAATGTAGTGTAAGTGGTATAGAAGAATGTAGTGATGAGTGAGTGTAGAGTGAGTGTCATGTGTGTAGAGGTAGTAGTAAATATCATAGTGCATGTGTAGTGTAGTGTGCAGTGCAGTGTAGTGTGTAGAGTAGTGATGTGTAGTGTAGTCTAGTGTAGCTATTGAATGCAATGCAGTGCAGAAATGTAGTACAGATTTCTCTACGAATGTAGGCAGCTCTAACAGCGGGAGTGCCACACTGAACTAAAACTACTTTTGTCCTTTCAGTCCGCAGGTGTGACTTTACCAGTACCAAACACCATTTCTTTCCACAGATGACTTTACCCAGTACCAAACACATTTCTTTCCACAGACCTTTTTTCCTGCGATAATCCTCTTGCCTTGGATTCTTCTAAGTCTGCGGAATACAAACAATCCCAAGCGTCATCCGAAAGACTAGCATCAAGACCACGACTTGAGAATTTGAGAGGAGAGGAGAGAGGGAAGGGAGAGGAGTGTGGGAAGTGAGTGATACCGCTTCGGATGAGATTCGAACCCGGACATCCCCTTTGTGGACGGGTGTGTGTTACAGTAGACCTACAAAAAACCCAATTGATGTTTGAGGACAGAAGTTTGCAACAAGTGCTGTTAAGATAAACACTTTGATTTCTCAGACAGAATTGTCACTACTATGAAAAAAAAAAACCTTTTCGGTAGGGAACATTTTGTGTGTGTGTTAGTTTACAGCATTGAACATGTTTGTCTTCTCAACCGAACGTCACACTATGAAAAACTTTTTGGTTGGGGTGTGTGTGTGTGTGTGTGTGTGTGTGTGTGTGTGTGTGTGTGTGTGTGTGTGTGTGTGTGTGTGTGTGTGTGTGTGTGTGTGTAGATTTATAGCATCGACAATGGTGGTACAGCAAATTTTGCCAACTTTTAGTGCGCATTAGAAGTTGGTTTGGTTGTACTGTGTGCGGTGTCCCTTTTGGGACGTATTGCAAGGACAGTTGGTTTGTCTCTTCTTTTTTCTTTTTATTGTTCTTGTTCTTCTTCTCCTCCTCCTACTCCTCTTTTTTTGTCTTCTTCTTCTTTTGCTTCTCCTCCTCCTCCACTCCTCTCTTTTTTT
>CM060330.1:40347588-40377588 GCA_030674155.1 Stramonita haemastoma
CACACACACACACACACACACACACACACACACACACACACACAGCACACGCGCGTGCACACACACACACACTCACTCCAACCTTTCACACACTCCTATATACACCCCCCCCCCCCCCACACACACACACACCTCTAACAAAGATGATCCATCTATGAAAAAAGAAAAAAACTTAAAACAGGAGAGGGAAAAGAGGGGGGGGGAGAGTAAAGTTCCCCAACACATGGGAATAGTCTGTATCTGACAGGGACGGAGAAGAGACAAGGTCTGCTGTACACTAGTGACAAAGCAATACGCCCACGATGCCCAATGCTACGTAACAACACATGCCCTGGATCATGGACAATCTGTGGTCTAGAGGAACGCACCAGTATGCAAAGCGAAAAGTCCCGGGTTCGAAATGTGTCGTGGTTCGATCCCTGTTTGTGCCCGAACCACCGCCCCCCCCCCCAAAAAAAAAAAAAAAAAAAAAAAAAAAAAATACAAGCCCGTGAGTGATGGTATGGGTGTTAAGTCTTTCAGATGAGACAATAAACCGAGATCTCGTATGTAACAGATATTTAGCGCAGTGATAGAACCCACGGCAACGAGAGTTATCCCTGGCAATATTCTGTAGAAAAAAAGCTAAGATTTTCGCCTTTATTATCTCCTATCTGTCCCTGCCTTCAACATCTGAAAATCCCCCTGTGTGTGTGTGTGTGTGTGTGTGTGTGTGTGTGTGTGTGTGTGTGTGTAGTGTATGTGTGTGTGTGTGTGTGTGTGTGTGTGTGTGTGTGTGTGTGCGCTCGCGCGCGCGCGCGAGTGTGTGTGTGCATGTGAGTGTACATTCGTATTTGCTAAAACAATTAATTGTTATTGATTGCTTGTGTGTTGTATAAGTCGAATGCAAACGCTTTGATTTGTTTTTGCAGGATATAGTGCTATATAAATTCCATGTACTATTATTATTATTATTATTATTATTATTATTATTATTATTATTATTATTTAAAAGCCACTCTGTTAGAGAAACAGATATTAATACACACGTAGACAGGAAAAGAGAAAAAAAATGGGTAGAGCTGTTCTTGTGGTGACGCGCTCTCCCCAGGAGAGCAGCCCGAATTTTACGCACAGAAATATGCAGTGACTATAAGTGGTATACAATACATACAATACAATACAATACAATACAATACAATACAATACAATACAATACAGCACAATACAATGAGTGTGTGCTCCATACCCCAGATTGAAGCTAAAGTCGTCCATGCTCCGTATGTTTTTCAACCTTTTATTTTTTTAGGGGGAGGGGGGAATGGTTAACAAGGGAAGGGGAGGGAGCGTGTTGACAGAGGGAGAAGGAGAAACAGACGAGAGGAGCGAGGGGGGTGGGGGGTTGGAGTGAGGTGGGGAGGGGAGGGGTGTCAAAGTTTTTGATAACCTCTCCTCCCGGATGCAACGGTGTCTTGTGGCCTTAGACAAGAAGAAAAAAATCGCAGGAAAGAAAAAGATTGAATTCTCAAATATACCCAGCCCTCTCAACATAAAACTAAAAAAAAAAAAAAAAAAAAAAAAAGGACAACTCATTTTGTTGTCCAAAATTCTCTAGTTAGTAGAGTCTTCTTTGTCGAGCGCTCAGCAACTGCTGTTTTCTGACATATGTGTGAAGAAGCGTTGCGATGCTGCTGACTGCCTGAGAAGTCAGGCCCAGCGTATCCGACTTCGGCATGAAAGAAAACTTTTTTTAAAGTCTCTCTTGGGAAAAAACAACAGGGAGGAGAATGGAGGAGTAAGGCAGAAAATAAGACAAAGAGCCTACGGGAAGAAAAGGAACACAGCACAAACAAAGAGAGAGATAGAAAAGAGGGAATTCCTTGCACAGAATTTCCAGATGGCGGGGATGCTATTTACGCCGACATGGTCCCCGGTGTCCCCCAGGGGACAGTATATAAGAATTGTCAAGGAAAACAGAGCGGTGTATATATGGTTTAAAGGTAACACATACATCCAGAAAATTTTTTAAAAACCTCTAGTTTAATTAAAACCTATCTGAACCTAGACATTTTGCCATCACTTACTACACCATTCGTGGTGGTCTGGATGCAAGCGGTCTTTGTTTTTTCTTGTTGTTTTTTTTTTGTTACCAAAAATAATCAATTCTTACTCCAAGTGATACGCCAACATCTGGCAAGAGCCGATAGGTTATCTATCACAGACGATCAATACGACTGATACAGCTGATGTTTACCACTGACACGAAACAATCGCCAAACGAAACAATCCCAACACCTGGCTGCTTCTACTTGAGGATATCTCGTGCTGGTGGCACTCTTTGGTTACACAAGTGGATAACGTCTGTTTATCATAGTGCTGATGCCGGTGGTTCCTTACACTTCACTACACTACACTGGGTGGGTTGGCTGGGTGGGTGGGTGGGTTGGTGCCAAGCAGATGCTGCCAAACCAGCGGGTGGAGAATTCGGTTTATGTTTCGCTGTATGATTTTCTCTCTGCTGGAATGGTTTGCTGCATAGGTGTCCATGCAAACAAGAGTACTGGAGGATTTGTGGTGGTGGGTACGTATGTCTGCCTGTCTGTTTCTCGTTTCTTTCTCTGTTACTATGTGTTGTAGATTGTAAACGCGCTCGCACACACACATAAACACACAGATAAACACACACACACACACACACACTCTGTCTGTCTGTCTGTCTGTCTGTCTGTCTGTCTGTCTGTCTGTCTGTCTGTCTGTCTGTCTGTCTTCTGTCTGTCTGTCTGTCTGTCTGTCTGTCTCTCTCTCTCTCTCTCTCTCTCTAAGCCAACAGTTTGAAGTAAAAGAGTAAAACTGCAATAAAAACGCATCTGTGCTCAGCTCCATACTCCTCTCCCCCTCTCACCAACAACAGCAAATGCTTGCCTCTTTCTTAAGAGCTTCATTAGGCTGCGTCTCTCTCTCCTCTCTTCTCTCTCCTCTCTCTCTCTCTCTCTCTCTCTCTCTCTCTCTCTCTCTCTCTCTCCTCTCTCATTTCTCTTCTCTAGGGGTATTACTACAAGCGGAATACTCCCATGTATACTACACTTCACCCGCCAAGAAAGCTATTTGTAGCACATCGAGAAATCTGTGACAAGGGGCAAAAAAAATCTGCGTCTCTATCTCTAAGCCTCTGTATGTCTTTGTTTCTGTGTCCCCCCCCTCCCTCCTCTCTCTCTCTCCTCCTCTCTCTCTCTCTCTCCTCTCTATCTCTCCATTTCTCTCTCTCTTTCACCCCCCCCCCTCTCTCTCTCCACCTCTCTCTCACACCCCCTCTCTCTCTTCATCCCTCTCTCCCCCTCTCTCTCCACCTCTCTCCCTCTCTCTCTCTCTCATCCCTTCTCTCTACCCCTCTCTCTCTCTTCATCCTTCTCCCCCCCCCCCCTCTCTCTCTTCTATAAGCAACGTCAAAAGGCAGAACGTAAAGAGGCAGAATTACGACAACTTATCCATCCTTCCCGTACTGATACAGCACACAGGCTGATGGACTCACGCCAGCGATTCTGAATCCAGCTTCTTCGGAACTGGCATTGTAGCAGAGTGCGTGTGAAAATACACCTAGCAGAACTCAGATAATCCACCTTTGCAACTAAGAATACACGTTCTCCTTTCAGCAAGGAAAAATGGTGTGTGTGTGTGTGTGTGTGGGGTTGTGTGTGTGTGTGGTGCGTGCGTGCGTGCTGTTGCGGGGGGGTGCGTGCGTGCGTGCGTGCGTTGGGTGCGTGTGGTGCGTGTGTGTGTGTGTGTTCCTTTAGCACAATCTTATATCTACGGTATTCTTCTTGTTACTGTCCTTGTTATTATACGTGGTGGTAGAGGTGGTGGTAAAGGCTGGTTGGTTGGCTGATTAGTTCGTTACCTGGCTGGTATGTTGGGCTGTTGGTTGACTGGCTGGTGGGTTGGTTGGTTGGCTAACTGCTTGATTATTCAATGTGCTGATTGGTTAAGTGGTTGGCTGGTTGGGAATTTGGTTATGTGGTTGGTTGATTCGTTGGTTAACTGTTTCGTTAATTAGATGGTTTACCTGGATGGTCAACTCGTTCATTAGTTGATTTTTTTGTTAACTGGTTGGCTGGCTGATATTTAAGTTGTGGTTTAAGAACTGGTTGGTTGGTTGGCTGACTAGTAGGTTAATTGGTTAGTTGGTTGTTTGATCAGTTGGTATACTGGTTGGTTAACTGCAGGCTGGCATATGGTTAGGTGGGTTCGTTGGCTAGTTGGTTAGCTGGATGGTTGGCTTAACAGGTTGATTCGTTGATCAACTGGTTAGCTGGTTGATAACTTGGTAACTGGGTCGTTGATTGATTTACTGGTTGGTGTTGATTGGTGTTTGTTTGATTTACTGCTTGGTTGATTGGTTTGATTTACTGCTTGGTTGATTGGTTTATTAACTGGTTGATTGTTTAACTGGTTAGCTGGTTAGTTGGTCAACAGGTTGGTTGGCTGGTTAGTTTAACTGGTTGGATTGGTTGATTAGTTGATTAACACGTTGGTTGATTGATTAGTTGGGTAATTGGTTAGCTGGTTGATTAGCTGGTTGGCTGTATGATTAGTTCATTAACTGGATGATATTTTGTTTTAAATTCGTCAGTGCTGCTATCCTGTTCGGTTGTTTGCTTTTCTGCTGCTATTTTTTTTTGTCTGATTAGTATCACGTCACAGACACACTTTTGCTTTTCTTTTTCTTTTCATAAATGCACTGTTTCTTTAAAAAAAACAAAAACAAAAAACAAAACGCAAACGTTTTAAAGATCTTAACCTTTCAAAAAGACTATGTCTGGAGCTAAACACGGACGTTTGGAAAAATTTAAAAAGTAACACAAATGTGATGGAGAAAATGCGAATGAGGATGACTGCCAGTGTGACGCATGCGTCTAGACTCATGCGCGCGCGCGCGCACACACGCACACACACACACACACACTATCTCAGTGCTGACTCCACTCTCCACAAAAGTCCTTTAGATGAGACTATAAACCGAGGCCCCGTGTGCGAACGCACGCAGAACATCTTGCCAACACGTTAAAACCTGTTCCGCTTTTCGTAAGACTAGACCATTGTGTGCCGGTGGGAACAGATGACAAGATTTACAAAACTGCGTACACACGGAGACTGGATGTAAAAAGCACATGAGTGCTTATTCCATAATCCTCGATATAAAAGAATAAATAATAAATGAAATAAATAAACAATAGTATATTCTCAGGTATATTATCGTCAGGTATCTATATGTCGCTATTGCTTGTCTTTTTTACATTTTGAATTTTCTTTTGTTGTATATTATATATATATATATATATATATATATATATATATATATATATATATATATATATATATATATATATATATATATATATATATATCAAAAACGTGTTAGAATTTTCTGATTGATATAACCCTCCCCTCCACGAAAAAGTCATCGCATTACGGAAATTAATTCTCTGAGATTGTTTCTGTGTGAGGGAGGGGGAAAGGGGACCGCTACCCAGTTTTGTGCAGAGCAGTGTTATGTGACTAAAAGAGCAAAAAAAAAAAATAAAAAAATAAAAGGCAATACCATACAATACAACACAGTACAATACAACACAACACACTACACTACACGCAACACAATACAATATAACACAACACAATACAAAACAATGCAACATACCACCACTACATACAATGCCACTTTTATATCACAATGTTAAACAAGGCAGAGTGCGCAAAATTTACACACAATATGAAAGCGCATAGAGACAACTCGAAACACTCCCATCAAACAGTAGACCAACGCCCTGGAAAAAGTATTTCTCTACTCTGTAAATAATTATGTGTTTAAGGAACCCCAAGAAAGCTACATCACCCCACTCCACCCCCAATTTTTTTTATACGTCTTAAAATCAGGAGTATAAAACGGTTTTGTGCATTCTTTTCGCGTATCTTTGCTTTGAAAACAGAAGAGAAAAAAAACGTAGTAGCGTGCGTGCACGCGTACATTCGCGCAAGCACACACAGGCCCACGTGCACGCCCGCGCAAACACACACAGACACAGACACACACACAAAGACACACAAGACACACACAGAAACACACAGATAGACAGACCAAGAACTCAGAAACAAGAACAGATGAGAGAGAGAGAGAGAGAGAGAGAGAAGAGAGAGAGAGAGAGAGAGAGAGAGAGAGAGAGAGAGAGAGAGAGAGAGAGAGAGAGAGAGGAGAAGAAGAAGAAGGAGAGATAAGGAGAGAGAGGAGAGGAGAGAGAGAAGAGAGAGAGAAGAAGACAGAGAGACAGACAGACAGACAGACAGACAGACAGACAGACAGACAGACAGACAGACAGACAGACAGACAGACAACACACACACACACACACACACACACACACACACACACACACACACACACACACACAGATGCAAAAAGGACAGAAGGAGAAAGGGTCTTTTGGTGCAGTGCAGTGTATAGACTAGCCGACCCCCTTAGGATCTTACGCCGGTTGAAAATATGAAGAAAAGTTGGAGAACAAGATTAAATCACAGTAACAGAAATATCGCTTAAGCAAATAAACTCGATGCAAAGCTTCTGAAACGGGCTTACAGAATAACCAGATTGTCGTCAGAAAATGAAAAACAAACCACCTGAAAGAAACCTAGTTTCAGACATAAGGAGATAGAGCCCTAGGCGAGGGACAAGGAGGAAGAGGAGGAGGAGGAGGGAGAAGGATGTAGAGGTGGAGGAGGAGGAGGAGAAGGAGGAGGAGGAGAACGAGGAAGAAGAAGAAGAAGAAGAAGAAGAAGAAGAAGAAGAAGAAGAAGAAGAAGAAGAAGAAGAAGAAGAAGAAGAGAGCTGTACCAGAGCAGCAGTAAGAGTAATAGTCGTATTAGTAGTAGTAGTCGTATTAATTTTTGTTGTAGTTGTAAAAGAAGTAATAGTAGTAATAGAAGTCGTAGTTGTGATGTAACAAAACAGCAGCAAGATTTGTCTGCTACACGGGAAAAGGTAGAAAAAGATAATTATGTAACAAAAAAAATATGTAAGAAGCAAGAAGGAAAAAAGAATGACACCCTCAAACCCTACCTGTAAAATTTACACGATTAAAACAAAAAATAAAAGAAGCGAGAATTAAAAACGAAGTTTTTTTTCAATTTACCACAGTATAATCAGAAATAAGAGGAGAAACGAAACCAAGAGGTATAAAGAGGGGTAAAGAAAGCAAAGAAGTTTGGGGGGTTTTAAAGACGGAGAGAAAGAAAGCAAAGCAAAGAAAGGAAGAGAGAGAGGAGATGGGCAAAAACAAACAAAAAAATGACAAAAGAAAGTCAGAAAGAAAAGAGGACAGAGAAAGAAAGAAGAAGAAAGAAAGAAAGAAAAGAAAGAAAGAAAGAAAGAAAGAAAGAAAAAGGAAAGAAAGAAAGAAAGAAAGAAAGAAAGAAAGAAAGAAAGAAAGAAAGAAAGAAAGAAAATGAATGAATGAATGAAAAGCGAAAGACAGAGAATAAAAAAAAAAATGGAAAAAAATCCAAGAAAAGTTGCAGAAAGAAAACAAAGAAAGAAACAAAGAAAGATAGAGAAAAAAAAGAAAGAAAGGAAGAAAGAAAGGAAGGAAAAAGAAAAGAAAGGAAGAAAGGAAAAAGAAAAGAAAATGAAAAAGAAAAAAAGAAACAGACAGAAAAGAAAGACAGAAAGAAAGACAGAAAGAAAGAAAAAGAAAGAAGAAAGAAACAAAGCAACAAAGAACAGAAACAAAGAAAAAAAAGAGAACAGAAAACACAGCAAAACAGAGACAAGCAAAGAAAACACAGCTGTACTGTTCATCAAGGCACACCACAAAGCGAACACAAAAAGTAGATGTTGGGGAACATGGGTACGATGAGATGTTGGGGACAGGAGGGGAGGGTGGAGGGGGGAGGGGAGAAGAGATTGTCTTGGAAACCGTTTGACCGATTTCTATCAGAGCTTCTACAAAAATACCCGTGCACATTCTCTATTGAAAAAAAAAAGGAAAAATGTTTATAATGTAACGAATACGTACCAAAACCAAGAAAATCAAACAAAAGTACTTAGCACCAGCAAACGAGTACACAAAATTCCGTCCATTTTCCAAAAGGATCTATATCTAGAGTATAGTTGCCCCCCCCATCCCCACCTCTCTCTCTTCAGTGTTCAGTATTCTCTCTCTCTGTCTCTCTCTGTATCTCTTCTCTCTCGCGCGTGCATGTGTGTGTATACGTTGTGCGCCACACACAGTTGCTTTTTTTTGGTAAAGATTGTCTTTCTCCTTCTCATTATTGTTACCATTCTTTTTCCAACAGTTGTCAGTCTCTTACAATAACGATGCCAACTTTAACTTCTTTTATTCTACAACTGCTGCACTTTTTGTTGCCAATCACTATCATTAAGAATTGTATCATCATCATTATCATCGACGGCTCGTCGTCGTCGTCATCCCTACCATAGCTTAATTATCGTCCAATTTGAATCATGATCATGGTTATTGGTTTTTAATATAATTTTTCAATACCACTACGGTAATTGTTTATGTTTTTCTTTTTATTGTTGTATTGTTGGTATGGCTGATGATGGTTATGGTGCAATTGTATATCGTGGGTCAGGGGTGGGTAGTACTGACACTGTTATTGTTGTAGTTGGTAGTGGTGGTGGTGGTGTGGTGGTGGTGGTGGTGGTGGTGGTGGTGGTGGTGGTGGTGGTGTGTGGTGGATGTGGTGTGGTGATGGTGGTGTGATTCTGATGATGATTGATGATGATGATGATGATGATGATGATGATGATGATGATGATGATGATGTGATGATGTGAGATGATGATGGTGGTGGTGGTGAGTGTAGGTGGTGTAGCATGCTGCGCTTGCTGCTGCTTCTTCTGCTGTTGCCGCTACCTAAAATTTTCTTCCGAGAGTTCTCTGGAAAATGCATTCCTTTAAATGTAAACTCTCAACAACAAACAAAGTCACGGAGTTCAGCCCATGTGATCATTATCAACATCCCCTAATGGCCCCCTAAACTTACACACCAGACTGCTATCAATCAGATCTTTCTCCGTCATCATTACTGCATCTCCCACAGACTCCCTAATGGGGACAAGCCTCGCCCTCTTGGTCCTCATATCAGTGACGTGTCTAAAATATCAAAACTACAAGCATTTAGTTTTTTCCTCTCTACCAGCCATCTCCTGTAGAAAGGTCTGATGCATTGATTTAAGGCTGCGGAATCTGATAGGAGTGGGGGGGGGGGAGATGGAGAGAGAGAGAGAGAGAGAGAGAGAGAGAGAGAGAAGAGAGAGAGAGAGAGACAAAAGACAGACGAGAGAGAGAGAGAAGAGAGAGGGGGAGGGAGAGAGGAGAGGAGAGAGAAGAGAGAGGGAGGGAAGGGAAGAAGAGAGAGGACGAGAGGTAGAGGGAGAGACAGAGAGGAGGGGGAGAGGGAGGGAGAGAGAGAGAGGAGGGGAAGAGGGGAGGGAGAGAGAGGGAGGGGAGGGGGAGAGAGAGAGGGAGGGGGAGAGGGAGAGAGAGGGAGGGAAGAGAGGGAGGGAGGGAGGGAGAGAGAGAGAGAGAGAGAGAGAGAGAGAGAGAGAGAGAGAGAGAGAGAGAGAGAGAGAGAAGAAGACAGACAGACAGACAGACGACAGACAAGGAGGAGGGGAAATAGAGAGAAGGGTATGGGAATAGAGAAGGGAGGTGGGGGGATGAAAATAAAGCGAGAGATATAACTATATAGAAAGAGAGAGACACACAGGCGGAGACAGACAACAGACAAAATAGAGACACAGAAATACAGAAGGAGAGGAAGAGGGTGGGGGAGAGGGGAAAGAAAGATACAGAAAAAAAAGACAAGGGGAGAGAAGGGGGGGGGAGGAGAGAGAGAGAGGGGGAGAGAGAGAGAGAGAGAGAGAGAGAGAGAGAGAGAGAGAGAGAGAGAGAGAGAGAGAGAGAGAGAGAGAGGAGAGAGAGAGAGAGAGAGAGAGAGAGAGAGAGACTAGAGTGTTATTACAAGAATGAGGCAGAGAGACAGAGCTATCGTTAAAAAAAGAGAAAAAGGCAAGGCAGAAGACTCCTGATGCCACTAAATTCCAGTGTTGACGGGTTTATAGCTTTCATGGCCTATTAGCGAACAGCAATGATCATTTGTTTCTGAACAGCCCTGGTAATGAAGGCCCGAGTTCGACATTGATTGTTCAAACAAAACAAGTGCATTCCGTCAAGATTGCAAAAAAAGAAATTTTGATGACACAAACACGTCAAACTTTCACTGCATTCAGCATTATCACTTGCTGCTGCTGCTATTTTGATGATTTGTGCAAAATATATATTCTATAGTGTTTTCTCCCTGTGTTTTAGACTATAGTTGCACAGTGCTTTGTTAATCACTGTTTAAAAGGGGGGAAAAAAACCCTTAAGATTATCATTTTTTGAAAACTCGGCAAGATATATCATAAACATTAACTGTACCCCAGGAAAGGCCCTACAAGACGGGAAAGTGATTATTGGAAAATATTACAATGCTGAATAACCAGTCAGTAAACGAATTCAGACAGATAAGGAAAATGACTGTGACTGTGGCATTAGACTTCAAAGACGCTTACAGTAACAGTCCATGGAACTCTACGCATGGAGCTAGCAACGAACTGTGAAATTAATCAGAAAACCCAGGATGGAATGCAAGTGTAGCTTCAGAAAAGAACCATTGTCTCTCTGTCTCCAGGATTAAATGTCAGCACATAACAACTGAATTAACAGGGTACCCCAAGGTTTTACTCTTCTTCCCATTCTCCATTAATATCTGCTGCAAAATACCTGCATGTTAAAATATGCATTCACCAGCTTTAGGACTAACGCTAATGGGTGACAGATTTTCTTGTTAAACCTCGAAGGAGACCTGAGAGAGCATCACAGCAAAACTAAAATGTTAGATTTTATCAACCTCCTTCCCCCTCCCCCTTTTCCTGGGATATCAAATGGGTATGAACAAAACCATCACTGTCAAAAAACCACAATAATTTTCACACTTCACTCAGTTCAAAAGCCTATTTGAATCCCCAATTAACATTTTTTGACACCAGTATGGTACCATACAAAAACGAACACTCAGTTCAAAGGACTATTATTCCACACTAATATTTCATCTTTGACACCAGTAGGGTACCATGTAAAAGCAAACTATACATTTATCCCTTCAGCTTTACTTGGTGCTACGTGAAATCGTAATCTATGTAACGAACGAAAACAATCTGGGATACGGCGTTACGCACGTGCACTTTCCCCAACCCTCATTTCCAACAGCGTTGGCCCACTGTCAGTAACCGCCTCTTCCTCTGCTTCACGTTAGTCATTGTAATTGGACTGGCGCCTGCTTTCTGTCCAGGGAGGTTGACTTCAAACACAGGTGTCATCCACCTTTCCTCCTCCCTCCCTACCTTTCTCTTCAACCTTTCCTCCTCCTCCCCCCCACCTCATTAAGACTCCGTTGATTGTCTGCCACACACCTGCTGTATGTTATCTTCCTCAGACGAGAGCAACGTTTAGGGGAGTTAAACTGGGGTGAAGGACATGAAGAGATGACAAACAGGAAGGAGGGGAGTCTACACACAATAATGGAGGACTGCCTATCAAAGAAGATAAACCATGAACATATCAAAACATACAAAAGACAACCGACTTCTTTTCTTTGATGCCTACCTTTTCAAACTCCCCCCCCCCCCCCCATGTAAATAACTGTCAACACACCCTCTTTTGAGTTTACTGAGGCCATCTGTAAAACAAGCACATTCATCTTATATCCAATCTTTTAAACTCGTTTACTTCATACAGTTTTCCAATATGCTGCTGAAAGAGAAGATTATACAGTATATGCTACAGAATATCTTCAAAGTCAAAGAAAGAGGAATAGTGGGGCTTCAGACGGAAGGGGGGGGGGGGGGGGATGCAAAAACGTAGTGCAAACTGAAAGAAGGATTTAAAATCAAGATAGTTGAATGCTTGACAAAAGCATTTGCCTGAGAAGCTTCCACAGATGTGTGTATTGTTATTATGAGTATTTTTGCCCTGATGTCTAAACAGACTAAGTTTTCTCCAGCTGAGAAAATAAAAGTAACTCTGTTTGATCCCCAGTGATGTCTACATTAGCTTGCAGTTTATTCTTTATTTATATTATAACCTTTGTCCTATAGTATACTGTTGCTGTCCCATGAGATGACCATTTACCATACTTTTACATTATGTCATATATCTATTACATTTCAGGACACCAAGCAGCATAGTGAGATGTCCTATATTATGAAATATGATGAAAAACTCTTGATATCTCAAAAGGACAAAAATCCATGCTGGTTATACCGTTCTGCTATACTGTGCTGTTATACAGCTCTAGCCTATACGTATACTTTGCTAGAGTACGTTACACTACACTACACTACACTACACTAACTACACTACACTATACTACACTACACTACACTACACTACACTATACTACACTCCACTCTACTCCACCAACTCCACTTCCATTCCCTTCCCTATCCTCCCGAGCTCGTACATATATATAATATATATATATATATATATATATATAGATATATATATATTTATATTATATTTAATATACAAATACCACTGAGAATTCAAGCTTGTATTATTGTAATTACAAAACCAACGATCCTTTATCATACTTATGAACTCTTCAAATCCTTCTTCCCTCTCATCACCGGCACATTCCAAAGTTTCAAGGTCAGGGAGGTACTGACTGCACTAAAGTGGGCTAACTAACTGCATGACACTGACCTTGCAAACGGGCCTGGACACTAACAAACAGTGGCCAGTGATTTGAAGTGACGGCGCTTTACTCGCTTGGCGTCAGCCGAATAAGTGTAGGGTTCAGATCTATCCTCCTACCTAACGTACGTGTGTGTGTGTGTGTGTGTGTGTGTGTGTGTGTGTGTGTGTGTGTGTGTGTGTGTGTGTGTGTGTGTGTGTGTATACACATGTCTGTGTGTGTGTTTGTGTGTGTGTGTGTGTGTGTGTGTGTGTGTGTGAGAGAGAGAGAGAGAGAGAGAGGTAGAGAGAGAGAGAGAGAAGAGAGAGAGATGAGAGGAGAGAGAGAGAGAGAGAGGAGAGGAGAGAGACGTCGTGTGGATGGTGTGCTGAGAGGAGAGAGAGAGAGAGAGAGAGAGAGAGAGAGAGAGAGAGAGAGAGAGAGAGAGAAGAGAGGGGAGAGAGAGAGAGAGCCTGCATGTGTAGGTTTATGATGAGCTCATTGCACACTGATCCTTCAATGTCTGTGTTTCTGATCTTCTAAACGTGATGTGCTCAGCATGTGGGAATGAATGTGTGATATTTTGGAACAAAATATAGCATATCACGTGTATTTCGACGTGTCTACGCTTCTATCTTTAAGTGAAAACAACAATAATAAAGACAGCATGAAAGAAAAACAGTAACAAAAGAACACCTCTTGTCAAATTCGAGAAAAACCAAGTTGTTGTTTTTTTGTTGCATAAAGGAACTTGTCTTGTTCCAGGGATTGATTTTGGAATTGGTGTTGATGTAGTGAAAATATATATTGTAATTGTTTTGTTTTTAATAACATTTTTATGTTTTTGGTTTTGACATTTCAATAAGAAAATGAAAGTGCCAACAGAAAAAAGATGTCCTTCACACTTTGAGAGAGAGACAGACAGACAGACAGAGACAGAGACAGACACACAAAGAGACAGACAGAGAGAGAGACAAAGAGAGAGAGACACAGAGAGACACAGAGAGAGACCCCCCCCCCCCCCCCCCCCCCCCCCCCCCCCCCCCCCCCCCCCCCCCCCCCCCCCCCCCCCCCCCCCCCCCCCCCCCCCCCCCCCCCCCCCCCCCCCCCCCCCCCCCCCCCCCCCCCACCCCCCCCCCCCCCTTAATTTTTTTTTTTTTAATTTTTACCCAAAGATTAAAAGGGGCAGAACACTGATTTACAAAATTTTTTATTTTTTACTTTTTGGGAAAAAAAATTTTTGGTATCACGTGTTTCCAAACCATTTTATTTTTCTGTCCAGTTCTCTTTTTTCCGACAACAGGGAGAAAGAAAAAAGAAAAAAATAATTTTCAAAGTTTGTTTGAATTGGGGTGGGCCCTTTTTTTAAAGTTTTTCTTTTTTTTTGCTTAAGAATTAAATTTTCCCCCGTTTTTTTAAAAACCAATTATACATTTTTTCCATTTGAGAAAAAGATTAAAATCTTTTAAAACTTTTTTCCCAATTTACCTTTTTTTAAAAAGTAATTTTTTGGGGGCGGAACTTGGCAACCACTATCCATAATTTGGGGGTACTTTTTTTTTCAAAAACCCCCAAAAATTTTGTTTACGTGCTTATCCCTAAATGCTAAAACCCGAAACGGGATTAAAAGCTGATTAAAATTTAATTTTTTTTGTTTGAAAGGAGCATACACAAGAAAAACAAAAAGGTTTTTTGTATTCCTCGTTTTTTTTACATACGTGTTTTACAACCACCCCGCTCCCCGTAGATCTCCCCTTTTCCCCTTTTGTTTTTTCCCCACTTAACCCTTTTTCCACGCTACAGTTGCCAGGGGAAAAAAAAAACCCCAAAAATTATTCAGCCTTGAAATAAATTTTTAATTTTTTAAAAAAATAAAAACCCCCTTTTTTTTATTTTCAAAACCCCCCCCCTTTCTGACAAACCGGAAAAATTCCTGCCCCGGGTCAGTGTGTGGGGTGGGTGTGTGTTTTTTGTGGGTGCGTGGGTGCGTGGGGTGCTTTTCGTGCGGTGAGTGCGTGCGTGGTGCGTCGTGTGTGTTTTGTGAAAACCCAAAAAATTTTAAACCCTTTTAGTTTCCCCTCTAAAAGCACCCCAAAACTTAAAGGAAAAATGCCCTTTTGGGGAAAAAGGTTTTTATAAAATTTCTCCTAAGAGTTTTTCTGATTAAAACCGATTTTTACCCCCAGGGGAAGGGGAGGGAGCTCTTTTGAAAACGCAAAAAAAAAGAGGGGAAATTTTAAAAATCACAACTGAAAATTCTCTTCGAAAACCCCCCAATTTTCCCCTTTTGTTTAAAAGTTGGCCCTTTGCTGAAAACGGGGGTGGTACAGTTCAGTAAAAACGGGGTTAAAAAGGTCAGGGGGGGGAAATAAAAACCATGTGGGAGGCCAAACCCCGTTTCCCCACCCCAAAGGGACCCCGAGGAATTTTTTTTGGGAATTTTCGTAGTAAGCTCCCCCTCATAGGAAGAAATACGGCCCCAAATTCCTTTATGTTTTCAGGGAGGGAGAGAGAGGAAAAAGAGAGAGGAGATGAGAGGAAGAGGGGGAGAGGGAGAGGAAAGGGGAGGGGGGAGAGGGGGGGGGGGGGGAGCGAGAGAGGGGACAGAGACAGGGGGAAGGGGACACGGAAAAGAGAGAGACCCCTGAACATAAAAATTTTTTAAAAGTACATCGGCCTTTTTGACCACAGTACACTTTCAGGGGCAAAATGGAAAGAGGGAATTTTAAGGAAAAAAAGAGAGAGAGGGGAGAGAGAGGGGAGGAGAAAAGGGTGGAGGAGAAAGGGAGAGAGAGGGGGGAGGGGGAAAATAGAGAGAGAGAGAGAGAGAGAGGGGGAGAGAGGAGCATTTTAAAAAAAGCGAAACCCAAAAGAGAAAGAGAGAAAAAAACAAAAACAAACATTTTTTTGATTAAGGTTTTTTGACTTAAAAAAATTGGAAATTCGGGATTTTGTGCAAAACAAAAAAAAAAAACGCCTTTTTTTTTTTAGTGTATATTCTTGTATCCAGAAAAGGTGTGTTAACCAAGAACCAAAAATTTTAAACCCTTTTCCCTTCCCCCCTTTCTGTTCAATCCCCCTCCCCAACCACCACCACCTCTCTAACCATCTATTCCCCCCTCACAGTTCCGAACCCCCAAACCCCAAAACTTTCTTTGATCATTTCTTTTTTGGGTTTTTTTCAGACAAATTTGTTTCAGTCACGAAATTTTTTTTTTCAATGACGAAATTGACAAAAAACGCCCAATGTTAAAAAGTGAAAAAAAACATGACCCCACTTTAGAGCAACAGAAAAACTTGCATTTAAAACCCCCGGTTTTTAAATTTTTGAGCTTTTCAGGTGCCTTTTTTTTTTTGGAAAAAGATATTTAAAAAACAATTCTGGATGAATTTCGGGCTGGAAAAATTTTAAAAAATTTTTTTTTTACAGAAAAAATGACGGTTACATGATATGATTACGAGAAGTTTTGTTTTCCCCCAATTTTTTTTTAGTCCTTTTCCCCTTCCTTCTTTTCTTTTAAAAAGGGTTTTTTGATTTGGGGAAATAAAAAAATTCTAGTGAGGAAAAATAATTAGTGAAAATGTATAAGTTTCCCCCAAAAACCCCCCACGCTTGAGACATTTTTTTTATAAAAATGCTACATTGCTGTAATAAAAAAAGGAAGGGGAAAAACAACAATCAAATACTGATGATAGCAGATCTTTTTTTAAAAACCGGGGGTAGATGTATTTTCCGAAACCCCCAAATCTGCATCAGAATTTGGCGCGTGTGTTTTGTTTTTGGGGTTGTGTGTGTTGTGTGTGTGTTGTTTGTGTGTGTGTGTGTGTGTGGGGGTTTTGTGTGTGGGGGTGTGTTTGTGTGTGTTGTGTTGTGGGTTGTGGTGGGTGGGTTTGTGTGTGTGTGTGTTGTGTTTTGTTGTGTTGTGTTGTGTGTGTGTTGTTTTTTTGGTTGTGGTGGTGTGTGTGTGGGGGGTGTGTTGTGGTTGGTGTGTTTGTGGTGGGTGTTGTGTTTTGGGGGTTGTGGTGTGGTGTGGTGGGGTTTTTGGGGGTTTTGGGGGTGTGTGTGCGTGCGTATGTTGGTGGTGTTTTGAAGAGGAGGGGGGAGAGGGGAGGGGGGAAGAGGAGAGGGAGGGGGGGGGGGACGAGAGAGAAAAGGGGGAGGGGAGGGGGGAGAAGGGAGAGGAGAGGGGGGGGGGGTTTTGGGAAAAGAGGGAAAAGAAGAGAGAGGGGAGAAAAAGGAAAAAAGGGAGGGTGAGAGATGGGGGAGAGAGAGAGGGGTAAAAAGGGAGGGAGAGAGGGAGCGGTGCGTAAAAATGTCAAGTTAAAAATTTCTGCCCAAAGGGGTTAAACTTAGGACTTCGGGACAGAATTTTTTGAGAAAAAAAAGAGAAAAGAATTTAAAATTTTCTAAAATTGCAATTTTAAAAAAAATGGCCCTTTTAAAAATTAAAGTTTTGTGTAAGGGTTTTAACGTGCAAGAACCATTGGCCCCAAAAGGGGAAGAGAGAGATTTCGAGAATCAACCCCCAATTTTGGGGAATTTTTTCCCCAAACCAGAAAAAGGTCCCCCAATTTTGCCCCAGATAGGGGGGCAATATCCTTAGGCTCTGGCCTCAAAATACGTTAAAATTCAAATTCTTGTCATTTGCGTGAAAGATTAGGTATTTTTGAACAATTTCATCCGCGTCTTTTTTTTTTGTGTTTCGTGAGGGGTTCTTTAGAGTTTTTTTTTTTTAAAAAAAAAAAAAACTTTTTAAAAAAAACTGGACAAGAACGTTTTTCACACTAAAACCCCCCAGAAATCCGACTGAAATTTTGTATTTTTATTTTTCAAAACTGTCCATCCTGAATGTCTTTTATTTTAAAAAAAAAAACCCCAATTCTCCCCCCTTCTCTCTCTCTCTTTTTTCTCTCCCCTTTTCTCTTTTCTCTCTCTTTCTCTCTCTCTTCTCTCCCCTCACACACAACACAACACACACCCACACCTTCTCTCTCTCTCTCTCTCTCTTCTCTCTCTCTCTCTTTCTTTTCCCCCCTCTCTCTCTCTCTCCTCTCTCTCCCCCCTCCCCTCTCTCTCTCCCCTGAACTATTTTAAAAAAATTACCATATTTTTCCCCGTGTCATATTCTAAAAGCTACGATCTGTCTTCTTTTTTTTTTTTTTTTTTGACAGGCCCCGGCCTTACTTTCTGCTTCGTTGAATCCATAATTCCAAAAGCGGGGTGTGACAGTAAAAGGGTTGGGGAGGATTTTAGACCTAAATTTTAAAATTTAGGTTCACAGGGGGGGGGGGGCGTCAGATTTTGGGAAATTTTGGGGGGAATATGCGCGACGATGGGAGGGTAAATCACAGCGCAAAAAAATTTTTAGTTTCTATCTGACACAAAAATTTTTAAACTTGGGAGAGGGGGGCCGCTTAGGGTTTTTGGGGGGATTGGGGTTTTGTAAGAAAAAAAGGGGGTTTTTTTGTTATGTTTTTTTTTGGTTAAAGACATTTTTGAAATACGACAAAAAGCAACTAGAAAATTTTATGGTTGAAGGTAACATCGAAAAAATTGTTAAAAAAACCCTGAAGTCACGAAGTCACAAAAAAAAGGTTGCAATGAAGTCCTGATTTTACGGACAAAGCACAGGTTTAGGGAATGGGGGGGTATACTTTTAAACTTTCCTTATAAATACCTTTTCTGCACTTTCAGTCAAATGAACATAAAATAACGGTTTTGTTCCTAAAAAATTTTCAAAAAAAAAATTTTTAAATTAAAAAAAAAAATTGATCAAAGATTTGAACAGGAAATCATGTTCTAAATCGCATTTAAAAATTTTTTGACAAATGAAAAAAATTTGGCTCGGGAAAATTAAAAACTTGATAACCCCAAAAAATGACTTTAAGAAAACTAAAACTCATCGAAAAAAAATTGAAATAGAAATCTTGGGGGAAAACAAACAATCAAAAAACAAACTTGGTGAAACCAACACTTCTTTTTGGAAAAAACTGCTGTTCTCTGTCCCAAAATTTTAAATTATGCCCCATAAAAAAATAACTTTTCCCCAATGGAGTACTTCGGGTTTGGGGTTGTCTTTCTGTTGTTTTTTTAAAAACTTTTTACACAAAAAAAAAACCTTTTAAAAAAAAGCTTCCCCATTAGCTTCAAAAAGTGATAAAGAGGGGGGGGTTTGAAATTTTGGATTTCAAAATTTTACAAAAGAAATAATCACGCAAAGCGAATTCTCTCTCAATCTCTTCTCTCTCTCTCTCTCTCTTCCCCTCTCTCTCTTCCCCCCTCCTTCTTTTTTCTCTCTTCTTCTCTCTCTTCTCTCTCCCCCCCTCTCTCCTTTATCCTTTTTAAAAACACAAGAAAATGAGGTAAATTTTTTTTCTTTCGGGGCCCTTGGAAAGTGATCTCAGAAAAGAATATTTCCCCTTTATAAGTATTATTTCCCCCAACCTTGTTTGTTCAAGCTGTTTTTTGCTTTTGACTACAAGAAACGAACAACAGTAAGATTTTTAGATTGTATTAAAAGGGAAGGTTTTAAATTTTTAAAAAAAAACTTTTTAACGGGGGAGTGGAAAAAGTTTTGTGTTTTTTTTTTAGGCCCCATTTGATGTATGGGGGGTTTATTTTGTTTATCCCCCTTAAAAGGGGGTTTGGGCCCCTTTTTAAAAATAAACGTCTGGGTCTGCGTCTCTCTCTTTTTCTCTCTCTCTCTTTTTCTCCCCTCTCTTCGCTTCTCTCTCTCTCTCTCTCTCTCTTTCTCTCTCTCTCTCTCCCTTCCCAAAAAAAAAAAAAAAAAGAAAATGAGAGCGCACAGCTCCCCAAAGAAAAAAAAAGATATTATTGCTTTCAGGGGTCAGTTCCTGTCTTGTATTCCATTTTAATTTTTTAAAATTTTTCCCCCTTCTTTTTTAAAAACCAGGGGGGTTTTCCCTAAGGGGGGTTTTGGGTTAATATCTCCCTGGTTTCCCTATCAGTGCTATGTGGAATTGTTATCTTTGTAAAAACGAAAAAAATTGGGGGGATACGGGGTTAGCACTTTTCACTTTCCCAACCTTTTTTTTCCAACAGCGTTGGCCCATTTGGGTTTAGTAACCGCCTTTCTTTGCTTCACGTTTTAGTCTTTTTAAATTGGGGCGGGGGGCCCTGCTTTCTGTCCGGGGGTTGACTTCAAACACAGGTGTAAAACCCCTTTCCCCCCTCCCTCCCCCCCCAAATTTCTCTTCTTTTTTCCCCCCCTCATTAAGACCCCGTTGATTGTTTTGCCCCAAAAGTTGTATGTTATTTCCCCAGACGGAGGCAACTTTTTTGGGGAGTTAAACTGGGGTGAAAGACATAGGAGAGGATAAAGATGGGAAAAAAACCCCAACCCCGCCCCCCACCCCACCCCCCCCCCGAAAGTCCCTTTGGGGTGGCTAAAACCCCAGGCCCCCTGTTCAAAAAGCCCTGCAAAAACATTTTCGCGCCCCACGGTTAAAACCCCCTTTGCTTTTCAGAAGGTAGGCAAAATTGGGGTGCTGGGGGGAACAGATGCCCCAAAAATTTTCAAAACTGCTTTTCACAGGGGGGGCATGATGAAAAAAAAAAAAACACTTAAGTTTTTTTCCCCCTTTTTTCCCCGAAAAATTTAAAAAAATAAAAAAAATAAATAAAACCCAAAAAACTAAAAAAGGCACACATCAAAGGGGGATAAACTGCGGGGTTTTTTAAAAAAACAAAAAACTTTTTCCCAATTTTTCCACATTTTTCCCCAAAATTTAAGAAAAAATCAGTAAACACATCGCCCCCTTTTTGGAACAAAAATTTTTGGTGTCGTCCATAAAACTTTTACACCTGGGTTTATCACTCAATGCATCATAGTTTCGGGCCAAAAAAAATCTTTTGGCCCCAAAAATTTTTTTTTTCCAAAAAATCGTTTAAAAAATTTACACAGGGAAAAATTGCCCCAAATATCATTTTGAAATCAACGAAAAAAGGGGAAAATGGGGGAAAGGGGGGGCAGGGAGAGTAAAAAAAACAATCCAAAAACGAAGAAAAAAATTTTAACATCACAAAAACGGGGGGTTGATGGAATCAATCTGATGGAGCTTCCACAGTGACTTTCATGTAATAGGGGTTTAGTTTCGTTGGCCAACAAAATATAAAATTTTTTTTTGGGAAAAATTTTTTGGGGGTTTTATAGGGAGTTTTGTTTGGGTTTGGGGTTAGAGAACTTTATTTAAAAAAGCCATGCAAAAACTACAGCACCTTTGATTTTTTCCTGAGGGGATATTTTTTTTTGTTTTGCTTTTTTGCGTTCTTGGCTAAAGTTTCGGGTTTAACCAATGGTGTTATTTTGCGTTTTCGACCGTTTTCCCCCTCTATGAAGGTCCACAGTCCGACTTTGGGGTGATAGGGAAATAATTTTGATAAAACTTTATACCATGCTACATACCTACCTATACCTCACAATCCCAAACCCTACACTAGTTCATACACAACACACACTTACAAAACCCACTAGTGACTTTACACTACATTACACTACATTACACTACCCTCCCTTCCTCTACCCAATCCTATATGAGATGACATGTCTAATTTTTGATATAATAATAACAACCAGCAATTTTTTTTGTCATTGTATAAACTGTCAATCTGCCCCCCCCCCCCTCCCTCCCCGTCGCCCCTACTTCACTTGTGACCGTTTTGCTTATGTTTATGGTCGCAAAGTGAGATAAACTGACTGCATGAAACTGACCTTTGCAAAACTGGCCAGGGACACTAACAGCAGTGTCCAGTGATTTGAAGTGACGGCCGCTTTACTTTGTGAACATGTACAAATAAGTAACAGTACAAATAAGTAACAGTACAAATAAGTAAGAGTAGGTTCCGTGTACAACCTCCCCCCCCCGGTCCCCTTTTATTCTCTGTGTGTTGTGGTTGGTGTGTGTGGTGTGTGGTGGTGTGTTGTGTGTTGTGGTGTGTGTGTGTGTGGTGTGTAGTGTGTGTGGTGTGTTTTTGTGTTTGTTGAGTGTGTTGTGTGTGTTGTGTGTGTGTGTGTGTGTGTGTGTGTGTGTGTGTGTTGGTTTGTGTGTGTGTTGGGTGTGTGTGTTGGTGTGGTGTGTGTGTGTGTGGTGTGTGGTTGAGTGAGTGTGTTTGTTTGTTTGTTTGTTTGTGTAAGTGTGTGTGTGAGAGAGACAGACAGACAGACAGACAGACAGACAGACAGACAGACAGACAGACAGACAGAAGATATCTTTTCCATTTCTGTTTTTTGATACTCTAAACCTGCTTTTGCTTCAAACATGGCCGAAAGATAAATTTAGAGCATATCCCAGCATGTCACGAGTTTTCTTAACGGTCTATGCTTCCATCTCAGCGCGAAAACAACGGCAATAAAGATAACACTAACAAAACACAACAAACAAAAGAGACATTTCTTGTCAAATTCGCGAAATCCAGGCTGTTTCGTGACATAAAACAACACGTATTGTGTCTGGGATTGATTTGGAATTGACGTTGATGTAGTGAAAATATAATATCAAGTTTTTAAAATATTATTTCGATGTTTTCAGTTTAGACTTTCAAAAGGGATATCAAAGCGCGCGATGGGAAAGAGGTCTTTTGGATTGAGAGAGAGAGAGAGAGAGAGAGAGAGAGGAGAGAGAGAGAGAGAGAGAGAGAGGAGAGAGAGAGATGAGAGGGAGAAGGAGAGAGAGAGAGAGAAAGAGAGACAGACAGACAGAAAGACGACAGAGACAGACAGAGACAGAGGACAGAGAGACAGAGAGAGAGACAGAGAGAGACAGAGACAGACGAGAGACAGAGACAGAGACAGAGAGAGAGACAGAAGACAGACTGAAGACACGGGGCAGAAGAAGAAACAGACACATACATACATAGAGCATGAGAGCCAGACAAATAAGAGACGAGGCAGAGAGAGATAAAAAGACAAAAGGAGGAGAGACCAAGACAGGCAGAAAGAGGAGAGAGAGAGAGAGAAGAGAGAGAGAGATGAGAGAGAAGAGGAGAGAGAGGAGAGAGAGAGAGGAGGAGAGAGAGAGAGAGAGAGAGAGAGAGAGAGAAGAGAGAGAGAGAGAGAGAGAGAAGAGAGAGAGAATGAGTGAGTGAGTGAGTGAGTGAGTGACAGACAGACAGACAGTCAGAAAAGCATAGTGATACAAACACAGATAGGAAGACACAGAGAGGGAGAGACAGAAAGAGAGGGAGAAAAACAAAGGAGTGAAAGAAAGAACAACCAGACGGACAAAAGAAGGAGAGACATCAAGGAGAGAAAAAAGGAGAGGGGGGGGAGGTGCCAAGCAAAAAGGAAGGCGGAGAAACGGGCAGTCACAAATAATATCCCTTTAGCAAATAACGGATGACCAGCTTTCTTATATTGTCGACATTTCCAACCCCCTTTTCTTTCTGTTCTAGTTTATGTACATCGATTGCTGCAAAAGCACAGCACTACCTTCTGGCATTTTTGAGAAACAAAATTCAATAAGAAGATGAAATAGAATAAGGATATTTAAAAAAATGAAATTAGGTAACATTTTTTTTTTTTTTTTAACCCCCGAATATACGAATACAAGAATGTGAAATAACTTTATTTCCAAACTTTAAAAAAGTTGCCGGATAAACAAATTTTCTTAAAAAGAAGTTAAATAAGGAGAACATAAAACTAAGAGTTTTTGACTGAATTTATTCCTGCCCCTCACCCCCCCTTATGACCATCTGCTCTACCAACCCACCACATAAAACGACAGAAAAGTGACCCTCAAATTTACACGATTTGATGGATTCCAACGCGGAAGAGAACGTTTTCCCCACAACCAGATGGTCCAGAGCTGGAAAGGCCATGGTCACTTTAATGGTTCTCCTGATATTCGTTTCCGTGTAGGGTCAGCGCCATCATTTTTTGCCAACCTCCATCTTTACGCCTCTCTCCACATCTGCACTATCTATCCTGGTTTGTCCATTTACCAGTGTCACCAAATCAAATGACCCCACCCCAATCTTAACCCCCTCCATACTATTTTTTTTATCAGATATTCAGTTGGAAACATAATGTAAAAACAACACAAAACAAAACCTTCAAAGTGAGAATCAGAACTATCACGTCTTGCGGTCATCTACACTCATTTACAATCTCTCTATTTGACAACAATGTGAAAGACTCTAGAGAAACAGCTTACAGTTTGTCTGGAATCAGGAAAGAATTAAGTGAAACCTTTCTTCTTCTTTTTAGCATAAAGTAATGGTAAAGGTCTCCCTCATGCGCATGCAGTTTTTTTCTAATAAAAAAAAATTGTCATCCACTCCTACCAGCACAAAGTGACCTATTGTTCCTAAAGGCCAAACTGGTTTGTAACGTGTGCACAAGATATTCTGCGTGCGTTCGAAAGTAGGACCCAAGTTTACAGTTTCATCTGAAGGACTTGTGGGGCAGTGGAGTCTGCACTGATGTTAACTCCAAGGAGGAAAATCCCCTTGAATGGGTACCTCGATGGTGGCTCAAACCATAAAACATCAGATCCACAAGCTCTAATGTTCTAACCACAAGGTTACCACCCCACCCCCATGTCCCTTTACACCATCCCCTTTCTGACCTCAAATTATTCCTTACGGGAATTGCTGTACGTATATTACTACTTTAATTCCATCATTTCCTCTCTCAATTGCCCTGTGCTTTAGCGAAAATGACTTCGGCAGAAGGGATGTTTATTACTCCTAGGAGTATTTCTGATGTATGCCAGATTTTACCCCTGACATGGCAAGTGTGGAGGCTATTTTGAATAAACAGGAAATAAAAGTCACAACCGACACTTTCAACTTTCTCTCAGAAGTTGATCTCTGTGCTGCAGTGCGGTACAGTTCGGTGAACTCAGGCTGAATGGGTCACCAGGGGTGAAAAAGTCATTGTGGAAAATTACATCTGTTCTCTCTCTCGACATGCGGCCCAGAGGAAATAGTTAATATAACATAACTAGTGGGCCACCCATCATGGGAAAAAAATACCTCCCATGTTGCCCTACATACAAGAAGAGAGGGAGAGAGAGAGAGAGAGAGAGAGGAGAGAGGAGAGAGAGAGAGAGAGAGATGAGAGAGAGAGAGAGAGAGAGAGAGAGAGAGAGAGAGAGAGAGAGAGAGAGACAAAGAGAGAGACAAAGAGAGAGACAAAGAGAGAGACACGACAGACAGACAGACAGACAGGGAGAGACAGAGAGACAGACAGAGACAGAGAAACAGAGAACAGAGAGAAAGAAAGATACAGAGAGAAGGAGGGAGAAAGACAAGCATATATAGAGAGACTAACAGACTCTCTATATGGGAACAGGAACAGGCAAAACGGGTAAACACAGACTAGAAAGAAAGGAACAAAAACAATTCTTTTTATAATGATTACGTATTACAGGTTTAAAGCCCAATAGAAACATATATATATATTATATATATATATATATTTATATATATATATATATATATTATATATATTTATACAATATAATATATATACAATATAATATATATACATATATATCATAAGAAAACTAAGAACACCCACCGCTATGGGCAGTGGTTTGTGCTTTGGAATACGGACAGGATGGTCGCGGATGTGAATCCCATAAGAATTTTTCCGATTCATGCCAGGTTTCCACCCGGTGCGAGATTGCTATGGGCTCACTGGGAAGACTGGGACAACACAGTCGAGCTTCATCTACTTATAAGATGCGATTTGAAGTGTGGTTAAAGTGGAAAAATTAGAATTCCAAACCACACTGGTTACTCGAAATGATAAGTGAAAACTTATGCAATGTACTAGACCTTGGTCAAAAGATCAAATCAAAAGGCTTACACTTGAGGCCTTTACGTGTTTACAACATGATAACGTTAGTATAATTATAATGTGAAAGAAAAAGAAAAAGAATATTGAAAATCCACTTATAAGGTTTGGTCGACGTACAATGGGATATTCCAAGTCTGCAAAATATTGTGTGTGTGTGCGTGCGGTGTACGTGCGTGCGTGCGTGGTAGCGTGCGTGCGTGTGTACGTGCGTGCGTGCGTGCAGGAGCGTGAGCTAATACAGCTTTACTTTCACTTCTCAAGACCTCCACGATGTTCTTAAATGTAGACCTTTCAGAATATAAAAATCTGAGAATGCTAACTTACCAACTGACAGTTGTCTTTTTATATTATTCAATACATTGAAAATGAAGTTTTAATGTACAGGGTAATGTGACAGGAAGCCAATGGCTTGGAAACGAGAGGATTTAGAGGATATCCAACTCGGAACTATCAAGCACAAAGTTTAGAATTTTGACAAGCCGACAGAGGAACATCAATCCAACTATACTAATGGGCAACGCTCTAGTATTCTGCACTCAAATAACGCCAATTTCTGAAGTTTCTATTGCACGGCAGAAAAGGTCAGGAAGAGTGGAATAAATGACTGATTTCCTGTAACTGGTATGACATGTGTGACCTTTAAGTCTAGACATCTTCCGATTCAGCTTAAGATGGTGTGTTCAGCTTAAGATAGTCTATTCAGCTTCCTTTATTGCTGTCGTTTCTTGTGTTGTTCTGTGGTAGGATTTTTTTTTTTAATGTAAGAACATAGTCAAAACACGAACTGAAACAAAATCACCTTTACACAGGAAGGAAAAGATATCTCACATCACATCTTTACAAAATAAAAACCAACATCTATGAAACTCCAATACACTGCATTCCAGCTTTGTGTATTTTAAAAAAAAAACCAAAACAAACCAAACCTGCCAGTATCTCTATGTTATCAAAACAACAACAAAACCATAGCCCAGTTGTATCTTTCTTTCTCATCTGAACAACTTACAATGAACATTACCATACTTTCCTATCGTCATGTTCTCAATGCTCACGATCATGTCTTCTTTCTTTTTTTCTTTCTGACAGGTCCAGGCCTTACTTCTCTGCTTCGTATGAATCCATAATTACCATGCAGATGCTGACAGAGCCAGCTCTCGGCAGGAGTCAGACCTCATCTGTATAATCAGGTTCACAGGGACGGATGCGTCAGCACTGGAATTATTGGTGAATATGCAGCAGACGTATGGTGGTACTCACAGCAGCGAAAAACATACAGCTTTCTCGTCTGAAGTTAAGCAGAGCTAGGTGTGTGTGTGTGTGTGGTGTGTGTTGTGTGTGTGTGTGTGTGTGTGTGTGTGTGTGTGTGGTGTGTGTGTGTGTGTGTGTTGTGTGTGTGTGTGAGTGAGTGCGCGCGCGCGCGCGTGTGCGTGAAGGCTGATACTGAAATGGACGAGTGTAAGTAACGTAAGTAAGACGTGAGAATGGCGCGTCGACTTTGTTTTTAGACCTTTTGATCAAGTTAATGACGGTTGTGGAATCCAGACCCTACAAAGACTGACAACAATGACAAGACAATGTATGGCTTCATCATGCGTAATAGCTACGGCGTCAGTTGACGATTCGTTGAAGAGACGTCTGTAGACTTGCAAGGAAGCGGTGATTTAAGGCAAAATCACATGTTTAGGGAACAAGAAGTATACAGTTCAGACCAGCTTTGGGAATAGCCTTTCCTGCATTTTCAGCCAAACCTTAACGTAAATAGGGAATGCTGCCTCTGTGTGTGTGTGTGTGTGTGTGTGTGTGTGTGTGTGTGTGTGTGTGTGTGTGTGTGTGTGTGTGTATGTGTGTGTGTGTGTTGTTGTGTTATGCCTGCATACATGACATATATGCGAGTGAAACGGAGTGGGGGGGGGGGGAGGATTCACACACACACACACACACACACACACACACACACACACACACACACACACACACCACACACACACACACACTATTCTAAATACCACAATTTCCCACATGAAGAATAGGGTGACATACAGTTACTTTCGTATATAACAAAAAACAACAACAAAATTCTATTCCAAAGCTTTTGGCAAAGTCACGTCTCCATACAACACATCTATGACAAATCGTGTTATGGGCGACATTTCCATAATGACCTGTGCGGTGACCACTGACACTCAAGGGATACGGTATAACGTGTGAAGACCTTATCCACAAACGGTGTGTGATGTAAGATGTGTCTCTCCAGGGGTACAGTCACTCTCAAGGAGAGCATGCAGGTTACACAAACAAGCCGACAAGACAAACCGTGGCACAACTAACGGTCCTCCAGGATTCGTTCATACATGCCACAAAGCCTTCTTCTTACTATTATGGCTCCGTGGGTAAATAATTATCCCGGTACTTGGTCACTGAAGATTTCACACAAACTAATTCAGTTTCTGCGCTGGGTTCGAAGACTGTATCGCAGAGAAATGTTCTCTCTTAGACAAGGACCAGCCTTCAATCTTGACCTTTTCATACAAAGGGATATATCTATAAAAAAAAAAAAGAAAAAAAAAAAAAAAAAAGAAATATCCAAAGTGTTCTGTATGATTCCGAGTCGCATGTCTTAGTATCAGCTGCAGAAAGTATTTACCAGTCACCAGTAGGACAGTTACTGTAAATGAAATTTTATAAGTTTATCATCATCCATTACATTCTTCATATTTTCGCCTTTTCCCTCATCCCCTTTTCAGTCCGTTCTTAACGTGAATGTACCATTGTCTAAATCACCTTATAGTGAATGGACATTAAACCAATGAGAAGAAGAATACATAACGACAAAGAGCAGTGATGGACAAGTGCAGGTAGCCACTACAACTCCATCATTGTGAGAAAAGTTTCCATAGAAGAGAGAGAAAAAAGCAACAGCAGCAACAAAAAGACTATGAATATAAAATGTCGGTGACATCCTTTGAGGCTCTTCTGCAGTCAGAACTATCTGGTTTTCCCAACCAGACTCATGAATTTCGACTCCAGGACGAGCCATTATCAGAGGTCTCTGTGGTGGTATCACCGAACCATACCTGGTACCTATATTCTTTGTTTGCTAAGTACATTCCTGTTTCTTGGCACAGAAAAAAAAACACAACACCTTATGGTTTGAACATCAAACTCCTAACCTCTCAATCACTGGAAGATCGGTTTCCGTCTCCATTACGGTGTCTGCCCAAGAAGATTAGAAAACTTGAGGCTGGTACAGACTTTTTAAAATTTTATTTCGTATTTCGTATTATAACCGCAGCAAACCGCGATGGCCATAACAGGGCTGTCACCTCATTCTACCTCAGCAACTTCAAAAACATTCACTTAAGTTCAGAATCAACTCCATCTAACCCCTTCAAATATCTTAAACCGTCAATCCGAAAGAAACAACCGATTTTATTTATGTATTCTTTTATATCGAGGATAATTGAATAAGCACCCATGTGCTTTTCTACATCCAGTCCCCGTGTGTATGCAGTTTTGTAAATTTTGTCATCTGTTCCCAACGGCACACAAAGGCCTAATCTTTCGAAAAGCAGAACAGGATTTAACGTGTGCGCATTATGGTCTGCGTGCGTTCGCACACGGGCCTATCAAATAACTAGTTATCTCAACTGTATCATTCCTTAAAGCTCATAAAAAAACAGGCTGTGCTGAGGATGCCAGCACATTCCGCTAAATTCAATATCCCCAGGTTACCCCCCAAATAAGCGTAAAAAAAAAAGAATGATGAACACTTCGATGTACAAAAAAAACATAACAAAAATGCCGCATTGGAAAACAACGCCGCAGAATGGATAATATCTCGTGCCCATCCTTGTGTTGTTGACACTATCAACTACCTGGTGGTCAGAAGAAACCACCACATACAAACACAGGCTAACATGTGGGTGGTGTAATGTAACGGGGCCATTCACCTGCAAGTGCCTTCCAAGGAGGCCATAAATCGAGGTCCCCTGTGCGAACGCAGGCAGACCATTCACGCGCACGCTATAACACCATCCGTACACTATCGGCGTGCAAGGAAAAGATGGACACCAGAGAGAAGAAAGGGAGAGGGGGGAGGAAGAAGAGGCAGGTTGGATGGAGGGAGGGAGAGAAGTGGAGGTAAAGGGAGGGAGAGAGAAGGAGAGGGGGGGGAGAGAGAGAGGGATGGAGGAGAGGTGGGGAGGGAGAGGGAGGAGGAGAGGGAGAGGGGGAGGGAGAGAGAGGAGAGAGAGAGGGAGAGAGAGAGAGAGAGAGAGAGAGAGAGAGAGAGAGAGAAGAGAGAGAGAGAGAGACAGAGAGAGAGAGAGAGAAGAAACAGAGAGAGAGAAACAGAGAGACAGACAGGAGTGAGAGAGAGAGAGAGATAGACAGACACAAGCATACA
>CM060330.1:40385088-40395088 GCA_030674155.1 Stramonita haemastoma
TGTGTGCCAGTGGGAACAGATGACAAAATTTACAAAACTGCATACATTCAGGGACAGGATGTAAAATGCACATGAAAGCTTATTCCATTATCCTCAGAATAAAAGAATTTTTTTTAAAATCACACACAAACACACACACACACACACACACTCTCTCTTCAGTGTTCAGTGTTCAGTGTTCAGTGTTCTCTCTCTCTCTCTCTCTCTCTCTCTCTCTCTCTCTCTCTCTCTCTCTCTCTCTCTCTCTCTCTCTCTCTCTTCCTTATATCTCTTTAGTTTCAATTTCTCTCGGGGAGGGATATTGGAAACGAATGAAGAGACAATAACGACCAAAAAAAATAAAGAAAGAAAGAAAGAAAGAAAAAATATATCGAGATATACTACAACACAATAAAATAAAAAAAATGAAAAAAAATCCGAAATAAAACGAGATGAACTAAAGATACACTAAAACAAATGAAATAAAAAATAAATTATGCAAAATCCCAAAGGGATAGGGATAGACTGCGGCCACATCGTAGCAGACGAAGACACAACTAGGGCAGTGAGGACTGAACACAACACACAATATCCAGATGTATTATGATGTAGGGCGCGACAGTCTTCTAAATCCTCACGGTCCTAAAAACTCCCAGGTCGCCGGTTCGAATCCCCTTGGCGTCTGGAAGATAATGAATGACAGTCTTTACGATTTGCTAAGTCGATCTAATTTGCAGACTTGCCAGTGCGTTACGCTCCCCTTCACGTATGCGCATAGATGATCAAGTATGCACGTTAAAAAAATCCCTGCAATAGGTGTGAATGTTTTGTTGAGAAACTTGTTGATACAGAAATCATAATCATAATATTGTTTATAGTCCTACCGACCACGAAAGCCATATCAGGGCTGTCACCTCATTCAGTTTCAGTGGCTCCAGTAACTTTCAACTTCAGATTCAAAACCAAAACTTCCTAATACTTTCAAACATCTAACACTGTCCATCTGAAAAATAAACACTAATGACACAATACCTAAATTATTTAATTCCTTAAGCAAATAAACTAGACTGCTGAGGACACCAGCCATTCCGCTTAATTTATCATCCCCAGATTACAAAAAAACACACGTAAAAAAGGATAACATGTTTAAATACAAAAATATACATAAAAAGTGCACATGGGCAAATACCACTGCAGAATGGACATCCTGTGCCCATCCCAGTGTCACTCCCTGGTCGCCAGAACAAAAAAAACAAACAAACAGGCAGAGTGTCATATAATGAAAACAGAAAATTGTTTGAAAGTGTTGCTTGAAAAAAGGCAAGAAAATGGACAGGGAAGGCAGAAAATAAGCACAAGAAATAATGAAAGATAAGGAGAAAGACAAGAAGGAAACAGAAGGGAAAAAAGATACTCAGCACGCACTGGAGGGTAGACCAGCGTTTTTGCGTTAATTAAGGGATATGTCAAACGTCTACAAAAAAGAAGTTGTTAGTACAGGAAGTGTGGTGCAAGTATGGCATGGTCACTCACAGCGTAACACAGTCCTGGGAAAAGTGGAAACAGATAGGCATAGGATACAGACACGCCCCAACCAGACCAATGATTACTGGTGCAAAAAGTGGAAACAGATAGGCATAGGATACAGACACGCCCCAACCAGACCAATGATTACTGGTGCAAAAAGTGGAAACAGATAGGCATAGGATACAGACACGCCCCAACCAGACCAATGATTACTTGGTGCAAAAAGTGGAAACAGATAGGCATAGGATACAGACACGCCCAACCAGACCAATGATTACTTGCAAATGGAAACAGATAGCATAGGATCAGACACCCCGACAATGATTACTTGGTGCAAAAAGTGGAAACAGATAGGCATAGGATACAGACACACCCCAACCAGACCAATGATTACTCAGTGCAAAGACAGCTCCTGACTGAAGGCAGTTTCCCATACACAAGTCGACAGACAAGTCATGGAATAAACAATTCTGCTACGGATTTGACTTTGGCAACTGTTCCAGATTTAAACGTGCACAAGCGTACAAACACACGTGTGCGCAGGCAAACACATTCTCACACACCCACGCTCACACGCACATACATGCACACGCCACAAAGAGACAGAGAGGCAGATACAGAGACACAAAACAAACAGAAACACAGATCACAGATAGAGAGTCCCGGATACAGACACAGTCAGACAGACAGGCAGACGGACAGATAACACACACACACACACACACACACACACACACACACACACACACACACACACACACACACACACACACACACACACACACACACAGAGTGGAGAGAAAATCGAAAGACGAGTGGTGGAATACCCGACTTCGTTCCGCCTACCCGAGCACAGCAGCCCAGATAATCGTGTTTGTAATAAACGACCGAGAGAACACCTCTGCTGTTCCGCTACACTTTGCCAGTAGATTAGGCAGTAGCAACAACAGCAGCAGCAGCAGCAGCAGCAGCAACAACAGCAGTAACAACAGCCAACAACAGCAGTAACAACAGCAACAACAACAAAAACAGCAGCAACAGCAGCAACAGCAGCAGTAACAGCAGCAGTAACAGCAGCAGTAACAACAACAGCAGCAGGAACAGCAGTAGCAACAACAGCAGCAGCAACAACAGCAGCAACAGCAGTAGCAGCATCCACAGCAGTAGCTACAACAGCAGCAGTAGTAACAGCAGCAGTAACAGCAGCATTAACAACAGCAGCATTAACAACAGCAGCAGTAACAACAGCAGCAACAGCAGCAGCAACAGCAGTAACAACAGCAGCAGTAACAACAGCAGCATTAACAGCAGCAGTAACAACAGCAGGAACAGCAGCAGCAACAGCAGTAACAACAGCAGCAGTAACAACAGCAGCAGCAACAACAGCAGCAGCAGCAGCAACAGCAGCAACAGCAGCAGCAACAGCAGCAACAACAGCAGCAGTAACAACAGCAGCAGCAACAGCAGTAACAACAGCAGCAGTAACAACAGCAGCAGTAACAACAGCAGCAGCAACAGCAGCAGTAACAACAGCAGCAGTAACAACAGCAGCAGTAACAGCAGCAGCAACAGCAGCAGTAACAGCAGCTACAACAGCAGCACTAGCAACACCATCATCAGCAGTAGCAGCAACAACAGCATCCTTCGTCATAGCCAGACACCACTCATCCCCCCCCCCCCACATCCTTCATCAAAAGCTATTTTCCCCATCCCTTCCAGTCGTTCAGATCTAGCGATAAGTCGAAATACCGAGTGCAATAGACCTTTAGCGCAAGAAATAGAACCAGAAGGGACGACCGAGAAAAAAGGGGGGAAGAAAAGCAAAAAAAAAAAAAAAAAAAGAACACAGAAAGAAAGGAAGAACGAAAGAAGAAAAGTAAGAAAAAAGAGAAGAGGGAAGGAAGGCAGGAAGAAAGAAAATCTGGAGGGGCATCAAGAGAGTTCTGTGAATAAATTTGCGAAGGGAAATCCAAAAACAACCCCCCAAAAAGCGTCAAAAGTGAAAGAATGTACCTTAAAATCTTAAAGAAATAAGTGTGTGTGTGTGTGTGTGTGTGTGTGTGTGTGTGTGTGTGTGTGTGTGTGTGTGTGTGTGTGTGTGTGTGTGTGTGTGTGTGTGTGTGTGTGTAGGGGAGGTACAGAGATGGGGTGGGAAGGAGGGAGAGGGTAGTGTTTTCCTTAGAGGAATAATTAAACTTGGTGCTCTATATATGCTTTGTGCTGTTTGAGAATGTCATCCTTTTTTTTCAGAGTAAAGATACATGACTAAAAGCAAAAAAAGAACTTCCCATTTATCACGCTTACAAGGCAAGGCTGACAGTAATCTAGACCTTTGTGAATAAATAAGACATTGCAAAAATAATGGAATAAATAAAGTATAGACAAAACAGAATACTAACAACTTCAAACAAACCAAATATAAAAAAAACTAGAAAAAAACAACCTTAAACCAAACAGCTCCTCCCCACTCCACACACACACACACACACACACACACACACACACACACACACACACACACACACACACACCGCACACACACACACACCACGCACGCACGCACACACGCACGCACGCACGCACGCACACACGCATGCACGCACGCACGCACACACACACCTAATAGCACCAACTGTGGATAGACTTTAAACTGAAGTACAGTCACTACAACACACACCTGCACTCACTCACTCAAGACACCAATCGCTATCATATCATCTCAATTACAATTTTCCATTTAGTATAAAGCTTCTAGGGGTGTAAAAAAAAATTTAAAAACCACAACCATATATAATTTCAAAATACCTATCATGCTTTTCCTGACAGTTTTTTTCACGGTTCTCTGACTCAGACGCGTTAGTCTGACGTGGAGTGACAAATGAGAAAAACGGTCTGCAGATGATAAGGCTACAGACACGTTGGACGTATATGGTGTACGTCCTTAAATGGTCCTATGTCCCTAACTCGATCATAGCCCTCGACTGCGCGAACCCGGTCCAAAACGCAACTGGAAACTATATTAAAACTGCTTAGAACCTCGTTTTTCTATCAACACATAAAAACGTGACCCACAATAGCGGCAATTTTAAAGATATTACATAGAAAAAACCCCAGTCGAGACTGCAAACGTAAGACGAGTACTCCAGTAAAAAAAAAATGTTGTTGTACAGAACTCACACGCTCATACAGAAAAAGAAATTGCCAGATTTGAAATAGTCTCACAATTTGCTGCTGCTGTTGTTGTTGTTGTTGTTGTTGTTGTTGTTGTTGTTGTTGTTGTTTGTTATGTTCCCCCAGTTTAACACTCTGGGGGTCACCCAGAATGTGCACTCTGACTCACTCATCCCACCTAGGAATCACTGTGAGATTGAAAGTGCACACAGTATGAGAAGTTTGCCTGTATGACTGTTTTCAAGTATCTCGCCATATAGGTGGCCATACTCCGCCTTCAAACGATGTTTCGTAATTTGCTGTCAGTGTATTGGCTGGCAGCCTTCCAGATGAAAGAGAAAGGTTTGTTTGTTTGGGTTTTTTTCCCTATAGGAAGTTTCCAGACCCAGGGCGGAGAGGGTTTTTTTTTAATTTTTATCTCTGTTGAGCATGTACCACTTTAAAATTACAGAAACCACTCTGCCACACAACAGACCTGCAAAGAGCTGAATGTTAAGTGAAAAGTTAAATGTATTTTCACAAGAAAGTTTAAACATTTTTTCTTGATGTTCTCTCCCTCATCCCCCCTCCCCCTTCTTCTACGGGTGTTGACACATTTTCTACATATGTTGGTATTTTTGAGTGACATCTCTTACTATTTAAACACGAGTTGTAACAAAATAGAAAAGAATTATTTCCTCATTATCTATTGTTTCTTATTGACGAAAAAGCGGTGGAGGACAACAAGTGCAGGTAACCACTTACAACTTCTCAATCATTTTGAAAATGATTCATCAAAGATACAATTTTAAAAAAAACCCACCAAAACCCTCTAGAAAATAATGGCTTTCAATGACAGCATTTTAGGCATGTCTGAGTAAGAACCATGTCTTTGGCATGACTGAGTTTCGGCTCCTGGATGAGCCTTCGTCAGAGGTCCCGCTTGTTATTGTTTACTGAGACTTTTTTTCCCATATGTAAGTGGACAATAAAGGTTGTATGTAAGTGAATAATAAAGATGGTATCCTGCATAAAATTATTATTTATAAAGTACTATGACCTTGTACCACCCGTTATTTGACATACCACATCATTTCAATATCTCACAGATTCACGCTGTACGAAATATCCCACACACGTTATATACGCAACAACCGGGATGTTGTACACAGTGGGCGGCAGATGGGGAAGGGGGAGGGTGGGGGCGAAGGAGAGCAAACGAAAAGTTTTGATGATAATAACAAATATCATGACACCCGGTCACCAGATGCTAAACTCATTAACTCCGTTAAAAATCTTGAGTTTTATCTTCATTCCTTGATGGAAAATGCAAGCTTTCACATGCATGTGCTGGGTGTCTAGAAATCTGCAAGTCTGGAGCGTATACACGTGTGTGTAGGCGAACTTCTTTCTGCATGCATGCCTAAGACAGCGCACCTGTATGTATCCAAGCGTGTGAACGGCATACCCGCTTGTGGGCAAAACGTCAAATAAAACAAGACTAAATAAACCCCGAGATGCTAATGTCCCGTTGTCTTGTGTTATATTGTCGTTCAGCTTACAGAAAAATTTGTTTGGAAGCAACCCAAGTCACCATACATTTGGAAGAGAACTGCTGCACAAAAGTTATCGTTTTGTTTTCTGGGATGTAGCTGTCCCGATGTCTGATTCCAATCAAGTGGATCTGAAAAAGAATACAGCGAGAAGATAGCGCTCAGAATGTTGTAGGTATTAGCAAGCCTTCACGTAAGTATGCGTGTACACACGCACGCGAGCAAGTGCACAGATACACAGACAAAGACATACACAAACAATACACACACACACACACACACACACACAAGCGCACGAACACACACACGCACACACACACACACACACCATACACACACACACACACACACACACACACACACACACACACACACACACACACACACACACACACACACACACACACACCATACACACACACCATACACACTGAGACTGGATGTAAAATAAAATTTTAAAAAGCACATCACTACTTATTCCATTATACTCGATATAAAAGAACAAATAAATAAATGAATAAATAAATACACACACAAACACACACCACAACCACCACCACCAACCACCACCACCTTCCACCCACCCCGCCCACCCTACACACACACACACCACGCCTTGAAACCGTCCATCATCATTTCTTTTCCATCCACAGTAGAATTGATGACAAAGGCCCCCCCCACTCATGCAGGTATCAAGTGAGCTATAACTGCAGCACAATCACAATGGCAATCATAATGTTCACCATATGGCCAACAGCTGACAAAGCTCTGCCGGCATAATAATTATAACCCTCATCATCATCATCATCTTTTTCTTCATCATCGTTATCCCGGGCACAGGTGGGCCAGCTCTTTAACTATTATCATCATCAATCATGGTCTCCTTTTTTTTTTTTTTTTTTGGTTCGTGCAGAGCGCTTCTGCTTAGAGAGTTCTATCACCTGTGTGTGTGTGTGTGTTGTGTGTGTGTGTGTGTGTGTGTGTGCGTGCGTGCGTGCGTGCGTGCGTGCGTCTATCTGTCTCTTGCTTACTCCTTCACCGTCTGAAAAAAATCAATCAATCAATCTCTCTGTTTCTCTGTGTGTGTGTGTGTGTGTGTGTGTGTGTGTGTGTGTGTGTGTGTGTGTGTGTGTGTGTGTGTGTGTGTGTGTGTACGTGTGTGTGTACGTGTGTGTGTGTGTGTTGTGTGTACGTGTGTGTGTGTGTGTGTGTGTACGTGTGTACGTGTGTACGTGTGTTTGTGTGTACGTGTGTGTGTGTGTGTGTGTGTGTGTGTGTGTGTGTGTGTGTGTGTGTGTGTGTGTGTGTGTGTGTGTGTACTCAAACAACCCTCCAGTAGGGTGTATGGCCTTTGTTGAATAAAAAATAAATTCTCCTATTCCAAATCTCTTGTACGAACGCACGCACGCACTTCCCAGTGCATATGACCACACTAGCATAGATCTCAACATCTGAACTTCGCAAGAGAAAAAACAACATCTGCGACAAAACTAACGGAAACTCCCGGTTTCCTGAAACGCAATCTTCATAGATTACAAGCAGACCACGAGCGAGCGAGCGAGCGAGAGAGAGAGAGAGAGAGAGAGAGAGAGAGAGAGAGAGAGAGAGAGAGAGAGAGAGAGAGAGAGAGTAGCAACAGCGGCTTCTTTGCACTAATTGCGAACATCTTTCGCCTTTTACGAAGCATCCCTGCAAGCTCTATTAGCTGGATGTGCAACACATGATATTCTACATCTGGCAAAAAGTATAATGTTCAATACGTGCTATTGCACATAGCTCAGTGGTCAGAGCACTCGCTTTCCCCAAGCTAAGGTTATGCAGCATCGAGCGTGGTTACCAAGTGGACGGGTGACCGTTTGCGCGCCTTGGCTTCAGTTCACGGTACAGTCCCCTAATTTACCCAGCTGTAAATGGGTACCTGTTCTCTTTAGGGTCAGGGAAGGTAAAGCAGCGAGGGAGAGGAGATGGGCGCTGCGCTTAATATGCCGGCCCCTGGAGAAGCTGAGGTCTCTGACATCTCGCTCCCCAACGACCCCACAAGTTATGGGACACCCTTATCGTTTACCTTTCTATACTGCTTTAATGTTTAGTACATGGTATTCCACATTTGCAAAAAAAAATGAATTGATTTGTTACATAATTTATATATCTATACCATTGCACATTTGCCAAACAGTATACTGCTTAGCATACGCCATTTCCATAAACCACATTAGGCTGAAGCCCATGATGCATGCCGGGTATTTTCCCACTACTGCAACCCGGCCCATTAGATGGGTACGATCTTTAACATCCATCCATCCATCCATACACACACAATATATATATATATATATATATATATATATATATATATATATATATATATATATATATATATATATATATATGAATGATAATATATGTTTGTTTTTGTGTATGGGCGTGTGTATGTGTGACTATGTGTGTTTGTTTGCGCATGTGTATGCGTGTGTGTGCGCGCATGCGTATGTGTGTGTGTATTAGTACACGAGAAAACAGGACATTGGCAGGTTTGCACACAAGTTGACCTCCCTACCCAAAACCAATCAAAAATGGCCAGATTCGAACCTGTGAGCCCCCCCCCCCCCCCCCAACACTTCACGATCAACTTAATTATAAAAAATTCCAACAACTTAAACCACTCGGCCGTTGCAGCTGTCAGCACGGCAGAAGGCAGCAGACAAGAGAGTGGGAAAGAGAGGATGAAAGAAAAAATGGAAAAAAAAGAAAGAAAGAAAGAGAGAGGGAAAGAAAGATGGGTATAGACGGGCAAACTGTAGTGTATTTCACTCCCAAACTTCACTGCAGACAAATCACCTCCCTCAAACCTGTTCCTCCTGCCGACGTTAGCTGCACAGCAGCTGCTGCTGTTGTTGCTGTCGCTAGCCTAGCCTAGCAGCAAGCAGCGTGCCGCACTAACGCACACGCACGCACAGCATACCGCGTGGGATCAGGTACAGTACGGACGGCAAACGGACTGTTAGTGCCAAGCATTCGGATGCCACTACGACAATAATACCTTTGCCCGCTGGATAGGAGGGGAGTAGTAGCTGTATGTGTTCGCGTGAAAGAGGGAGAGAGACTAGGAGAATACTGCTGCATTGCGTACGTTATGTACAGTTGTGTACGTTACTTTGTTGTGTGAGGTTTTTTTTTTTTCTTTCCCCTTGTAATAACAACGGTGAAAAGTTGTGTGTGGTACATTTTTTTCAACCGTCGTAACTTTTTTGCATTCTTCAGTGTGGTTTTGGGTTTTGTTTGTTTTTACTTTGTTGATATATAATAGTAATAATAATAACAAGGATGCAACTCAAAGAGCGCTTTGTTCATTGTAAAGTTCTACGTAAGGAGTTGTTGTAGACTTGTGATGAGCGAATTCTCCACTCCGTCCGCAGTCAACATGGAAATAAATGTGAAGAGACTGCACTCACATCTATGGAGATGAGTGTGAAAACTCGATAGGAAAAAAATCATACAGTAAAAGTTCTTCATACATTTTTGTGGATTTCATTTTTTTAACAGTCCAAGGTGAGTATTCGATAAATGAACTTTGATGACACTATATACGAATAATACAAAAATTAAAAATAAAAGAAGAGGGGTGGGAGAAATGAATAAATGAATGAATGTACGAACGAATCACGGCATGGATGAAAACAGAATGAAAAAAGACCAGAGCCTATTCTTGGATCTTACTATTGAAAATAAAAATAAAAACAGACAAATAAGTTAGTAAACACTAAATAAATAAACAGGAGAGAAAAGAAAAC
>CM060330.1:40397588-40400088 GCA_030674155.1 Stramonita haemastoma
AGGACTCTAACATAAAAGAAAGGTATCCCATAACCTGTGTGGCCGTAGGGGAGCGAGGCATCAGAGACCTCACCTTCTCTAGGGGCCAGCATATTGAGGGCGGCGCCCATCTCCTCTCCCACGCCGTTTTACCCCCCCTGACCCTAAAGAGAACAGGTACCCATCTACAGCTGGGTGAACTGGGGGACTTAACTGCACGCCAAGGCGCGCAAACGGTTACCCATCCAATTGGTAACCACGCTCGATGCTGCTTAACCTTAGCTTGGGGAAAGCCAGTGCTCTGACCACTGACCACATAGGCAACATGTAATCCATGCTGGTATTGCCCTGAAAAGCAAGAATGGAGCAGATAGGGTGAATGGTAATGAAGGGCACTAACATAGGCAGCAAGCAACCCGCGACATGGGCAGTGAGAATGGAGCTGTCATGGTGAAAGCCATTCAATCAATGGTATGAAGGATTCCTAACATAGGCAGCATATATTCTGTCCGCGACCTGGAAAGCAAGAAATGGACCGGTCATGGTCAATGGCAATGAAGGGAACTAACATAGGCAGCACACAATCTACGATTTGGAATGCAAGAGTGTAACAGTAATGAAGGATACTAACACAGGCAGCATACAACCCGCGACATCGGAAGCAAGAATAAAGCATAGTCAATGTGAATGCCATTTTAACAATCAATGATATGAAGAATACTAACATAGACAGCAAACAATCTACGATCTGGAAAGCAAGAATAGAACAGTAATGAAGGATACTAACATACGCAGCATACAACCCGCGACATATACATGTTGCTGTTGGGGTGTTTTTTTGGGGGGACAATCTAGGTCGAAGAACTTATCTGCTGCAGATGCGCACATACACACGCGCGCGAACTCACAGACGCTCTCTCTCTCTCTCTCTCTCTCTCTCTCTCTCTCTCTCTCTCTCTCTCTCTCTCTCTCTCTCTCTCTCTCTACCCCCCCTCTCTCTCTCTCTCTCACACACACACACACACACACACACACAAATACAACGCAAGCACGCACGCACGCACGCACGCGCGCACGCGCGCACGCACGCGCACACACACACACACACACACACACACACACACACACACACACACACACACACACACACACACGAGGGTCTTAGTGCACGAATATAGCATACCTTAGACGTGTATGAATCCAACACACTGCGCGCAGGTGAGTGCGTGCATGCGTGCGTGCGTCTGTGTGTGTGCGTGTGTATGTGTGCGCATATACATGTGTGTGTGTGTGTGTACATGCATACACCAATGTGCTTATGAGAACGCGTGCATAGGTTCTTGTGTGCGTTTGTATATGTGACTAAATACGAGAGATTTCAGACTTCAAGTTGTTTATTCATAGTGTGTATGTGTATCTGCCTGCCTGCCTGCATGCCTATCTATCTCTCTGTCTCTCTATCTCTCTATCTATCTATATGAGAGAGAGAGGGGGGAGGGGGAGGAGAGAGAGAGAGAGAGAGAGAGAGAGAGGGAGAGAGAGAGAGAGGAGGAGGAGGAGGGAGGAGAGAGAGAGAGAGAGGAGAGAGAGAGAGAGAGAGAGAGAGAGAGAGAGAGAGAGAGAGAGGAGAGAGAGAGAGAGAGAGAGAGAGAGAGAGAGAGGAGGGAGACCGAGAGAGACCGAGAGAAAGAACTGAGAGAGGCACAGAGAGACACAGAGAGACACAGAGAGAGAATGACAAATAGACAAGGACCGACAGAGACAGACAAACGGAGAAATACAGACAGACAAATAGCATGCATCATTCTGTGCTCATACCTAACGTTGAGAAATTATACTCCACACAGCTCTGGTTAGACTGTACCATGCTACCATGTCCCTCAACAGACTCTCTACAGTGATGAGACCTCCCAGCCATCTGGCTTTAAGCCGGCTAACAAAAAGTGCTCGACCCAAATCTCACATGACAAGTTTAGCAGCAACCTATCCCCCCCCCCCCCCCCGTCCCCACACCCTTTCCAGCTCTCCACCCCACCCATCCCCTCTTATGCCGGCCCTCACCCTTTGTCCTTTCTTCTTTTTTTTTTTCAGGGAGAGGGAAGCAAAAAAGACGGCTTCTATTTCACAATATATCACATCCTCTTTGACCTTTTCAAGCCACCCAGGAAATTGGCTGATAAAACCGTGTTCGTCCTCTGAATAAACACTGGCCCAAACAATGCCTAGACAACAAAAGAGATGACGTCAGCCCTAAGTAGACAACAAAAGAGTCCATGTAAACAGTATATAGACAACAAAAACAAACAACGCCAAAAAAAAAAAAAAGCTCCAGACAACAAAAACATCGATGTAAACAATACGTAGACAACTAAAGTTGATGACGTAGATAGTACGTAGACAACAAAAAGACATCAGGTGAAGAATACGTAAACAACAAAAAGGGAACATGTAAACAAAACGTAGATAACAAAAACTGACCACGTAAACAAAACATAGACAACAAAAACAGACTACGTAAATA
>CM060330.1:40420088-40422588 GCA_030674155.1 Stramonita haemastoma
GTGTTGATATACACTTCAGCGAAAAATAGAAAGTTAAGAAGTAAAAAAAAAAAAAAGTGGATGAAGGCAGCTGATACTACACCACAACAATCAAACATTTTCAAATCGTACATTAGATTTTTTTTATACATTATTTCTAAACAAAACGTCAACTAATGGGAATGTTGATAAGGAAAATGAGAAAATGGTGGTGTCAAGGTACTGGATATTGGTTGTGGTGGCGGTGGTGGTAGTAGTAGGAGTAGTAGCAGTATTAGCGGCAGTAGCAGGAGCAGGAGCAGGAGCAGCAGCAGCAGCAGCAGCAGCAGCAGTCGTAGTCGTAGTCGTAGTCGTAGTAGTAGTAGTAGTAGTAGTAGTAGTAGTAGTAGTAGTAACCACTACCACCACCACCACCAGTAGAAAAAAAGTCAGCGCAGCAGTGATATCTTTGTGGGCAACTATTCTTCACATGACCACTATCAGGAAAAAAGAAACAATCGTTGGTCAATAAAAATATATATATATAATAAAAAAAATGGGCACCCATTTCCTCTGCTTCTATGGTCACTGCTAGTTTATTTCCCCATAGGCCTACATGCTTGGCTTCGCGGACCTCGAGGGAATGATACGGAAATGTAAGCAGACTGGGTTATTCAATGGTATATCCCCTGCAGGGCCCCAAACTAATTCTGAATACAGTTGGGGGATACCGACTGGTGATTGGGTCGGAGGCTTGTTTCTGTTGTACGTTTGTTACTTACTTTCTTTTGTTTTGCTTGTTCTTGCTGTGTTAAGTTTTGTTTTGTCGGTGTACTGATTCTATCAGATTTTTTGTGAAATATTTGGTTTTTGGGTGTTCTTTTTTTAACAGGTTGTTTTCTCTTTAGTAAGAAAGCCTCGTGCTTTAAGAAAAAAAATACACAGAGGAGAAGGGGAGGGAGGGAAGAGAGAGAGAGAGAGAGAGAGAGAGAGAGAGAGAGAGAGAGAGAGAGAGAGAGAGAGAGAGAGAGAGAGACAGACAGACAGACAGACAGACAGACAGACAGACAGACAGACAGACAGACAGACAGAGACAGAGACAGACAGACAGAGACAGACAGACAGAGACAGAGACACAGAGAGAGGGAAAGAGAGAGAGAGAGAGAGAGAGACAGAGACAGAGACAGAGACACAGAGAGAGAGGGAGAGAGAGAGACAGAGACAGAGAGAGAGAGACAGATAGAGACAGAGAGAGATAGCAAAACAGGAAGAAAGAAAGAAGGTAAGAAAGAAAAATAACAAAGAAGATAAAGAAAAAAGACAAAAAGAAAGATGAAAGACAGAAAAAGATATTTTTTAAAAAAACACGAGAGAGAAGAAACAACAATTAAACAACAAAAAAAGAAATATACTGAACATTTAGAAAACATTAGACAGAGTGAAAAAAACAACAACAATCCGAGAGACGAGAATGAGAAATATCAAAACAGAGAAAATTACATATGACGTGTATTCAACGTTCAAAATAAAGAAAAAACATACAGACAGAAAACAGAGAGTAAAAAAAAAACAACCGCAAGAACAGACATAAAGAATGACGAAAACTGACAGAACAAAGACACGAGCTTGAGAGTAAAACAAAGAAAAAATGTGCAAAAAAAAAGTTGAATTACAATTACTTAAAAAGCAAAATTGAAAATAAAATTTAAAAAAAAAAACAGATTGAAAGGTAGGAAACAAAAAATGATTGAAAGACAGAACGAAAGAAGGAAAGAAACAAAGAAATACAAAAGAAGGAATGATAGAAAGAAAGAAAGAAAAAAAGAAAGAAAGAAGGAAAGAAAGAAAAAAGAAAGAAAGAAAGAAAGAAAGAAAGAAAGAAAGAAAAAAGAAAGACAGAAAAAGAAAAAAAGAAAAAAGAAAATTTTTCTTTGAAAAATTCTTACTTTATCTAGTCAAAAACAAAGAGTAAAAAAAGAAAAAAGAAAGAAAACAAAGAAAAAAAAAGAAAACAAAAAGAAGAACAAAGAAAAAGAAACGATGATCAAAAGCAACATAAAAACAAAAACTACTACAAAAACAAACTAACCCAACATTTAGTTTAAAAGCGGCAACTTTTTGTTTACTGTCTAAAAACCCCCCTCCCCCCCCCCACAACAATTTTCTGATCTAACAAAACCAAGAGTTTGCAACAAAAACAACAACAAAAAAAGAAGAAGAAAACAAACACCAAAAGAAGAAGAAAGAAAGAAGAAGAAGAAGAAGAAGAAGAAGAAAGAAGATGATAAGAAGAAAAACAAAGAAAGAGAGACAGAGACAACAACGTCACAATCAAAGACAGACAACAGATAGAGCGAGAGAGAGAGAGAGACAGAGACATTTGAAGAGAGAGAGAGAGGAAGCAGACAGACAGAGAGAAAGAGAGAAACAAAGAGAGACACAGAGAGAGACAGAGAGAGACACAGAGAAAGAGGTGAGTGGGTGTGTGTGTGTGTGTGAGTGTGTGTGTGTGATGTGGTGAGTGTGTGGTGTGTGTGTGTGT
>CM060330.1:40427588-40435088 GCA_030674155.1 Stramonita haemastoma
AAAACATGTGTATCGTAAATGCACCGAAATGGGCGGGGAGGGGAGGGGGGGAGAAAAATAAACTTATATAACTAAACATAAACAAATTTAAGGTTATAGAAGATTAACATGAAACAACTAAAGCAGTTTCCAGTGGACTATACATCGACAAACGCCTGAATTTACTTTGACTCATGAAATACACTTTCAAGAGATTTGTCAGAAAGGTTTAACACTGTTCCAGAGAAAGAAGAGCGCAGAGAAATAGTAAGGAAGCAACATTTGATATTTTCGTTGTGAATATTTTTCAGCTGCGTTTGGCCTTTAAGTAGAATCGCTTTTTAAATAAATGATATTGACTTAGTCATGTAAAATAGGTCTGTATGACTACAACTACAATAATAAACAAGGTTCTGATTCTGATTTTTTTCTCCCATCACCAACGCTTAGAAACCACCATTAAACTTGCATTGTACGTTCAGTTAAAACGATGATACTCATCCCACCAGGAAATCACTGTGAGTTTTGAAATTGCAGATTGAAAGAGAAGTTTGCGGTATGACTGTTGTTGTTTTTAAATACCTCGCCATGCAGGCAGCCATACTCCCGACTTCAGATGAATTACTATACGTTAATCAAACAGTTCCTTAATAGAGTGAAATATGTCGGTGCAGCTTTCTGGTTTGTTCCGTTTCCTTCTTATATCTTTTCTTTTGTTTCTTCTTTCTTTTTTTTTGTTTTTTTTCTTGCCCCTGTTCTGTTTTCCCCCACTTTTATTCCTTCTCTTCACTTTTCTTTGTTCAGTCTCTAATTTCTTTGTTGTGTTGTTGCTGCTGCCGTTTTGGTATTTGTTCACCATGTCTTCATTTTTTTGTGGGTTTTTTGTTGGTTGGTTTTGTTGCTGGTTGTTCTTGTGTTTCTACCATTTTCTTTCTTGTTGTTGACTTTCTCCTATTCTCTTTGTGTTTTCTTCTTTTTCATCCGTTTTTTTTTCTTCTTATTTGTTTCTTGCACTTTTCCTTTATGAGTTCCTTTATCTTGTACTTCTACTTCTGTTTCTTTGGCTCTTTTTTTTGCATTTTCTTATGCTTGTAATTCGTTTTTTTTCCCAAGAATTAATTCATCTAAGCAAAAATTTAATGCAAACATCAACAATGAAGGAATTCGTATACACGCTCTTCATCCTTTTATGCATCAATGCATGTATGTTGGGAGTCATACTATCTCTCTCTTTCAAGCCGGCGCGCAAACACACACACACACACACACACACACACACACACACACACACACACACACACACACACACACACACACACACACGTACGCACACACAAAAAAATAATCATCTTGGTAACTGCTATTTCCCACGCAACCTCAACTTAATAATATTAATTTTCTAAAACACACTTCCCCTCCCCTCTTCCCCAAAACCAGCAACAAACAAACCCAACATGTTTGCCCATTCCCTATTTTGCACTCACGCTCAATCACACAGACGACTTAACCCTAACTTCTCTCATGCCCTTTCCACATACAGCTATCCCCATCCCCCACCCCTTTCTGTCTTTTTTTTTATCCATTTATGTTGAGGATAATGGAATAAGCACTCACGTGCTTTTTTTGCATCCAGTCCCTTTTGTGTACGCAGTTTTGTAAATTTTGTCATCCGTCCCCCGGCACACAACGGCCTACTCTTTCGAAAAGCGGAACGGGGTTTCAACGTGTGAACAAGATGTTCTGCGTGCGTTCACACACGGACCTTTCCCCTAAAACAACCCCCATACTCCTCCACGCCTAAAAACGCCAAAAACGAAAAAAGGTTTTGTTTTTGTGTCAATCTTGATATCATATATCCACTGCCTTTTGTGTCCACATGTGGGACCAGTTAAGAAATAAGGGTTAGTGTAACGGTCAGTGTTAGCATTAACATTAGTCAACTGGGAAAGGCTGTCAGTCAGCTGGCTTGTTGCCTGTATGTATGCATGCATGTGGACACAACGGCACATAGACACAATGGTACCTAGCTTTTGACACAATAGTGTGGAAGTTTTCTTTAAATCACAAATCACCCATCCTATCAACAAGCCATGTTGTTTCTGTTGCTTCACTGATTGGATTTTTAATGACAATTTTCAAGTTCTGGAATCAGCTCAGTGGTTTCCGCAGCCTACCTTTGTTTTCTAATAGGCTGTGGGTGTTTCCAAAAGAACCAAAATTAAGAAGATAAACGAAGGAAGAAGCCCAAAGGCACGGTTATTTCTTGCTTATTTCTTACATTTCTGATTGTTTAATATAATTTTCATTTCTGAAATAAGAATAGCGTCCGTTTTCAGAAGAACCCAAGTTGAACTGATGAAAGCAGATAATTATATCCCCAAATAAAACCAATTGAGAAAAAACCTTCTTTTATAAGCTAGCCTTTTTGCTATTCCGACTCACCTAGCCATACATATCCTACTCCTTTCTCCCATCAAACACAAAAAACCATTTACATAAACTAAGGAAATTAGCCAAAATAAACCATATGCAAAGAAACCTTTTATTTGCTAACCTTTTAATTCTATTTCCAATAACCTAGCCACACATAACCTACTTAATCTTTCTAAGTATCAGTTTCCCTTTAGTACCTCTTCTACAAAATCAAGTATGATTCCCCTCCACTCCCCCAAAAACGTATTTAAAATACACGCACATGCTCACATGCAAATCACACACACACACACACACGCACCACGCACACGCCCCGCACCACACCACACACACCACACACACACACACACACACACACACACACAAACCTTTTAAAGTCTATTTTATTGTTATGGGTTTGTAATAATGTTGTAGTTTTTTGTTGGTGGTTTTTTTTTTGGGGGGTTTGCTTGTTTGCTTCCTTGTTTTTTGTTTTTGTTTTTTCCTGGATAGATGGCTTGATGAAAAAAACAAACTCGATTTCTTATTCGATGTATCATCTGGAAATAAAATTTTGACTTTGACTATACTTGTCACACACACACACACACACACAACACACACACACACACACACACACACACACACACACACACACACCATCTCTAAAAGTAAAACCCTCTCTCTACTCTCTATCCCCAACAGGAAAACCCACCACCACGACAACAACCAAAAATGTCCTCCGCCGCCTCCTCCTCTCTTCTTCCCAAGACTACCCCTTCGCCAACAACGACCTCGCCCTCAACAACCACCACCACCACCCAGACCAGCACAACATCACCGACAACCTCTTCGACATCTACTACGACTACCAGGACTGCGGGCTGGCCACGGTACCCGAGTTCCGCGAGTTCCAGGTGGCGGAGATGATCTCCAAGGTCACCTACCCGGGGCTGCTGGTGCTGGGGCTCCTGGGGAACGGGGTGTCGGTGGTGGTGCACCGCCACCTGAGCGAGAACGCCTGGTCCACCTGCCTGTACCTGGCCGTGCTCAGCGTGGTGGAGCTGGTCGTGCTCATCATCCGCTGTGGCGGCACTTGGTTTCTGGAGGTGAGTTTGGGGGTGTGAGGTAGGTGTGTGTAGTGTGTGTGTGGGGGGGGAGGGGGAGGGGTGTCGGGGGGGGGGGCGTGGGGGGGGGCTGGTGGGGTGAGTGTGTTGGGTGTGCTTGTGGGTGGGAATGGGTGGTGGGCGTGTGGAGGAGGGGAAGGGGAAGTGTGAATATTGTGTTTGTGTATGGGTTCTTGTGTTTGGTGTAGTGGATATGTGTGTGTGTGTGTGTTGGGTGGTTGTTGATAGTGTGTAGTGTGATAGATGTGTAGTGTGTGTAGATGTGCTCAATCACGTGGCGGCACTGGTTCGGAGGTGAGTTGGCTGCGGTAGTGGATGGGAGTGAGTGGTTTGTGTAGGGGTGGTGGGGTGTGTGTGTGGTGTAGGTAGATATGTATGTAGTGTAATGTAGATGTGCGTGGTGGTGTGTGTGTGTCGTGTCGCGTATATAATAATTTGCATGTGTGTGTGCTCCGTGTACACGTATGCGTCCATGTACCGCACGCATGCTAGGCATGTGCCTGCCTGCTTGCCTACCCAACTGCCTCCGAGCCACACGCTTACTTACATGCATACAAGCTAGCCAGTCAGCAGCATTGTCATTAATCTTTCACAACTTCTGGCAGTTACAGTGTCCGTTTATCTGACGCTCTGACGTTTATGGCATCGTAGCAACTGTTCCATAAACCTCCCTCCCTCAGAAATGTTCGCCATGACTCACTCTAGACTTCTTCAAGACTGCCCTCTTCCCCTTAGTCATTATCTACCCCCCATTTTCTGCGATAAAAAAAAGAAATGTTTTGGGAGGGGTCATAATCTTATCTTGAATGTCAACTGCAAGACAGGTTATGGTGGAATATGAACGATGGGAGGAGGAAAAAAATTTCTGCGCTGTCGGTGGTGAGTGTGAAAGATGAAAAAAAGATGTTGTGAAGGGTTGCTAAGTGTATATATTTTGAAAAATGTTTTACCTTATCTTAATATAAATCGGAGTGTGTTGTATAGTATATTATAGTATATATGTATTATTATGTATTATATATTATTATGTATTATATATAGTATGTGTATGTATGTTGTTATATATTTATTATATATTATGTATGTTTAGTTTATATTTTAGTTTTATTTGTTTGTTAGCTGCATCAAATCTACTGGGTGATTAAAAGTGGGGGAAAATATTTCAAAGGACTTTTCAGTAACTACTGTAAAGATCAGGATAAAGAAAATAAGTATCTGTGTGTTTGCATATCAAGTCTGTGTACTTGCATTTGTGTACGAAAAACAGAAACTTCAAGCAAATCCGCATCATGTACAAAGCACAGACACGTACGTGTATAGGCACCAGTAACGAGCACAAGTCTCTATCAACTCTAATTTCTATTTCTCTTCTCTTTCCACCTTTATTTTCTCCAGGTGGCCGGTTGAACCCGTCCTCGGAAGATCATGAACTCGTCAGACGCGATGTGCAAGACGTACCTGTTCGTGCTGAACGTGCTGCTGCAGATGTGGCCCTGGCTGATGGTGGCGCTCAGCGTGGAGCTCTTCATCTCCACCCGATACCCCCTCAAGACCTACCACCTCTGCACCACCGAGCGCGCGCGCGCCACCGTCCTCCTCATCACCATCCTCCTCGTCTGCCTCAACCTCAACTTCTTCTGGACCTGGGGGCTGGGCATCGGGCGGGAGTGCATGTACATCGAGCTCTTCTCCAACGAGTTCCTCAACATCATCTGGCCCAGCATCGAGAACCACGGTGAAGCACGTGCTGCCTCTCATCATCGTGGGCGTGCCTTTTCCCTCTCCGTGCTCAGCCTGCTGAGGTCCACGCGGAGCGGGGCGCCGTCCTACGAGCCCATCCTGAAGAAGTACTTCCTGGACCTGCAGGCGCTGCAGCAGCTGAAGAGCGTGGCGCTCATCACCGTCCTCCTCTTCCTCATCGTCAAGATCTTCACCTTCGTGGTGGAGCTGCTCAACGCTGCTGGAGTCGCGCAACGTCATCCAGGTGCCGTGCGAGCAGTACGCGCAGTTCCGGGCCCGCTTCAAGCTGGTGCAGACCTTGCGGGACACGGTGATGTACAGTTTCCACAGCCTCAAGTTCTTCGTCTACTTCGCCATGTGCGCCAGCTTTCGTCAGAAGGTGTGCTCCCTGCTCAGAAAGGTGTTCTTCTGTGGGAGGAGTGAAGAGGGGAGTGGGCGGAAATCCCGGGTGAGTAAAGAGAGTGAGGACAACAAACAGTTCCATCAGCTCGAGGACCACATCGGTATGGACGGCAACAGCCAGATGAATTCGGCAGGGCCTCAGGATTTGAACGGTCACCATCCTACGGTACTTAATAAAACAACACATGTGTAGCATAGCCTGGATAAAAACTGCAATATGTGTGGCGTAAACCCTTGGAGAAACAGCGCGCGTTTACGTAACTGGTCACAAAAAGGAGACATTGCAAATAATACTCACAGGTAGTTTTACCATCTTCGTACAAAAAGAAAAACGTCAAAATTACACGCAGGTACTTTTATCATCTCATTACATACATTGTACAGTGTTGTCATCGAACAAAGCTCAAACGCTAAAAAAAAAAAATGTGCTTGAAATCCACCTAAAATATTCATCGTCTCCTCTGTTCCAGTACAGAGAGGTCTTCAATCCTTCAGCTAAGGTGTGTGTGTGTGTGTGTTCCTTGAAAAGAGCAAAACCACAGCACTCCTGAAAAACCACAGAACTGCTAGGACAGTGTCACACAGTGTGTGCCAAGGATACATAACTGTTTTCTCCTCGCCATTAAGGCCCCCCCCCCCCCCCCCCCCAAAAAAAAAAAGTAAATAAATACAATAACAGGTGACCTTGTGGGTCAGGTCGAGCAAAGAGCTCAGCACAAAGTCATGTTTCCACATTAATACATGAATTCTCGGGTGTGTGAGATAGGCTGAGATCGGTTGAAATGCTGTGTAAAGAACAGACCTACCTAGCTACCCAACATCAAAGAAGAAGAGCTAGCCCTGAAAGACTTTGAAACGTTTTACACTCTGCTCAACATCTCAACTGCTGAAGTAAATTAAAACACTCGTGTCCACGGAACCTATGTCAATTGTTACTTATTGTGAGTGTCTCCTTTTTATCCTTTTCTCTCCTTTTTTATATTTTGAGGGTGATGAGTTGACGTACCCAGGGGGGAGAGGAGAGGGGAGGGTATATTCCGTTACAACCTATGCCAATGATGGTGTACACGAGGACGGGTCTTTGCCTACACTGACGCTGCCCATTGGGATCTCACTACACACAGCTACACTTAAGCTTGTTCTGCTGTAAACATCAGACCCAAGAGTCAACACGGACCTATCACCATTCAGCCACCACAGGGCCATTAACCGCACAAGGCCCTGTGCTGTACTTCTGCTAAACTACTTTAGCAAGCTCAGTACTGTGCACTTTCCACTACTGGTGCTATAACTATTTCAGAGTATTTTGCAGTACCTGTTTCGGTCTATAAAACACACACACACACACACACACACACACCACACACACACCACACGCACGCCCCAAACACACGCACACCACACACACACAAACAACACACACACCAACAACACACACACAAACACACACAAACACACACACACACACACACAACCACACACACACACACACACACACACACACACCCGGCACGCTATACTGCTTTCTCCTAATGATAACAGCTTATCTTGACGTGAGTGAGATGCCCAAACCTCGAGTGGGGGCCGTCTGTGTATCTCTTATTAAAGAATCTCGGAAGTTGAGTGTGCCATCAGAGTATGTATATGATGTGATCTCCAAAAAAAAATGTCGAAGTCTAATTAGTTTATATATATACTGAATAGTACCACAAAGTTTGCAGGAATGTACATTGTGTGAAATTAACCTTTTTTTTCTTCTCATTGTTGATACTTATAGAGTGAAAAATAGGTATATGTGCGCATGCACACCAGCGCATGTGCTTGCGTAGCACGCATGCCC
>CM060330.1:40447588-40465088 GCA_030674155.1 Stramonita haemastoma
GTGTAAATCTTGTCATCTGTTCCCACGGCACACAATGGCCTACTCTTCTGAAAAGTGGAACAGAATTTAATGTGTGCCCAAGTTGTTCTGCATGCGTTTGCTCACAGGGCCTCAGTTTATAATCTCACCTGAAGAACTTTGGGGGAGAGTGGAGTCAGCACTGATGTTAACTCCAGGGGAAAATTCCCCTTCAACAGGAATCAAACCCTGGTCGTCAAATTGCAAGTGCAATGTTCTAACCGCTAGGCTATCCATCCCCCCATTGCTCAGTGTCAACTGTTCCACAACACAATATCTTCACACTGCTGTCTTACCGACAACTGTTTCACAACACAAGAACTTCACACACACTGTGGCCATCATTAACTAAACCTAGCCGTCCTCATCATCAATACCATAACTAAACCTAGCCGTCTTCATCATCAATATCATAACTAAACCTAGCCGTCCTCATCATCAATATCATAACTAAACCTAGCCGTCTTCATCATCAATACCATAACTAAACCTAGCCGTCCTCATCATCAATATCATAAACTAAACCTAACCGTCCTCATCATCAATATCATAACTAAACCTAACCGTCCTCATCATCAATATAACTAAACCTAGCCGTCCTCATCAACAATATCATAACTAAACCTAGCCGTCCTCATCATCAATATCATAACTAAACCTAGCCGTCCTCATCATCAATATCATAAATAAACCTAGCCATCCTCATCATCAATATCATAACTAAACCTAGCCATCCTCATCATCAATATCATAACTAAACCTAGCCGTCCTCATCATCAATATAACGAAACCTAACCGTCCTCATCATCAATACCATAGCTAAACCTAACCGTCCTCATCATCAATACCATAGCTAAACCTAACCGTCCTGATCATCAATACCATAGCTAAACCTAACCGTCCTCATCATCAATACCATAGCTAAACCTAACCGTCCTCATCATCAATACCATAGCTAAACCTAGCCGTCCTCATCATCAATACCATAGCTAAACCTAACCGTCCTCATCATCAATACCATAGCTAAACCTAACCGTCCTCATCATCAATACCATAGCTAAACCTAACCGTCCTCATCATCAATACCATAGCTAAACCTAGCCGTCCTCATCATCAATACCATAGCTAAACCTAACCGTCCTCATCATCAATACCATAGCTAAACCTAACCGTCCTCATCATCAATACCATAGCTAAACCTAACCGTCCTCATCATCAATACCATAGCTAAACCTAACCGTCCTCATCATCAATATCATAACTAAACCTAGCCGTCCTCATCATCAATATCATAACTAAACCTAACCGTCCTCATCATCAATATCATAACTAAACCTAACCGTCCTCATCATCAATATCATAACTAAACCTAACCGTCCTCATCATCAATATCATAACTAAACCTAGCCGTCCTCATCAACAATATAACGAAACCTAGCCGTCCTCATCATCAATATCATAACTAAACCTAGCCGTCCTCATCATCAATATCATAACTAAACCTAGCCGTCCTCATCAACAATATAACGAAACCTAGCCGTCCTCATCATCAATATCATAACTAAACCTAGCCGTCCTCATCATCAATATCATAACTAAACCTAGCCATCCTCATCATCAATATCATAATGAAACCTAGCCGTCCTCATCATCAATATCATAACTAAACCTAGCCGTCCTCATCAACAATATAACGAAACCTAGCCGTCCTCATCATCAATATCATAACTAAACCTAGCCGTCCTCATCATCAATATCATAACTAAACCTAGCCATCCTCATCATCAATATCATAAATAAACCTAACCGTCCTCATAATAAATATAACGAAACCTAGCCCCTCATCATCAATATATAACTAAACCTAACCGTCCTCATCATCAATATCATAACTAAACCTAGCCGTCCTCATCATCAATATCATAACTAAACCTAGCCGTCCTCATCATCAATATCATAACTAAACCTAGCCGTCCTCATCATCAATATATAACTAAACCTAACCGTCCTCATCATCAATATATAACGAAACCTAACCGTCCCTCATCATCAATATCAAACTAAACCTAACCGTCCTCATCATCAATATCATAACTAAACCTAGCCGCCTCATCAACATATAAGTAAACCTAACCGTCCTCATCATCAATATCATAACTAAACCTAGCCGCCTCATCATCAATATCATAAACTAAACCTAGCCGTCCTCATCATCAATATCATAACTAAACCTAGCCATCCTCATTATCAATATCATAACTAAACCTAGCCGTCCTCATCATCAATATCATAACTAAACCTAGCCGTCCTCATCATCAATATCATAACTAAACCTAGCCGTCCTCATCACAATATACTAATGAAACCTAGCCGTCCTCATCTCAATATCATAACAAACCTAGACCGTCCTCATCAACAATATAACGAAACCTAACATCCCATCATCAAGTCACCCCTTCATAACTAACCACAACAATACCAACAAACTCACCTCACACATATACAGTGATCATCATCATTAACTAAACCTACCATCCTCATCATCATTATCACCACTTCATAAATAAACACATCACCACACAACATCCACCTACACACAGCTGTGACCATCATTATCACCATTACCTAGCGTCCTCATCATCAATATCATCAGTTCATACAAACCACAGCAAACCCCAGTCAACAGTCAAACTACACCTCAAAGAGGGAGCACACAGCTCTGACCACAGCGGTCAGAATGGACAACACCGCCCATAGACGATCAAACAAAAATCGTGTTCGAATGCCTCAGTGCTGAACAACACCACACACACACACACCACCAAACACCACAACACACACACACACCAAACAACAACAAGTGATTAACAGTCACCAAAAACAAAAACAAAAAAACCCCAATAAAACACCCCCGCAGAAAGACAGTTTTGGGTTTGAAACTTTGTGTGTGTGTGTGTGTGTGTGTGTGTGTGTGTGTGTGGTGTGTTTCATTCCTCTGTACTTTTAGGCCCAGGCTAAAAGATGTGTCAGTTTACAACATAACAACATTTAAGTGTGTTTTTTCATTCCTCTGTACTTATGGGCCCAGGCCAAAAGCTGTGTCAGTTTACAACATAACAACATTTAAGTGTAGGTCCTTGGAAATTAGCTGACATCAATAACTGACACAGCTTTTGGCCTGGGCCAAATGCTATTAATAAGGGGGGTGGGATAGCTAAGTAGTCAGAGTGCTCGCTTTCCCCCAGTCAAGTAAAGCAGCGTCGAAGGTGGTTACCAGTTGGATGGGTGACCGTTTGCATGCCTTGGCTTCAGTACAGTCCCCCCAGCTGTAAATAGGTACCTGCCCTCTTTAGGGTCAGGGAAGGTAAAGCAGCGAGGGAGAGGAGATGGGCGCCACCCTCAATATGCTGGCCCCTAGAGAAGCTGAGGTCTCTGATGCCTCGCTCCCCTACGACCGCCTAGGTTATGGGACACCTTTACCTGACCAACTACTATTATTTGATCCCAGATGAATGGGAAGTCTTACCGCAGTTGTAACACAGTGGCCCGAAGACTGTCCAGGGAGGTTTGACAGAAGGCCAAGGTGCACAGCACTTTCTTCAGAAAGTGACTCACTTCTTGTCGAGATTCCTCCTGTAGTAAACACACATATGCAAACACGCATGAATGTGCTGGTACACAAGCATACACACATGCATTTGTGTACGCACACACATACACAGATAAACACAGAAACACACACACAAACACACATACACAAACACATATACACACATACACACACTCACACACATGACCCCTCCACCCCCCAAACACATACACACCCAACACACACACAAATATGAACCTTTAAACCCCATCCCCCCTCCACCCAACACACACACACACGAAAACACACACACACACACACACACACACACACACACACACACACACACACACACACACACACACAACACAATACAACACAACACAACACAACACACCACACCACACCACACCACACCACACACACACCACACACACACAACACAACACAACACAACACACACACAACACACACACACAACCCTCAGACCAAAAACTCACAGTGTTGAAAGAGAGCAAAACTCCTGATGCATAGACGGGGACCACAGCCGTGGTGATGGCAGTGTGACCTAGACTGACCTGGGAATCTGCAGCACACCCACACACAACAACTGTACAGTCCCCACAGTCGGAATGTGGATACAATATGAAAATGAGAACCAGCTAAACAATGCACTCAGGGACACCAACACACACACACATGCACTCTCTTTCTCTCTCTCTCTCTCTCTCTCTCTCTCTCTCTCTCTCTCTCTCTCTCTCTCTCTCTCTCTCTCTCCCTCTCTCTCTCCCTCTCCCCCTCCCTCTCCCTCTCTCTCACACACACATACACCCACACACACACACACACATACATCCACACAGACATGTACACACACACACATACATGCGCTTGCACACACACACATGCACTTGCACACACACACACACACACAAACACACACACATACACACAAACAACACACACACACACACACACACCACGAAAATATAAGTGTCCACGAAAATCAAAAGAGAACCTTTTTTTTTCTGTTAAAAGAGAAAATGTCCACTTACCAAGACAGTCCTCTGGTAAATCTACCAGTTCCTCAAACTTCAACTTCACCTGAAAAAAAAAGAAAAGAAAAAAAAATCATCAAAATGGCTAGCATGTGTCTATCAAGGACCCCAACATTTCAGATGCACACATTATTGACAAAACGTCACTCAACAAAAGCAATGGATTTTTTTTCAATGGCAGTATTACAACATGGGAAAAATGGGGTTTTTCTTTTTCTTTCTAAATGTCGTAGTTCAGCTTACGGGCTCGATGGATGAGACTATAAACCGAGGCCCCATGTGTGAACGCACGCAGAACATCTTGTGCACATGTTAAATCCTGTTCCACTTTTCGTAAGAGTAGACCATCATGTACTGGTGGGAACAGATAGCATTCACAAAACTGCATACACACGGGGACTGGATGTAAAAAAGCACAAGAGTGCTTATCCCATTATCCTCAATATAAAAGAATAAATAAATGAATAAATGAATAAATGAAATGAATAACTGGCTTCTTATCTCAACAGTCTGGACATTTTTTTATTTGTTACCCGACTAAAGCTTTGAGGTTCACCTTCGGTGAGAATTTGCTTAAGTGACCATTTGCCCACCATTCGGGTAGTCGCATGTCAACTTCAGAGATGATGTCTACTAAACACAACACCAGTGAGCATACTGTTTTGTCAGTTTTATCATCAGTCTGTTCTCACCTGCACACAATGGCTTAAAAAAGGTAAAGGTGTTCCATAACCTATGTGGTCGTAGGGGAGCAAGGCGACAGAGACCTCAGCTTCTCTAAGGGCCAGCACGTTGAGGATGGCACCCATCTCCTCTCCCTCGCTGCTTTACCTTCCCTGACCCCTAAAGAGGGTAGGTACCCATTTACAGCTGGGTGAACAGGGGGACAGTGCTGAAGCCGAGGCACCCAAACGGTCACCCATCCAATTGGTAACCACTCTCGATGCTGCTTAATGACTGAAAGAAAGCGAGCGCTCTGACCACTTACCTATCCCATAATGGCTTACTCTTCTAAGTTAATACAACAGGATTTAACATGTGTGCAAAATGTTCTGCATGCATTCTCACACAGGATTTCAATTTATATCTGGAGGACTTTTTTTGGGGGGTGGAGTCAGTGGTGATGTAACTCCAGGGAAAAGTCTCCCCAAATTGCTGCCTCTATAGTGTCTGGAACCTGGGCCGTCAGATTTCCAGCTCAACACTTCATCCACAAGGCTATCCTGTCCCCATGCCGAACAAATTAAGTACTGTACCAACTGAACTATCCACGTTTCCTTCTATCCATCCATCCTTCTTCTTCTTCTATCCCATAGTCTAGACCATAGGGGTGCCACGGAAGACCTTGCAACCAGCTCTCCATTTCCCTCTCTCCTTGACCTTTCTCAGGGTGTCACTCAGCCTGAGGCCCGTCCACTCTCGGATGTTGTCCTCCCATCTCTTTCTCTGCCTGCCTGTCCTTCTCCCGCCTTGCACAATTCCCTGTAGAATCGTCTTGGCAAGCCCTGTTGATCTTGCAACGTGCCCATACCACTTCAGTTTGCGTTTTTTGACTGTGGTCAGGAGATCTTCAAAAGGTCTCATTATTAATGTGGTCTTTGTAAGAGATGCCAAGGAGTCTGCAAAAGCATCTCATCTCTGTGGCCTGTATTCTCCTCTCCAGATCCGCTGTGAGGGTCCATGACTCACAAGCATACAGGAATATTGAGATGACCAGAGTGCGCATCAGCCTGATCTTTGAGCTGAGCGAGACGTTACTGTTCTTCCAAATGGTCTTCAATTTTGTCAGTGCTGTAACTGTCAGCAAAATTGAAGACCATCCATCCAGACAATCCTAAAGAAATACATACCATCATCTACAGACTGAGGAGACCACCCACCTTTTTCTGGGTGAAGGTTTTGCCGAAGATGCGACAGAACCTGCTGACGTAGGTACAGAGGGCTGACACCACCCGGGGTAGGGACACCCCCACCCCCATCATCACCTCCAACAGGCGTGGAATCCTGCGACAACAGTGTAGTACAGCGTAGTTAGTGTCTATAGATCTATCAGTGTGTGGTCACTGTGAGCACTGGTGGTTTGAGCCAGCAGATTTGAGTGGAGGATCAGTCGAGCAACTTCTGAGGAGATTTCAGAAGACTATCTGATATTTTCATATTCAAATTGTCACCTGTCTCACCTGTTGGCATAATTACCAAGTTCAGTGTTAGCTATTGCGCCCAAAGACACCGACATGATCCTCCTTCTCCATTTGCTCCATTTAACTGGCACTGCTGACTTCAAGGATTCTCATGCCACAGGATTTGCTATTCAAGTTAATAACAAGTATAGCCCATATATATCTATAATATATAAATAAAAACCTAAGGTATCTCCATATTTCCCTTTTCAATACACATATTCTCACAGACACACAGAGACACACACAGACACATACACAAAGACATCATAACTAATTTTAACATGAAAACCACCACCACTACCACCACAAAACTACACACACACACACTCACTCACACAACACACACACACACACACACACACACACACACACACACACACACACACACACACACACACCATCTAATATAAAAGATTTTAGAAAGACATTTAATGAAATAGGACACACAAACACACACACACACACACACACACACACACACACACATACACACGCACACACACACACACACACACACACACACATCACATCCCCCCCCCCACACACACACACACACCAACCTGTCCACACCTACCCACCCACCCCCACACACACTCAATGTACCATCTGGAAATAAAATACTGACTTTCACACACCCACCCACACCCACACCCACACACACACAAACACACACACACACATACACACACACACACACCACACACACACACACACACACACACACACACATCCACACACACACACACACACTCACAGGTTGTTGACCAGCCAGTTCAGCTGCTCCCAAGGTTCGAACCACTCCTGCTGCAGGTGGTTTTCAAAGCGCAGGACCAGCGACGTCAGTCGTTCCTGATCCCCGGCGATGACCGGCAGCTCTAACAGTCGACTGCTGGCCGAGGGCAGAGTGGACACTGACCAAGAGTGACAGGGCAGAGAGCCAATGACAATGATTTATTGTAATAAGCAAGATGCCCATTCACAAGGGGTCAGACAGTGGGAAGGGGGGAGGGGGGGGGGGAAGGGGCTGGTCACAAAATGCAAAATGTCATATTCTGAAAACACCAACCACACACACACACTCACACAAACACACGCACGCACACACACATACACACACAAACACACTAAAAACAAAGAAATTTAAAAAATGAATAACAACACACACACACACACACACACACACACACACACACACACACACACACAGCTACACACACACACACACACACACACACACACACACACACACACACACACAACACACACACACACATATTCACAGCCAAACACACACACACACCACACACATGCACTAAAAACAAAGAATAAAATAAACAACACACACACACACACACACACACACACACACACACACACACACACACACACACACACACACCCATACCCACACAAAATGCACCCACCCACCCACATACACACCACAACACACAACACACCCACCACACCCCCACACCAACCCACCACCCCCACACAACCCCCCACACCCCCACACCCCCACCACCCCCACACCCACCCACACACACACTTACAGTCGACAATCAGATCCTCGTCAGGTTCAATGGACGACTGAGGGCAGGTCTCTAACAGCGACATGTACATGAAGGGCAGTAACTCCTGCAGGACTGACAGGAGGAGGTGGAATCGCGTTTCGTTCAGGGGCAGAGTGGTAGAGTTGTTGCTCCTCTGCTGTGCTAAGGCACCCTGGTGTGTGTTCAAGAGAAAATGTAACCAAAAAAAATACATGGTTAATATGTGAGTTAATGATACAATATAACATAGCATGATATGATGTAGTATAATAAAATTGTAATAATATTTATTATATGCAAATTATACAAAATGACACAATAAATAAATGAAATAGCATATCATATATCATATCATGTCATATCATATCAAACTAAATTTTTGTGTGATGTAGATTTCTTCTTATTAAAACAAACCCTTAGAAAATCTTTAATTGCACACAAACAAAACTAGCTAATATATTTCAATTATTTCAATGAAGATATCCTTTAAAATATTGATCGATCAAATCTGAATAAAAGCAAAGTGCAAAACTTACTGCACACCCTTGCCATTAACATTTTAATACATAAAACAGTTTTCACTTGACAAAATCAATACCAATACAATGCAATAAAAATTTATTATCACAGCATTGTAAGCAAAAAACTTAAAAGAAAAAATCATTATTACAATGAATAATAATTATACTGAACAATCAGCAAGTATGAAATTAACAAACACCCATTACACTAGATAACCGATAATCTTATGAATAAAAATGTGTTTCACAAAATGCATTTATTCTCAAAAACTTTACTCACTTTGCTATTAAGAAAATACAAGAGGAAAAGAACAACAATTGGTTTTTTAAAAAAAGATTAGATAGTGAAGAGCAATTGACCTTATACAAAGATACAACAACCAACAAAAAACAAAAATAAAACTTAACTTGAAACTAAACATTTTCAAAACAAATGAAGGAAAATAAGATTAAAAAAAAAAATTTTAATGAAAAAAAACCAGAACACAGATGCTTCATAACAGCATTATATATGTCACTTAAAGCTTAAAACAAAAAATGTTTATCTTCGTGACAGTATGTCAAAAAATCTTTCTATATGCATATTTTTGTTGTTGTTGTTTTTTAATCTAATCCAATTGATTTGTTGTTGCTGTGTTTATTACTTCTTCCCAGTGGAGATTTTTTATTTACGGACTGATAATCCTTTTTTTTTTAATCCAAATCAGATTAGAAAACCAGCAATTATACTCAGAGGTATGCTAAGTATTAGCAAAATAAAACATAAATGTAGATAAACAAACACACAATCTTTTCTAGATACAATCATACATACATCACACAGATTCACTCTATAGATAACTCTCCTATCATTTCTGATGCTGAGAATGCACATTACTTTACGCATAATGTATTAATCAAAACTCTCCTTCATAGCAAAAATCACTGAAAAATACCAGCTGTTAATGATTGTTATGTTTTCAACAGCAATAACCATTCAAAATACACTTGTTAATTACATTTTTGACACACACATTCATTCATTTACATGTGTTATTGTTTTAGTAAACATACTGAGAAGAAGGGTACCGCACCTAAAGCGACTACATGCATGCTCTAAGGAACTAGCAACTGACATACATGACAACACCTATGGCAACAAACCTCTACCCTGCAACACACGGTTAGACTTTCTAACACTGATAAGGCAAAGAGTAGCTATTTGAGTCATTGATGTGCATATGTGCATTTACTTCATTTCTGATCAACTTCTTTATAACTTCTTTTTTTTTTTTTACTCCTGTAAAAATTGGCAATTTCAATACACTAAAGCTGTGAGATTTGGATACAATAAAGATGGTGATTTTAGATAGATTAAAGGTGAAGATTTGGAAACATTAAAATCAGTGATTTGGATACATAAAAGATGGTAATTTTGGATATATTGAAGTTATAGACCTGGAAACATTAAAATTTGCGATTAGGATACATTGAAGTCGGTGATTTGGACACATTAAAATCAGTGATTTGGATGCATAACATTTAACTAAATTTTCATTTACACTGTGATCAATCAAACAGATACATTTGAATAGACTGATCTTTATTTTTCACTTTTAATGAGATTCAGCCATGTTTTGTCTTATCAGTGTTCACTTCTTGACATACACGGCTTGTCTAGTTATGCACAGCCAGAACTTAGAAAACATAGCAGCTTCTGTCCAAACATCAAAGATTAATGTGTGTGTGTGTGTGTGTGTGTGTGTGTGTGTGTGTGTGTGTGTGTGTGTGTGTGTGTGTGTGTGTGTGTGTGTGTGTGTTTTAACTCATAGGCCCATCTTGATACTAGCTGACTTCAGACGACACAAAATGATTCCTTTTTATCATTTTTAGAAAAAGAACTTTGATACTGTTGTAGCTGCTGTTGTCCTTATTATCATCATTACAATGAATACATAACAATGTTCTAAGTGTACACATTCAGCAGAAAAAAAAGAGATAGGAAAACAATCATAACGATCATTTAATAAAGTACACCAGTTAACTTTTTTTTCAATTTTTTTTCTCAGCAGAGCACAAACCTTTGCACAAAACTTTCCACACACTGCAGACTTGTGGATTATGATAATGACATGTTAGCCAAGACTGCTATGTTTTCAGTCAAGTTGTCTGTGAAATACAACATGAAAGTGATACACACACGCACAAACAGACAACAAACAATAATCAGTTGGTCAGTCAGGATAGAAAGATCTGGCAAAAAAACTACAACTGCTTCATCATGGAATGAATCATTCAGCACAGTAACAGCACAGCTGGAAGGATGAAACTTCAACATGTGATTAACTTCTGCCTCATTATCAGTTTACATGTTTATATGTTTTCATTATAACCAAAAGTTTAAATATACTTTTTTTTTGGTATGAAAAATTGTCTTCATCAGTAGGGCACTGGTTTTGGTAAAGCAGAATTTTATATTTGTCTTGGTCATTAAATAACCTAGAATGAATTGGTGCTTCCTTTAAGTTTCACGGCGTAAATGAACACATATATAAAGTATGCATACATGCATGGCTTCAAATACATCCACAATCACATGAAAACATGCATGTGCATATGCACACATGCACATGCACACACCGACACACACTCACACACAGACACACCACACCCACACCCACACACACCACACCCAAACACACGCAAGCACGCACACACACACACACACACACACATACACACATACACACACACACACACACACACACACACACACACACACACACATACATCTACATAACGTAATCTTTAACAGTGTCACCTAAAAAAAAAAAAAAATGTCTGTCTTATGCACTGTTTCATTTCATGATGAAGCACTAACATTGTTCATTTTCAGAGACTTTGTGGTGGAACATTGCCTTTGAAAAATCATTGCAGATTTTCAGAAGTGAATATAACTTTTTCCGCTACAAACTTTCCATAAAATCCTTGTACTTCCATGCCATGTATCATTCATACTGAGTCTCAGATGTCTGACAAAGATCAATTTCAATGCTCAAAAATGCTGAAATTTTGGAAGAGTGGGCCATTGTGTGCTGGTGGACGACAACAAAATTTACAAAACTGCATACACACTGGGATTGGATATAAAAAGCACATGTGGCTTATTCATTATCCTCAAAAAAAAAGAATGAAACAGATTTTAAAAAATAAAAATTTAGACATTTTTACCCACATATTTCAATCGATCCAATATTATCATGTAGAATCCATTCTACCACAGACACCACTTCAGGGCTGTAATTTTCTTAGTGGTTAAACCTCAGGTTAAAGCTGTGAAACTATGTACAGAAAAAAATACTAAGATTAAAACCAAATTTTTCTTGTTCCTCATATCCACACCTATGATGTTGATATGCTCTGTCAAAAAACAACAACTACCCTTATATTTACTGTGCAGTTCATATGTTCAAATCATCACCACAATAAATCACAAAAAAATGGATGCAATCAATGTTATAATTTCTGAATAAACCTGTACTGGTAAGCCTGTTTAAATTATACAGATTTCAGCCAGAACAGTGTAAAACCTTACAAACATGTCCACCACAGAGTCTCTGAAACAAATCTACAGGAGAAGTCAACACAGGCAAGATAAACGTGGGGAAAAGAAGAACACAGGAGAACACAGGTTGCTGTCTCAAAGGGAAGAAAAACTCCACATACCCATTGGACAAAACATCCATCAAAAATGCACCACTGAGTTTCCCCCATCTGGTTGCCCTGTACCCTGCCTGTACTTTTGGTTAATGCTTTACTCCCTCTAAAAGTTCATGCTTTGTGTGTTGTGTATGGGGGCAGGGGACTTTGTAACGCACTATGAATGCTCGAACATCCAACTGTATGCATTTTTACAAACACAGATGACAGCTGAAAGAACAACAGGTGGTTGATGGTTGAGGAGGGGTGGAGGAGAGGGGACGACAGTGCATTGGTGGGGGGGGGGTGTGAACAGGCCATGCTCATGATGAACAGACAGTCTGTCTGTCAAATCCAGAGACACGCTAAGGGACACTGGACAAGAATCATGGCCACAACATCCACAGGGAGACAAACGTCCACTTCCAGTGCTTCATCATGTGAGCAAACCCTCCCAGGCTCCCTCAGCTGTCGTCTACTGTCACTTTCTGACAAGTGTCAGGTTCAAGTTTTGTTTCTGGACATACTACAGCTGCTGAACTATCCAAACTAGAAGTGATGGCGAGTACAGCCCAGACATCAGACCAGAGGCCCTGACACAAACCAAATATCCTCACCAGAAATGATAGCCAGCACATCATCAGACCAGACACAAACTAATATGGACGAGCAAGAATATCGCTTTCCATTCCCCATTCAGACTGATGCATGCAACGAGTCTGGCATCTTCAATGAATTTTTTTCAAAACATTGACCTCAGCAGTGTTTGGATAAGAAAACTATCACATGAAAATAAAGGATAAATCCACAAGATTTTAGAATCTGCTGTAGAAACTTTTCATCATTTAAGATGTTTGTAACTAAACCAGGCAGCACTAAGGACGATGTCAAGAACTCCTGGCAATACCAAGAAGAAAGCTACAGTATTATGGCCATGTATCAAGAACAATTAGCTGGCCAAGATTGCACAAAAGAGCCCTGTGAAGGGAACAAGAGAACAGGACAGAGAGAAGAAAAATAGACAGAAACAGCAAAATTCTTTTTCTGCCCCAGGTGAAAGCTTGGCTGGACAGTCTTGATAATTACAGGTATATAAGCCAGGTGGCTTCTCTCTCAGTGAGGGGGGTGTCTTTCAGAACTCAGCCCACAAATCATTCAGACACTGTCACCCATAGTCGTCACACACAGAAAGATCTTGCACACAATTTCTCAAAATTGACATATGCAACTCAGGAGCAGTCTATTCAGACATATTCTGGCACCTTTTTCTTCGCCTCCAGAAAAACACTGTTTCCATCTCTCTTATATATATTACGTAAACAGTTCCATCTTGCCTGCTTCTTTTCTATTTTGGTCACAACTCCTTTAATTTTTCTGAAGTTACATCAAACTGTGAGGAAAAAACTCTGCAAGCACTGGGCAATGCTGGATCTATGCTTGCACATAACCAATGTTACTCCTTTATGTTTAAACAAAATGATGGGAAAAAAAGGCCTACCTTTACGAGTTAAGCAAATTCCTGGAGAATATTAGCTTGGCAGATCTCTCTAAATCTGAACACTTCAGGCTTTAAAATGCAGAAAGACAAATATTCTATCCGTGAGAAAAAACCTTAGACTTTCCACTGAAATCTTTGTTCTCAGATAGGAAACACAATCAGGGTCTTGGTTGACAACAAAAGATGCAGGACAATCCATTCTCTTAGCTGCTGGGTTTTTTTCCACAACAATTGGTTAAAAAAAAAAAAAAAGACAAGGCAAATTCATGACAAGAGGTAGCCAATGCTGTGGCATGCACAGTCCTCATTCCAACATGCAACATTCCTCAAACTGAACGTCAGTCGACAAAACGCTCATCTCCAAACAGAACAAAGCAAGGGCAGATGGCATCAAAGCTAAGAAAAAAAAATTAAATAAAAAAAACTAGCCACAACCCCATTTTTTTTACCAACCAAACCAGACTACGTGTTAGTCCTAAGTGTGGATCAATATTAAGGTACCGTAACCAGACTTTTTTTTTTTCTTGTGAGAAACTGAGGTGGGGTTGGGGGTTAATATGGAAATCCTAATATCCCAAAACTAGAGCAGGGTGATATTTCTCTCTACACTATTAAAATCAATAAAAAGCAACTTTTCTCCATTTTACCAGACAATTTTTTTAAATGTGAGTAAATAAAATACAGGGAACCTTTCCTACTAAACCCTCCTTTCCTTACAAAATAGCGTTTATCATCTCTACACACATTTATAAAGAAAGGTGCATCTTAAGTAACAGTACATAGTCCATGTAATCTTTTAAACAATAAAATATGATATACCTTCAGCTTCTTTTAATCAAAATAAAACAAGAGCAAGTTTGCATCTACCTTTCTTAACTAGGACATAGTTTTCATCACTTTTTGCAAGTTATAAACGTCAAACTATTTTAATCTACTCCTGTAAACTGAGACATAGTCGTTCAGTTTGATCATGCTTTCCCAGTTATAAACATCAAATTACTTATATGAATCTACATATATCAACTAGGACATGGATCTTTATCTACCATCACCTTACCCTCTCTAAACCCTCAATCCTTTAACTTTTCAACAACCATCACGTTACCCTCTCCAAACCCTCAATCCTTTCGACAATTTTTTCTCTCTCCACACGCTCCCCCAATAGAGCGCTTCACCTGCCAGGCACGCACGCAAGCGCGCACACGCGTACGCCCACACTCCCCTGAGCCAGCATACCAGGTGAGTAAGAAAGCCAACACATCAGAACAAATGGAAATTGCCTTAACTAGGTCTTCCAGGTCTCGCAGCATGGCGTGCACCAATTGGTGCTCCAGACGGCCCAGCTCGTAGGCCCAGGCAGCAAAAGAAGGCAGGAAGACCTGCAGTGCTGAACGCTGCACCTTTTCTGCTGGGTCCCTCAGCGAGATTTGCAGCAGGTCGAATGCCTGAAACATGATTATCCAGGGTTGATGGTGTTGATGTTGTTGTTAGTGGTGGTGGGGTGGTGTGGTGTAGTGTTTGTTGATGGTGGTGGGTGGGGGTGGTGTGGTGGTGGTGTTTTTGTTGATGGTGGTGGTGTGGGGGTGGGGGTGTTTTGTGATGTTGGTGGTGTGGTGGTGGTGTTTTGTTGATGTTGTTGTTGTTAGTGGTGGTGTTGTTAATGTTTTTGTTGATGTTGTTTTGTGGTGGTGGTGGTGTGTTGATGTTTTGTTGATGTTGTTGTTGTTGTTGTGGTGGTGGTGGTGGTGGTGGTTTATGTTTTGTTGGTGGTGGTGTGTGGTGGTGGTGGTGTTGTGGTGTGGTGGTGTTTTATGTGTGTTAATGTTGTTGTTGATAATGTTTTTGCTGTTGTTTGTCTTTGGTCCAGTGGATGTTGTTGTTCGATGTTGTTGTCACTGTTGTTGTTGATGTTGAATTTCATGTTTTTTGTTGTTGTTGCCTTTGGTCCAGTGGATGTTGTTGTCACTGTTGTTGTTGATACTGTTCTTGTTGTTGTTGCTTGGTCTGGATGTGTGCACGTTGTTCTTGTGATCGTTTGGTTGTCGTCTTTGATCCAGTGGATGTTGTTGATGTTGTTGTCACTGTTGTTGTTGTTGTTGTTTTTTTGCATACACACCTGTGAGTATTTATCGGCATCGGTGATGAAGGCCACCAGCAGACCCAGGCTTCTCACACTGCCTCTCTGACATCGTCGTCCTTGTCATCCATCAACATCTGCTGCAGCATCGACAGCACCAGGGAACTTAGCATCTCTGGCTGAAATTGAGAAGATATGATACAATTAGGGTGTGTGTGTGGGGGGGGAGGGGGAGTGGTGTGTGTGTGTGTGTGGAGGGGGTGTTGTGTTGTGTGTGTGTGTTGTGTGTTGTGGTTGTGTGGTGTGGTGTGTGTGTGTGTGTGGTGTGATGTGTGTGTGATGTGATGTGTGTGTGGTGTGTGTGTGTGTGTGTGTGTTGTGTGTGTGTGGTGTGGTGTGGTGTGGTGGGTGTGGGTGTGGGTGGTGTGGTGTGGTGTGGTGTGGTGTGTGTGGTGTGGGTGTGGTGTGGTGTGTGGGTGTGTGTGTGTGTGGGTGTGGGTGTTGATGTGTGTGTGACTGCACAAACCATCAATCAAAGCATTAAAAACACAATACAGTACATGAATCAATAACATACAAAAACAACACACACACACACACACCACATCACACCCACCACATCACACACCACAACACTACACCCCACCACCACAACACACACACACACACATCACCCCCCCCCACACACACACTACACTCCCCATCACCCCCCCCTAACACACCACACACACACACACCACACCACCAACCCACACCACACACACACATACACACAAATCACACCAAAACCAGACAAATCACTAAACCAGCATACAGGGAGGTAGGATGCCACAGCTCCACAGGCCTCCGCCACCAGCAGTCGTCTCTCCACATACTTGTGGCTGATCTGTCCATTCCAGACAAAAAGAACAACAACACGGTTTTAGAAAAATGCACCTTTTCTCTTTTTTTGTTGGTTTTTTTTGGGTTTGGGCTTTTTTTATTTGTGTGTTTGTTTTTTTGTTTGTTTGTATTTGTTTTGGGGGTTTGGTTTGTTTTGTTTGGGGTTTTTTAGTTGTTTTTTTTGGGGGGGCGGGGGTCCTCATTTAGAGTTTGAAAGTTTACCAAAGGTGAAATTTTGTGTATGTGACTATTTTTGCTCATCAGTTAAGGACACCACATTCTGATTCCAGAATGATGTCTAAACGTTAATACTTGTGTGCATGTGTGCATGCATTTTTAACCTCTTAGTCCCTGACCGGATTTGCTGGGATTGAATACTTGCACACCCTGAATCCCAAACTGGGATTTCCATGGATTTATACACAGTAGATTCCCATCATGCTGTG
>CM060330.1:40470088-40505088 GCA_030674155.1 Stramonita haemastoma
GTCCATGTCTCGCAAATTTGAAGCAGAGAATTGTTAGTTACTCTAAGCCAAAAATATAAAGTGAAACGTGGAATATATCTTACAAAAAAGTTTAATGTAATTCTTGTTGTAAATTACCCAAAATGTGATGAAATCCACTGATATCATAGTCATTGTCCTTCGCTGCTGATTTGGTTTCAGTTGTTTCTGCAAGTCTGCATAGAGTTTAAAGATTTTTTTTTAAAACAAAACCCAAAAGTTTGTTTGAACTGGAATTAAAATAAATTCAGAATTGTTGCCATATATTCTCACCCACATACAAATACAAAAATATTACCATCGCCACCCACCCTCACAAACTCTCTCTCTCTCTCTCTCTCTCTCTCTCTCTCTCTCTCTCTCTCTCTCTCTCTCTCTCTCTCTCTCCCTCTCTCTGTGTTTCCTTTTGTGTTGTTTGACCTTATTCTAGGGGCTGGAGGCCTGAAGAACAAATACCGTAAAATTCCTAGCATAAGCCCACCATCTAGCAAACGCCCACCCCCCACTTTTGGCCAAAAGTTGTGCACAGGGGTAACTACCTAGCAAACGCCCACCCTGCTTTTTTCAAAGAGACTATGCTCACTTCACTAGGATTTGTGCAGACTGTTCTAAAAGTCATCTTTTTCCCCTTCTTTACCTTTTCGTGTTTCTTTCCTTTTTTCTTATTCTTTGTCCCCTCTCCTCACTCCCACGACAGTCTTACATTGTATCTTTCAAATAGGAAGCCCTCCAGTATCTGGATAACGAAGCAGGTGGGAATGTTTTGGAGTATGCCTGTGAATTTTCTGTGGATAGGAAGAGGATCAGGGAATGGGGTGAAAACAGAGATAGACTTGAACAGTAGTACGGAAAAGACAAACAAAAACGGAAACTGTCAAAAGGACCAGCAGTTAGATCTGAACATGTCGACCAAGGTGTGCTGCATTATCTGGAAGATGAAAGATCTGAAGGCAGGGTATTGCGAAACAAGGGCCTACAACTGAAAGCTATGGAACTCGTTGGCCTTCTTTGCCTCAAAATCCCTTTTTTTTCTATTTCCCTTCACTTCTACTCACACGACCTAACTTACATGCTTTTGGGGTTTGTATTCACTCAATTACACGGTTGAGCACAAAAATAATTTTGTGCAAAGGGGTCTATCCCTAGCAAACGCCCACCCCCCAATTTTGCCCTAAATCAGTGCACAGGGGGGTGGGCGTATGCTGGGGATTTTACGGTATTATTCATTGTTCACTATTCTCTCTCTCTCTCTCTCTCTCCTCTCTCTCTCTCTCTCCCTCTCTCTCTCTCTCTCTCTCTCTCTCTCTGTGTTTCCTTTTGCGTTGTTTGACCTTATTCTAGGGCTGGAGGCCTGAAGAACAAATATTATTCATTGTTCATTATTCTCTCTCTCTCTCTCTCTCTCTCTCTCTCTCTCCTCTCTCTCTCTCTCTCTCTCTCTTTTCTCTCCCCCTTCTCTCCCTCCCTCCCTCTCTCTTTCTCCCACCCCCCCCCCCACAACCCACCAGGAACTTCTGTGTCTCCTCCAGTGTCTGGACAATCTGTTCCTGCAGGGGGTCAGCCAGGTCGGTCTGGCACCCTGAGTCCTGCGTGTCTGTGGTGGGGGACACATGCGTGCCGTAGTCACGGAACAGGTGCACCACGTCTGGAGGCTTGGGCATGTTCAGCCCCACATCGTCCCAGTCCTCAAAGTCCTGGAAACGAAATAAATGTTCAACAGCATGATTATGAAAGAGAGAAGGTGGCAGGATGGTTAACACATTCAGCCCCGCGTCGTCCCAGTCTTCAAAGTCCTGGAAACGAAATAAATGTTCAACAGCATGATTATGAAAGAGAGAAGGTGGCAGGATGGTTAACACATTCAGCCCCAGGTCATCCCAGTCTTCAAAGTCCTGGAAACGAAATAAATGTTCAACAGCATGGTTATGAAAAAGAGAAGGTGGCAGGACGGTTAACACATTCAGCCCCAGGTCATCCCAGTCTTCAAAGTCCTGGAAGTGAAACAAACAGCATAGTATAGTGTGTAACTTGTAAGAAGGAGGGTGACAGGATGGTTAAGACGTGCAGCCCCAAGTCGTCCCAGTCTTCAAAGTCCTGGAAATGAAACAAACAGCACAGTATCTATGGTATGTAAGGAGGGAAGAAGGCAGGATGGTTCAGACATTCAGCCCCAAGTCGTCCCAGTCTTCAAAGTCCTGGAAATGAAATAAACAGCATGGTATAGTATGTATGAAGGAAGGTGCGTTCAGTCCCACATCATCCCAGCTTCAAAGTCCTGGAAATGAAATAAATGTTAAACAGCATGGTTATGTAAGAAGGATGGTGGCAGGATGGTTAAGACATTCAGCCCCATGTCATCCAAGCTTTCAAAATCCTGCAAATGAAATAAATGTTCAACAGCATGGTTATGTAAGAAGGAAGGTGCAGGACGGTTAAGATGTTCAGCCCTTAGTCGTCCCAGTCTTCAAAGTCATGATGCTGTGTTTAGATGTCATCCCTGAAGTAGGACTGTGGCTACTTTAATGATGGGCAAGAGCATCTATGCATATGCAAAAATCTCACCATCGGTGAACCTACACATGTACACACATGTAACTGCATACACACACACATACATGTGCATTTTATCACACACACACACACGCATGCACACACACACGCACGCATGCACGCACACACACACGCACACACACACACACACTATTGTTCACTTTTTACAACTCCTGGGCAAAGATTCAAACATCTTGAAACCACCAACTCACAACAACACCAATACATGCTCATAACCATCTCAACAATGCAGTCTTGGTTATAGGTGTAGATATTTTTTCTGTGATCTGTATGTAAATCAATCAATCAATCAATCATTCATTCATTCACTCACTCATTCATTCACTCACTCATTCATTCACTATTCATTCATCATTCATTCTATTAATCATTCATTCATTCATTCTTTTTTTTTTTTCGTTTTTCATTCACTATTCATTCTTTTTCTTTCTTTCTTTCTTTCTTTCTTTTTTTCATTCATTCATTCATTCATTCATTCATTCATTCATTCATTCATTCATTCATTCATTCATTCATTACTCATTCATTCAACCAATCACCTCCACCTTTACCTGGTCATCATTTTCCTCAGCAAAGGTGACAGAGGTCAGCTTGTAGTCGTTAGCCATGAGGTACTCATTGACCAGGAAGTTGATGGCTTTCTTCTCCAACGGTCGAAGCCCTTCCCCTTCATCCCTCCTGATCTCATCCTTGCTTTGTCGGTCAGACGTTACAATCTCATTTTCTGCCATCATCATCATTCAATGATTCATAATCAACAACATCATCATCATTGTCATCGTCATCATCATCACCACAATTATCTTCGCTACTGCTTCTACCGTAACTACCATTACCGTCATCACAATCACTACCACAATCACAACCACCACAATCACCTTTGATGTTAAAAATGTAACAAGACTCAAGGGTGTGTCAATTACAATACATACATTTATAAGCATGAAAATCAATAACACTGCAAATACAGACAAGAACAGTCCAGTTTCACTCTCGAGATTTTAGGCTAATCATAAGATTGCTATTTCAGTAATAAACTTATTTATTTGTGTCAACAGCTTAAAAAATTATATACTATATTCATATCAATACTACGATAGATAAAAAAAAATACTACATTCACAAATTTATGATTGGTCAAATAAATAAAACATATGGATTATCAACTAGCTGTATCAAGTCTGAATCAATTTGTGGAAATCAGCAGAATAATTACGCTCTCAAACTAAATAACCTTCAGACCGAAGGTTCAACAAATCTCAAAAATCAATTATGTCATTTGCCCTAAAGGTATACAATTAAGTTAAAGTCTGTCCCGAGCCATAAGGCTCATCAGGTCGGTGCTTATCCCGGTTTCTGTGGCGTTAAGCGACTGAGAGTCATAGATCCCCCCTGTATAGGACGCCAGTCTATCGCAGGGTTAACCCCCAACACAAGGTTGGTACCCCTTTTACACCTGGGTGGGGTGAGAAAATAGCCGTAAAGTGCCTTTTCCAAGGGCACAACGCCATAGCGGAATAGCTGGGATCGAACCCGCAACCTTTAGATTACGAGTACAACGCCCTAACCACTAGGCCACAGCGGCGGCTAAAGGTATACAATGATGCACATCAATTATAGCAGCAGAATATTGATAATTATGATGCATATCAATTACAGGAGCAGAACCTTGATAATTATCAATTTATGATAAAGTAATGATCAATGATGATTTTATATCAATCTAGCTTGGAATTGAAATAGCACTGAGGAAAACAGGCTTTGATAATGGACAAAACTACAAAGGCATGGAGAGTTGAAGGAAGTAAAGATGATTTTGAAAAAAGGAAGAAAAAAGAAAGAGAAGAAGTAGAATCAGAACAAAAGAAGCAAAGAAACGGTGAATGAAAGAAAAACAAAAGAACAAAACCTTGAAAGAAAGAATGAAACAAACCAAACAAAGTAAAAAATAAGAATGAAAGGAAAAAGAATGAAAGAAACACGCACGCGTGTGCGTACGCACATGCACACACAAACAACACACACACAACACACACACACACACACACACACACACACAACACAACACACACACACAACAACACAACACACACAACACACCACAACACACACACACACACACACACACACACACACACACACACACACACACACACACACAACACAACACAACACACACACAACACACACACACACACACACACACACACACTTCTCTCTCACACACACACACACACACACACACACACACACACACACACACACACACACACACACACACATACATACAAAAACACACACACAGTACACACACACACACATACACACACACACAATACACACACACACACACACACACACACACACACACACACACACACACACACACACACACACACACACACACACACACACACACACACACAAGCACCTGCTTCTCTGGTCAGGGTTTTTCTTAATGACTTGATTGTCTCCTGTGCCTTTCTCAGCTCAAATTCAAGCACTGAAAAAAGATAGTATAATTCAACAATAATACAAAGTGTTAACATCATCATCATCATCATAACATCAAACACAGAATCAAAAAACTTTTGTACTTGTTGTTAATTTAACCCTTACATAAACAGTGTGATCATGGTAAACACAGTTCTTATTTACAGTTTTTTGTACAAACTTTAGACTCTCAAATTCAAATTATAAATGATTTACTGGACATCAGACTGAACAAAGCCCAAAACAGTTCCATCACACACGCACGCATGCACCACACACACACAAACCACACACACACACACACACACACACACACACACACACACACACACACACACACACACACACACTTGATGTATATATGGCAGGTGGATGATAATACATGTATATTATATATATATATATATATAAAAAAATATATATATATATATATATATATATATATATATATATATATATATATATTATATATATATATATATATATATTGTTTTGTTAACTTTTTGAAGTTTCTTCCTCTAATATGTAGTATACATGTTTGTTTGTTTTGTTGGAGTTTTTTTTTTCAAATCTGACCTGCAACACGTTCATCCACCTGCCGTTCTCCATCATCCGAGTATCTGGCAAAGTCCAGGGAGTCAAATGTCTGCACACTGGAGGTCGAGCTGAAACCAAAGAAGGAGAATCTTAGAAGCAAATGATACAAATCAAAAATCAACTTATTTAAATCAAAACCAATTTTGTATTTAAAACAGAACTGAATTCATTCAGCTTCAACTTATTGTTTAGAGATCAACTGTTTGTTTAGGCCATACATGGAATTCCAAAGCAAACGATACAAATCAAAAGTCAAATTAAATCAATAAACAATTTATATATTAAATAGAACTGAATTCATTCAGCTTCAACTAACAGTTTAGAGATCAACTGTTTGGTAAGGCAATTCAATGAATTCTAAAGCTAATGAAATCAGTTATGTGCATGTATACTATTACTAGTTTTGTATAATTAGTAATGATTGACAAGTATAATTCATGCTGTTTCAACTGCAGATCTGTTACTACTACTAAAAAATACTACCCTCCCACTGAGATGAATGTTTTGTAATTTATAAGGACCACAGTTTTAAAAAAAAGAAAAAAAAAGAATAGTACTAGTAGTTCAGTTGTTATAATCTTGTCCTAATCATTTAAGCTGAGAGTGAGTGGGTGGATCAATAGTTTGTTTACAATATTCTTTAGTTTAAAAGAAGACTGATTAACTTAAGCAATTCAATACATTCAACTCTAATGAGAGTATTGCAGTGATTAAAACATGTTTTTCTTTCACCTGTTAACCCACATTCTGATGTAATACACTACAATCAGTCTTCCAGTTCCACACACACACACACACATATTGATATAGTGACAAACATTAACACAGGCAGACAGACAGACAGACAGACAGACAGACAGACAGACAGACAACAGACAGCACACACACACACACACACACACACACACACACACACACACACGCGCGCATGCACACACATAAACACACACACACACACACACACACACACACACACACACACACACACACACACACACCACACACATACACACAATCTAAATGTGTGCAGGTGTGTGCATGCATACATGCTTGCATGGGCACACAATGTGTATGTGTTTTGTGGGTGTGGGGTGTGTGTGTGTGTGTGTGTGTGTGTGTGTGTGTTTTTGTGGGGTGTGTGTGTTGTGTGTGTCTTTTGAGTGCATTCTTTTTTTGTTTTTTTATATTTTTTGCTTGTTTTTTTTTTCTTATAGACCTGTATATAATTTTCTTTCCAAGATTACCATAATCAGGTTAGTTAAATAATAGTGATGAATTTAGTTTTTTCCTAGATAGATGGCTTGATCAAGTTGATGAAAAACAGAGAATCAATGCTTAATCAATGTGCAATCTGCAAATAAAAATTTGACTTTGACTTTGACTTGACTTACACACACACACACACACACACACAACACACACACACACACACACACAGAGTTCCCCCCCTCTCTCTCCCTCAACATACAATGATGCATATGGCACACACACACACACACACACACACACACACACACACACACACACACACACACACACACACACACACACATAGTCCCAGCATACAAGTTTTTCATATGACTGATAATGGTAATCATGCAGTCAAGTTAGTTGTCTACTTGTGCTAATTTCCCTTTCACACAGATAATTTCCTATTGCTTAATGACATGTGGGCCATTCAATCTGGTGAACTTAAACTGATGAAATGTTATGTGAGATTTTGGATCACCATTAATTATTTCACCAATTTGATAGGTCTACTTACCAAAATCATTTAAAATGTCTGCTGATCAATCAGCATGCACCAGTAATTGTTAGATTTTATTCATGGTCCCTCTTTTTTTTGTTGATTATGCAATACTGAAGGTTAAGATCAATTCTATGTTATCACTGTTGCATTTTGTTTTCATAAAAACTGTGATTTGCTTAGAACATGTACCCAATTAGACCTAAAACATGCCTAAATTTAAGATAACTTGAACAAGGAACAGAAGAATGGAAATAATCATTGTTGTTGTAGCTGATGTAGGGATCGTTGTGGGACAAATAATGATATCACACGATTATCCATGATATTACACGGATTTATCTAGTGGTGAAGAGGGGGAGGAGCATGAGAGTAGCGCAATTCACAGAGTTCTTTGAATTTAAGGAAACTGAAGCAGACGACAAAACGTCATAAGCAGACGACATTTTAACGCCATGACAGCTGTCACTCGTCTTTTTGTTTGGGACACCAACAATCAGACAATTTCTACAAACATAGCCACACACACACAAACATCTATGATAATAATTACGTAATGTGGGTGGTGGTGTATCGTCTTTTGTCCTCTCAAAGTTGCCGGGATTTGAAAAGTAGTCTCTCAGTCGAGGAAGTTCCCGACCAGATTCCACAAGTTCTGTGTGCAATTCAAGAGCAGTCAAAATGAAGTTATCCTTCAATAATTTGCTGGCTATTCCATCCCAAGAAATGTCTGGTGCTTCTGGAGAAGCTGATGACTCCTCAGATGAGGGCTGAGATGTTTTGATCTCATCTTCAATGAAATATGTTGGCTCCCTTCTTCGAATGGGTTTAGGTTCGCCGCCATTTTGAGAGTCACGTGACATCAACAAACAGCCACTCCTTTATATTTAAATTATAAAAATTTCATTTAATATTCTATTGTGTACTTTAAAATTGTTAGTCTGTAGAAAACTTGTACAAAATATTGATTAAAACATATGAATAATACAATTGCTATCAATAGTCATGTGATCAAACGGCGCGAATCTGAAGCGTCTGAAGCAACATGGCGCAAGCGAAAGTAAGTGACTTTTTTGGTACGAAGAAACGATCTCTGGAAGCTCATCCGTCGAAAAGAAGAAAAATCGAGTCTTCCGACTCGGACTTGAAAGCTGGTGTTGTCGGCTCAGCTGCAGTGGAGTCTTCCAAAAGTAATGAGGTAACACTTCCTGTCGGTAAACATCACAGCAGTCGGAGTGTGACGCGTAGGACGAGGTCTACCGCACACACGAAGAGATCAGCTAAGAAGAAGCATCCTTTGACTAGTCAAGCAACCATACACGAAGCTTTTGCTAAGTCATCTGGATCATCAAGTGATACCGATGGTCAGGATAAACTGCAAGACGTCGGATCAAGCGAGGTCACCGAAGATGTTACGTCATATTGGGATGAGCATGACGGAACCAAGACACCGAAGCGCAAGACACGCCCCAGTGATAGCATCGAGGTACCCCTCAGCGATCGCCGTGGAAACAAAACAGTTCGGCGGCGTAAACAACCTACTAGGGATTCAGATAATGCGACGCCGAAAAAGGATGATCTTAGTGAAGAAGAGAAGGCAGCCCGTGGACGATCCCTGGCTCGGAGTTTTCGCAACAGTTTGGCAGCAGCACAATCAGTATCAACAAATACGAACAAATCAACAATACACAGGTGAGCAGCTGATGATAAGAGTTTTCCCCAGTACACAGCAGAGCTTTATCGTCTCTGATAAAAGCTATGGTGGGTCTGGGTCTAGATTTAAAAGTGAAAGTAGCGAGAAAATTGGTAGTGATGCACTGCATAAAATATTTTGATTAACCTAATAACTAAAGTAAATAACAATAAGGTTTGAAAAAATAAAATTGCAAGCCTACACAAGTATTGGTGCATGGACCTCAGTAGAAGTAGACCCGAAGTTGAGTTCAAATAGTTTAATCTTAAAACATTGACATGCAAAGCCACCTGTGTTCTCTTTGAGAAAGAAAGAAAAAATCAATTTAAAAGGAACATGTATTATATGAAAATGACATTGACTGTGGTCTAGAAGCAGAACAAGTCCTACCAACACCACTGAACTGTAAAAGTCTGGTTTCTTCTAACACTACACCTCTGTACAGTTCTGAATGGGGCAGTGTTCTGGTAGTATCATACTATGTATTTGGAAGAACATAGATCATTTAAATCTTTTTTCCCCCTAAATTCAATAAATCATCAATTAATGCTTTTTTTCAGGTTTCAGAAGACAAAGAAGTTGTCTCTATTATCAAACCAAAAGACTCCAATCAAGAAATATGCTCCACAAACAACAGTCAACCCCGTGACACAGAGAAACATGTGGCCATGCCGTCAGACGAAGACCTGAGTCGAGTCCTGAAATCTGAACACCCAGTGCCCATCTCCCCTCTGCCATTAACGCCACAGGGGGTGAGTTGCAAATCTTCAAAAACTGCTGTGACTGTCTCCCCCATGGTGAAGGCATCCATGGAAAAACTGAAGGAGCTTCAAAAGGAAGATGGTGGTGATGGGAAGAAGAAAGCGGAGGATAAATTGCCGGCAAGAACAAAGACTGCTGGGGAAATGCAGTCCAAGAAGGTTGGTATATATCTGGTGATGTTTGAAAGTTGTATAGTAGTTGGTGTCCATGTGCACTTTTATGTTTTGTGTATCAGATTCATTCGTACAAAGTTCTGGCAGATTTGCCAATAAAAAAATTTTCTTTCTTTCTTTTTTTTCCAGCCAGTTCTATGTTCACTAATGTGAGATTTTGTGTATTCATACATGCGACTATATTTACCCATCATTAGGGTCAAAGACAGTAAAGCAGCAAGGAAGAGGAGATGGGTGCCGCCGTCAATGTGCTGGGGAGAATCTGGCATAGGTTATGAATGGGAATACCTTACCTTTCCTTCTCCTTACCTTCCTGCTTATTCCATTATTCTCAATATAATTAATTTTATGCAAATTGTGTGTAAAAATATTTGCCTAGTGTCTTTTTCTCCAGCTGTTGGCAGTAATGATGAGTCGAAAGTGTGCATGTATAATCAATAATAGATCTATGGGTTGGTTGGGGGGGGGGGGGGGGGGGGGGGGGGGTTGGAGGGGGAGAGTGCCAACATGAATCAAATCATTTGATAGATTTGAGTAGCATTCCTTCCTCAGCTTTAGCTCTCTTGTAAAAAAAACCAAAAAAAAAAAACCTTTAAATTCATTTTAATTAAAGTAATTATATAAACCACCTCCTTAATGGTATTGCTGATAGTCATGAACCTTACGCTTCTGGTTGAAAAATTAAACATGATAAAAAGTTGACCTTATTTTGATGAAGGTAAAAAAGAGAGAGAGAGAGAAAGAACTTAACCTATGTATCCAGTTTTGCGATTTTAACATGCACTTGTAAACATCCGACTGGTCAACAGGTCATCGCACCACAAGTGATGCGAGAACGCCTGGCCAAATGTGGCAAACTGGACACCCTTAAAGCCAAACTGGCCGAAATGAACAGTTCTTTGAAAGCTGTTCGAAACAGAGACGCAGAGAAGAGGAAGGCAAAGACGGAGGAAGGTGAAGCTGATGTTGTGCAGGCAGAACCTGTGAAGTCAACCACCCAAGCAGAGTAAGGGTCGTTTGTTTTGTTCTTTTTTCTTCGTTTGAACTTGTGTGGGTGGGTGGGGGGAGTCCCAATCCCAAGAAGCAAGGAATGCATGATAGTGTTCTTTTCCACAATAAAGAATTCAATGTTTCCCAGGCATGATTCAACTTTCATTGATTGTGTTGTTACTCACTTGGAGTAAGCAGTGTACTGGCTGTTTGGTTTTTTTGTTTGTTTTTTTAAATTGTGGAAGCAAATATGTTTTCAGTGATGTGACATCTTCTCATTACAAATGATTTTTTTTTCTTCTAATATTTTCTCTTTTTGTTTGTTTTGTTTTGTCGTGCTTGCCAGCTTTGTATATTTCTTGTTGATAATGTACTTGTGTTTTTACTGGAAGAAGGTATGTGACATACGTCTGTTACGTATTGTATTTTTGCCAATGTCATCTGCTGATACCTGAATGTTTCTAGTGACAATTATGTCTCTAAAACATACACCCTGAAAAATACTGATTCCTTATCACAATTTTACACCTATTTTCTCGTCATATCGCATTGATCCTATAAAACCGGTTTCCAGACCAAAGCCTGCCCCAGCGTACGAACGCTACGAGCACCTGGCCAGAGAAGGGCCACCATCGCTGGCTCTGCCGGGAAAGTACCAGCGTCTGCTGACAACCTTCCAGGGCACGGACACAGTGGTCAGCATGCTGTTCAATCGTCAGGAGGTCATCACCTTCTCCAAGCTGCAGACCGCTGTCCAGTCCATGACCAGAAAGTGAGCCGCCATTTGTCTGTGAAGAGACTGGTCATGTGTATTATTTTATTTTATTTATTTATTTATACCACTTTATGTCACAGCAGATTTCTCTGCATGAAATCCAGGCTGCTCTCCCGGGGAGAGCACGTTGCCACAAGTGCAGAGCCACCCATTATTTTTTTGTTTTGTTTTTCCTGTCTGTGTTTCCCTATCAGAATGTTTTTTTTATATACAGAATTTTGCCTGGGACAACCCTCTTGTTGCCATGGGTCCCTTTGTGTGTGCTAAATAATGTGTAACACATGGGACCTCAGTTTATCGTCTCATCCAAAAGACTAGCACCCAGACCACCACTCCTGATCTAATGGATGGGGAAAAAGTTGTGGACCCAAACTGGATTCGAACCACTGCACACTCTGACCGGACTTTTCACTTTCTAGACAGGCATGCTACCTCTAGACCACCAATCCACCCATGTATTACTTTCTCCGTCTGATATGAGTGAAAATGTGTGTGAGTGTGGGGGCAGGTGGGTGTGGATTGTATGGGGAGGGGGGGAGCGTGTGTGCGTGTGCGTGCATGCCTGTATATGTGCGGGTGCGAACGCGTGCGTATAATGTGTAAATAATGGTGATCATATGTCTTTTCTAGTCAATGGTTTTTAAGAACATTGTATCTGAACATTGGTGTGTGTGTGTGTATGCGTGTGTATGAGCGCGCGCGCGTAGAGTGTGAGTGTTTGTGACATTTTATTTGAAGTTATATAATGTTTGAAATATGAAATGTAGCTACTTCGTGTGTTTGATTATGATTTGTATCAATATGCCTGTCAGTATTGTAATTGCCCTTCAGGGATGATTAAAGTGTTTTGACTTGAAAATGTTATCTATCTATCTATCCCTTAGTCTGGCGACCATGGGGGGGCACCTCTGAAGTCTTGACAACCAGTTCCCTCCACTCTCTTTGTTCTGCCTTCTCAACATTTTTTCCAAAAAAAATTTGGGGAGAAAGTGTTATAGCAAGTTGCCAAGAACAAGGTTGTTTTAAAGGAATCTAGTCTTTGGTATTATCACATTTTATGTTGTGGTTGATATAGGGGTTTTTTTCCCCCACAGTGTAGTGCCCATCCTGGATCGACCCTTATAAGTTCTGGAGTTAACATCTGTGCTGACTCCACTCTCCCCAAAAGTTCTTTGGCTGAGACTATAAACCGAGGTCCCATGTGCGAACACACGCAGAACATCTTGCACACACATTAAATCCTGTTCCGCTTTTCGTAAGATAGGCCATTGTGTGCCGGTGGGAACAGATATGATTTACAAAACTGCATACACATGGGGGCTGGATGTAAAAAAAGCACATGAGTGCTTATTCCATTATCCTCAATATAAAACAATAAATAAATAAATAGAATAAAGAATTCCTTTCTTTTTTTAAATATATAAATTATTGTTCTGTTCTATTTGTTGTTATGGACAGAAACTTTGAGCAGAAGCAGCTGGGTCAGATAAAGACGGTGTACCCAGATGCCTACATACTCCGACAGGAGAAGGGCCTTCCCGGCTTTGGCAACAAAGTGTTTGGCTACCAGCTCACTGTGGAGCCAAACATGGATGGCCTGGGGGAGACAGGTAACAACATTTTACTATCTGTCTATCTGTCTGTCTATCTATCTATATATCTATCTACCTACCTACCTATCTACCAGCTGACTGTGGAGCCAAACATGGATGGCCTGAGGGAGAAAGGTAACAAGATTTTTCTACCTACCTACCTATCTATTTATCTAATTACCTATCTATCTGTCATGTGGTCTGGTGACCCTGGGGGCACCCTGAAGACTTGACAACCAGTTCCCTCCATTCCTCCCTCTGTTATGCCTTCCTCAGTGTTTTGTTGAGTTCTAGGCCTGTCCATTCGCCAATGTTGTCCTCCCATCTCTGATTTTGGGGGGGGGGGGGGGGGGGGGGAATATATTATAGGAACTATAAAGTTACAACATACGATGACATACATAACTGTTCTTTTGATTTTTTAAAAATTGTGTAGTGTGTGCTTATTCTAGACTTTGTTGGGGGGGGGTTTTGGGGGGGAGGTGATTTTTGTTATAGGGGTTTATTGTTGCTCTGCAATGGTGAGATGGTTGTGGTAAAGTTTGAATCCATTCAGCTATCATTTCTGGTGACGACTGTTGTTGATTTTTTCCCCCACTACATAATTTTAGAAGTTGGGTTGGTTGTGTCAAAGTCTTGTGATAATCTTTTCACATGTGTCACACAGACGCACGTGCAGACAAGAGCGAGAAGCAGACCATGACTGCACAAGTCCTCTTGAAACGCAAGCGTGTGTTCCACAACAGCCTAGTCAACATCGCAAAGGACCACCATGCTGTGAGTCACAACTGCATTTTTTTTCTTTTCTGAGGTTTTTTTCTTTAACCCTTTGCTGGGCACAGCAAAATCATTTGTCACCTTCCTGCCGGGCAGAGAAAATGGAGGTGGATGGCTTGTGAGTGGGTGTATGTATTTAACATGCAATAACTCTACAATGGTCAGGTGGATTTTGATGAAATAAAAACAGCAAGATGCAGAAATGAATAAAGAAATTGCTAATACCCAATTTTTGTCATTATTTTTATTTTCTTTTAGAATTATAATGCATAAACACACAAAGTCATTGATTGGTTTGTGTGTTACAGTTAGCGTTGCAATAACTTAAGAATGCGTGCATGGATTTTGATTAAATAAAAACTAAAACATTAAGAAACAATTATAGAAAAGATATTTTCAACCTACTGTTGGTTTTTTAGTTTTTTTGATAAATGGTGCACGAACACATCGAACATTCCGACGATCGCCATTTTTGTTTACCGATGATCGCGATCAGCTTAACGTTTAAGTTTGAGCCGCTACCGTATCAAAACCCCGAATAGCAACCAAATAACAAAATATATCAAGTTCTGAACCATTGCCGAACTTGAAATCCACGATAATTTCCCCAAATCTAAGAGTAGAATTCAAAACGCGTATCAGCCGTGTTAGATTTGACGATCGATTTTCGTCTCGAACTTCGCCGTAGTCAAAGTCGTCTCTCTCACTTCAGTCAACAAACTCAGAAGTGCACACACTACTAGGATCGATTACATCGATATTTGAGCCTAGATACACATCTCACAGCGTCATATTTTCGGCATGGAAGCTGTAAAAACGATCGTAAATGTCGGGTTCGAAGATAGCATCCATCTTGGAAAAATTTGCGATTTTTTTCCTCCAAAACTTGCAACAAACTCACTCCAATCGCCGCCATTTGTAATAAACATGCGGAAGTCTCGCGGGCAGTCTCGTGGCTTCTATATTCACGAGATTTGAAGCGAGATTGGCGGGAATTTCGAATGTATGATCGCTCTGAAGTGACGGTCGTGTCGCCGGGCGCTTTGGGGCGTTTTGCCCCAGGACAGGGTTGGGCGCTTTGGGGCGTTGTGCCAAGCAAAGGGTTAACCCTCTTGCATTCGGATTCTCTGAACACAAACTGCCCCTAGATTTCACATTCCATCATGAAGTCAGGTCAGGCACACATGCTCCCTCCCTCCTTTTCCTCCTAAGTACATACCAGCAGCAATAATTACTTCCAGACACTCAACAGGGTTTCTACCTCTAGCCTGATAGAGCTTTGGCATGTGGTAGCAATTAGTGATGGTCACAGCATGATGGAAATCTACTGAGTGTAAATTCCGGTTTGGGATTCTTGAGGGTGGGGGCAATTGTTCAATCCCAGTTTGGGAGTAAGAGGGATAAATGTCTTGAGTTTTAGGTACAAGTTTAAGTTGCAAGAGTGTCTGATCTGATTTGAAAGTGGACTACTTTCTTCTCTTATTGTCATCTTTAACTGATGAAAGTTCTCACTAATTTGGAAAGATACAAAATGTCAGAAACTAATAATTCAAAAAGTGTAGTCTTTTTCTTTTTTTTTTCAGGGGGGGGGGGGAGACATATTTATATTGAAAGGATAGTTTGGGAGGGGTTCATTTAATCCCAGGCTGGGACTAAGAGGGTCGAGGAGCTAAATCTAATGGTACTGTTGTTTCCAGAATTTTCTCTCCAAGCAGAAGCCCCCCATCGAAGTATCACCATCCTTGCTGACTCGCTGGCATCCCCGATTCCCTCTGGATTCTGTTCCCGACATTGAAACTGCGGAGTTGCCTGCTCCTCCTCTGCAGAAGGCTCAGACTGCCAAACAAGTTCTGGACTCCGCTAAAGGGAAACTGCCTGCCAGGGTATGTTGGATAGGGGCGTTGTCAGGGATGCAGGGGTTATGGCACAGTGCGCATATTCAGCATAACTGAAGTCAATAGCCCAGTACTAAAATTAGCAAGCCCCTTCCTTTTTCTAAGTCCGAATGTGGTCAGTTCTTACTATAATTAGCACCAGCTGGCCCCAGCTAGGTTGTGATGGGATTGAGTGGATAGCAGCTTACAGGAGCTGACAGTGGGGGGATCTGAAAGCTGTGATGGAGGGTGGGTTTTTTTTTTTTTAAGTTGATAAGTACAACACTTTTTAGTGCTGAAGTAAATTCGGGTTGTGTTCTTTCTGGTGCCGCTCAAGTTTGCATGGTCACATAAGGGATATGATATGCTGATGTGCACACCTGTTTAGTCTAGTTTTGTCAGTACGCTCTCTCTCTCTCTCTCTCTCTCTCTCTCTCTCTCTCTCTCTCTCTCTCTCTCTCTCTCTCTCTCTCTCTCTCTCTCTTTTTTCCCTCCCTCCCTTTGTCTTTCTCTCTCTTACCCCCCCCCCCCAATTTCTCTTCTCGGTGTCAGATGTATAAGATTTTTTTTTTTTGTCAGACGTATGATTTGGTCCAATCTGCTTAAGGGGGACCGCGGCATAGGTTTTCACCAAAAAAAAAATTAAAATGACTTTTGGGATTATGGTTGCATTTGGTCAAGTAATGTGTCAACTTTGCTTTTCAATCACTCATTTTGTTTGTTTTGACCGATTTCATTGCAAATAAAATCATTTTCTGAGGTAGGGGTGGGTGAATTTAGAGCAATTGTGGCCCAAAAACGCGAAATTTGCTTCAGTTTGGAGATCGTCGCGCTTGCCGACCAGTTTCGCTACCCCCCCTTCTTTGGTATCAATGTGAAGGTCATTCACTGACCTACTTTCTGACATCACCTCTCAATGGATAATTTCACTCACGGAAACACACGAAGAGTAAATCCGAAGGAACCCGAGAGGCATTTTCTACAGGCATACTGTTGAGTCGAAGTCTCTGATTGGCTTGTGGCCGTAAAAAAATAGCTGATTGGTTCTAAGAGTCATGTGACTTTTATCCAAGATGGCGGATGTTTACATCTCGAGTCTGTTCGATGCACCTATTCGACAGGTTTTCAGCCAAAGTTTTTTACTGAAAGTCTCAAAAATGCCAAAATATGCCGAAAACAAGTGTTGGACTACCAATGCCTTTGGTAGAAAGAATGAAAAACAGAAGAAACGGAAAATAGACTGGCGATCGCTGGCTGGAGTGGTGACCTAGTTTTGCTGTGCCATGCACATCAACTCGCGATGTTGCCGATAACCACTCGCTTACTTCATTGATGCGAAAATTGAAGTTTTTCTCCGAAAAAACGTGTGTCAGTGGCTGACAGCGACACTAGTTTTGATAAAGACTCGATGCGCAAGAAAAATAAACCGATCCGCGGGCCCGCAACTTCAAAAACGACAGAACATCATCAGTGATGTGTCACTTTTGGAAAGTTGGATGACAACATAAAGGTGCACTCCGTGAAATTACAAACTGCAAGCGAAGTTTGAAATAGCTACATTTTCCATCGATTTATTACTGTTTTGGGAACATAGTGGGGCACTTTTTTTTCCCAATAAGTTATGTGTTGTTGGGACTTAGCAGGAATGCAGTAGTTCCTGAATTTCTGGTTTGCAGTCTACTCTTTGACAAGGGCTATTCAGTATACACTTTTTTCCCATATTCTCAGTTTTATTTTTTATTCAGTTGTTTGTGTTTTCAGAGGCAGTTTTAAGTTTAATGATAATTCACAAAAGAATTGTTTTTACTGAGTTTGACACAGTGAATGGTGTTAGAAAAGAAAAACCTTCACCCATAATTTTTCTTCTCTCCCCCCCCCCCTTTTTAAATTTTTTTTTTTTTTTAAACTTTCTCCTGTATTTTCCACAATCACACAGTTGTTTTGCATTCTGTTTTGCATCCTCACACATCTTAGTTATCACATTATCAACAATGTATTCAAAGCTGAGATGAAGAAGACAGTCAGCCTGCAGTCTGGAGGCGAGATACTTTTCCAGCAATATTGTGCTTGCTGGACTGGATTTTGTGGCAGTGAGCAATGCAGAAGTGTTTGTAGATAAATCAGACATTCTCAGAGTGAAAACAGCCACTAGAAAATCATCTGATAGGGCCAAAGAGAAAAGGAAAAAAAAAAAAGAAAGTGTAATGCATGCGAACATGAACATAGCCAAGCAGGCAAAGGGGGGGTGTATGCCCCAGGAGCCTCCTGAAAAATTTATTCTATGAGAAAAGCTGTTTCTAATCACTCAGTAGTGTTGGCCTATTGTTATTTTACCATGCATAATTTTTTGGTAATGTTTAAACATGATTTTCATTGATTAAATTGTTAACTAAATCTTTACGGGCATTTTTCTCAAAACATGGTTTTTCGGCCGCATCTGTTATTTGGCCCACCTGTAACTTCTAACCTAATGAAAATAATCCAATGAAATTTGGTATGCTGGTGTAGAAATGTGTGCTGAGTGCAATGAGACAGTTTGAACACTGTAGCTATTATAGTTTTTCAATACCATGAGATAAAAATTAAAAACCTGGAGCAAAATTTTTTGGGCATTTTTGAAAAAAAAAAGAAAAATATATTTTATGAACTAAACTATATTTTTTTGTGATCATTGCACACAGTGATGTCAAATCAAACAGGAAAAATGATAAACTTCATTGTGTATAGCATATTTTGAAAGCAGCAGATGGGCCAAACACTGACCCGTATTTTTTTGGAAAAATTATCACATTATCATATCTGTTGGACTTACATACTTCAAACTTTGCACAGATAGCTTTATTAATGCACTTAGTATGTGTACCAAATTTCATGAAGATATCTTTAGTAGTTTCTGAGAAACAAAAATTTGTAAAAGTGACGCAGTGGTCCACCTTAAGCCTCCATTTAAAAGTAAAGATTATCTCAGAAGTTGGAAGGCAGCTACCTTCATGGTGGGCACAGGTGGCCTAATACGTAACATTTCACCACTGGTAAACTTTGGAGCTGTAGAGGAGAAACAACAACAAAATTTTTAATGAAAAAGTAGAGATTAATTCATCCTTCTTCTTTGGAATTTCTGTCAGTCTCTCTGCCCCCCTTTCTGTCTTAAAGTCTTGATTGTAGTCTTATCTATCTATCTATCTATCCCTTAGTCTGGCGACCGGTGGGGGCACTCCTGAAGACTTGACAACCAGTTCCCTCCTTTCCTCTCTCTGTTCTCTGTTGATTGTAGTACTTAACCAAAAATCATGTTTTCTGTGCTGTAAAACTGTGTTATACCTGCAGGTTGAAGCAGCGATGGCAAAAGTGGCGATGAAGTCAGAGAGTCCCCAGCCTAAAGCCAGCCCATCAGGAGAGGCATCCAAGAGTTCTTCAGTATCCAAACCTGATTCAGCTTACAAAGGCATTCCACTGTCTCTGCTAGAAAAGGTAAGGATTCCACTGTCTGCTAGAAAAGGTAGGCATTCCACTGTCTGCTAGAAAAGGTCAGGATTCCACTGTCTGCTAGAAAAGGTAAGGATTCCACTGTCTCTGCTAGAAAAGGTAGGCATTTCACTGTCTGCTAGAAAAGGTAGATGTCTGTGATAGGAAAGTGGAAATATAATTATTGCATATATTGTGTGAATGGGTCGGTGTTGCTCACATTACTCAGAGGAATGTTGTGTTGTAAATGACTAGCCAAGCAAAGAGTTAGGCCAGTTAGAGAAAAATTCTGAAAACATGAGCCAGAGACAGTCATATTTTTTAAATTTATTTTATTTACTATTTATTTTATTCACATGTCTAGCCAAGCGAAAGTTAGGCCCGTAAAGAAAAAATCTGAAAACACGGGCCAGAGACACAGTCTTATTTATTTGATTAAGACATGAATGGGTATTTATTATATTGGTGTGTCTTCATTTTAGCCTAATTTTTCTTGGGTTTTTGCACATGTGCTTTTGTAACATTGTATAATCAGTAGCTCCCAAATGAACGAGAACAGAAATAGTGCTCTGACTGATGAGAAATGCTTTAGAATATTTAACCATAAAAAAGTGCATGCTTTGAAAAATACTTTTCTCTCTTTATTTCAAGGATAATAGAATAAGCACTCATGTGCTTTTTTACATTCAGTCCTTATGTTACCAGTGGTTGACATGATCTGGGTAGTCCCCAGTATGACTGCTGTGTCACAGTTGACTTCAGTATGACTGCTGGCTGTGTCACAGATCCGAGCCAAGGAAGCGGCCAAGACTCGGGCAGCTCTGACCCGGGATCCTAAAGAGGACAAGAAGACGGAAATGATTGGTCGTCTGCCCACCCTGATCCGCTCTTTGAGAACGTATCCTTGTCTTCAGCCACCTGCACAAAGTGGATTGTGGATCTGTGGAAAAAATGTTAAAATTTTTTAAAAGTTGATTGTTGATAATTTGAAAAATGCTTTGGATTTTTTAAATTGTGGCTGGGTTTTGCCAATTGCAGTAAAAAGTCTCCACAGACTGTCTGCAGTATTTTCACTTGTTAGCCCCTGAAAATAAGCCCCATGAATTATAAGTTCTTGTGAAATAGAATACAAGGCAGTTGCTAAACAATGGCAGTTTGGAATTCCAATAATAATGATTTGAATGAATTGTTTTGCCATACTTGAAGATAGATTGAGGAAATATGTTAGAAATTGTCAGATGAAAAATAATTATTATGAAAGAAAGGTGAAAAGAGAAGTCTGTTCCCACCGGCACACAATGGCTTGCTCTTACTCTTATGGTTCTATTGTGCTGTTTTGAAGGAACTTTGAGCACTGCAAGTCTGCTCCCACCTGCACACAATGGTGTGCACACAATGGCTTGCTCTTACTCTTATGGTTCTATTGTGCTGTTTTGAAGGAACTTTGAGCACTGCAATGCTCGTTTAGAGATTCTTTCCATCTAAAGTGAATGCATTGCTGAGATGAATATTTAACCCTCTTGCATTCAGATTCTCTGAACACAAACTGCCCCTAGATTTCGCATTCCATCATGAAATCACGTCAGGCACACATGCTCGCTGGCCTTTTCCTCCTAAGTACATACCAGCAGCTATAATTACTTCCAGACTCGCAACAGGGTTTCTCCTTCTGGCCTGATAGAGCTTTGACATGTGGTAGCAATTAGTGATGGTCACAGCGCAATGGAAATCTACTGTGTGTAAATCTGATGGATATCTATTGTGTAAATCCTGGCAAATCCTGGATCGGGACTTAATGGGGTAATTATTCAATCCCGGCAAATCCCGGTCCTGACTAAGAGGGTGAAACAAACTTTTCCTTGACGTAAGAAAGGTTTTACGTGACAGAGAAGAAACCCAGCCTGCCCTACAGAGCAGTGGTAGACAAACTTGTGGACAGCTATCAGACTTTTATATCATCAGGTAAGCTTTCTTTCTCTCTCTGTGTCTCTGTCTCTCTCTCTCTCTCTTCCCTCTCTCTCTCTTTTTATCTTTTACTATGTTTTTTTTTATATTCCCTTTGTTTTGTGAAGTTCATGCGTCTATCAAAATTTCTCTCCTTGCTATACTTGCTACTGAACTATTTTGATTCTCTTTTATTTATTGTTTTTTTTTTTATTATTATAATTCATTTTATTTTGAGGATGTTGGAATAAGCACTCATGTGCTTACTTGTTACCTCAACTAGACCTTTTCTCTCCTTTCAACCTTTTATTTGAAATAAAATATATATATATATTCATATATATATATTCATGGCCTTTTTTGTTTCTTTTTTTTCCACAATATCTGCAGCATTGCTTCAAAATTTAGTGCTGTTACCTCATCTATACCTTTTTCTCTCCTTTTCTCTATTTTATATAAAAAAAAAAAATTCATGGCCTCCTGTTTCTTATTTTCTCCCTATATCTGCAGCATTGCTTCAAAATTCAGTTCTATCACCTCATCCAGATACACATGTATTTTATTTATTTATTTTATACCACTATGTCACAGCAGATTTCCCTGCATGGAGTTCAGGCTGTTCTCCCCAGGGAGAGCGTGTCGCCACAAGTGCAGCCCTACCCATTATATCTCTTCTCTCTCTATATATATATATATACCTGAGCCACCGTGGGAACTCCAAATCCCCAATTTTCCTCCGATGGTGTCTAAACACAACACCTGTGTGCATGCTGTTTTTTTTTTTTTTTAATTTTGTCATCCGCTCCTACCGGCACACTATGGCCTGCTCTTCCGAAAAGGCAGAACAGGGTTATGTAACGCTACGTCATTACCATTGTCTTGCTATTGATTCGATAATACCACCCGTGTGATGTTGTGCAGTGGAGGTGGAGGCCCATCTGACTCTGCTGCAAGAACTGGCACCCAGGTGGATTCAGGTGATCGAGATCACAAGGGGAAAGTAGTCAAGATCGACAAGAACATGGACATTTCCGTCATCATCGCTGAACTCAAAATCTGGCCAAGCGTCAGTAGACGACCAAACGGAAAATGTTCACCCTTGTTGAGTTTAGAAATGTATACTGTTGGTTTTTTTTTGTTTTTTTTATGAGGAGACGAATGTTTTGGATGAAGAGATGGTAAAGGACTAGGGTTTGTGTTTCCTGTGTTGGGTTTAGAGTATATGTGGGTTTTTTTGGGTTTTTTTTTATGGAGCGTATGTGTTTGATGATAAGTTTGGTGAGTGGGTTTTTTGGGGGGGGGGGGGGGGTTGTTTGTTGTTTTTTTTAGGGGGGGGGGGTATTATTAGATTTGGAATGTAAATGAAACAATCATGGATTATGTTGAACATTTTAGAATATTGGTAATGATATGTCACAGATTTTAACTGCTTCAATCTCTTGAGTTTTGGTAACAATGTAACATGCTATATATTTACCCTTTATCCAGGATTTGACCAGATTCATTGTTGAATTTCTTGCGGCATGTATGTCTTCCATTTTAAGCTGAAATCTTTCCATGCATGCTGTATATCAATAAAGTTGAAAACTTTGAATTTTTTAAGGTTGTGACCTGTGTTCAGTCATTGTTAACGGAAACATCTGAAATAGATTCCATACATAATCCCTTTAACAATCATATGGCCTGTTCGAGTTGTGACAATCATTGCTTGCATGGTGGTTGATTTTGTGACATTGTTTTGGCCAAACATAGAAAGGCGTTCATGTGGTGGTACCATAGTCAGCAAGAAGTGTAATGGTAGACAGGACATGCTGGAGAAGGGACAGCAGATCTCCAATAAGCTCTCCTTCTAGCAACGCTTTTCTTTCTCTTCTTACACTGCTAGAGGACCAGGCTCACTTCTTCACAAATTCTGTTGTCAGATGCCAGTGAAAAACATTTTTTATTGGAAAACAATAATAAAATGCTTTAAAGAATTATGGCAGAAAAGTGTCCTTTTTTTAAAAAAATTCGAATTATCGCTGCCAGATAATGTAGTACAGATGTTTGTCTTTTTTTCTTTTTTTTTTTAAAATCTAAAACCATTATCGTTGAAGTTTTCTTTTAATCATCTTCTGTCATCATCAGCTAGGGAAGCAAGGGCACTAATGGTGAACCGGTATTTATGGCAGGCACCACCACTCTAGCTAATGGCCTCATCTAACTCAAGTCATCACCATCAGATCGTATGATTTATTCCAAAAGCATGGATCAAGTTGCATGTCTTCCAACACCCTTATCAGCTGAAATCTTTGTGTGCATAATCATGTTTGGAAGAAGGGAAAACTACTTTATGTTCGCTTTATGTTTGAGGGAATGGAAAAACTATGTGTATGTTCGCGGCATGTGAGAAACAAAATAGGTTCCTTGTTGTCAATGTGTATCACACTGTGCAAAAGTTGTGTTAGTGTAGGCAAGCCTTAGAAAACTGTGGGAAGAAGGAGATAAGTGCAAGAAAGGCCAGCATGTGTGTGTTCATATGATTTTCTTACCATCACTTCTTTGGCATCTTTGATCGTGGGAAATTTACTTAAAGCTATAATTATGGATCGCATGTGTGTGTTCAGATTTTTACATTTGGGCCAGTTTTACCTGTTTTTTTGTTGTTGTGTTCCTAACTTTGATGTGTTTTATTTTGTACATAGCTTGCATGTATAAGGATTTTTACTGCATCTAAAATTTGTTAAAATCATTTGATAAAGGTGATCATTGTTTGTTATTACATGTATATATCGGGATTATGTTATTACATTTTTGCAAGTGTGCTACTTTCTGTGAGTTTTCATATTTTCCCCAAAGTGAACTCACAAGGAGTCTTTTGGGCACTGTTATGAAGACTTGTTCACCAGATACGTCAGTTTATGTTGGTTTTATCCCAAAGCCTGGCTCTCTTTTTTTTTTTTTTTCTTTTTTTGGTAGTTCATTCTGCCTTGTTTTTCTGCCTGCCCCTCCATCTTCTTCACTTAATTAAAAAAAAAAGTAAAGGTGTTCCATAACTTATGTGGGTCGTAGTGAAGCGAGGCACAGAGACCTCAGCTTCTCCAGGGGGTCAACATATTGAGGGCGGCGCCCATCTCCTCTCCCTTGCTGCCTTACCTTCCTTGATCCTAAAAGAGGGCAGGTAACCATTTACAACTGGGGGGACTGTACTGAAGCCAAGGTGCACAGTTTATTTTCTGAAAAGACGCACTGTAGCAAAAATCTTCATCGGTGCCCCAGTGGTCTCTAAGACTTACAGGTTAAGTAAAGGGAGGTGAATGTTCCACTCAACAAAACTTGTAAAAGCTCCTGCATTTCAGTCATAGTACATTACCTTTTTCGTTTCAAACTTCTGCAAACATCCTTAGTTTTAGGTCAGTATCTAATGAATATTCATAAGCTTGTACACAGGGCACACTCAAAAGTGCTCAGTGATTGGTCAGTCTATCAGAGCTTTGGAAACTAGGCAGGTGGCTGTGTGTGTAAGCACAATAGGCTGCAGAGTGGAGCACTGTCAATTTGGTCAAAATTTGCACAGGTTACCTTTAGCTGCTGATATGTACTTAAAAGGAGGAAAGGCGAGCGAGCATGATGTGTGCTGACTGATTTTGTGATGAAATGCGAATCTAGGGCAGTTTGTGTTCAGAGAATCGAATGCAAGAGGGCTATGTAAGGCAACAGCTTTCTTCGTCATTTTCCTAACTACATAATCTTGAGGGCAGGTGTATATGTTTTGTGTATGTGAGTGGTATGAGTAAAAGTTTGATGAGGTCCACATTCTGCTTCATACAACCTAGGCAAAAGCCAAACCCGTTTTAAGTAGAATTTAGAAACGGGCAGCAAAAAGCTGGATCAAGATGAGCAACACATGTGAAACATTACATAGTTTGAAAAGCTGATCATGTTGGATTGGCATTTGTGTAGGGGAATAAAAAGTGACGACTGTGCACTGCAAGTTTTTTTCAGTTCTACATGGTATGAAAGGTTTTATAAATCTGTTATACTTTTTTTCCTTATTTATTTACTCTTTTATTTCGAGGATAATGGAGTAAGCACTCATGTTTTTTTATATCCAGTCCCTGTGTGTATGCAGTATTGCAGATTTTGATGGTTGACTTTGGGATCCTTCTGTCAAAGTTTTCTATGACGATCACGTTAGCTATAAATTTGAGTGGTGTGGGAAATTGACATTGAAAATGAATATAGGCTGTTATTTAGTCAAGTGTTTTCAAGTTAGTGCTGTGCATGTTAGAAAAGAAAGACTAAAAACAAAAAGATGACACTGTTTGAAGGCTGCTTCTGGTAATCACTGTTGCAACTTTTTGTCAAGTGATTTTCTCTCCCTTTTTTCTTCTTCATTTCATTTTGGCATCAGTAATGTCTGAAGATAATTCGTTTTCTTATACTATAGGTTATTATTTCTGATTTAATGGGATGGAGGGGGGGGGGGGGGGGGGTTATCATTTTGATCATGATTCAGTGTTTACTCATGAAGGTTTAGTCATTCCAATCAATTCTTTATGTTTGCAGACTTCAGTGAAACAATAAAAGGCATGAATTCTTGACGAGTGTCTGAATTTGTTTCTTTGTATGAACACTTTACTGAAGTTATTTAGAATTACTGTTTACTTTGACTAGTGTAGTAGAAATCCACTGGGTCTACATTATTGACAAAATACCTGAGAATAAACAGACCGGTCGCTCTTGCTCAGTGCTCTCTCCTTTGTTGTCGCTCTTTTACACTATGCTTGTTTACACGCTCACACACACACACCTACTGCTCAAAATGACGATCATTATGACCAAATCAAGAATGGACATTCACACACACACACCCTACTGCTCCAAAATGACGATCATTATGAACAAAACAAAGAATGGACATTATTTGTGTGGCTTTGTCTGGTTTCCCACTGTAAGAAAGTGTCACCAGTGAATAAACGAATAATTTAATTGCTTTGTGAATTGGAAAAACCTCAGAAACTACTCCCTACATCTCAAGAGTCATTGGTAATATGTAAAGGGTTTTAGCAAGAGATCAACACATAACTAAAGTGACTTGAAGTCAGAGTATGGCTGCCTATATGACAAGGTACTTAAAAAGTCATACATGCAAACTTCTCATTCAGTGTGCCATTTCAATCTCACAGTGATTCGCAGGTGGGATTATTTGGACTAACCCAAGGTCTAAGGCTAAAATATACTATGACATTTTTTGCTGAAGACCATATTGCTGCAATCTGGCTGAACTTAAACACCAATCTTAGATTGAACAGAAAAGTAAAAAGAAAATGAACACAAAGCTAAAGCGCTACAGTCTACTTGACATGCACATGTGTAAACATGCAAATGCACATGCAACAAAAAAAGAAAACAGCCGACCTGACTATTTTAATATGTAACTTGATTAAACATACTGTGAGATTGCAACCATTAAACATTCCATTACCATCCATTTCACACTTGTTTTCTTTCAGGGATCTGGCATCACCCCAACCAAATAAAAGTAATAACTGGCAATGGAGAATGGGCATACCCTGTATATAACCAAAAAAAAATTTTAAAGCAATTTTGATCATGACTTTTATTTTTTGTTGTTCCTTGGCTAGAGCTCCAAGGCTTGAAAACCAATGAGGTTTTTACTTATGTGACTGCTTTTGTCCACCATGAAGGCAGCTACATTCTGACTGTGGGGATTAATCATGATCATGACTAAAACCCACAGAAAGTAAAGGATATGATGTACCCTATTTTTTAACCCACTCTCTCTCTCTCCAAGTAAGAATTTAATTTTGCATGGAATAACAACAGCACAACAAGCACTGACTCTGAAATATGTCAACCAGTCTGACATTTTGCGCTGAATCTGTAAGTACACAACAGTTCACCTCACCTCACATCATTATTCAGTCCACACAACATTCACAAGTTTTCCACTTTTATTTTGTACTTATTCCAACATGCATCATGTTGCCAAATAACAAAACAAAAAAATTACAGCCACACACATACACACGCTGACACAAATGGAACAGAAAAAGTAGCAACATGTACAGCACAAAATCCAAAGAAAAAATTTTTTCTCCCATGCCACATTTCTTCTGGCAATAAATAAAATGAGACATGTACATCATGAACACAAGAGGGAAGGGAGGAGGAGGCTGCATGCATTATTTCGCATTTGCATTTCCAACATCAATGTCTGTTGAATCATCAGGGATAACGTCGACATCCAATGCAAACATTGACATCTAAAAAATAAATGGTTAAATAAAAGCCACATGCCATCCTTTTTCCTGACTGAAAACAAAAAAAAAAAACCTGGACAAATACAGCAGCAAACTAAAACAAAAAGGTTCGTTTCCTTATAGTGCCACCATGATAAACATGAAGATCTTCACCACTAGCTATCCCCACTTTTATTATATCTCGGTAAGCTTTTTTAAAACTCATTGATGAGGTGAAGTTTTTGTTTAAATTATTTTCTTTCAGTCCTTGGCTAGAGCTCTGGGGTTTACCAATGGTGAGATTTTGTGTATGCAGCAACTGTTACCCACCACTAAGGAAGCTGCATTCCAACCTTAGGGGGATAGTGTCTAAAAAAGACACCAGTGTGCATGCAATTTAAAAAAAAAAAATTATGCCATGCGTTTCCACTGGCACGAAATAGCCTACTCTTTCCAAATGGTACCAGAACGAAATGGCCTACTCTTCCAAAAGGCAGAATAGGTTTTTAACATATGCACAAAAAGTTGTGTGCATTTGCACATGGGACCTCAATCATTAAGACTTTTAGGGAAGAAGAGTTGATACTGATGTCAACTCCTGGGGAAAAATCCCACAAACAGCCAGTTGTCTTGGCGTTGGCTCCAACCCGGCCATAAGAGCACGAGGTCAACGCTCTGACCACAAGGCTGTCCCGGCTCCCCATGCAGTGAGCTTGACAAAGAACAATGTAAAAATTGAATGAAAAAGCTGTGCAAAAGAGATCCATCAGGCTCCTGAAAGTTGTGCCATTTTCAACACTGAAATATGTCTGGTTTCAAGGGTTAGTTTGGGAAGAAGTCACTGGCTATGGACTCCTTGGGTACTTTTGGACAGCACGGTCCTTTCAAGTCTGTCAAATGATTGAAAGCAAGTTGCTTCCATCATGCCATTTAGAGAGAGAAAAAAATTAAATAAAAAAGCAAAAGTTGGGAACAACTAGTGTGGGAATCTTCAATTTTTAGCAGCACAAATAAAAATGCTCAGTAAATATAATACACCAGTCATTGTATGACATGATGTCCCAAGTTCTTGAGAAAACAGAACAGAACAGAACAGAACACTCAAGCATGCATGCTGAAACTTAATATCCTCATCTGCTTAACTGGTAACCGTTTAACCCACAATGAAAATGTAATCTGATTTTCTCATAAGCTTTGTATGTAATCTTTGATTATAGAAAAAAAGAGGGGAAAGGAATGTCTGGGATAAAAAAAAACACATTCAACCACACCTAAAAAACAAAAGATGCCAGACTTTGCCAACCCATGTAAGTAAAAAAATAAAAAAAAAAAAAAAAAAAAAAAAAAGCCCCTTGCACTAAACGGAAAAAAGGTAAAGGTGTCCCATAACCTAGCAGTCGTAGGGGAGCGAGGCATCAGAGACCTCAGCTTCTCTAGGGGCCAGCATATTGAGGGCGGCGCCCATCTCCCATCCCTCGTTGCTCTTTCCTTCCCTAGACCTAAAGAGGGTAGGTACCCATTTTACAGCTGGGGGAACTGTTACAGAAGCCAAGGCACACAAACAGTCACCTATACAATGGTAACCATGCTTGGACGTGCTTAACTTGGCTTGGGGGAAAGGAAGCGCTCTGACCACTAAGCTATCCCACCCCCCCCTTGCACTGCCTTCCTAAAGGGCCCATCAACAGCCAAGGGACCACAACCAGAGAAGAGCTGTGAATGCAGTTGGGTCCCTTTAGTGGTGTTCAGTAACTAAGTGCCTACCTCATTAATTGGATTATTGCTGGATACCACCTGCAAAAACCCTTACTTAATTAACTGACAACAAGAGAGTCAGTGTGAGATGTAACTTACACCTTCAATACATATATAACTCGACCCAAGTCCACTGCAAAAAAAAGGAGGAAAAATTTTAAGTGAACTTGGCCAGAGTGAAACTTGTGAACAGGACACAATTCATAGGCTTTATTTTATTCTTGACTGCGATATTTCAGACAAGATGACAGCTGATTTTGTTCACTGTTTTTTCTGTCATTAATATTACTTCTTTTATCATATTACTATCTATATTATTTATATTTGTATTCTGTTGCCGACCAAGTGCAAGAAATACAGGTACATGCAAGCAGTGTTGGGGGAAAACAAAATCTGAGCAGCACTGCACTCAAGCACAAGCACCCAAGTTTACGAGACTGGATTGTGTAGTCCCAGTTTACCTAACGAGTCCATAGCATGCAATAAATGAAAAAAGACTGAAAATATTCACATGTTTCTGATAAGGTTGCACAGTTTACCTAACGAGTCCATAGCATGCAATAACATGGAAAGACTGGAAATACTCACATGGTTTTTGTTAAGTTTGCAGTTTACCTAATGAGTCCATAGCATGCAATTAAATGGAAAGACTGAAAATATTCACATGTTTTTGATAAGTTTGCGCCTTAGCTATTCAGCTTAAACTTCATTATGCCCCAAAACACCAATCCAAATAGTTTGGTTTTCTCGTGTGTGTGTGTGTGTGTGTTTCTGTGTGTGTGTGTGTGTGTGTGTGTGTGTGTGTGTTTTGTGTGTGTGTGTTATCTCGTGTGTGTGTGTGTGTGTTTGTGTGTGTGTGGTGTGTGTGTGTGGTGGGTGTGGCGCGGCGCGGTGCATGTATATTTTGCATTTGACAAGAGAGAAGTCGAGCATAACTTCTTCAACAATAAAAAGAACAAAAATGGCAGCCACTGACCGCTGAGGCAATGACTAATACATGATCTACATAATTATTCAGTTGGTAAGACTTAGCTGTCACTACACTACAGCCTTTTACGAAGACAAGCAAACTCTGTGTCTGCCGGAATTAACAATCAGGAAAAAGAATGGCCTGACATATGGAATACTAATTGTTCAGTAGGTAAGACTGCTGACACTACACTACAACCTTTTTCAAAGGAAAGCAAACTCAGGTATCTGCCGGAATGGATAATCTGAAAAATGAAAGGCCTGACATGCGAAATTATGCAGATCCCCTTCTGCAACCTGATTATACTAAATAAAAACAAAAAAATACTACCAAAAACTTGAAAAAATGGCAACGAAAAGAAAAAAACAAAAAACCCCACTCCCCATGTTATGATTAATTATTGCAGACCTTGCAGAACCCATGTTGGGAGTCCTTTTCTAGAGCTTATGTTCCAGCATCTTTCCAATCAATTAAAAAAAAATTGTGTAAGTCAACTCATGGGAATAACTAGTGCCATAACACAAAAAGTATGATGTAGTCGTTTTCAACAACTTTGCTGATGGAGAAGATAAATATCAAACTGATTGCAGATGTAAATGACCACATCCAATTCTGCAAGAAAAAAGTTTTTCTACTACCCAACACAAGGTACTTGGTAGATTGGAATTTGTTTTTTCTTTTAAAGAGACAAAAATCAGTGACAGGCATTATATGCATTTTTTTTTTCTACTGAAAACTGAAAAAAAAATTAAGAGTTGACTTAAAAGGAAAAGTGACAAACTAAATGCAAGGCATTTTATGCAAACAATCCTCAAAGAGTTGACTACATTACATTGATAATTCTATGTCTGGAGTATACATATATATGAACACAACCTACAGATTCTTTCAATTACTTTTCCAATGGCAGCTTAAGATATGCATTGGTTAAAATGCTACAAATGAAACAAATGTGCTCTTAACATAGGTCTGCCAGTGCATATATGTGCCAAAATAATCTTACAAACATAAAAACAAATACATTTTTCTTTTAAAATTCAGCACTTCAAGGTCCAACTGACCACAATGGTTTTATCTGAGCATTCAAGGCATTTACAAAACTGCAGTCTTTTAAAAAAAAAAATTAAACTTAAAAAAAAAAAACCAAAACACACAAACCCAGGTCCACAGTTGTAACTAAAATGTGCTGTGTCAAAAAATGCCACACAAACACATCATACGTTAGTTAGCATGAATTTTACAAAGTTTAAAGTGTTCAGAAAAAGTAAAATTTCAAACTTTTCACAAGTGAAAACAAACAACCTACGAATGATGACCATTAGCTCAGTAAGTAACTGTCTAGGATGAGATAGCTCATTCCACTGCAGGTGCAAGAGGTTCACACACACATGTGTGTGTGTGTGTGTGTGTGTGTGTGTGTGTGTGTGTGTGTGTGTGTGTGTGTGTGTATAAATGTGTATATCTGTGTGTGTGTGTGTGTGTGTGTGTGTGTGTGATAAATGTGTGTGTGTGTGTGTGTGTGTGTGTGTGTATGTGTGTGTGTAATGTGTATTCTGTGTGTGTGTGTGTGTTGTGTGTGTGCTGTGTGGTGTGTGGTGCGTGTGTATATGGTGTGTGTGTGTGTGTGTGTGTGTGATGTGTATGTGTGTTGCTGAATGTGTGTATGTGTTTGGTGCATTTCGTCGCTGTGCAGTGTGCTCTCGCGTCTATAGTGTGTGTGTGTGTTGTGAACAGTAAGCACTCCAGATGAAAATCTAGATAAGTATCTGAAACGTCATTTACCCCTCCAGCTTTGAACAGTTACTACTCCAGTTACTACTCCAGCTTTGAACACTTACCCCTCCACCTTTGAACACTTACCCCTCCCTATTCAAATGGACTGAAATTGCAGACGTAGGGGACAGTATAACATCCACTGAAATCAAATCAGTCATGATTGTGTTTAACCAGTTGGTGTTGTTTAACCAGTTGGTGATGTTAATCAGTGGTGATGTTTAATCAGTTGCATAATTAAACTGCAGCAGACCATGAAGGCTATATCACGACTGCTAACTTTAACTGCAAATAAGCTGCTAACAACCAATCTGAATGATTAAATAAGATCTTCAGGCGTTTTCTTTTTCCATTCCTCGGCCAGAGCTCGGAGTTTCAACAATGGTGTGATTGATGCGTGTGCAAGCTTTCCAAACTACCAAATCAGGAAACTAAAACTTTACAAATTACATAGCCTGTGAAGTTATGTAGCATGGACCTCACACATACGGAATAAAAATGAGATCATAATGATAACCACAACATTATCTACTGTTGGTATGACACATGAGAAGGCAGATACATGTCTTTTGTCATGTACAGGTCAACATTTTTTATTATTCCACTTGCTTCAGGTAAATCTGGATTTGCTAAAGGGAGTTTTCACAGTGAAAGAGGATTATTTTGTGCTATCTCCACTTTTGCCATCAACCGTTTCTACAGGTGCATGTTCTGCCACATGTGGAGCTATTGTGGTGGTAGGTACCAGGCTATAGAAAAGGGCAATATATGATCAGTGGATACCCTATACGATATCATAAGACAATGAGATCAAAAACTGTACATCATAGTCCGAGGGTTTGCAGGCAGAATGGTGTATCTAGTCTATATATCTAGTTCCTCAATACACCATTCTGGCTGGATACGGACCCTTGATACATCAATCACTGACAGGGAGTCATTCTATACAGTACACAGCTCAAAACGGCATGAATGCACACGTATATCTGCCACTTCATCTGATCTGTCCTACATTTGCATAATCGGTCTGAACTAGATAACACCAACAATGAGGGGGCGATGGGGAGGGGAGGGAGAAATCCAAAGTGAAAGCCATAAAAACTGTATCATTATACAATTTACAAAAACAGATAATGGAATAAACAAGTTATTACATGCATCATGCATTCTGAAAAGTTGATTGATATCAAGCAGATGATGTTCATAACATTCAAACATTGTTGTTGAATTTTCCAGGCATTTTGAGGACTCCTAATGAACATGCTTTTAAAACGCATTGCCCCAAATCAAACACAGGTCAACAATAATATCTGTCACAGTTCAAATGACTCGGATGAAAATTGATGTGCTAGGAGAAAATTTTACATTAAAAAAAAAAAAAAAAGGTATACTCCAGAGCACTATTTCTTTACCCGTAAGGAAATGGTGATCAGAACATTAGACTTCACAAGCAAGACACGATTTGTGTAAAATGCATGACAATGCAACACGGATCAAACTATTTCATGCATTTATCACACACACACACACACACACACACACACACACAGAGTGTATTTTTACTGAAAGTTTATCATTCAAAGCCCTCTACCCAACACTAAAAAAAAAAAAAAATTAAACACCCACAAAATGTAAATCAAATATTCAATGTATCAAATGTCATTTTAAGATGTGAAGAGCTATGCATACATAAAAATTATATATATATGCAATAACCCAACAAGCTGGAGCCTGTGAAATGCATGAAACAAATGCAAAAATGTGAATAGCAAAAGTGAAGCTGTAATCTAAAATGCATGAAAGAAATGCAATATGTGCCATGATTAACATTTTTTTGTATGCATGTATCTGAACTATGAACTTAATTTCACTTTCTGCCAAATGTTTTCATCTTATACGCAATATGATTTTGATCATAAAACTTAACAGAAAACTATTTTGTTCTGGTATGGATATCTTTTTGTTTTTTTGAGGGTTTTTTTTTTAGTTTGCTTGTTTGAATTGCTTTTGGTTGTTTTTAATTCCATGCAATTTATACTTGGAAGGTATAACAGGTGAAATAAGTTTCATAATAGCAAATGTGATAAACAAAACAAGCTAACATCAGAACTGTACCAAACCCCACAGTCATAAAATTGTAATCTGTTGCACACTAATGAACCATGCAGTAGCTAGGCAAAAGTATCCTTCGACGAAAAAGAAAAAATGTGTAACACAAGTGAATAGCAAGCTTTCCATTCTTTATAAAGACTTTTTTTTAAAGTTGAGACGAGAAATGAAATTTCAGGAGTCATTTCATCAAACGATTGCAGAGTTCGTTAACCGTTTTACTGCGCTGTTGACGAACAGCATTCTCATAGAAACTGTTGCCAGCAATGCTCAGGTGACGATCGCTGTTCGTCATGATTCGTGCTCTCTGTTTCTCAAGCATGTGCCTGAGCAAAATATGATAGCAGCGAAGGGGGTTAATGTTTGTGCATGCACGTTTGGTCACACTATTCAGCATATCTTACTGAGGTTTTGCACTGCACAGAGGTGGGTTTTTTTTTAAATTATTTGTCTGATATATAGAAATCACATGTTTGTGTGAGTGTGTGTGTGTGTGTGTGTGTGTAGTGTGTGTGTGTGTGTGTGTGTGTGTGTGTGTGTGTGTGTGTGTGTGTGTGTGTGTGTGGCGCAGTTTTAAGCCTATCTTACTAGGTTTTTGCACTAAACAAACATGATTTTTATTTTCATTGACACTTGTTTTTCTGATACATAGAAATAACAGTAAACACATTTTTTGG
>CM060330.1:40507588-40515088 GCA_030674155.1 Stramonita haemastoma
AAATCATGATCAGCCCACAGACAAACCAACAAGACATGACACAAGACTGAACTCATTTGTTAAAAGAAAAAAACTAACAAACCCAACATATCCCCCAACACAACTTTCTGATAGAAAATGCGCCAATATGGCAAGTTTTTCCACCAGACTTTTTCCGTATATATACAATGTCACTAATACAGATATAAAAAAAAAATAATAAACCTACAAGATAACTTTTCAACTACAAGCAATACTATGTCATGTTATGAAGTCTGACAGAACTTTTCAACTACAGGCAAAACTATGTGATGTTGTAAAGTCTGGCAGTACTTTTTTAATACAGCAATACTTGCTATGTAATATTGTTAGGTCTGGCATTACTGCGAGCTGTCACCTTTTCGCTTGCTGTCTGATTTGATGATCATCATACCTATGGGTCTGGAAGTTTTTACGCCCTTTATAAACCCAACTTTCAATCATTCAGTCAGTCACAGAATCCTCCATACAATATTGTATTTTTATAACAACCTACTCGATCGTTTGCATCTCAGAAGCAGCTTTAAAAAAAAAAATCAATCACCAAGAATTGAAAAAAATTAACTTGCATACTGTGAAAAAATTCCCTAGACTTTTATTCCTGCGACATATCCATGGGGCTTGGGGGGAAAAAACATCTGAAATGCTAGCCCTATTTACACAAGTCAACCACATGACAAACTAAAGCTTTTCATGGACTGACATGGCAGTGTGATACTATCAACTGTTTATGACATGAACACTTGACGCTGATATAAAATCTGACATCAGCACTGAAAAAGACACTAAGCTGATGTGGACCATTCACAAGTTGCTCTGGAAGAATCTGAGAAAAGCAACCTAGCTCTCCAGCTTACACCACAACACACACACACACACACACACAACACACACACACACACACACACACACAACACACACACACCACACACACACACACACACACACAGGGCTGAAAGACACCCATTACCAAAACCACGATGGACAATAATGAGCATAAAAATAAAACAAAGATAAAACCAAACACAAAATCCTTATCAATAATCATACAATTCTGGATATACTATGACTTTGATGAAGTTGATCAGATGTTCAGCTGCCAGTGATGGTTTTTAACATTACAAAATTCTTCTCACAAATTTCAGGTTAAACACTACATCGCCATTTTTGTGATCTGGGCCAGTAGGGATGTCACCCCCTAAAGACTGGCAAGAGGAGAGACATCCTACCTCACGCTCCTCCACCACTACACTAACAACATGCTGAGATGAGCAGCAAATGTGGCAGTTTTTAATTAACCTATCTGATGTGTTGAGTTTGCCATTTTATAATGAGCATCTGGTGTTTAAACCAGTTGAGCTAAGCAGGAACCTTCTGAAATAATTATAATTTTAGTTTTAACACAAAGAAGCCATCAAGTCTATCCACACTAGCTGATATCAGACAAAGCTTTCTAAATAAACAGAATGAGTTCATGTGCTTGAACGCAACCCCTAAAAATAAAAAAATATATATAAAAAAAACGGAAAGCAGATTCAGATCCACACCATCACAAGCTGGACAACCACTACCCCAGAAGTTCTCCATTCTGAACACTATACTGGTTTATATCGTATCAAAAATGGCCATATAACTCAGCACACACAAGTGACTGTCCAAACAAACCTACACTTAAGACAATACACAGCCAACTCTGGTGTGTGTATTACTACACCTGTGCTAAAATTGAACACGGCAAACAACCAAGTAAATGAGTTTTATTCCTCTTCTCTTCTTTTTTTAAAATTTTTTATTCCAAACAAACCTACACAAAAGACAATACACAGCCAACTCTGTGTGGGGGCTGTTTGCTTCTTACTACTCCTGCTGCTAAAATTGAAACAAGGCGAACAAACTTGTTCCTCTTCTTTTTTCCAACCAAACCTACACAAAAGACAATACACAGCCAACTCTGTGTGGCTGTTTGTGACTTACTACAACTGCTGCTAAAATTGTAACACAGTAAATAACCAATATCAATGACTTTTCTTTTTTTTTTAAGCTACAGTATGTATACACACACAAGATCTACACAACCAATACTTCTCTGGGCTGACATGTACTGACTACAAAGTGTACTGACATGACAAGTCTACAGTGGCAGCAATGACATGTCATCCTAAATTGCTGAACACATGGCAGTACTCACAGACCACACGATGACAAAATATTAAAATGTCACTTTCCTGTTACATCTAGCAATCATTTTTTTGTCTGGTCCTGAATTTCTTACTTCATTGCAAATCCATGGGGTCTGAGCCATATGGACCCATAGCTATTCTGCGTGTCTGCGAAGCCTCCCTTAATCAGAGAACAGCTAATGATTAAAGGCTTTTTAAAACCAATATTATGAAAACTTTGAGTTAAGGTCCAGGTCAAACAAATATTTCAAGAAATATTTCTAATATCAACCCCTGGATCCAAATATCCCCAAAATGTTGTCTCAGTGCTTTCCATAAGAAAAAACCCCAACCCTAAACACACAAAAACACATTTTCCTAGTCTCGTCTTTTAGTCCAGTCAGTCAATCAGTCAATCAGTCCAGGTCCAGACAGTCAGTCAGATCAAGACACACACACACACACACACCGACCACGAATAATATTCCTGAACTTATGATGAAGGAAGCCAGGGGATGGAGAGAGAGAACATGGGAAGGGGGGAGGGGGGAGGGATAAAACTGTCAATACAACAGTAATGACAAAAACAGGACAGGACACTGTGCATAATCCAAGCTGCCAAACTTTGTGAACAAAGTTGTTCTCTATTTAACCACTAAATCATGATATATATATATTACCAATAAACCTTATCTTTATTTTAAAAAAAAAAAAAAAAAAATTTTTGCTGACCTACAACTGCACAAAAGTGACTAGACTGATGCTGCTTTTAATGAAGCTGCCTTTTTGCACTTCCCTTTGCCCCTAACACTGCGACACTTACAAACTATTGCCTCTCTTTATCTTTCTGATTGCGAGAGGAAAAAAAAAAAAAGGAAAAAAAAAATCAACTCGCTCACTCTTGGCTCAGGACAGTGTCAAGTAATGTTGAACGCATCACTGTATTCACATGAAATGTCAAAACTGCTGCACATCAAATGTGTGATGTTATTATATGTATATATATAATAATAATATTACATGAACACAAGATGCATAAATAGGTAAAGTCCAAACAAAAAAACAAACAGGAAAGGGCGGGCGGAGTTGAACTGGTGTCATCCAGGGGCAGGTAATCTCTAAATCCAGGTCTGCAACCAAAACAGGAAGGAAGAGAAGACAATGAGAGAGAGAGAGAGAGTGAGAGAGAGAGAGAGAGAGAGAGAGAGAGAGAGAGAGAGAGAGAGAGACAGACAGACAGACAGACAGACAGACAGACAGACAGACAGACAGACAGAGACAGAAAGAGACAGAGAGACAGAGAGAGACAGACAGACAGAGACAGACAAGACAGAGACAGACAGACAGACAGAGAGTGAGTGAAAGTAACAGAAACAAGAGAAAAGGAAAAAAAAAACTATGTGGAAAAAGTGACAAAGAGAGACAAGTAAGAAGGGGACCCAAACGATGCTGCAAGACGAACAAAACGGCGATCGGTGACGCAGAGATCGACCGGTTTGGTTGCTGCTGTGTGATTGGTGGTGGTAAGCTGCCACAGTAGCAGAGGGCAGGGAACAAAGGGCAGGGGTCAGAGGGGAGGAGGGAGGGGGGGTCAGGGTTGCCCGTCATCAAGAGGAGAAGTTGTTCTCGTTGGCCAGGTAGGCCTGCAGGGCGTGCTGACACTCCATGGAGGACCAGTGCTCCAGGAGCAGGTTGCACTCGGTCTCGTTGGTCAGCTCCATCTTGGTGCGGTGATGGGACCGGATCAGGAGCTTCGTGTTCTCCAGCACCTGACCGCATGCGGGGAGAGAGATTGTCCGTGAGTGTCGTGAGGTTTGTATGTTAATCACACATGCACACACACATTCTCACACACACACATTCTCATACACACACACTCTTTCTCTCTCTCTCTGTCTCTCTCTCTCTCTCACACACACCACACACTTTTTCTTTCATTCTCTCTTCAAGACATAAATATTTCACACACTAAAAATGCCATCAACTGCTAAAATCTAACTCAAGTCAATAAAAAAAAATTTTTTAAAAATGAAATAAAAAGAAAAACACTAGAAACACTAGAATCCAGAATTAAAAATAAATTTTTAAAAAAGATAATCTAATCACACCAAAAACACTGGTAAAACTCCCGTGCTACTGCTCTTGTGGCAATGTGCTCTCTCCAGGGAAAGAGCAGCCCGAATTCCATGTAGAGAAATCTGCCGTGACTTTTAGTGGTATACAATACAATACATTATACCACAATACAATACAATGGCATCAACACTTACAACACAAAAGACAAAGCAAACGAAACACAGAGGAGGGAGAGAGAAAGGAACTACCCTCTACACTTTACAAACACCAAAGACAAAGCAAACGAAAGACACAAGGGGGAAAGAGACTGGAACAGCCTTCTTACCCGCGGTGACCCCTTGGCCATGTTCTGGGCCCGTGGAATGACCTCCTGCATGAGGGCAGTGGGCCAGAACACCTGGGACACCAGCCCCAGCTGGTTGGCCTCCAGAGCTGTGATGCGACGACCGCCAAACAGCAGTTCATTGGCCTGCACACACACACACACACACACACACACACACACACACACACACACACACACACACACACACACACATACATACATTGTATACATGTACACATACTAACACACTACAATGCAGGTAAGGGGCTACATGCATCACCGCCTACATCATAAACAGAAGGCTTCTCTTTTTCTTCATTGAATTTCACAGAATTTCCAGAAGGTGGAAAGAGGCCTGAAAGAGGGTCTGGCCTGACCCCACCCCAGTGACCAAGAACCACTTTGGAGACTGGGAGGACCTGCAACGTACATCTCCCTTCATGGGGGAACGGGAGAGTCTGGTGGTTTTTTATTAGAGTGATGCGCTTGTGATCTGCTGACCCAGGTTCGAACCTCGTTCAAGAGGATTTTTCATCTGGAGTTAACATCAGTGCCGACTCCACTCCCCCCAAAAGTCTTCCGGATGAGATTATAAACCGAGCTCCCATGTGCGAACGCACACAGAACATCTTGCACACACGTCAAAATCCATTCCGCTTTTCGGAAGAGTAGGCCATTGTATGCCAGTGGGAACGGAAGATGACAAAATGTTGAAAACTGCATACACACATGGACTGGATGTTAAAAAAAAAAAAAAAAAGCACACGAGTGCTTATTCCATTATCCTCAAAAAAAATAAATAAATAAAATAAAAAAGAAATAACAAAGACAGAGCTATCTGATGAACACCGCCCCCCTACACAACACCACCACCCAAAAAAATTACCCAAACACAGTGACTCCCTCACTCACCGTAGCTAGGCCAAGGTTGAGAGGCAGGGTGAAGGAGGAGCAGCCCTCTGGGGGCTGCAGCAGCTGGGAGTAAGGCAGGTGGAAGGTGGCTTTGTCGCTGGCGTACACTATATCACACAGGCACAGCAGGGCCACACCCAGACCCACAGCCGACCCCCCTACTGCCGCTATCACAGGCTTGGGGAAGGTGATGAACGCTTTGGTCAGTTCCCTGAGCAGTCACACACAAGTTTTGTTTTTTTGTTTGTTTGTTTTTTTGTTGTTGTTGATTTGTTTTTGTTTTGTTTATGTTGTTGTTTTTTTTTTGGGGGGGGAGTTGGAGCATAGATGATTAATAACATGGACAAACTGAGCCTAAAAATAAGTATATTTCTTTCAAAAAATATATCAAAAAATAAAATTCATAAATCCTTCAACTCTTTCAACACATACACACACACACAGTTCATGTACTTTTTAAGCAATACGAATCTGTACGTTATACTTGATATTATATAACTACTTACTCTTTAAACTTACAAAACAAAACAAAAACTTATGCTAATTAAAATAAACTTTTACTTCACTGTTCTTAAAATATATGATGAGTCTCATCTGTAATGGTTAACTTGAAGGTTGGCTCCAGAGGCAGTTAGATTTGTAGTGAAGTCAAAGTTGAACAATATTCTGAAGATGACTAATGTCAAGTGCTTGATTCCTGTATCTTTTGCACATATTCTGTTGCGTATCTATAAAACCACCACGCACAAGTCATCTCTACCATGCCATTCAACAAAGTTAACTCAGGAGGAGACTGCGGGTTCATCCCAAAGGCAAGCAATCCATAGGTCAACCATTGCTGGTGATATTTTTTCACATTATCTAAATGGCAGTTTCAGTAAACCATCTTTTCTTTTTTTCCTCACTTTTTCAAAACAAAAAACCAAAAAGAATGAACTGACTCAGGCAACAAAATATTTTTTATTACATTATAACTCACCCCAAAATGCAGAGAATCACAAAAAATGCAATTATTTAACAGTGTTGCCACAACTTCTTGCACCTGTGTGCAAGCACACACTCTCACACACATGTACAAGTTAAGTGATACATGTATACACACCACAACTACACATGTATACAATACCACACTACTCCACATCCCTTCTGCACACACACACAGACACACACACAGACACACACACAGACACAGACACCTGCCTGGATGCACGCATGCATGCAAACACAGACACATACACACCTGCCTGGATGCATGCACACATGCACAAAAACAAACACACACACAACCCCATTGTGTGCCGGTGGGAACAGATGACATTCACAAAACTGCATACACACAGGGACTGGATGTAAAAAAGCAGTGCTTATTCCACTATCCTCAATATAAAAAAAAAAGATAAGTAAATAAACACACTACCTCAAGGCATCCGACATTTGCCTTGCGGCCACTCTGCGATCTCCTGTAGTGAGGAAGTGGAGGTCGATTCCAGAGCAGAAGAAACTGCCGATGCCACTGAACAGAACCAGGCTGCTGTCATCGTATTTGGCCGTGTTCAGTGCAGCCACCACCTCCTGCACCACCTGCTCAGGCACACAGAATGAAAATTACAATACACTTCTTTTTTTTGGAGGGGGGGGTTGAGGCCAAGATTGTGGCTATTTTGGATGGGGGGATGCAATTTTTTGGCAAGCTTTTGTAGGGTTTTTTGTGGGTTGTTTTTTTTGGGGGGGTTGGGTTGTTTTGTTTCTTTCGTTTGTTTTTTTTGGTTGTTTTTGTCAGTGAGCTCCCATCATTCTACTTAACCTGAACATGATAATTAGATCTCATCACACTTGACACAGGCAGTGGAAGTGGAGGAGAAATTAGCAATACAGGACACTGTCTGACCAGAACGGAATCGGTCATTTAACACTTTTGTGGAGTAAAGACAATAAATTAAGAAACAAAAAGTAGACTAGAACACAAAGAGGAAGCAAAAGAAAATGATCTCACATAATAAAACAGATGCA
>CM060330.1:40520088-40547588 GCA_030674155.1 Stramonita haemastoma
TGTGAAGACTTCTTTGTGGACACCTTGTCTCCACTGGGCTTCATGTGCACTGCTTCACCATTTGCTGACTTACTAGAACTATCAATATCATCTGAATCTGTATCACCACCTAAATTGCCTGTCAAGGAGTATAATACATCATCATCATCTGACTCGCTGTCTGACACTATTGTCACTTCACAGTCAGAAGACTTGGAATTTGACACTTTCTTTTTCTTTTCTTGAGACTTTGCTTCATCTCTGAGCAAATCTGAACCATTCACTAGTTCTTTGATTGTACCCGAGTTCTTGTGTTTAGTTTTTTCTTTAGATGTTGCCGATTCTTTTGGAGAATCAGATTTTGAAGACTGAAGTTTGTTCTTGGGAGAGGAGTCTTTACCTTCTTTTGAAACTTTAGCACTCTTCTTCACTGAATGAGCTTTTGGAGTAACTAACAGATCAGGTTTAGCTTTCTTCAACTGACCATCAACTGGACTCTTGAGATCAGATACCGACCCTTCTGAGGCTCGTTTGGTACTGCTTTTTTTCACAGCAGTTTTTTCTTCCAAAGTGTCACCCTTTTTGACTGTGGACAAACTTCCATTCTGTTTAAAATTTGCATTAACTTTGCTAGCTTTTTTCACCAATGAGTTCTCTGCAACAGAAGAATCTGATTTATTTTCTGGCAGTTTTGCCTTTGCAGTTTTCAGAAGCACATTTGTAGGTTTTGACATAGTTCCCAATTTGGCAAGATTCTTTGTTTTCGATTTCAGTTCTGCCGCTACCTTCTGCCTAGCAATAATCTGACTTTTCTTTCTCACAGCCCCACTGGTGATTTTGGCTGCATCTGCTTTCAGTTTCCCTAGGCTCATAGTCCTTTTCAACAGCTTTGCTGCAACAGTTGTTGATTTGTTGGTCCTTCGCCTCTTGTCAAACTGCCTGAACATAACCTTACATGCTTCCAGATTTTTAGCAGGTTCCCATGTGTCGTATTCTGGAGGGTAGTTTTTCCATCGCACCAGATAAAAGATTTGCTTCTTCTCAACTTTTTTCTTGAGCAGCTTCTCCACCTGTTTGAGAACACATAATTTCAACATCATTGCACAGCAAACTATTACACAACCAGTGAATAATCATATATAATGAGAACAATCTTTTCATTTTTACCATATAATTATCAAGAACTACCTCACAGCCAGTGTCTGAAAAACAAACCAGATCAGTTCTGCATCTATTCATCGTTTCACATTTAGTCATCACTTCATGTAAACGAGTCACTAATGACTAACTTTCACTACTACTACCAGCTGCCATGGCGCAGTGGTTAGTTTCTTGCGCTATGAACTGGAAGAGTCATAGGGATTTTTTAGTCTCCTTCCCAGAGTGAGTCACTGTGACTGAGTGAGATGTAGATTTATTGGGAAGACTGGGACCACATATGATATGCATAGGTAGAGCAATCCAAATTTTATATGAAGGAAAACTCTGCTTTTAATAGGTCATCAGAAAAAGTTTCCAGGACCTACAAATTTTGTCCCTTTTTCAGCATACTCAGACATCACATAGTCACTGTACCTAAGACAGTGTAAACTTAATTTTTCCCATGCTTGATAAAACTTAGAACTAATCAATAATATAATCAGTAATGAATAATTTAATGCATAAAATCTATAGTACTAAAGTATTATTAAAAGGCTTTTGAGACTCATTCCACTTTTTTTCAAAAATAAGACAAAAATATCTGGCATTTTGATTGAATTGAATACATAATATCAATGACATTTTATTTTCCTTGCTGTTCTGAATAATTTGATGATTTAAATTTTAAAATTTAACAAGGCATGCTCAATAATTCAATGGGACCCGCAAGGGATAGTCTACTGTCTAGTGGTCAGAACATTGCGCTCGCAATTTGACAACCTGAGTTTGATTCCCCTTCAAGAGTATTTTTCCCCTGGAGTTAACTGCGTCAGTGCTGACTCCACTCTCCTCAAAAGTCCTTCGGATGAGACTATAATTATAAACTGAGGCCCCATGTGCAAATGCACAAAGAACATCTTGCACGCAAGTTAAACCTGTTCTGCCTTTCGTAAGAGTAGGCCATTATGTGCTGGTAGGAACAGATGACAAGATTTACAAAACTGCATACACATGGGGACTTGATGTAAAAAACAGAGCGTAGAATTGGCAGAGAAAAAAAAAGAGGAAAGTAAGCCGGGGTCCAGGGGCCGCTTAGGCCCCGGTGGGGTGCAGGGGCAAAGCCCCGCTGGGGGGTCCAGGGGGGCGAAGCCCCCGGCCGAAAATGAATTTTAGCATTTTAAAGGCAATTTGGAGGCCTCTCCAGGCACCACTTTGAGCAATGTGTGTGTGTGTGTGTGTGTGTGTGTGTGTGTGTGTGTGTGTGTGTGTGTGTGTGTGTGAGTGTGTGTGTGTGTGTGTGTGTGTGTGTGTGTGTGTGTGTGTGTGTGTGTGTGTGTGTGTGTGTGTGTGTGTGTGTGTGTGAGTGAGAGAGAGAGACAGACAGACACAGACTCAGACTGTTACTGTTAGACCTTCCATAAAGAACCACCAGAGTATGTCAAACTTGTTTTGAAAAGATCCCTTCTGGGTAGCCCTAACATAAGTTTGTGTGTACAACTATGATGGTTATTGGAAAACATGGAGAGAGTGAGAGAGACAGAGACAGACAGACAGACAAAAACAGTGGGTGAGAGAAATGAGGACATAAACATCCAGGAAAAGCACTTTTTCCTGAAATGTAGTGGGGGTCCAGGGGGCATTGCCCCCTTGTGGGGTAGGCAAGGGGGTAGGGCAAGCCCCTGTGAAGGGTCTAGGGAACGGCCCCCTTGAACTGAGGTTTTCTGCAATTTCTAGCCTTTAAAGAGCCTCTCCTTGACTTTTTTCTGTCATTTTCAATCAAAGAAGTTCTGCCATACAAAATAACTAGCAAAATAATTTTTCATTTCTATGAAGATGTCACAATGCAATAATCAAGGAAAATAGAGAATTAGGACAGATGCACACAAATGAGATGAGAGGGGGGGGAGAAGAAGAGGCAGAAAACAGACGAGAACGAGAGAGGGGGGGGAGAGAGAGAGAGAGAGAGAGAGAGAGAGAGGAGAGAGAGAGAGGAGAGAGAGAGAGAGGACGGGGGAGGAGAGAGGAGAGAGAGACGAGACAGACAGACAGACAGACAGACGACAGACAGACAGACAGACAGACAGACAGACAGACAGAGACAGACACGTCAGAAAGAGAAAGGGCAGGCTGGTTGCCTGTGGATTGTTATGATACTGTAAACATGGCTGACCCCATACACGCTGAAGGCAGCCAGTGGAAAGCCCCCCCCCCCCCCTTAGCCTTACAGCTGCAACTGACACCCTTCTGTCAACAGATACCTAGTAGACTGGTGATGTAAAGAAGAGAAGGGAAGTACTGGGCATTATTTGACTGGTTCTCTGTGGGTTTCGTTATTTTTCTTTTTTTTTTCTTTTACGCGGATTTCCGCGAATTCGTGGAGATGTACCATGCCTGATTATCCTGTGTCTGCCTGTTTATGTACACTTGATCTGTTTCTCATTTTCTGAAGAAGCTGCATTATGTTTTCTTCCCTGCTTGGATATCCTGAGTGTTGTCCACAGCAGTATTTTTCTCTTGTGTCAGTCTGCAAAAGTTGTATTCCCGCGGATGGGGTAGGCTAGATCACCTTCTTGTGTTTTGTCTTTTGCAAAATTAATGGTCTTCAAGCACTCTGCGGCCCTGGCTAGCATAGAGAATGTCGCACTGGCAAGCTTCGCAAAACGCTTTGCCTGCAGCATCCAGTTTGGGAATGTGCTCGCCAATCCACACATTTCGATCCCCAGCCTTGACTTCACCATCCACCCACTCCCATTTCCATGCATTTTTGCATCCTCTGTCATCATAAGCATTGAGTCCGATCCACGATCGTTCTCCCGCATATGCTAGCCATTTTGCTAGGCCTACCGAGTCTAGTGAGTGAGAACTGAACCCTTTGACGACACTCACACCATTTGAGAATTTCATCTGGTTTCGTTTTTTTTTTCCCCCTGATTTTTTTTCCGCGGAAAGTGGTTTTTTTCCGCGGAAATCAGTTTTAAAAAATCGGAAATCCGCGGAAACGCGGAGAATTCTATGCTCTGAAAAAAAATTTTTTAAGCACACGAGTACTTATTCCATCATCCTTGATATATAAAAAGAAGAAGAAAAAAATTCCAATCCATGAATCAATCTTTGTTTTTCTGTAAGACCCAACTCTTTCATGTCAACTTTTTTTTTTTTTTTTTTTTTTTATACTGATTTCATCTTTTGACAAAAAAAAAAAGAAAATCCAGTATGGGACCTATCAGTATTACTATTATTATTACTACCTTTATAAATTATAGTTTGTTTGTATTGCCTTTGCTTTAGTTTCAAAGAAAAATAATTTTATTCTTTTAATCTGAAATGGTGAGACTGAGAGTAAGAACCCTTGATGAAATTTATAGGTTAATTTACATTAACCTGTGACAAACATGATGGAAACACATTACCTACTCTAAAAGTTTTGATTTAATTAAACAATTTAATCAATTAATGATTGTGAGGGTGTGTTACTGTGTGTGTGTTCTTAGGTTTATAAATTATACCAATTATAGGCAGAGGCCTTTTTCATTTTATATTTCATACCGAGGATAATGGGATAAGTATTCTTATGCATTTTACATCCAGTCCCCGTGTGTATGCAGTTTTGTAAATGTCATCTGTTCCCAGGGGCACACGATGGCCTACTCTTAGGAAAAGTGCAAGATTGTTCTGTTAAGTTATTCCTCTTATCGGTTTGTTTTATAAGTGTTTTTAAGGCGGTCAGGTTTGTTTTGGGTTTTTTTCCTTCTGATTCAAGTGACTGTCATGTTATTGCTTAAGATGGTTGTGTAAAACTAAAAGCTTTGGTAGACTAAACCTGGCTTTTAACTTTGCCGAAAAATGGCATGAAGTTTACCCATAGACTCGGCAGTAAAACTAAAAGTCGTGCAGCTCATACTGCAAAAGAGTTCTAAAGATACATTAACTGATTAATCTTACACGATTCTGCCCCTCTTACATGCGTAAACACACACACACATACACGTGCGCGTGCGGGGTCAATCTGAATATTCTCTCCCGAAGGCTCTGTCAGATTGAAGGCTAAGCGGACAGGGTCGATCACCTCGTTGAAGACGGCGCGGCAAAGCCAAAAGCTAGTCATTGCCCTTATGATAAAGAGAAACCTGCAAAGCGTATTTCCACAAAAACATAACATGAAAAAAACAATTCTCGCCTTGATAAGGGATAGTAAATGCATGCATCAATTCATTAAAAGCATGGCATTATTTTTTTCAAAACGGTTTACCTCATAAAGCACTGGGTCCGCCATTGTAGGGAAGAACAAGGGACGTAATACAGAGACTTCTAACTTCCGGTGTAAACCAGCACGCTGATCACTTGATGTTTGCTTGGGCCTACTTGCCACAAGTTCTGTTTTAGGTATTTGAGAAAAAAATGCATAGAGAATATTCGTTCAGAAATTCAGTCCATTGCATGAATATTCTTTTTACCTATTGTGCGTTGAGTGTCATGATCTGGTGCATTTCATATTAAAAGGAAGATATTTTTGGTCGAGGAAAAATTCGTCTGCTACTGTGCTAGGCCCACGGCTACAGCCTACCTTGAAAAATCTCTGACCAAAGTCCAAAACCATTTTTGATTGATCAAACTGATACTTTTCTCATTGTTTTCAGCCCTTTTGATTGCTTTATCATGTATTACAGCCAAATAAAAACTTATATAGGATGGAACTGATTTTTGTCAGTAACTGAGTAAGTCGAACTAATGTTACTGCTTTTTTCTTTTTGTTGTTGAAGACCCTTTGGCAAGACCGAGTGAACTAATTAATATGCAACATAATTATATAACCTTTGAGATTAGAGATAATTCACCCATCGTTAATTTTTTTAAACTACAAAGTAAAAGTAAAGCAACTCTTGAACTACCAGATCTATCTTTGTTTTGGTTTTGCCTTTTATGTTCCACTTTAGTTTACTAGTTTTAGGTAGGTAAGTTGCATGTTTTATAACTACACACAAAGGCCAATAGTTGAGCCTTGTTTATTTTATATTATGTACAGATTTTACTTCAACCATATCATCTATCCTACCAGCACCACATAGTGTGCCAAACAGGTTTCTCCTGTGACACCTTCACCAGATAGAATCTAGCAGTCCTAAGGGAGTTTTCTTTTCAGCATTCATTTTACTGACATAGGGCCAGAGGAGGCCATACCTGCTATTGCATCACTTAGAGATGATCAGCAATGCCAGTTCTAATCCTCCACACACAGGACACCATCCAAGAGGCAGAACAGATTCCAGCATGTGTGCAAGATGTTCTCTGTGTGTTCACACTTGGTTCACACTTCAGATAACTTTTTTTCCCCCCAGAAATAAAGAGTACAGGTTGTTATGCAAAGGGCTTGTCATCCATGGAGGAAGACTATCTCAGTGTATCAGTTCAAAGCATGACAACATTTCAATGTAAGTCTTGGCATTTACCTTATGTACTTGATTAACTGACAAACCATTAGGCCTGGGACAAACCCTGACATGAATTACAGCTTCTTGAACTTGTGCTCAATCAAGCAATCAATCTTGTTGTTCATAGCCCTGCCAACAACAGAAGCTGTATCAGGGCTGTCAGTGTCACCTTGTCATTTTTTATCAGTCCCTAAATCAGAAATCTTCGCTGGGATGTTAATTTAATTGTAACTACAACAACAACCATTTTTGTTGTAAAAACTGTGCAACTGTATACAGATTCAAACATTTTGTGAACTTAAAACCAACTGTAATGTTGTTCCTTGTGAACCTGTGCATTTGATCTTCTGCATGCAAACATAGTCTACTCAAAGGGAAATAATGCACTGTTAGTTGTGTGCACACTGTATAGCCTGACCAGAATGATTTTTTTTAAAAATCATCCTTCATCCACTAGCAGCCATGGAGAGTAGAACCTGCAGCATCAGGACCAAAATCAGGATTAGAAATTATCGCCTTAACCGCTAAGCTTATGAGAAAATTTTTTATTAGCAGCTGCTTTTTTTTAATGAAAATAAAACTGTCATGACTTTGATAAATTCCTTTCTCTGTTTTTATAGGTTGAAGCAAAGGAAGGAAACGGGGACTGAGCCAAGGAAGTGTTTGCCAGGTTACAAAAATGGCAGAGCCCATGTCCGTCAAAGGTGGAATGGATGCAGACATGATCGTCAGCAAGAAGAACAAAGTGTTTCACATCCAGCTCAACAGACCAAAGAGGAAAAATGCCTTCACCACACAGGTACGGTCATCAGTGTCCACTTTCTTAGTGACAGCAGTGTAACCGCAGACAAATGACATGTAAAGCCCTACGCTTCTCATTTTTTTGTTTTTTCTTCCAAATAAAATTAGAACCAAGATATACCCCAAAAGCCAGAATGCAGCTACCTTAATTGTTGGCAAAAATAGTTGCCTACGCAAAAATATCACCATTGGTGAACCTGTGAGCTCAAACCAAGGAACCAAAAAAAAAGAAGAAAAGGATACTGGCAACTTAATTTTTTCTGACAATATGTCATTGCATTACTGAGCTGTTTCTGTCGTATGTAAGTTTTTTTGCAATAAAGGAGTGTTGTGGGGTGGGAAGGAATTATAATAATGGGGATATCTTGAAACCCAATGTTCTGTCTATAGTTATTAAAAATTTGTACAAATTTTGAACAAAATTACTATGTCAAAGTTTACTGTGAACATAAACATGTACAATTATGGGGACATAGACAGCTACAGAGAGAGAGGAGAGAGAGAGAGAGTGTGTGTGTGTGTGTGTGTTTGTGTGTGTGCATGTGCATGCATGCATGTGTGCAAATTTTAAATCAATTGTACCCCTTTCAGTGAGTTTATGCTTGATGATGCATACGTGTGTGTATTATCTGTAAAATGCAGCACAATCAAAATAAGCCCATCACATTTCTCTTTCAGATGTTTTATGATCTGACATACGCCTTGCAAGAAGCTGCCAAAGATTCCAGACATCTATGTTGCTGTGCTCACAGGCTAGTGAACTTTCTTTTTCTTGTTCTCTGTTTCACTTTTGGTTTCTCACAAATATTCTTCTGCTGTACACCCAAACTAAGATTAAGCAGTCTTGAGCTTGATTACTGAGTGGATGGGTGTCTGACCGTTCATGCACCCTGGCTTCAGTACAGTCCCCCCCCAGTTCACCCAGCTGCAAATGGGTACCTGCCCTCTTTTAGGATCAGGGAAGGTAAAGCAGCAAGGTAGAGGAGATGGGCGCCGCCCTCAAAATGCTTGCCCCTAGAGAAGTTAAGGTCTGTGACCAACCTCACTCCCAAACAACCGCATAGATTTTGCAAACACCTTTACCTTTAAAAAAAAAAAATGTTTTAGGTGAGTCATGTACAGTCTTGTGTCTGGCTTTATGTAAAAGATGCCTTTGTTGTGCACAGGTACAGGGGACTACTTCTCCAGTGGCAATGACCTGGCTAACTTCACCAGGAACATCAGTTCCCAGGAGGCTGAGAAAATGAGAAAAGATCCGCCTGCGTTGTGAGCAAACTTTTCTCTTTTTTTGCCTCATTTTTGTGTGTGCTCCTGTCTCTTTTTGTGTTCTTTCGGCAGTGCTTGTTATATGCTCATAAATGCAACACTGGTGCCATGATTCTTAGCACTTACTCAAAGATTTTCATGTACAGTTTAATAAGTTTCTCTTACTTAGATCTGTTTTTTTCCTTTTATCATTCATTCATCTTAACAAACATCTTTTATCTACTTCTATCTCCTTCTTCTCCCATGTCTGTTTAAAATCACTTTTGAGTGAAAAGATGTTAAAACAAAGACACACCAGCACTTTTCTGACAGGAAGCATCGATTGATGTTTCCCAGTTGCAACATCTGTGGATTGGGGGGGGGGGGGGGGGTGGGGCATTGATTATAGATTTTTTTTAGGTGAAGGTACAAAACACGTTAAGATTTTCCCCCATTCTTCACTCAAGCTTACTTACCATAATTGACTTCCTGCACTGTGTGTGAGTGGTGGTTTTCACATGTATGGATAAAGCAAGTTTAGTGATGTGTGTGTGTGGGTTTTTTTTTGTTTGTTTTGGGTTTTTTTATTCTTTTATATCGAGGATAATGGAAAAAGCACTCATGTGCTTTTTTTCAACCAGTCCCTGTGTGTATGTGGTTTTGTAAATCTTGTCATCTGTTCCCACCGGCACACAATGGCCTACACTTATGAAAAGCAGAACAGGATTTAACATGTGGCAAGATGTTCTGCGTGCGTTCGCACACAAGGCCTCGGTTTACAGTCTCATCCGAAAGACTTTTGGGGAGAGTGGAGTCAGCGCTGATGTTAACTCCAGGGGAAATATCCCCTTGAACGGGAGTCAAACTTGGGTCATCAAATTGGAGCGCAATGTTCTGACCACTAGACTATCCCATCCTCTGTGTGTGTGTGTGTGTGTGTGTGTGTGTGTGTGTGTGTGTGTGTGTGTGTGTGTGTGTGTGTGTGGCGCGTGCGTGCGTGCGTGCGCGTGCGGGTGCGTGCATGCGTGTGTATGTATATATTTGCTAAACATTCTCTGAGATTACAGTTAGGGAGAAAGACGCATGGCTGACAGATTGTTGCTTTTCTTCCAGCAATCTTATCAAGGGGGTCATCGACTTTCCCAAACCCCTGATCGCCCTGGTAAACGGACCAGCCATAGGCATTGCTGTGACCATTCTTGGCTTGTGTGACGCCGTCTACTGCTCAGACAAGGTCAGTCCTTTATCTCTTTGTGTTTCTACAACCTTTTTTTTGACGGCTGCAGCTGAGCGGTTAAGACCGTTTGACTTCAATCCCTTGTGTCCATGAAATCATTTTCAAATCTCGGTGGTATCTGGTCAATTGACGGTGGAGATTTTTATGATCACTCATGTCAGTTTTAAGTGCAGACCTGTTGGTGCCTTAATTCCCTTTGTGTTTATATACACTCACTCACTCACTCACTCAGTCCATGTCCCAAAGAGTTAGGGGGCATGAGAGAAGACCAACAGAGATCTTTTTCCATGCTTCACGATCCTGTGTGGCTAGTAGAGTGTTGCAGGGTGGCGTCCAGTCTTTGATGTTGTCAACCATGATTTCTTTTGGCGCCTTTCTTCTCTTGCCCTCGACTGTCCTGCGGGAAATGGTTTTTGCTAGGTGTTGTTCTTGTGGTGTGACCAAACCACATCAGCTTTCTCCTCTTTATGGTGGAGAGCAAAAGGCTCTTGGGGCCCACAACAAAAATCAATTAGCATGTTAAGATCCTTAATTGATGTCAGCATTCGGTGGTTACAAAATACTAACATACCCAGCATACATCCCGAAGTCAGAATGCGGCTACCATCATAGTGGCAAAAAAGGGTTGCATACACAAAATCTCATCATCTGTGAATCTCGGAGCTCTTGCCAAGGAACAAAATAACAAAAAAAAACCCAAAATTTTCTATGTTAAGTTTAGTACCTGTGATCAGACATTTATCAGTTTTATCCATTTTTAAAAATTTATTCTTTTATTTCAGGGATAATGGAAGAAGCACTCTAAATGCTTTTTTTTGTCACATCCAGTTCCCCGTGGTTATGCGTTGTGTAAATTAACAGACAGAAGTGTGTGTGCTGTGTGCGTGTGTGTGTGTGTGTGTGTGTGTGTGTGCGGTCACAGGCCACATTCCTCACCCCCTTCACTCAGCTGGGGCAAAGTGCTGAGGGCTGCTCCTCCTACCTCTTCCCCCGAATCATGGGCACAGCCAAAGCCACGGAGATCCTGCTCTTCAACAGGAAGATCACAGCCCAGGAGGCCTACGAGAGAAACCTGGTCACCCGCGTCTTCCCTGACGCCGATTTCCAGAAAGAAACAGAGGCTGTGGTGTCCTACATTGCTTCTCTGCCTCCGCAGGTGAGTGGGGTGGGGTGGGGTGGGGTGGGGTGGGGTGGGTATGGTGGGGTGGTGTGGGGTGTGTGGTGGTGGGGTGTGTGTGTGGTGGGGTGGGGTGGTGTGTGGGTGGCACTGCTCTTGTGTTGACACGCTCTCTCTAGGGAGAGCAGCCCGAAGTTCACTCAGGAAATCTGCTGCGACTGAAAGAGGTGTAAAATATAAATGATGTGTGTGTGTGATGTGGTATGGTATGATGTGATATGTGGTGTGGTGTGACCTGACTGAACAGGTTTGCTATCATCAATTTATTATTTTATTTCAGGGATGATTAGATAACTTGTACTCATGTACTTTTTTTTACATCTAGTCCCCATGTGTATGTGGTTTTGTCATTTGTTCCCACTGACACACACATACACAATGGCCTACTCTTCCGAACAGCGAAACAGGTTAAAACGTGTTTGTAAGATGTTCTGCATGTGTTTGCGCATGAGACCTTGGTTTATAGTCTCATCCAAAGGACTTTTAGTGGGAGTAGACAGTGTGTTTGTGTTTGTGTGTGTGTGTGTGTGCGTGCTTGCGTGCATATGTGTGCTTGTGTGTGTGTGTGTGTGTGCATGCACAATTGCTTGCTTGTGTACTCTGTGTGCATGTAGATGTGCATGCACTGTGCACGTGTGTGAGGTATGTGCGAATGCATGCATCTTTAGGTAAGCGCATGTGCGTACTTCTTGATGAATCTATTAAATTCAGCATGAATGCAATTTTACAAGCTTGGGCTGCTCTATAGTATAGAACACCGCCCTCTTAATTCTCCTTGTCACTATTCATTATTCATTCTGTCGGCAGAGCATGCGGGCCTCAAAGTCGGTGCTGCGCAGTCGTGAGCGAGAAATGTTGCACAAAGTGAACGAGGAAGAAATGAGGGTGCTGAACGAACGTTTGCAGTCACCTGAGGTGGTGGAGGCTGTGACCGCTTTCTTCGCCCGACGTAAAGCCAAGCTGTAAGGAAACGCAGCCATGCAACCAAGATGATGGATTGTCTTGGTGTGATATTGTGTGACTCTCTACCACGTAGTCTCATGACCAAGATGATTGATTATCGAGGTGTGATATTGTGTGACCCCCCCTCACCACATAATGACTCAACATCGAACACTAGAGATCCTTTTTTTCTTTCAAACTTTTTAGATTTTTTTTTTTCAATTACAAACAACAAAGGCAAACTTTTCTAAACAAAGCAAAATAAGAGATCTTTTAAACAAAAATTATATGTAGTTAACACTATCCCTACGTTAAGGGAAAGAACACCCTCTTTCCCCAGTACACGTGCACTGTGTGCATTTGTACGCTACTGTAATCCAGTAGTGGGTGGTATGAAAGAAGGTTAGTACATGGTTGGTGACCCTAATCCAGTAGTGGGTGATATGAAAGAAGGGTTAGTACATGGTTGGTTACCCTATTGCAGGTTACCAGTAGGGAAAAGGTTAATCTGAATTTTTTTTAAAAATCTAATCTTATTCCATAAGAAAATAGATTGAAAATTGGTATGGGTCATGAAGAGGTGTCACAAATTGAAGTGTTAGACTCCAGAAAGTGACAGAATGAGAAATGGGTGAATTTTGCATCGTAGTAGGGGGTCAAGGGTTGGGGGTTGTCAAACGTGTTTTAAAGCAAAAGGAAGTAAATGTATGCCCTAATACTTCAAATTTATGCCCTAATACTTCAGTACATAAAAACTTATAATTTTATGATCCATCAAAATCTGCCTAAAATAACTCCATTGGTGAACCTTGGATCTCTAGCTGATGAATGGGAAACAAGAAAATGAGTAATCAAATGGCTTCTAGTCTTTTATTAATAATTTAAATACTTTTTTTAATTAGTATATCTCTTATTTGGTGTTTTTCTTGATTTCTGTTTTCAATTTTTTCTTCTTCTTTTTTTTCTTTCTTTTTTTGGGGGGGTTGGTTTAGTTTAGGATTTTTGTCTGATTTTTTTAAGCAATATTTTTTTTTTTTTGGCAGTGCCTTAAATCAGATTATTTTTATTCAGAAATTAACCAGTATGTTAAAGAACCAGATATGCATTGCACAATCTTTTGCCCCAAAATCAGCAATTATTCACCTTATAACTTTATAAACAGTGACTTGATTTGATTGTGTGTGATTGATTGAACCAGAATGTACTAGAAATGACTGCATCGTGTCATGTGACTTTTGAATTGTGATATTTTGCATTACGAGAAAACATTCCTGTCTGTTGTGGTCTATCATATTTTCATTGCTGAAAGCTTTTCCACATTACAGTCATACTGCTTTTTAAGCAGAGCTACATTTCAATGGGGCAGGATAGCTAAGTGGTCAGAGCACTCGCTTTCCCCTAGTTAAGCAGCGTCGAGCATGGTCACCAGTTGGATGGGTGACTGTTTGCACACCTTGGCTTCAGTACAGTCCCTCCAGTTCACCCAGCTGTAAATGGGTACCTGCACTCTTTAGGGTCAGGGAAGGTAAGGCAGCGAGGGAGAGGAGATGGGCGCCGCCCTCAATATGCTGGCCCTAGAGAAGCCGAGGTCTCTATGCCTCGCTCCCCTACGACCGCCTAGGTCATGGGACACCTTTACCTACCTTTTTTACATTACAAAAGCGATGCCACCAATTTTTATGTGGTTGTTGTTTTAGGGGATGGTTTAGGTGGTAAATGGGTTTCTTTATGGTGTTATTGCATGCTTGCATACCAACATGTTTTCATTTCGATGTCAAAGCAGTATTTTTTTATGATAATAATATTAATAGTAATTAATATGTCCAAGCTCTGTCGAGTTCAAACAGTAACAACAAAATAACACAAATGAGCAAACAGACACAGCGATAAAACTTAGCAGTGCAATAAATTAATCTGGAAAAGCCTCTGTCAGTTCTCAGTTAATTTTCTTCTCTGTTTTTCTTGTGGGTTTTTTTTAAGAATTACTTTTTCTGCAAAGAGGTGTCACAATGTGTGGAATGTTTCATACATGCTGCACTGTGTGTATCATTCATGAAACCCACTCAGCAGATGATTCACCCAGCTGTATAACTGTGTGTGAAGCCTCGAGTGTCTGCTTTGTATTTTGGGAGTTTCTGTCGTTACTAAAGATTTTTGTGCAATGTAGGATCCTTACCATGCATAGTCATCTTTTGCATGCATATAGATACGTGTTGTGTGTGTGTGTGTGTGTGTGTGTGTGTGGTGTTGTGTTTACAAAGCTACTGTTTGTCTTGTACAAGTTACATTCATTGATAGTCTAGAAGTAACATACCTGCCTAGAAAGTCAAAAGTCAGGGTTCAAAGTGTGTGGTGGTTTGATCCCCATTTATGTCCGAAACTTTCCCCCCATCCACTAGACCATGAGTGGTGGTCTGGGTGCTAGTTTTTTTGGTGAAACAATAAACTGAGGTACTGTGTGCAAAACACATTTAGTGCATGTAAAAAAACCCATGGCAACAAGAGAGGTGTTTCTGGCAAAATTCTGTAGAAAAAGCCGGGTGGCCCTGTTCTTGTGGCAATGCTGTGACTGAAAAGTGGTTTGCAATACAATATAATTCAGAAATGAAATACTGTTTCATCAATATGTCTGGTCATGCTGTGTGAGTGATCCTAAATGGCTGATACAGGTTGTTTTTGCGTTGTTGTCAGAATCAAAGGATAAAAAAAAAGCAGAGAAGGCACGGGTTGTCATTTTTGGCTGTTAATTTTGCAAAATAAGATATTTTCAGTATATATACATACATACATACATAACATACATATACATACATACATACACACACACATGCACACAGACACACACACACACATAAAAAACACACACACACACATATATAAATATATACACACACATATATATATTAGTTAGTATAGTATATATATATATATATATATATATATATATTGTGTGTGTGTGTGTGTGTGTGTGGATTGTTTATGTATAAAGAAAGTATAAAATATATATGGAATACATGTATATTGAACATATGTATTTGTTGTCTTTTGATTAATGCAATTTTCTTCCTCAATTTTGCATGATTTTTACCATACCGTGGAGCAGTTTTGTATTTAAAGGTTTGTAAAAATCATAACCAGTGACAACTAGTGACGATGCTAAGCTGAAAATGTACCCAGTAAGCAAAATCGGTCAGTATTCTGCGGAATAGTCAAGGTCATATACATGTGTGATTTGTGTTCAGATTTTTGTTTTGTTTTGACTTTCTGTTGGTTGTTTTGTTATTCTTTTCCCCTGCCTTGCTAAGTAGGTTCTACAGTGTTAAAATGGACGGGATAGCCTAGTGGTCAGAACATTGCGTTTACAATCTGACGACCCGGGTTCAATTCCCATTTGAGAAGATTTTTCCCCTGGAGTTAACACCAGTGCTGACTCCACTCTCCCCAAAAGTCCTTTGGATGAGACTAAAAACTGAGGCCCTGTGTGCAAACACACTGCAGAACATCTTGTGCACACATTAAATCCTGTTTCGTTTTTTGTAAAAGTAGGCCATTGTGTTCCGATGGGAACAGATGACAGATTTACAAAACTGCATACACACATGGACTGGATGTAAAAAAGCACATGAGTGCTTATTCTGTTGTCCTTGAAATAAAAGAATAAAAGAGAAAAAAAAGGTCTTTTTTAAGTATCAGAAGAATTAATTTCACAAGCAAAACCACAGAAATGAAAATATTTGAGAGAGAATGTGTAAACATGTGTAATTTATTAAAATATGTTGTGTGTACAGTTCGTTCACTCATTGTGTATTGTTTTGAAATATGTAACCACTTGTTATCATACTAAAAATGGATTTTTAAAAAAATTCCCAGATCATTTATTGATGGGTTCATTTATTTTAGGAAAGTTACTGATTTATATTCACATTGATTAATCGATTTTGTTTGATCAATTTTTGTGTGTTTTGTGTTATGGTTAAGTTATGAAGGAATGATTAAACCAATATGAAATATAGCTTTCTTGTGTTTTTCGAGATTATCATTTGTACCAATATGGCTGTTAGTATTGTAATTGCCCTTCATGGGATGATGAAAAAAGTGTTTTTGACTTGATTTGACTGAAAGGACTGATGAGTTTGTAATATAAACAGATTATGATATATACAAAATAAATTATGAACACAATTATTGTTATTGATCACTCTTTTGAAGTTGTATGTATGTGTATGCATGTGTGTATACCTGTCCTGTGCAAACAGGAAGGTACATGCATGTATATGTGACACCCCACGAAATGAGTCGCTTAGCACATTACCCATTTGCACTAGGAGCCATTAAGGCAGGTGGGGTCAAGTTGTAAATTTTCAAATTTTGATTGATTATTAAACTATGTCGGTTTATCTACCTTATAATGAATATCAAGGCATAATTTTTATTCCTTTTGCTTTTAAACGTGTTTTGAAAATACCCCAGCCTCATTCTAGCAACCTGTACGAAAATAAACTTACCCGTTTCTCAGTTTGTCACATCTGCAGTCTATCATTTCAATTTGTAATAACTTTGCACAGAATTGTCCGATTTCAATCTGTTTTTGTATTGGATAGCCACTTTATTGCACATTAATAATATGTCATTAACTAAAATTGACGTCTGGTGCACTCCGACTATTATGTGTGGAGCGTCACATATGTGTGTGTGTGTGTGTGTGTGTGTGTACACAAATGCATTATTTTCCATAGTATATGCATGTTTGCACTGTTCAGTGCTGTTTCCTGTGAGTGTACCTGTGAGCACTCAAGTGTATGTGAATGATGTGTGTGTGTGTGTGTGTGTGTGTGTGTGTGTGTGTGTGTGTGTGTGTGTGTACAATCATTTCTGGACAAAAAATTTCTCTTCATGTTTCCAAGCAGTAATTTCCCTGAAACAGAACCATTCAATGTAGCTTTCATATCATCTCACACACACACACACACAACACACACACACCACACACACACACACACACACACACATCGTCTAATATCACTTAGAGTGAGGTAAAAAAAAAAAAAAAAATTTAAAGAGTAACTAGTAAGAGTGAACAGGCGTTAAATTCAAGACAACAACAACAACAAAACACACACACACACACACACACACACACACACACACACACACACACACACACACACACACACACAATTAAGTTGAATTAAAAGAAGGAGTAAGATAGAGCGGAAGAGAACAGCTTAGAGATAGTTCACCTATCCCGAAGTCCTGCAGACCGTGGGGGCACCACTGAAGATTTTGCAACCAGCTTCCAGACACCATCCATGAGTTTACGTTTTTTGATCAGATGGTCAATTTTTTGCTTTGATGCTTCCAGTTGTTGAGACAAACCTCATTCCTCCACCCCCACCAACCCTCCACCCCCGGACCCTTCTCCCAAGGATTGACAAAATAAAAAAGGAAAACCCAAAACCACCCCCCCCCCCCCCCCCCCCCCCCTACATAAGTAAGAAGTCAACAGGAATCTTGTCGTTTCTTCGGAGTGCCTCTCTTTCTACTTCCCTAACAGGGAGAGAACACACTGTGCACACACTACCAAAGTCAAACACGCTAACACAAATTGCACACACCACACACACACACACACACACACACACACAACACACACACCACACACACATAAAATAGTCTGCTTCAGTTGCGTACATTCTTATCTACTTACGTGTTTATTCATAATTTTCGTTGTAGCACAGAACCACATTTTATTTATCAGCATCAACATAAGAAGAAAATACCATAGGAGAAAGATGAACCGCTTCAAGGAAAGAAAACCAGAAGAGAAGAAAGAGGCAAGGAAAGGAAAAGCAACAAACAACGAGAGAGAGAGGAGAGAGAGAGAGAGAAGAAGAGAGAGAGAGAGAGAGAGAAGAGAGAGAGATGGAAAATGAAAGAAAAAAACCGAAAGAGGGGAGGGGGGGGGGGGAGAGAATGAAAGAATTGTTCCAATCTACCACATGAGCTCAGTTGATTAAACATCAAAGAGATGAAAATTGAAATGAAGAAGAGGAGGGGATGGGGGGAGGGAGGGAGGAAAAGGATCGTTCCAGTCTATACCACATGTGCTCAGTTGACTAATTAAAAATCAAAGAGATTATAAGAAAGAAAGGGAAGGGAGGAAGGAAAAGGATCTCCCAATCTACAACGTCATGTGCTCAGTGGGGAGGAGGGTAGGGCAGGGAGGGAAGGATGATAAGAAGTTTCATTCCAGTCTACCCTACCACGTCATGAACTCAGTAGATGGATGAATGAATGAATTAATTAAACATCGTCCAGGCTTTCCCCCATGGAGCTTCGCTGGACCTTGTCCAAAACAGCGTTCCAGCTTTCTTTGCTTTTCCAGCGGTCCAGCAGGGCCTCACACTCCTCCTCGTTCACCCGCCGCAGCTTCTCCTTCTCTCTTTTACGCAGTAACATCTTGGCTACCTGCAGACCCTGCAAAACACAGGCAAGAAGAGAAATGGATTTTGCTCTTTAAGTTGTTTTTGCTTTTTTTTTTAAACAGCTAAATGATAAAAAGTATTTGTTGAGAACAACCTTTTGTACTATTGTAACATCTTGGCTACCTGCAGACCCTGAAAACACAGGCAAGAATAGAACTGGATTTTGCTCTTTAAGTTTTTTGTGTTTTTTTAAAAGGCTAAATGATAAAAAGTATTGTTGAGAACAACCTTTTGTACTTTTGTAGCATCTTGGCTACCTGCAGACCCTGCAAAACACAGGCAAGAAGAGAAATGGATTTTGCTCTTTAAGCTGTTGTTTTTTTAAAGGCTAAATGATAAAAAGTATTGTTGAGAACAACCTTTTGAAGGTAAACTTTATGCTAGAATTTAAAGGGTATACACATGAATGTTTATTTCTTTGCTTCATTTTAAAAAAAAGCATATGATTGCTTATTCCATTATCCTCGATATAAAAGAATAAACACACACACACACACACCACACACCCCCACACACACACACACACACCACACACACACACCACACCTACCTGTGGAGGTAAGCAGCAAATCCGTCAATCAGTGCCTGTGTTTCTTTCTGGAAGACGTCTTCAGGAAAGGCCTCAGAAACCAGGTTTCTCTCCACAGCTCCCTGCGTGTCAGCTTCCTGTTGAATATCAGCATCTCTCCTGCCTGCCCCCACAGTAAAACACCCCCCTGTTACTATACACTTCATACGCTTGTTTATCATTGTTGTTGTTGTTGTGTGTTGTTGGTGGTGGTGGTGGTGGGTGGTGGTGGTGGTGGTATTATTGTTGTTGTTGTTGTTCGTGGGTTTTTTTTGGTTTTTTTTTGTTTTTTTTTCTCTTTGTCTTCCTCTCTTTTTCCTTTTTTTTCTTCGTCTTCCTTCTTGTTTTCCTTCTTCTCCTTTTTTTTCCTTCTTCTTTTTTCTTCTTCTTTTCCTTCTTGTTTTCCTTTCTTCTTCTTCTTCTTCTTTTCTTCTTCTTCCTTCTTCTTCTTCTTCATTCTTCTTCCATTCTTCTTCTTCTCATCTCTTCTTCTTCGCAATTCTTCTTCTTTTCTTCGCAATTCTTCTCTTCTTCTTCTTCTTCATAGCCATACGCTCAGACAGCAAATGTCTGTCATATGAGCGAAAATGTGTTCGCGCTGCCGTTAAGCGCCTGGCAGGCTCGACAGTTTCTATGATTGTGCACTGTGCCATACGATACTCCCTTGCTGTGACATTGCTTGAAGAAAGGGAAACTTGATCCTACTGTATGTATACACAGACACAAAACTGCACACGCATCATTATTATGCATACATAAATGCACAACATGAGGAAATATAAAAGGTAATGGTGTTCCCATAACTTAAGCGGTCGTTGGGGAGCGAGATATCAGAGACCTCACTTCTCCAAGGGCATTGCCCATCTCCTCTTCTTCACTGCTTTACCTTCTCTGACCCTAAAGAGGGCAAAGTACCCATTTACAGCTGGGTGAAATAGGGTTTGTATTGAAGGTCAAGCGTACAAACGGTCATCCATCCATTTAGCAAGCACGTTCAATGCTGCTTAACATAGCTTTGGAAAAGAAGTGCTCTGACCACTGAGCCATCCAGTACCCTAAGCAAATATCCTTCTTAAAAAAAAAAGAATCACATGCATGCATAAGCATGCTTACATGTACATACATACATACCTGCATCTTACACACACTAAACTGACAGATTGGATATTGTGCTATTTCTGAGAAAGTACCCTAAAATGAGAAGGAAAAAAAAACTGCCCCCGAAAAAAACCAAGTTAACCAGCATTGGAGTCATATCGTTTCACTTAGCACTCTATTGCTAACTACCTACCTTACACTGACCTGCTACTGACCTTAGCACTGCCCATGATGATGGGAAAGGTGTAGGAGGCACAGCCAACTGGGCACTGTCCATTCTGCATGAAAGGGGTGTCGAAAGTGGCCTGCAACACAAAGCCCTGATGAAAATACGTCTGATTAATCAAAAGTACAGTGTATAGAGGTAGAGGTGAGATGCTTCCTGAGACTCCTTGACATCTCCTACAAAGTCCACATATGCAACGAAGAAGTGCATAACAAATCCAGCAAACCTTGGTCCCTGCAAAAATCGTCTATCAATCGTAAAGAAGCGAAAACTTAAATGATATGGGCATGTCACAAGATCAAAAGGACTTGAAAAACAATACTGCAAGGCTACTGTCCAAGAGGAAAAAAAGAGACAGACCAAGGAAGAGATGGGAGGACACATCAGCAATGGACAGGCCTAGAACTCAACAAAATTTTGAGAAAGGCAGGACGAGAGAGGAATGGAGAGGGGAGCTGGTTGTCAAGTCATCAGGGGTGCCCCCACGGTCACCAGACTAAGGGATAGATAGTATAGAGGGTCACTCGTGTGCAGTGGTCTAACACCTTCACAACACCATACCTGTTGGATTACTATAGGCCTCAGTGAACGGGAAACGTACTATATGGGTAGACAAGGGCCTAAAAAGTGGTCAAAGTCATGTTTTTTGTGTTTTTTTAATTTTTAGAAATGAAAAACCGTTAAAATGCAAATAAGGAGATTTCTATGTGTCAATTTAAAGAGTTTAAGTTGTAATAGATGCTTGTAAAAACAGGGTTCTTGTAGTTGTTAGAGATTAAGAAAAGAAATGAAGATCTGGAAGTTTGACACATTCCGTGTTAGCAGCCATATTGGATTGTTTCTATGGCAACAGTGCATACATGAGTGATTTATTGATCTGTAGGCTGTGCAAGTAATAGACCTATAAGACACGACTTCTAACATGCGCTTGTGAAAACAAAAATCATACGGTCCAAACCCCATGTCCCTTCGAGCATTCAATGCGAGGATGAATCCACCATTATAATGTTTGGTTTATTTCGTTCCTTGGCTTGAGCATCAGCAAAATGTGTTTAGATCTGGTAGGCATCCGTCAGTCTCGAAGTAAGTATGGAGGGCAAGCTGTTACCCATGCAGCAGACCTCCCCCCCCCCCCCCCCCCCTTCTCCACGCCGCTGGAATGGTCCATTGGAACAGAAATCGCCGATACGCATGCTTCCAGTGCCGTCGCAGGAGCCGCCAGAACGTTGCTATATACAGTCCCGGTTTGGGATTCCAATTCCAACGCCCTGGGGAATTCCCCTGATTTTTCCTCAGGGATGGTGTCTAAACATGTTACCTGTGTACATACTGTTTTTTGTTTTTTTTAATTTTGTTGTCATCCGCTCCTATCTATTCATGCCAAACTATGTCATCGTTTGGAGGGGTACCGTATTTGACATGTTTTAACAACGCGTGTCATCATCCCAAAACTGACAAACAAAAGTACATTGTGTTATAGTGTGCACTTTATGAACTATAACGTTTAAAAATCACCCCCTAGCTCAAAGCCTGAGGGGAGTGATGTGATTAAGGCGAGAGTCGAAAATGACGTAATTTATAATTTCATCACATTAACCCTTACGTCATAAGATTACGTGAAGGGGTATTACTTTTCAACTGGTTGGTGAGAGAGGAGCTAGGTCGAAGAGCAGGTGGTGTGTGTGTTGTGTTGTGTTATTGGTGAATGAAACGATAAATTGTGTTACCAAAACACTCCTGCGTGGCCTCACAACTTATTTCGTTCAGTTGTGGACTGCCAAAGTCCTAGTATTTTCCCAGTTCTTTTGAACAGAAGAAAAAATAAATAAAATGAAACGCACGCACGCACGCACGCACGCACGCGCGCGCGCGCGCGCGCACACACACACACACACACACACACACACACACACACACACACACACACACACACACAAGTAAACACGCAGAGAGAGAGAGAGAGAGAGAGAGAGAGAGAGAGAGAGAGAGAGAGAGAGAGAGAGAGAGAGAGAGAGAGAGAACAACACACACACACACACACACACACACACACACACACACACACACACACACACACACACACACACACACGTACACACACACACAGAGTCAGAGAGTATATCATATTTTACCGTCTCGACAGCATAGACAGCATCAAACAGCCCCAGCAAGCTGACAGCAATACCGACAGCCGGCCCATTGACCAAAGCTACCAGAGGCTTGGGAAATCGATGAAACTCAACACGAAGTTTCTGAAACAGTCAGCACGGAAAAATGTCACGACTGTAACGCTATTGTAACGCTATGGAGTAGTAGTAGTAGTAGTAGTAGTAGTAGTAGTAGTAGTAGTAGTAGTAGTAGTAGTAGTAGTAGTAGCAGCAGCAGCAGCAGCAGCAGCAGCAGCAGCAGCAGCAGCAGCAGTAGTAGTAGTGTGTGTGTTTATTTTTTCTTTTATATCAAGGATAATGGATTAAGCACTCATGTGCTTTTTTACATCCTGTCCCCTTGCGTATGTGGTTTTGTAAATTTTGCCGTTCGTTCCCACCGGCACACAATGGCCTCCTCTTTCGAAAAGCGGAACAGGATTTAACGTGTACGCAAGATTTTCTGTGTGCGTTCGCACACGGGGCTTCGGTTGTATGTGTGTGTGTGTGTGTGTGTGTGTGTGTGTGTGTGTGTGTGTGTGTGTGTGTGTGTGTCTGTCTGTCTGTCTGTCTGTCTGTCTGTCTGTATGAAGTTTTTGAAGTATATATCACTGAAAAAGTTACGACAGTAACGCTATTGAATGGCAAAAAAATCCCCCCCCCCCAAAAAAAAAAGAAAAAAAAAAAAGAAGAAGAAAAAAAAGATCATTCATAAAGACAAAAAGCCAACAACAAGAAAAACTAAGAAAAATAAACATTTATAAAAAGTCCATACATATTCAAATATAGACACTTCTCCGATGACACAGATGTTAGATATAAAATAAACAGCCCCTACCCTCCCCCCTCTATGCACACTGGTGTCGTATTTTGACATCACCCTGAAGTCAAAATCTTGCGACCTAAATGGATGACAAAAACGGTCGCATATGAAAAAATCTCACCATTGGTGTCTCGTAGCTCTGTCCAAGGAACAAAAAAAAAGACATGTTGGAATCCGTTTAAAGAAACAACAACAACATCGGAAAGAGACGTTTTGGTCTCCATTTAAAAAAAACAACAAAAAAACGAAGATAGGCATGTTGGATTCCATTTAAAAATAAAAGAGACATTTTGGAAGTCATTAAAAAAAAAAAAGGCATGTTGGAATCCATTTTTAAAAAAACGGAAAAAAGAGACATGCTGAAATTCATTTGTAAAAATCGAGAAAAAGAGACGTGTTGGATTCCATTAAAAAAAAAACAAAAAACCCAAACACACAAAAAATATTTTAAAAAACAACAAAAAATGCTGCAGGATTCCTCAATGGATGCTTGAATTAGTATCTTCACTTATCATCAGATCAATGTGAGTTTGATCCACACCACTAGGCTCTTGCATATAGAGACACTGTGGAAAAAAAATCCGCATAAAACAATCATTCAGAATTTTACAATTATCATTTACTCCCATGAGCTCTTCTGAGCTATTAGAGTAGGCACCCGTCAGTCTCGGGAGACTGTGGAGTTGCACTCTAGGCTCTACATCGCAAAGCCTGGGTAAGTAAGTATGGAAGGAAAGCTGTTATCCATGCAGCGACAGCCCCCCCCCCCCCTCTCCACATCGCTGGAATGGTCCTTTGGAAATGCAATCGCCGATGTGAATGGTTCCAGTGCCGTCGCAGGAGCCACCAGAACGTTGCCATATACAGCCCCGAACTGCCCTGGGGACTCCAACTCCCCGATTTTTCATCAGGGATAGTGTCTAAGCAAACCTGTGGGCATGCTGGATTTTTATATTTTATTTTGTTGTCATCCGCTCCTAGCTCTTCTGAGCTGTAGTGAAAACAAAACGTATCCACATCAATAAATGAATGACGGGTATAAAAAGGAAGAGCAAAGCATGATTACACACAAAACATTTGTAATAATAAAGAGTTAGACATCGTTACTATCCCCGAAGTTGGAATGCAGTTACCCAAATGGTGTGTGTGTGTGTCTGTGTGTGTGTGTGGGGGGGGGGGGGGGGGGGGGGGGGGGGGGGGGGACCACATATGCAAATGTCAGTGGTGAATCTCGGAGCTCTAACCGGGAACGAAAAAACAGATTTTAAAAAAAAAGGTTATATACTGTCAGGACTGATGTACCCTATATATCTAGGAGTAAAGTTCTCCGGGGTCACCCCATGTGGGATATTTGCTGTTTAGATGCTGATATTGATTTATTTGATGTACAACAACCAAAAACAACAAAATAAACATAAATTTAAAAAATAACAACTGTACTGTCAATCTCACTTGATGATGGACTTGATCTGTCGTGTCTGTGTCTCTATGTCCTCCGGGTTTATGTTGGTCAGTGTCGTCAGGTCATTGCCGTTGCAGAAGTATTCTCCCTTGCCTAACAACAGAAAAATTAATGGAATTAAAGCAGTCCGTCACGTCTGGCAACGAAGAATAAGATAACAGTAGTCTCCTATATTATTATAGCAAGGAAGAATAGAATGCTAGTAGTCTTCCATGTCTAGCAAAAAACAAACAATGCTAGCGTCCCATGCTTAGCAACAATTAAAAAGAAAAATTGCAGTCTTCCATGCGTAGCCAAAAAAAAAAAAAAAGTACTTTCCCATGTCTGGCAAAATTAAGCATTATTATTACCTCCCATGCTTCCAAGAATAGAAGCAATAGTAGTCTCCCATGACTGGCAAATTATAAGAAAACAAAACAATAGTCTCTCATGACTTAAAACAACAACAACCAATAATGGAATGATTGTGTTCCTCCATGTTTGGCAAAAGAGATTAAAATAAACAACAAAAGAGAGGATTCTCCTATGCCTAGTAAGAAATAAGATCACAGTAGTCTCCCATGCCTACCGACAAAAATCAAGTACTAGTGGTCTCCCATGCCAGGAAATTGAATAAAGAATAACGGCATGAGATAGAATGACATTAGTAAACAAAAATAGCAAAACAAAATGAAAAAGAAATCGCAGAATAGAAAGAGGCACAAACATAAGTAATCAAAGATGAGAAGAATTGCAAAAACACAGGGAAAAGCGATTCGAACTACTAACCCATAAGCACAATAGCACACATACAAAGCATACTGGCAGGGTGACACACCGACATACAGACAGACAGATAGACAGTCAGACATTATGTGGATTGGTGGTCTAGAAGTAACGCACCAAGGCCTACTTAGAAAGCAAAAAGTCCTGGTTTCAAGGTATTTGTCGTTTGATCCCCGTTTGCGTCCGAAACTTGTCCCTCACCCGTTAGACAGTGAGTGGTGGTCTGGGTGCTAGTCTTACGGATGAGACGATAAACCGAGGTCCCACGCGCAACACTATCTAGCACACGTAAAAAATCCCACGGCAAAAATTCTGTAGACAGAAAAGTATACTACTCTGATAGGGAAATAAAGACACCCAGACAGGAAACGACCCACCACAAAAAGGTGGCACTGCTCTTGTGGCGACGCCCTCTCCCCGAGGAGAGTAGCCCGGATGTCACTGAGAACTGTGCTGTGACTTAAAGTGGTCTATAATACACACACACACACACACACACACACACCCACACACACTACTCTCTCTCTTTCTCTCTCGCACACACACTTCACACACACACACACACACTCTCTCTCTCTCTCTTTCATACCCACTAACACACACACTACTACACACACACACACACACACACACACACACTTTCTCTCTCTCTCACACACACAAAATACACACAAACAACACACACACACACTACACTACACACACACACACACACACACACACACAAACACACACCCTGCAGATCATGATAAAAACCAGACCCCCCCCCCCCCCCCCCCCAAGTACATCAGTTTCTCCAGCCTCACCTGTGAAGACCACCAGGTACACTTCAGGGTCCTGAGCCGCGTTCTCCAGAGTGAGAGTGATCTCGTCATACATCTGCCCATCAGCACACAAGCCATGTCCGCACATCCACGATTAGTATGGTGCCGGTGTTGTTTCTGCACTTTGGCTTATTTTATTTTATTTTATTTTATTTTATTTTATTTTATGTCACAGCAGATTTCTCTGCGTCAAATGCGTGAGTTTAAAACGAAATGTTTTCTGAAATCGAGCAAAATAATTATCTTGGAGTATCTGTCGTCGGAATGATATTTTGGGGGATGTAAATAATGGAATATATGCAAAGCTCGACACGAAAGAATTCTTCGACGAGCAAGTTGTTTTGTGGGTTTCTTTAGTTAACTCCCCTGAAACGGCGGTCCTTTATGAATTTTAGTAAGAACAAAGAAAGCAACTGTGTTTTTGCTAAGGGAGGCAATTCAAAGCATGGGGCGACAAGCCGTTATGAAATTTAGTAGTTTTAAAGAAGGCAACAGTGTTTTTTGTGGTCAGGGGAGGGAATTGAAAGCGTCGTGCATTAGCGCAAAGTGTACCGATGGATATAGGAAAAATAAGAAAAACGCAATGGTATATTGCTTAAAAAAAATTCTTACATGCTTTGAAAAATAGTTGACTGTAGATGTTCTCGGTGCAGCTTATAGATGATTGCCACCCACATCCGACACAACTGAAAAGAAGGAGAAAAGGCCTTGCAAGCACGAATCTTGCACACCCTGCATGTAAATCTGTCTGTGGGACAGCAGGTTATATAAATAAGTGCTAGAGCCGCATGATTCTTCAGCTGTTGTCAATTTAAGTTTTGTTCTCCCCCAAAATTATTGGCTTTTTTTTTTATCAAAGGAATAAGAGAATGTGCGTGCACCGGCAATGAGTTGTTTGTTTACTTACTGATTGTTTATCTTATTAATTTTCAGATTGTCGTAGTTGTGTTTTTTCCGGGGGGGGGGGGGGGGGGGAGGGTCCTTGTTTTTCTGATAGTCCCTAATCAGGGCAAGGGCCGGTGAAAACAAGTATGCGAATGCTTATCTGTCACCCTTGAAAAATGAAGATCAAAGAGCTCTCTCTCTCTTCTCTCTCTCTCTCTCTCTCTCTCTCTCTCTCTCTCTCTCTCTCTCTCTGAGTTGGTTTTTTTTTGT